>CM076583.1:93762293-94405130 GCA_034641835.2 Pinus albicaulis
GCCCCGTAAAATAATTCAACACCCATTAAGCCTTCAGAAGGCTCTACTATGACTCATGAAGATGAAGAATTGCAACATGATCTATCAAAATTACAAGAGCAAGTGTAACAAATTTCACTCTCGCAAAGAGCAACAAAAAATGAAATGGAAGTTTTGAAGAAAGGCGTGGAAGCTAAGATGGATGGCATGGAAGCTGGCATGGAAGCTAAGATGGATGACATGAAAGACAACATGGAAAACAACATGAAAAACATGAAGAATGATCTAAAAGAAGACATCGAAGGTTTGACCAAGTTGATACAAGAAATGTTTCCTAATGGTGAAAAGATAGTAGAAGAACCTCATGATGAGAAAAAAATAAATGTTAATCACGATTTCATAAACTCTAATGTTGGCGGGAAGAACCACCATATTCCAAAAATGGATATGAGGAAGTTTGATGGGAAGGATCTTGTAACATGGATACTACAGATGGAGCAATATTTTGATCTCCATAATGTGCAAAACACACAAAAGGTACGCATTGCAACTTTACATTTAGAACAAAATACATTTGTATGGTATCGATGGCTTTGCTCCCGTAAAATTTTTTTCACTTGGTCAATTTTTACGGAGGAAATGATAGCACATTATGAGGATACAAAGAGCAACACCTTCTTTAGCCAATTGATAAATCTCAAACAAAAGGGTTTAGTGGGGCAGCACATTGAGGACTTCCAAAAATTGAATATAAGGGTAACTGATATTCCAAAGGAACATAGGATTGATATCTTCATAGGTACTCTAAAGGATAACATCCAACATGAAGTTCGTGTTTTGGAGCCTGATTCATTGGAGAAGGCATTCAGGTTGGCAAGAAAAGTTGAATGTAAAATTATGGCGACAAGGAAGCCTACCACTCAATTCTATAAAGAAGGAAGTGTTGCTATGTCTAGATTTCCACAACCTACAAGGTTGACACCACAAAAATTGGAAGAAAAAAGAGCAAAAGGGCTTTGCTACAGTTGTGATAGCAAATACACTAAAGGTCATAAGTGTGCTGAGAAGAAATTATTTTACATAGATTGTGAAGAGGAAGAAGAAATGAACAAGAAGAGGATATACACCAGGAACCAGCCCTAGAAGAGGAAGAAATGAATCCGACCATATCGTGTAATGCACTGGCAGGAATTACCACTCCTCAGACTCTCAAGATAAAAGGACAAATCAAGAAGAAAAAGGTAATAGTGTTGATTGATTCAGGTAGCACCCATAATTTTATTCATTGTAAGGTAGCCAAGGAATTAAATTGTTTCCTATACCCAACACCAGAATGTCAAGTGATGGTTGCAAATGGAGGAAATATAAATTGCTCTGGGAAATGCCATAATATCAAGCTAACCATGGGGGAATATGTATTGACTAGTCCAATGCTTTCCATTCCTATGGGAGGTGCTGATGTTGTACTAGGAGTACATTGGTTACAATCTTTGGGGACGGTAGCTTTTAATTTTCAAGAACTTTTCTTGAAATTTTTTTCAGAAGGAAAGGAAGTTGAATTACGGGGTATTGAAGGGAAGCCGAGAAGGATAATAAGCTCTAATGTCATGACAAAGCTTCTAAAGAAAGAACAACGAGGCGTAATTGCACAATTATGCTCACTAGAAGTTCCGACATCAAAATCATCTATTTCTGCAGATCTCCAACAAGTCTTGGACAATCATTCCAAGGTGTTTGAAACTCCCAAAGGACTCCCACCTATTCGTGATCATGATCATGCTATTCATTTGATTCCAGGAAGTGTTTCTCCAAACATCAGGCCTTATAGATATCCTTACTTCCAAAAGAGCGAAATTGAACGTATGATTGCAGAAATGTTAGAGGCGGGTATAATGCAACCTAGTCAAAGTTCTTTCTCTGCTCCTATAGTATTGGTACACAAGAAGGATGGATCACGGCAAATGTGTCCGGATTATAGGGAGCTCAATAAGCTCACCATTAAAGATAAATTTCCCATTCCTGTGATTGATGAATTATTGGATGAATTACATGGAGCAATTTATTTTACCAAATTGGATCTTCGTTTAGAGTATCATCAAATTAGAATGAAGACTGAAGATATTCCGAAAACATCATTTCAAACTCATGAGGGTCATTATGAATTTTTGGTCATGCCTTTTGGCCTTACCAATGCACCTTCTACATTTCAAGGGTTGATGAATTCCATTTTCAAACCCTTCCTTAAAAAAAATTTGCTAGTATTTTTTGATGATATACTAATCTACAGCAAGTCTTGGAAGGATCATGTTGAACATGTTGACAGGGTGCTCAAACTATTGCAGGAGAAAAATTATATGCAAAAACATCCAAATGTTTCTTTGGAGTACAAGAGGTGGAATATCTGGGTCATATTATATCTCACGAGGGTTTTAAAGTAGACCCTAACAAAATTAAAGCCATTAAGGAATGGAAAGTCCCCACGACCATAAAGCAGTTGCGAGGATTTCTCGGGTTAACAGGGTATTATCGCAAGTTTGTTAAGAATTATGGGAGAATAGCAGCACCTCTAACAACATTATTGAAGAAAGATGCATTTTCATGGACTCCTGAAGCAACTAAGGCCTTTGAACGCCTTAAAGAGGCAATGTGCCTAGCACCGGTCTTAGCTACACCAGACTTCACAAAAACCTTTATTGTGGAATGTGATGCCTCAGGAAATGGAATTGGTGCAGTTTTAATGCAGGAAGGAAGACCCATTGCTTTTGAAAGTCGTCCAATCAAAGGAAAGTATTTACAGAAACCTATTTATGAGAAGGAAATGTTAGCACTACTACATGCACTAAAGAAATGGCGAACTTACCTAATGGGAAGACACTTCAAGGTAAAAACTGATCATGATAGTCTTAAACACTTTTTGGAACAAAGACTATCTTCAGAAGAGCAGCAAAAAATGGGTCACAAAGATGTTGGGTTATGACTTTGAAATAATCTACAAAAAAGGAAAGCTTAATGTTGTTGCAGATGCACTCTCAAGAAAGAATGAAGAGGTGAAGCATTGCTTTGTGCCATTTCTATTATCCAACCAGATTGGATAACCGAAGCAAGAGATGAATGGAAGAAGGACAAAGATGTATGGACACTCATTCAAAAGTTGCAGCAAGATCCTAGTACATCTGATACATTTAGTTGGAAAATGATTCCTTATGGTACAAAGATCGCTTATATCTTTGTAAGAATTCCCAACTAAAACAAAATATTCTTCTAGAATTGCACACTTCTCCTTTAGGAGGACACTCAGGATTTTTAAAAACTTACCACAGGGTGAAGAAAGAATTTTTTTTGGGATGGCCTTAAATCTGATATTCAAAAGTTTGTGGCGGAATGTTTGGTTTGCCAGCAGAATAAAGTGGAAACAATTAAGACCCTAGGACTTCTACAACCTTTATCCATTCCAAGTCAACGTTGGGAGGAGATTTCAATGGATTTTATCACAGGTTTACCTAAGTCCGAAGGAAAGAGTGTCATCATGGTGGTAGTTGATAGACTTACCAAGTATGCACACTTTTGTGCATTATCTCATCCATTTAAAGCAAGTACAGTTGCTACTACATTTATGGACAGAATTCAAAAGCTACATGGAAGCCCAACGGTTATTGTGAGCGACAGAGATCCCATTTTTACTGGAAAGTTTTGGACGGAGTTATTTTCTTGTTTGGGTACTCAATTAGCTCATAGCTCATCTTATCATCCTCAATCTGATGGTCAAACTGAGATAGTAAATAAATGTTTGCAAGGATATCTTCGTTGTTTTGTATCCGATAAACAAACACAATGGGTCAAGTGGTTACCTCTCGCTGAATGGTGGTATAACACTTCCTTCCATACTGCAGCAAAAATGACCCCATTTATGGCACTTTATGGATATCATCCACCATCCATAACATCATCTTTAAGGGAAAATTCGAAGGTTCAAGCAGTGGAAGATCACATCGAGCATCAGCAAGAAGTTCTCCAACTCTTAAAGGATAACCTGAATTTGGCACAAAATCGAATGAAACAACAGGCAGATCAACATCGTAGCGAGAGAAGTTTTGATGTAGGAGATTGGGTATTTTTACGGCTACAACCATACAAACAAATGTCCCTAAAGCAAGCAAAGAAGGATAATAAATTATCGCCAAAGTACTATGGTCCTTACAAGGTGTTGCAAAAGATTGGTACTATGGCATACAAATTGGAGCTTCCTCCTTCTTCGCGAGTACATCCAATTTTCCATGTTTCATGCTTAAAGAAGGTTATCGGTGAAAATCTTCCAATTCAAAGAATATTACCAGAACTTGATGAGGAAGGAAAAATCATATTGGAACCTGAAGCGGTCATGGAAACAAGAACTTGACAAATATGGAATTGATCAATTTCAGAGTATCTCATCAAGTGGAAGAACTTACCCACTGAAGATTCTACAAGGGAGGATGAGAATTTTATACAGAAGCACCCAGAGCTACTCAAGTGTTGAGGACAACACTTTTTTGAAGGAGAGGGGCATGTTAGGTCCCTATATTACTAGTATAGTCCCTTATTGTTGTTAGTGTAACCCCTTATTGTTATTATTGTACCCTTGTAACCCCCATTTTATTATTATTGTGCCCTTAAATTATTATTGTTAGGTTGGCTAGGATTACATTGTGGCCCACTAGGATTACATTATGGCCCCATGGAATCCTATATATAGAAAGGAGGTTTTGTAAATTGGATCATCTGAGAATTGTTCATTTATGTAATGTATTGGAGGTTGCCCCCTCAAAGTGGCTTATTTCTAAGGCGTTGATATCTCTTTCTTCTATTTTTGGAGCTGGTTACACAACAGTTGTCCCCACCTCACGCATTACTACGCCTCTTTTGAGGTAGTTCGGGAATATGAGATTGAACAAAACCAGTCCGCTTCTCCAGTCCTTGTGCAGTATGCTTTGGGCCAGCTTGAGGATTTACCCACTCCCATTGACATTCCTTTCCTTATGTCGAGATTATGGAGCCTACGGCCACCATCCTCTACCTATCATCATTGATGAGATCCATGGTGGAAGCACCCTATGATACTTACCCTTCTGTTTCACTTGACCTCCCTTCAGTGATCACCCTAGGCTCAACATTAGTGGATCCCTTATCTACTTGTTCTTCCATCACCCCCTGTGATGATGTGCATGTGAACCTTTATTTTCACGATGATGAGTCAGGTAGCTTCACCGTGTCATGTGGTCTCTCTTCCTCCAATCACCCCATCTTCTATTATGATGACAACATCATGGAAGCCTTGTCCACCCGTGAATTCATATTTCTCGCCCATAAGTAGAATGGAACCATTCATGTCTATGGTTACTTTTGCGACCTGAGCACAAGTTTCCCGCAAGGTAGCTCCCACTACCACCTTCCTGTCGGTATGCGGGTGGTAGAAATCCTACCCAAGGCACTCCCTCTAGCAGTATTTGTTCGATTTCTACCTTACGCTCAGGTTGCTAGCATTGTTCATCATCCTCTCATTTGTTGTCTTGTGGCACATTTTAGATGGATCCGCTGTCCACACCTTATATTGGTTACACCGATGGTGCAAGTCGCTACTCTCCAAATCTAGCCTCAGCAGGTTGGGCCATTTTTACCCCCTTACATTCGCTTGTTCTCTCAAACGATGTATGCATTGGTACTGCCACCAATAATTAGGTCAAATATGATGCAGTGCGAGGTTTATTAGTCGATTCCCTTTCACATCGCATCCTCCATCTTCATTTTCATTCAGATTCCTTGCTTCTTGTCATGCAATTGAATGGCGTCTATCGTGTGCACAATTCTATCCTTTTTAGAATATATTTCCAAGTGAATTTTTTGATGTGTGAATTTGAAATCATTACTTTCAGTCATGCACCTAGAGCACAAAATCACTATGTAGATAGATGTGCAAACAATATTCTAGATTGGCACTTAGCACACGTATTTAACACAAGATAATAACACAAAATCATCAAAATGATGCATATCCATAATATGTGTCGTATAACATGTTTTAGATTCCATTAACTCTTATACACATGACATGTCCATAGCATGGCACATGATATGAAAATGTGAGAACCTCTTATTTCTAATATAGATATTGACTGTAGGGGCATTTTATGTCACCTTTAAAGAAATGATGAGATCCAGAAGCTATTTGGCCCTTTAGAGACTCTGCCTAAAGAAATAATAGAAGTAATTACTAATGATCTGGAAATGAAACTACTTGTTTGCTTGTGAAAGGTATTCATTATCCATAAACTTATGTGTGAAAACTATTTAATATGTTTTGCAATTGGAACAAAATGCTTTTGGTGGATTTATGAGTCTTTTTGTGTGTAGGAGGTTTATTTATTTTTACTATTTAACATATTTAACTCTGAAAATATACAACAAATAAATCATAGAATATAACATAGCATATGATAAGGCAGTTCACCCCTCCTAGGCTACATCTGCCGGGTCCAAGGCCCCCAAAAGGAAATTTCTTTGCTCTTATTATGCTCAAAATTAGTTATATAGTGTGAAGAAAGCCTAAAAGGGAAAAAATAGATGTAGAAATGAGTTCAGAACACTGAAGAAAGTAAAGATAGGCTTTTGTTTCACCTCCAAAGTTTAACCATAGCCCAATACAGCTCCAACTCTTCCTAGGCCCTGATGGCTCTCCAAGCTTCTCTACTAAAAACATACCTGAAGATGAGCTTTGTTGCCTCTGCAACCTACACCATTGACTCTGGAATGCTCAAATTACCCAAAATAAAAAAACAAATTCGCTCCAAATGGTCTTCCCCAGCAAAAGTTATCACCAAAACAACTTTTTGCCTAATTAGGGCTAGAAAACCCCCACCAAATGTGGTGGAACTGCATATAGCTCCACTATTTTAGGGACCGACGCCAAATCTAGCACGCTCCATCAGAATCTCCACTACGGTTAGGGGTTGGCATCAAATGTTGGAATCTATGGTCACATGTCCGCACCCGTTGAAATAAAAGTTGGACCAACAGTTTTAAAACCGTAATAATAAACCTTCCCAACCCACTGCCGCTTGACATGTGACCTATCCACATATAACCGCAAAGGTTTTGAAACCGCCAGAGTGTAGACTTGTGGTTCCGAGTGATGGGTCACATGGTAGAGGAGGCTGGCCCCCTTTCAGCCCCACCCATATGCAGTTTAAAATTAAAATAGTAGTTGTGACCCATAAGGGTTAAGCACCACACGTAGAACGGACAGTCGGGTGCGTTGGCTGATAGCCCATCGACCCGCGGTTGAACTCGGTAGACATAAAAAATTTTGCATATGCATTTTTTGAAGTCTTGGGGCCACGTGGCGGCCTCCGGGCAAGCCACGTGGCAGCCTCTGGGCAAGCCACGTGGCACCCTTTGATTGGCCTGCATATAATATTCTGCAAAATATTCTATGGAATATTCTGTGGAATATTCCCATAATATTCTGTGGAATATTCCTTTTTTAATAATTTTTTATTCAAAGTCAAACTGAGTGAAATTGGGCTTTTCCCTAAAATTGAGAAACTTCAAACTTGAATATCTTCCACATAGAGTATCGGTTTTGAGTGTTGTTCATGGCTACATGATCATTTTGACGAGACCTTTCCTATCGTTCTGGTTTCAACCAATTCTGAGCAAACAAAATTTTGAGCATTTTTACAACTTAGGACATGATCACCTGATCACACCTCCCAAATGGGAAGCTTTTGGACCCACAAAATCTCTTTGATTATAGAAAATGAATATGAGGAGATTGATTCTCCACTCTTCCAACTTTTAACCACTGAAATCTTCCTGACTTCATCAAATTGAGCTTCTCTTAAAAAGATGAATTGTTCCTTGAATCCACTGACCGACTGTTGCTAACATTGACTGAGTCATGAGGCAAAATCTTGAAATTTTCAAAACAACAACTATAATTTGTTGAAATCATATTGTTTCTACAATGGTCAAACTTCAAAGAAGACTAAAAATAAGATTCACCTTGCCAACTGTTCACATGGTGAATTTTTGTTGAATGAACCCTGTACTTGTGCCGAATCCCAAACAAGTTTTCTCGCCATACAAATCTGCCATTCTGAAAACAACATTGACCCATGCTGAACTATGTGCCCTCTTTGCTTGCATGCCTTTCCACCTCATGGACTCTTTCACTGCTTTGCACTGACACTTCGTTCTCTGCACCGATCGTCACCAAAGGTACCTTGTGCAACATAATGCCATCTTCTTTCAAAGATGAACTATTATCAGACTAAAACATACCATCATTTATATCAGAAATATCATGAAAAGGTAAATGTACAAAATATTGTTGTTTAACCATCAACAAAGTCTGATTTTGACTTGCATTAACTAGCCTTTTCAATTGCCCTGCATGGACTAAAGAAGATTCTAGCTTCTTCTTATGTGCTCTCATAATGTACTCTTTTCCATCCTTGAACAAGCGATACTTATTCTCATGGTGATAGAATATTTCCTTTCTGTCATATAAATATGGATTACCCAACAAAACACCTATAATGTCAAGCGGTACTACATCTAGTTCAACCCAATCAACATAATGAGATTTTATGGCGAAGCACAAGATGCACTTTCTTGAGACTTATAAGTTTGCATCCTTGCATATCCACCCAAGTGGATAAGGCTTTGGATGCGGAATTGTCTCAAGTTTCAGCTATTTGACCAAGTCTTTTGAGATAATATTAGCTTGAGACCCACTATCAAAAAGTGTATCTATCTTTGTGTGGTTTGAGATTATCCTCACATGAAATAGATCTATCCTCCTGTTTTCATTTTGAGTTTCTTTATGACAGTTTAATGTGCTAGAACTGGGATTTATTTATTGTACAACCTCTTTTCCCTTTATGTTCTTTAATACCATGGTGATACTTTTTGTTTCATCACCTGATTCAGACCCTAAGTCCTGTTCAACAGTTGCAACGGTTTTTCCCTTTTCTTTGGTTTTGTCTTTGTTTTTATATTTCTCTGGTTTCAGCTCAGGATGAAGTTTCCAACAATGATCTTCATCGTGGCTTGTTTTTGAAAAGTTCTTGAAAAATAATTTCCCTTTTTCCTTTCTAGATTTTTCAATCCTTTTTCTTCCTTTGCTTTTAAAATCACTATGTAATATTCCAAATCTGGAATTTTCTGCTCCATTGGGAATACCTTAAGATATTCCAAGATTCCAACTCCAGGAGTATTAACAATAAACACTAAACTATTTCAGAGATTGACTGTAGGGTAATTTACTGGACATATCACCTTCACAAGGAGGGATGAGATCCAGAGGCTACCTAGCCCACTAGCAGACTCTGCCAATAGAACTTGTTAAAAGCTAATATTTCCCTTCAAGGAATTTCTACAATAGGGTCCATGAGGACATTGTATAAGGAATCCCATGTGAAAATAAGGCCATTCAACACTAGAATGCCTTAGAATATATCTGATACAAACTCCCTGTAGAATATAAGCCCAAAGAAATAAACCTAAGGGGGTTATTCAGATCTCCCACCAACAAGTATACCGAAATAATGCCTAATGAGAGAATCTTCAGTAGTATTAAAACTTCAATATGTAACGGCAGTGAAATAATGCCTCATGTAATGTAAGAAGAGTGAAAATCTTATACATAAGTTGTAGCATCAAATAGAATAAAAATTCCTTGAAGAAAATGCCTCTCAAGGTGAGCTTAAATCAGCCTCAAGGGAACATGTACAGAAAACATGAGAATACATTGCTACATAACCCAGCAACTCTGTCACTACGCAGTCTATGAGGGAAAATTACTGAAAATTGATATATATGAGAGGATATAACAATAAAAACTCAAATAAATATGGGGGAGAAAGATCTCAACCCCAGAAAACATTATTACAACAATCCTCCAAGGGATTGGCTAAAATACATAAAACAGGAAAATGCCAAAGTTGCAGTGTAGCTGCTGCAACTCAAATATAATACAACATAGGAGAAGGAATTAGATGCTGCAATAAACAATGATACCTCCTCCAATGATCTCCAAAGTGAAGGGGCTGATCCCCTTACTGAAGATTGCACTCTCTAGTGCACAAAATAAACCCTTTGTGCATGCCACCTCTGAATATAACGTTGTAAGGGAAGGAGACTGTGCTCGACATGAGAAGAAACATATGGTCCAATGCCAAAATATGTAATATCATCTCTGTGGTTTCCTTTTATGATCTCATAGAAAAAGATATGGCTCCTCCTCTACCAAACAAGCTCCGAAAATGAGATGATGAAGATTCCTCATTGCAACACCAACAACTCCAGTGTTCTCTTGCTGTAATAATAACATAGTAGCTGCAAATGAATGCTTTGGCCTCAAGCCAAGATGTGAGGAAGATGAATAATACTCTCTCCATGGCCTCCCATGGAAGAGAAGGGCATTCCTCAACAGGAATCCCTCTTGTGCTAAGCAGCACAAGCTCCCTCAGTTGAAGGAAGCTTCAACTTTGAATTCTCTCTCTAAAGATGAAACCCCAACAATGGCTCTCCATCATCTTTTATGCATGGCATGCTTCCTTTCCATGGACCCCACTAACATTAGGGTTTCTCCCATTTCGAATTTCCCTCCATCCAACTACGCAATCTTCTTGTGCAAGCTTCCCCTCTTAGGGTACGTTGTTGGCTTGCGTCAACCATGGACTAGCTCACTTTCTTTTGGCCTTTTTCACGCTTGGGGCTACTAACTTAAGCCACTTAAGTGACTTTTTGCACCTTAGGAGTGTTTATTATGTTGCTACATGGGCTTCCTCACCCATTTATTCACTTTTATTAACATAAAATAAAATTTAATGTTCCAATTACCTTATTGAAAAATTTAGAACATTACACACTACCCTCATTCAATGCATCAAAAGTGTTTTTCCCTCTAGCCTCTAAATGCGTAGCTTGTACACAAACTTCATCTAGAATAGTAGGATTAAACATAAGGATAGTAGGTATAAGGTAATTATGCAAACCACATATATACTTCAGCAAAGTATCTTGACTTTGTAAGTCTACTCCTAACAACAACGCTCTTCTCCTAAACTCTTGAGTGTATTCTTGAACACTTTGTCCTTTAAGATGTCTAAAGTTTTGCCAATTCATTATAGCCCCTTGTATATGAGCAATAGGATAAAATTTCTTCTTAAATGCGGAAATAAATTCAACCCATGATAAAGTAAGCTTACCATGTTTTCAAATTTCCTCTTTGGTCTTGGATTCCCACCACACCAATGTTGCTCCTTCCATCCTTAATGAGGCTAGCTGAATCTTGGTGTCGTCATCATGAAGGTTTTGAATCCTTAAATAGGCTTCCAATTGTCTGATCCAATTATCTAATTTCTCTGCATTAACTTCACCGTTAAACATTGGCAATTTAAATTTGACATCAAGCTTTAACAAATGATTTTTACTAGTGGTTTTTGACTTATGTGGCTGATTTACCGAAGTTGAAGAGGATGAAGTTGAGGAAGAGGATGATGATGGAGATAGTGGATCACCATTTCCTCCATTCCTTTTCTTTGACTTATCATTGTCCTTTCTTCATCCTGAAGAATATCCTCCTTCTTTTTGGTTTTTAGACCCTTCTCCAACAATCCTATCATTTCTTTCTTGATAGAGGATTCTTACCATTTCAGTCATATCCAAGAAAGCTTTCCGAAATATTCTTCCTTCTTCCTTGGGATCCATTTCTTCATGATCTTCTTCTTCTCTTGAAGACATGCTTGTAGCTTCTTCTAAGCTATCGAGGGTGAGATAGAAGGTGGAGATAATGGAACCTTGGCCCTCCTTGGTTAAGGATTATCCTGTGCTCTAACCAATTGTCCTTCCCCTCTTTTAAGTTTAAGCATCAAACTTACAAAACAGTAAAATATTTCTTTGCACAAAACTCAAAACTTGAGCTCAACCTATGCTCTGATACCAATATGATCTTAAAATGTGAGAACTTCTTATTTCTAATACAGAGATTGACTATAGGGGCATTTAATGGATATGTCACCTTTAAATAAAGGATGAGATCTAGAAGCTATCTGGCCCTTTACAAACTCTACCTAAAGAAATAATAGAAGTAATCACTAATGATCTGGAAATGAAACTACTTGTTTGCTGGTGCAAGGTATTCATTATCCATAAAATTATGTGTGCAAACTATTTAATATGTTTTGAAATTGGAACAAAATTCTTTTGGTGGATTTATGAGTCTTTTTTTGTGTAGGAGACTTATTTGTTTTTACTTTTTAACATCTTTAACTCTGAAAATATACAGTAATAAATCATAGAATATAACACAGCATATGATAAGGAAGTTCACCCCTCCTGGTCTACATCTGCTGGGTCCAAGGCCCCCAAATAGGCATGTCCTTGCTCTTATTATGCTAAAAATTAGTTATATAGTGTGAAGAAATCCTAAACATGCAAAAATAGTTGTAGAAATGAGTTTAGAAGACTGAAAACAGTAAATATAGGATTTTTTTTCACCTCCAAAGTTTAATCATAGCCCAATATAGCTCCAACTCTCCCTAGGCCTTGATGTCTCTCCAAGCTTCTCTACTGAAAAAGTACCTGAAGATGAGCTCTGTTGCCTCTGAAACCTGCACCATTGGCTCTGGAATGCTCAAATTACCAAAAAAAAAAAAAACAAATTCGCTCCAAATGGTCTTCCCCAGCAAAAGTTATCACCAAAACAACTTTTTGCCTAATTAGGGCTAGAAAACCTCCACCAAATGTGGTGGAACTATAGATAGCTCCACTATTTTAGGGACCGATGCCAAATCTAGCACGCTCCGCCAGAATCTCCACTACGGTTAGGGGTTGGCATTAAATGCTGGAATCTGCGGTCACATGTCCACACCCGTTGCAATAAAAGTTGGACCAATGGTTTTAAAACCGTAATAGTAAACCTTCCCTACCCACTGTCGCTTGACATGTGACCTATCCACACATAACCACAATGGTTTTGAAACCGTTGGAGTGTAGACCTGTGGTTCTGAGTGATGGGTCACATGGTAGAGGGGGCTGGCCCCCTTTCGGCCCTGCCCATATGCAGTTTAAAATTCAAATAGCAGTTGTGACCCATAAGGGTTAAGCACCACACGTAGAGCAGACAGTTGGGCATGTTGGCTACCAGCCCATCGACTCGAGGTCGAACCCAGTAGCCATACAAAATTTTACATATGCATTGTTTGAAGTCTTTGGGCCATGTGGTGGCCTCTGGGCAGGCCACGTGGCACCCTTTGATTGGTCCACACAGAATATTCTGTAGAATATTCTGTGGAATATTTTTTGGAATATTCCCATAATACTCTGTGGAATATTCCTTTTTTAATAATTTTTTATTCAAAGTCAAACTGAGTCAAATTGGGCTTTTCCCTAAAATTGAGAAACTTCAAACTTGAATATCTTCCACATACAGTATCGATTTTGAGTGCTATTCACGGCTATAGGATCATTTTGATGAGAACTTTCTTGTCATTCTAGTTTCAACCAATTCTGAGAAAATAAATTTTTGAGCATTTTTACAACTTCGGACATGATCACCTGATCAGTACAAAAACTCAAAATCAGGGGCACCACCTACCCCTACATCTAGTCACTATCTAGAGGATCCCGAGCTAGTGGCTCTACTCCTGCAGCTCATATATCACACATCCCCTGTCTGCCCATTGCCGCATGACCCCTCGCCACTCTGAGGGTAAACCAATACATGGCTCTATGTACTGGTCATCCAAGTCTTGCAAGCTGCACTCTGAAACACCAGTGAAAAGCCTCTCACATATACGATGTATGTCCTCCAAGAGAGCTGTTGCATCCTCATTTTGCGGCACTCTTGATCCACTAGGTCCTGTAGCTCCTGATACTGTAGGTCGTCCCATGTACTCGGTCGGTTTCACCGGTGCTGTATCTACATACCAAAAGTGAAAGAATCAATACCATATACAATATTCTAAAACTTTATAATGCAAATAAAAGATTAGCAACTTTTCACTTACCATCGGACCCCCATACTCAACCAGGTGGCAGTGGCAAGTCCGAGTCCCCACGATAACTCTTCCCACTATAGGGATAGTCGTCTATGTACAATAGAATATGATCCAAATGAGCAAAGAAATTAGGTCAGAATACCCATATGACCGCCCCACCTCCCCCCTCACACTGGCGCAGTCCACCCCCAACGTGCCGGCACAGGCTCCTCGGCCCCCATCCTGGAGAGTTTGTATGCGAGGTCAAAGTGTTGGGATCTTCTCAAAGAAGAGCGAACACAACACTGTGCCATATCCACAGTCATGGTTAACTTGCCACTTGCATAGCGAAAAATATCGTTTCGACGACGACAACATCATCCCGCCCCACCCATAGTAGGTACCACTCAACACACTCTCAACAAGGATCATATACTTTCTAGTGATGTGATGGAGTGCTTGGTTGCCCAGAATTTGTAGCACCGCTACAGCCACAGCATGGGTCTCTAACCTCTCTCGATCCTCAATTGGTATCTGTGTCCCCTTGACATGGAGACCTGGTAAAAAAGTATTCCCCACCATCCCTAGTGGTGGGAGAGTAGTTAGAAAATATATATCTTGGATCTTCAATTCAATCTGGTGACCCTACACTATAAATACCTCATGGTTCGGATCCTAGTAAATGAAAATTCAGGCCAACAAGGGCTCTCCAGTTCTATTCAAAGGGTTCTCCACAAACTTCACAACCCCAAACCTGGCCAATACATTGTGAACACCATGATCCTCTCAGATCTTTGACCGTAATGTATCCAGGTCTCTCTCTCTCCAGTTGATCAGTAATTCTTCTATATTTGCACAAAACACATCATATTTTTTAGTGTATAGAAAGGAAAGACTGCATTCACACATAAAAACCTAACTCTCAGCCAAAAAACATCATAGAAAAACCCCTCTGTTTCAGGTCCGAATTTTTAGGAAAAATCTTGGGATATGTCATACTTTTCTACGCAAAACTTGCTACCCAGGTTGCAGATATTGACCCCAAAAGTGTGACCTAGCCATGAAGATGGACTAGGGGTCTATTCCTAAGTTCTGGGCACCTAAAATAAAATTTCAATCCATTGAAATGAAAGAGTAGGGTTAGGCCTCTTACTCTCAACTGACGAATCTCGATTCCAACAGTTGGTTTGTCTGCTACTCTCGCTGCAAGATTTAGGGCCTTCTATCCTCTCTACATTCACCACAACTACACTTGCAAATGAGTGAATGTGGAGGGAAAACACCATATTAAAAGAGAAACCTGAGATTTTTCTTTCACCTGCTGCAGCCAAACTGTAGCTCCGTTTGACAAACCATCTATATCATTGGAAAGCTCTCACCGAGCTCTAAAATGGGTACCTATTATTGTTTTGTGATCTGATACTTCGCTAGGGCACATTTTTTCTAAGAACGGTCACTTCACCACTCCTCAAAATTTAATTTCTTCACTTACAACACTTGTACTTGGGGTACCACTTTTCATCCATACTTGTCCATGCTCGTGTTGAATTGCGTCATGAGAAACTCTCTTGTACTCCTGTTTTCATGGTCACCACTGGACCTTTTCTATGTGGCAGCATCATCGAGTCGCCCTAGTTTAGAGCATCTATGTTGAGTCATCATCGCATCCATGGAGTCTATCCCGAGTCCCTTTGTATCCTGCTATAGTCCTCCATCCTTCATTTCTTGGTTCCTCTCTCATGTCGTACATTATGGCCTTCAGTCCTACTGTCCCCTGTCCCCTTTGATATTGTGTTAGTTTCTGTCAAGTCATCCCTGCCCTTTACGCTCTAACAAGGGAAGTCGTCTGTCTGCTACTCAGTACCCTCCATTTAATCATCATCCCTGGTGTCAGTATGTCATTCACTCTGCTATTATCTCTCGTTACTTAGTTGAGGATCCATTATTTCCTCACCTATGGTGGACCTCCTTCTATCGACATCAGATCATTCATTCCAGAAGATAGGTCTAGAGGGTGGTGTACCTTGGTTCAAGCTTCCACTCTTGTTTAGCACCTCAGATCAGGCAAAGGGACTCCTTAGTACCCTTTAACTTGATTGTTTCTCAGTTCCAGCTCCTTACGGCATGATCGAGATACGTATACTTGATGGTTCAACGATGCATCTGATCGTCTCGGTGATTCCCGAGTGTGTGTGAGATGTTTCAAACCTCATGAGGGGGTGGCCCTTTAGGTATCCCCCACATGATCGGATGACCTCTTCATTACAGCCTTGCATGCAACTCCATAGATTAGATGATGTCGACCTCAATCGCTTGGAATGCCTTTTAGTTTGCATGTATTAGTCAGATTTTCAGAGCCCTTTTGTGTTTATAGGGGAAACTTGGTCATACTTATATGTCATGTACTCAGATATTATTGTATAATTCCTGGTTATTATCCCAAGCACAATATGTATGTGGGATTCATTATCATGTTTTTATCTGGCTCATGTTTATGCCAGCATGTATTATATAGTTTAGTCCCTTGTTTACTGGACGCATTATTCTTTGTACTTTTTCTCGAAGGGCATAGGTATGCCTCCCCCACTGCCTATAGCACATGTACTCACTCATAAAAGAGACTTGTCACACCTGTAAGTCTTGCCTCCTTAGGGTCTAGTCTGCTAATGGTTTGTTTTACCTTATATTTCTCTCTCTCTGACTTCTCTTTCGGTGTCTAGTGATTGAGTTCTTACAACATACTTTAGTCATACGATTAGCTCCTAACACTCGCACGCTAGGGGGAAATATGTTACACCATTTTTTGGTCATCTAACCTGTTACTATTAAATGGACTAAAATACACCATGTAAGACCAATTTTACCCTAAGTAAAATTACTTTCACTATGAAAAATAACTTAGTAAACCACATTTATTAAGTTGTTTATGGTCTAAACAGGAAACCCCATGAGGAAATATTGAATAAATCCACATTTGTTTGATTTTCCTCAAGGAATAATTAGTTAAACAACCTTTTAATTAATATTCCTGGTCATATTTAACCCAAAACAAGAAAATTAATTAGATAAATCATTATTTATCTTATTATTTTCTAGGAATAGTTATTTAAACATTATTTAAATAATATTCATTGTTAAATTTGACTAAATCATTTATAAATAATTGAATAAATAATTATTTATTTAATTATTACTCAACCACATCCTTAAAATAATAAACAAATCATTTATTTATTTATTATTTACAAATAAAGGGATTTGACCAAAGTCGAATTCTTTTTCCCTCCAACAAATATAATAAAATAGTCCATAAAAGTTGGATCTTGATTTGGTTAATAATATTTTAATTATACACCAATATCTATACTAACTCAATATTTTGTTATAAATAGAAGGATTTTTTCATTCATTCACTCCCTTTTTTTGCCTAAATATCACTCTGGATCTATACTTTTGGTCTAACTTTGATCCTTCATCGTTATCATATTTTGCTACCATTTTTCTTGTGAGTTCCTTTGAGTTCCATTTTTGTCTGGGTTTTCTACACCATTAAGAGAGAGAGAGATCTTATATTTGAAGTGTTGAGGACTTACAAGAACCCATCCCATTGAGGGGGACTGGTAACATCTTTGTATTTTCCCTTACAAGGTGTCAATAAAAACAAAAATTATTTAAAAATATTCTTGTCTTATCTATTGGATGCATGGAGCAACTCTTGATTTTATTTACTACTTAATGTATTTTACTGCATAGACCTAGATTTTGTAGCATTTATCTTGGTCAAAAAACTGCAGATCTAATGAAATTGGCATCCATCTTTGATGTTAGGACTGTTTGTTATGCACAACTAAAGTGAGTTTTTTCGTACGCTTGCGATTAAGATTCATACTAACAGTTAAGCCTCATAGTCAATGGTTAATGCTGAGATTCTTATCTAACACAACCACTCATATGCTGCCAATACTTAGGGATGTTATAATTTAATGGCCAAATGCGGATACAGCCATGGTCTCCACCTGAATTGGAGTCTATGACATATATTATGAACTATGAAAACATATGGGAGGCCAATATTCATCAAAATATTAGCCACGTTGTTGCAACAAAATCTAAAATTGTATTTTTATTTTATTTTAAACGTTGTTTGTTAGAACTGCTTTAGACTTTTATTATGATTTTCTATATTTGAATTTTATTTTAAAACTATAAATCCACTTCATTTGAATGGAGAAGGGGTTTTTAATTTTGGAGAGAAAGATTTTGTTTGCACTATTGTAACTCATTTTATCTTAATAGAAGGTTGAACCATTGATATTTTCTCATGAGAAGAGTCACAATATACCGGGTAATATTATCTATATGTTTTTCCTTTTCCTAAAATTTAAATGGTTATTTGATTTAGGTTTATCATATGTGTTACAAGTAGTCATACATATTTCACTATTGTTATGTGTGATTGGAATCGATGATATATGCAAAAACAATGAAATGAAATATATGTGATAAGTTTTTTCAACAAATGTGATTAACTATTTAATTAAATTTAGCTATCATTCATTGTTTTAAATTCATAAATCATTTGATAATCTACATTATCATATTGTTTATGAAATGTTTTTAGATCACACACACACATATATAAGCTTTCTTATGATAGATATTTGATTTAAGTATTCAATGTTTTTGCAAGTCTTAGTTACATTAAAACCATTATAATTATATTTCATCCTTTTAAAATTTTGTTTAAAATGGGAAAATAGTCCCATAAACCCAGTCGGAGCCACCAATCCAAATAGAAAAGGATCTGCTCTAGGTCTCAACCTGGTCGTTTTATCTGATTTTGAGGTATACATTTTGAGAGATCAAAATTTTTGGCACTAGAAGGAGGGTTATTAGAGTAAGAATGGAAAAAATATTCAATCCCAAATCAAAAGTTAAATCTGAGAGTCAGTCTCCCTCAAAATCCTCACTAACTTCAAGATCGCATTCTAAATCTCTAGAATCCAAATCTAAAGTTGTTCACTTAGCCACTCCATCTCCTAGCTGAGTTCTAAAACAAAAAGGACACACTTCCACTTAGAAAAATCAAATTTTGGAAACACGTGAGCTACAATCTTTGATTCAGAGATTGGAAGGAATTTCCATATCTAAAGAAAACATTTACAAGTTTTATTTTTCTGAAGGAACTATTTCCTCATCCTTTAAATCTTCTAGTTTTTTGACTAGATCCCAGAGTGAAACATGGAATCCAACCATTTGAATTTCCTTTACTCACTCATTGAAGATGAAAATACACTTCAGAAGTAGAATATTCAACTAGAAATATCACTTAAAATTCTCCACCTCAAAATCCTTCTATCAACCCCATTTCTTCCCAAAATCCTCTCTTATAATCCTCTTTCTCTTGTTTACACTCAATATGTTATGAAACCAACTCCAAAAATAGAAGAAAAGAGAGATCAATGCCTTAGAAATCAGCCACTTTGAGGGGGAAACCTCCAATACATTACATAAATGAACAATTATTGGATGCTACAAATGACCAAAACCTCCTTCTATATATAGGAGTCCATGGGCCCACAATATAATCCTAGCCGACCTAACAATAACAATGTAAGGGCACAATAATAAAAATATTTGGGTTACAGGGGTACAACAGTAACAATAAGGGGGCTACACTAATAAGAATAAGGGACTAAATTAGTAATATAGGGGCCTAACATGCCCCTCTCCTTAAAAAAAGTGTTTTCCCTAATGCTTGAGTAGCTCTGGGTGCTTCTGTATAAAATTCTCATCCTCCCATGTAGAATCTTCAGTGGGTAAGTTCTTCCACTTGATTAGATACTCTAAAATTGATCAATTTCGTAGCTGTCGTGTTCTTGTTTCTGTGACCACTTCAGGTTCCAATATGAATTTTCCTTCCTCATCAAGTTCTGGAAATATTGTTTGAACTAGAATATTTTCACCTATAAATTTCTTTAAGCATGAAACATGAAAAACTAGATGCACTCGTGAAGAAGTAGGAAGCTCCAATTTGTATGCCATAGTACCAATATTTTGCAACACCTTGTAAGGACCATAGTACTTTGGCAATACTTCTTAGCTTTCTTGAGGGACATTTGTTTGTATGGTTGTAACCGTAAAAATACCCAGTCTCCTACATAAAAAAAATTCTTGCCGCAATGTTGATCTACCTGTTGTTTTATTCTATTTTGTGCCAAATTTAGGTTATTCTTTAAGAGTTGGAGAAATTCTTGTTGATGCTCGATTTGATCTTCCGCTGCTTGAACCTTAGAATTTTATCTTAAAGATGATGTGAAAGATGGTGGATGATATCCATAAAATGCCATAAATGGGGTCATTTTTACTGCAGTATGGAAGGAAGTGTTCTACCACCATTCAGTGAGAGGTAACCACTTGACCCATTGTGTTTTTTTATCAGATAAAAAAAAGGAAGATATCCTTCCAAAAAACATTAGAGTTTATGAAATCACAATTGACATTTATTTTGTTCTCATCATGAGTTTCCTCTGCTACCTTTTTGCCATTAGGAAACATTTCTTGTATCAACTTTTCCAAACCTTCGATGTCTACTTTTAGATCATTCTTCATGTTTTCAATTTTTTCATTGATCTTAGCTTCCATGTCATCCATCTTAGCTTCCATGCATTTCTTCAAACCATCCATCTTATTTTCCATGCCTTTCTTCAAAACTTCCATTTCAATTTTTGTTTCTCTTTGTGATAGGTGCACTTGCTCTTGTAATTTTGACATCTCATGTTGCATTTCTTTGTCTTCATGAGTCATAGTAAAGCCTTATGAAGGCTTAATGGGTGTTGAACTCTTTTTAGGAGGCATTTTAGAACCCAATAATGATATCTGTTCTTCAATATGCCCTTGGAATAAATTCAAACTATTTTTTTTCAAAGGAGACATGTAATTTGAAAAAAACAATACACACCTTTTTCTTGCTTTTGAGGAGCTCAATATTGAAACAAAATTAGCTCCATGATTTTGGATCTTCAATATCTGAAAGTTTGCCCTATGGTAACCCTCTGAACCCTATTTTAAATGCCATAGGTATGACCTAATTTTGTTTAATATCCCAAAACCGGGAAAATCTACAATGTTAGGAATATCTTATAATATTCCTAGATTGGAGACCCAGCAATATGCAAACAGAATAATGGAGTAGCAGTGACACTAAAATCATAGAAATTTGAGAAATATCCATAGCCATATTATTAAGTAATAGCAGAAACAAATGAATACAAGATCCTGAGGAAAATGTTACTCTAGATAGGCAATGCTCAGCCTCAAGAGACAAGTACATAAATCATGATAAAACACTGCTACACATATGTGCCCAAGCTATGACTGCGTAGTTTCATAAGAGAAACTGCATGCTGCATATTTCAAATACATATATATACAAATATATGACCCATACAACATTGGGAGTGAAGATATCAGCTCCCAAAGACTACCTCAAGTCAATCCTAGAAGGATTGGCTACAATATACAAAATCTGCAAAATGCCAGAGTTTCTAGGTAGCAGCAGCAACTCAAGAACTAGAAATGAGTGGAGAAGGCTGAATATGCTACATATGATGTAAATACCTCCTCCAATGGATCTCTCTAGTGAAAGGTTGATCCTATCACTAAATATCTCACCCTCCAAACATATCTGCAAAGCCCCTTAGCAAATAGTCACTGGAAATAACGTAGTCACTGAAGCAAACTATGTTGTAGGGGTAAGGGAATGAGTTTGCCCAATGCCCAGATATGCAATAATCTTTCAAACCTTCCTCACTATCTTCCCAAAGGAATGGAGACTTCCTCCTCTGAAAATTAGCTCCGGAAATGGTGTTGAGGTCCTCCACTGCAACACCCTACAACACAATGTTATACTTGAGTAGAAATAATGATGTAGCTAGAGGAGGTGGCTTGGCCTTGAGCCTAAATGTGGAGAATGAAGTAAAGAATCCTTCAAGAGGCCTCTCTTGGAAGGAGAGGGATTCCTAAGTAGGAGATCCTTGTGTTAAGCAGCACTGCAACTCAGCTAAACAGCTGGAGATTGCAGAAAGTCTGAATAGACCATAAAATCAATAATACACGACATGAAAAAAAATGGTTGCCTTGCCCTCCTTTTAAAAAAGTGAAATACCTCTCTCCATGGGTCCCACTCCTTAGGGTTTTCTCCACCAAATAAAACTCTTCCCATTCACACTGGATTGTCTATCAAAGTGTTTTCCTCCTCCTCTCCCAGCGTTATTGACTTGGTCAAACTTGACCTTGTCTTCATGAAAATGTCCATTTTCACACATAGGGGTGTGAAATCCAGCTCTTATGACTATCCACTTTCACATTTGAGGGATTTTATTCCTATTTTACTAAGCATGGGCTTCCTTACCCATTTATTTGGCTGCTAGGTGATGAAAGAAAAATTTTAATATTCCATTTAGCTGTGTGCTAAAATGGGAATATTATAGTCCTCCCCTCGCAAATGTTGCTTGTCCCCAAGCAACTGCAAGGATAGAACTGGAAAGCCTCCTCCCAAGGCATGTAGTCTAAAATTTGTTGAGGAACATCCTCCTCATGTTTATCCTCCATCCCCCAAGCAATCATCCATGCAAAATGAGTTACCTCCCAACATGGCAACTCCTGAAAATCCTCTTCCACCTCTGGCTTCGGCAATGTAGGTGGGCTGGAAATCTGATCTTGGTAGAAAAATTAGCCTACCCCATGTCGTCCTCCTCTCCACTTAGGATAATTTTAGAGTGTATGTTGATCCTGGGCTGCAATGATATTGCCCTTAAGTGGCAAGATGGAGATCAGACCTCAAAGGATCTCTCCTCCAACGTTATGAAACATGTTGGCCCAAATCATCTCATATGTGATGAGTTGGAAGTCATCATCATATGGCATCATATTCATCATATGGATCACCTCATAAGGAAAAAAATGTGTTTCTGTGGTGGCCATACCATCTCCCATGCTCCCTTTAGAACATGTAGTGCAAAGAGTGTGGGAATTCTCTCCCTCCAAGGGCACATTTACCCAATGTGTCTCTCCCCCAATCAAGCTCCCAAGGAAATCATTAGCAATATCAACCAAGGGTACCATAAGAAGAATCATGCTGGGTGCCATGTGAAGTAAGGAAGAAGGACAATGGTCCCTCAAATGTAGCCAACGTATTTTTGCTCTCAACTTCCATAGAAAATGAAATGATGGGTGGCCTCCCCACCATTTTCCTGCAGCCCCAGTCTCCTCACAATTCCGAAGAAAGTGAATGATATAATGTGCAATGTGAGTCTGTTATCCATTATAAATCTCCTCCCCATATCCTCTTAGGGAGTGATCATCCATAATGGCCTTATGTAGACCACAAAATCTAGAAGGAAGAATATTCCTCCTTTGAGCAAATCCTTGTACATATATGGTTAAGAGATGCATACATATAGACAAATTACTATGCAAATCAACAATACTCTTACCATATGTTTTGCTCATATACATGGAGTGGCTCATAAATGAGTCTCCCCTCATCCTCAAAGGGAAAAGAGTTAGTTGTGCTAACTCCTCCATCTTCATATGATCCATGGAGTCCCTCCTCAAGTTCTTCAAGTGGTCCCCCCACAAAATTGTAATGTAAAAATCATGGTTTTCCCATGGTTCCTCCTAAAATGTACAACATGTAGAGTGGGGAGGATCATGCTCCCAATGGGCATCCTCAATCTCAAGCCCACTCTCCAAAAAAAGCTCCCCATGAACATAAGAATATCATCAATGTATGGAAGCAAAGTACAATGAAAACAAGTTTCCAAATGACAACCAGAGAGTGAAACATAGTTCCTCTCATGGAACCAGCACAGTGCATCCTTTGCCTGCATCAAAATGAGAAATAACAAGTGCTTTATCAGCCACTTGTTTGCTGCCACAATCATCTCATAATATGGAAACATGAAGTTACAATATGGTGTCAATGGCATACAGCAAGAAACATGTGGCTTCCCCCACAAATCACCAAAAGGATAGCCAAAATCAATGCTACAAGTAGCTGCAAGTACATCTTCATACAATATGCAAGAAGGGATAATCCTTCTTGATACATTATGCTGCTCAAATAAGGAAAATAAGTACAATAAAAAATATGAAATGATACCTCCTCCATCCTGCACTTGAGATCTTGAGCTGAAATGGCTCAACTGGAAATTTCCCCTCACCTCCAAAGAGTAGGGAAGTGGCTATGACCTCCTCTTCGTTACCATATAGACTATGAATCTCTCCATATGCTGATATATGTAATGCTAGATGCCCTCCTAGGTAAACTCCTCCATCAAGTGGAAATAAACATCAAAGTGTAGAGAAGAGAAGTCCTCATGTGCTGCATGTAGCAGCTTCTCCTTGAGACTAGAATCTCTAGTCAAGAAGACTTTACCTTGTGAATAGATGGCCATATCATCCACTATATACTCATAATCTCTACCCGGGTCATCGAGAATCATGCATGCACCAAGATCCTTGGAGTAATCTACTAAGATCTGAGATCTCCAGTAAGGATCAAACCTCCTAAGAGACAACACTGGTGATCTGGCATGTGAAGCTCTCCTCATGCTTTTTCTTGCTACTTTGACAACCCCTATTCCAAATTTCTCCTCCAAACTCTTCACCTCTCCAAAATCCAAGAGCGATGAATCCAAAGACAAGATGTCTTCCATCCGTGAAAGATCTAGTGGTCTCCTAGGTGGAATGCCTCCTTGTAGTGAGACATCAATGTCAAGAGTGGACTGTACATATGAATGGACAGACTTTTCCATGCTCTCACTGTGCAATACAGCCTCCCTCTTAGGTGTATCAACCTCATGAAATAGACATGGATGTGTGCTTTGTTGGGGTTCCCATGTTTTGGCAAGGTTGGAAATACCAAAAGATGAGACAACATCAAACCACTTTCGGACCTCAGGATCTAGCTCTCCTGGGTCCAGAGAGGGATCTCTCTATGATTGTCAAAGGTATATGTCTTTGAAGATCAATGTTAAGATATTAGGCTAGTTATAGGGCTCGGTTTTTTTTTTAATTGTATGTTAGGTTGCTAAGAATCAGGAAAGAAGGATTCAATATAAGACAAGGATGAGCAAAGAATATTTTAGACAAAGGAGAGATATTCTAGGGAACATTCAAGAACATTGGGCAATGGAGTCAGGAAAGGATTTACTTGTTGTTCAATATGTGGGCTTTTAGTTGGGCTAGTCATCTGAAGTGTTGGACCTTAAAGATGATTGTGCGATATGAAATGGTAAGAGAGAAAGGTGAAAGCAAGGAAACCTCCAAGGTGACCTTTAGAGATCAGATCCAGGGACAGGGCATACCATTCACCACCTGTGACTCTAAAATCCAAAGGCTAACTCTTCAGACAAGAAACATTAAAGACTTAGAACACAAAGTTAAAGACCTAAGATTAGAGAGAGACTTTGAACTCTCAATTCTTCGGCCTCCAGCTTGAGGGATCTTAGAAAAGGTTGATTAATTGAAAAGGATCCTAGTGAGATAAAGACAGAGTTCTAGACCTCCCAGTGTTCCCAATTCATTCAATTAAACCTCAATAAGAACATCTGAAGTATGACCTCAATAATTCATACATCAGCTAGCAGGCAATAACATCCACTACACTGGTTAAATTAATTGAAATCAATCCTCAGATACACATATAGCAGAAAAACATTAGAGGCAAGGAGAACAGAAACATAGGGTACCTAGCAAGGGTAAATCGTATGCCAAATTTCTGATGCAAGCCAACAGAAATGTAATGAAATGAAATAAACAAAGAGATAGAAAAACATCACCAGCTGCTTTAAATCAGGATCCAAAGAAATGTGCTTGTCATATTAAGAGCAACACCAGTCAAATACAACATTGCCAACAACTTGAAAGTTTAGTCTAAATACATCTTCCTCAGGCTATCTTACAACTTTACATAGAGAACATGTCTTAAAAGAAACAGCTTGCAATTCTTTGATAACCGATCAACAACATTTACAATGAGTTCTTTCATGAATTTTATAGCTGAAGAGAGCATAGGAGGTAGGTGAAACACTGGATGAAGCATTAAACTCGGAAAAGAAAGAGGGCTGAAGCCCATTCAGTTTTAAACTCTATGCATTTATCTCTGGCATGCCTTGGACGAAAGAATGATCTTCTTCATGTTTCCACTTACTCCAGTATGGCTCTGATGCACTCTGGCTGCAGTACTCTATAGTAATTTTGGTGAATAAACAAAGGAAAATGAATGACAATGAAGTGCACCATGCTACATAAAAAATTCTCTGATAGCTTAGGACTCTGGTCAAGGCTGAATGTTCTTCAGAAAAACGGTAAATAGAGGAAACAATATGGGCGCTTTGTCCTTTCACAGGTAGGGATGTTCTACTGATGTAGCTACCCTGATGGCATAGTTTTCTATGTACTGGGCCTTCTGAGAGATCCGTTATGTCTTTGATCTGGTACTCTGCTTTGAAACACTTGGATTAAGGCTCAAAATATTCCATTATGGGCCTTAAACACTCTTTTTTCTCCACTTCTGTCTCCATCGCTTAAATTTGCGCTTTAATGGCTCTGGGGAGGTTTGACAGAGTTCAAACCCTATTCTTTTAATGCAAGTCTATTCATTCTGCCATTGTATTAAAGACTGTGTAATCATGGCGGCTTTCACCACCTGATAACCCTGCAAAACACGAAACTCAGTTATGAAATCCATGCATAGGGAAGGACGACTATGGAGGGCAGGTAGAATGATAGCGCGACAGTGGTAAACGGTGGTTTTAGATGAAATAATGGTGAAAAATGCATTGATATGGTGTAAACCTCGACTAATATGTTTTCGGTGAAGAAACGAGCGTGGACTGTTTGATCATGGTCTGGTGATGAAGATAGACGACGAAGATTAATCAGTGGGATGGTATATGAACTTGGGTGAAATGCATTAAAATGAACGAAAATGTAATAAAAACGATTGTATGTGGTGGGACCTGGCATGGGTGGAGGGCGATTCATCCAGGACAGTTGGATCTCAGGAGGAGATCGACAGCTATGATTCAATCGGAGGGGAGAAATTGGAGGTTTTGACAATCCGATGGATGATAGCGCGATTAGATCATGATCGTTGGATCTTGGATTAAATGGACAGTCGCGATTGGATCAGGGAATCGCAAATCGCAAAGGGCGAAAGGGGGTAGCATTTGAAAAATGTGATGGCGATTGAAATGAGAGAGCGTGGGCCATCGGATCAATAGAGGGATCAACGGTGGAGATTGGATCGGTGGGGGATAGAAGGAAGCGATGGGAGGGGAGCGGGACAAATATGGACTGTTGATTCTCGGAATGGATGAACGGTTGTGCTCTGGTCTGGGATCGCAATCGGGGGAAAAAAGAGTGGTACCATTTAAAAGTTTCGATTGCGATTGGGAGCGGGAGTACGATCGGTGCTGAGCCATCCGATTTGGGTGACAAATCAACGGTGAAGATTAAATAGACAGATCGCAATCGCAAAGGGCAGAGGGTGGTGCATTCTAAACTTACAATTGCAATTGGAGCGGGAGAGCGCAAGTTGTCGGATCAACAAGGGAATCAACGTTGGAAAATCAATCGGCGGATCGCAATCGAGAGGGGCAGAGGAGTGGCATGGCTGAAGTTTGCACTTGTGATCGGGGTGGGAGTGCGATCAGCACAGGGCTATCCGATCAAATGGTAGATTAACGGTGGAGATCGTGGCGGAGGTCTTATAGACCAAACTCAATCGCATCGGAAGTTATCGATATTACAAAGGAAATTGCCCACCCGATAGCTCCGATTGTGATAAGCGCTCGGGCCATTGGCGTTTGGTTCTGGGTGCCGGTTACGTGAGGAAGTGGTTAAGGGGCTGACGAAAAAGGGGCTAAGCCCTTATATAAAGTGAAAAGTGGGTTTTTTGCCCCTTTTTAACACCTTTCAAGGCTGGGAAAAGGTAACGATAGGGGGAAAAAAGGGGAATTAGGCCAAACAAAGGGAACTTTTAGGATTTAAAGGGAATTTTGGGTATGATTTAGAGGGTAAAGGGGACTTAGAGGGAAAAAGGGGAACTTTGACAAAGGGGGAAAAAGGGGTAAAATGGGACATTCTGCAGGGATACAAGGGGAAAATAAAGGCCTTTTGGAGCACAATTTTTTGCAATCAGTGAGGCTTATTGACTCCAGAACAATAGAGGGAAAGGATCAAAGAGCAGGGAACATGAAGATGCTTCAAGGATGATGTGTTTTCAAGAGAAATGCATTCCTTGAAGGCTCATAAAACAAATTAGCCTCTTGCTTGCTTATCAAGGAATTTATAGGGGGCTAACAGTGGCTCCACATGGGGATGGCTTCTTCTTGAAGGAGTCAATAATTCAGAAATGATCTATGGAGTAGGCCAAATGCCTGTTGCTTGAGCCACCTTTCTTCTTTGGTTTTCATCTGCCACAATTGTAAAGACATCAATTAGCAGAGGCATTCTCAAACAATCTACCTACCCAGACTACAATCCTAGCATTTTTTCTTCTTCTAGGGTGCATTTGGACTAACAGACCCTTTACATCATTTATTTTCATAAACAAAAAGTAAACCTATTATAAATCTACCCTTATCACAACATGAGACCATATTAGACTGTTGGTATCATATTTTTCTCTACCTAATCTAATATCTGCTGGGATTAAACTGTCCAACATATTTCTTCTCTACATTCTACAACATAAATTTAAAAAAAGCCAAACTAGGATTACACAATCTAGTTTGCTATGGATCCAAGGCATAAAGACAGTTGCACATGGATAGAAACTTGCAGAAAACTGGGAACAAAACTTTGAAGGCTTGAAGTCTAAAGTTTTGATGTATCCTTCTTCTTTTGTGACTCAAGTTTTGAGCTTGTTAGAGTCACTTTCTTTTCTTCATTCCAGCTCTGATTTTGGGCTTGTTAGAGTTGATTCTTCTTTCTTCTTTGCTGGTCCAGGTTTTGGGCATGTTTAAACCAGCTATCTTTAAATTTCTTTGGCTCAGGTTTTGATCATATTAGAGCCAATATTTTTCACTTCAGAGGTTCATGTTTTGAGCATGTCTGAACCTCTCCTTTCTCTTTTTTTTTTGAAACATTTTCTCCTTTTATTGAAAATAAAACACTACAATGGACATGGAAACTAGAAATTGGAAATCAACAGAAGTAGTGTTTGAGCATCCTGCCATTGACAGGATCCCCAAACAACTCTGTACCATCTAATTCTTGTAGAAAAAAGGCATTTGGACCCACAGTGGCCTGGATGATGTATGGACCTTGCCACAAACTATCAAACTTGCCGTGCTTTCCTTTATCCTCTCTCCTTGAGTCCCACTTCAGAACTTTATCTCCAATTTTGAAATCAGCAGCTTCAGTTATTTTGTTAAACAACCTCCTTGTGTTCTCCTGAACTTTCACTGCTCTGTTGTAGACCTCTTCCCTCGTTTGCTGGAGATGAATTGTCTGGTTTATCCATCTCACCATACTGTCTTCTTCTGTCTGGATCTCTTGGACAAGTTTGATCACTAGTACACCCAAACTGGTAGGAAAAACTGCTTCTGTCCCATAGACAAGCTGATATGGTGACATGCCAATGGAATTCTTTGTTGTAAGCTTGTCATCCCAAAAAGCATGCACTAACTTGTTATTCCATGACTTTTTGTTCTCTTCCAATAGCTTCTTGATGATAGTCACCAAGATTTTGTTTGATGATTCCGCTAAGCCATTACCTTGAGGATAATAGGCAGTTGAATGACCAAGCGTTATTTGATACCTGTGACAAAAATCAACCATTTTCTTGGATCCAAAAACAACAGCATTATCAGTGATTATTTTTCTTGGAAAACCAAACCGAGAGAGGATATGGCCTTTTAGGAACCTAATGATGACTGAATCTGTGGCATTCCTAGTAGGTATGGCCTCTATCCACTTAGTGAAGTAGTTTGTGGCTGTTAAGATCCATTTGTGTTGTGCAGAAGAAGCTGGGTGAATTTATCCTATGAAATCTAGGCCCCATTGCATAAAGGGACCTTCAACAGTGATGGGTTGTAGAGGTAAGGGGAGGAGCTTTCTTTTGCCTTCAAAAATTTGGCATTTGTGGCCGGCAATTATCATCTTCTGGATGTCATTGAAGAGTGTAGGCCAGTAGTAGCCAGCTCTGAGTATTTTGTTTGCAACGACTTTCCATTTCAGGTGGCCTCCACACTCTCCTGCATGGAATTCTTGTTTAATCCTTTTTTCTTCAGACTCAGGCAAACATTTAAGCAATAGGCCATTTGGATTTTTCCAGTATAAGCCCTCATTCATTATGCAATAGCTTCCAACTTTTAGATTTAAGAATCTGGCCTTGGTCTTTGATAGTTCAGGAGGGGCATTGAGGCGTTTAAGCACATACAGGATGTCAGAATACCAAGGAGAGCTCTGAAACCTCTCTTCAACAGTGGGATCAGGCAATGCCTACTGCTCATCCAAGGTATCTACCATGTTAATTTCAAGGGCTTATAGATTTGATTCAGCCATTAGTCAAGCTAAGCCCTGACCTTTGATCAGTTTGGTGGGTTTTATCTCAAGGTCGTACTCTAGGATCACAACAATTCATTTTCCCCTCTTCCCATCTGGGTCTTGGGACAAGATATCTTTGACCACTATGCTAGGCACGTAGGCTATGGTGTGGGAATGTAGAATGTACACCCTAAAGTCTTTCAAGGCCTTTAATAAGGCATAGGACTGTTTTTCCATTATGTTGTATTTCGAGGGTGCATATCTCAGTGCTTTGCTGAAGAAGGAAATGGGCTGTTCCATTACCTCTGGATTTTTCTGCAGAAGAACTGCAACGATTGTGTGTTGGGAGGCAAATTAAAAAATCAGGAAATCTTTTGAGAAATCTGGGATGATTAGGACAGGAGCCTGGGTGAGTGTAAGTTTAACTGATTCAAAATATTTCTTAGCCCCAACAGTCCACTTAACTCCTACACCTTTCCTTAACATGTTTTTCATATTCCTAAGGTGTTCAGCTAAGTTGGGAATAAACCGCCCGAGGAAGTTGATTTTCCCAATGAAAGACTATAATTCTTTGATGTTTCTTGGGTGTGTGATCTGTAGTATTCCCTCAACTCTTTGTGGGTCTTGTTGAGCCTCAAAATTGTGCTTTCTTTCACCTCATTTTACCTCATTTTTCCCTTGTCCATTGCTACCCTAGACCCAATTGATCAATGAATATAGTTAAAATTACTTCTAGAATGATTTACATGACTGACTTGATAAGTTTTGTGATTTTTTCCATTGTAAAGCATTTTGACCGGAACTAGCTGCAGAATGCAGACATTCCGTAGCTAACCGGTGATTCTGCAGCTGCCTTCACGTTTGAGTATGTTCCAGGTGGCCTCTCAAGGAAAACCGCATATGGGCATAATCCACGTCATGTCTACATGGTTCGTTGCTCATCATGGAGGAAGAAACGAATTCTGGGTATAGTTTTGGAACGTGGGAACACATTTAGGAAAGCAGACTTCTATTAGGACTGTCTCAGTCCAGATGTCTTTTTCCTCTTCATGCAGCCACTTCAAGAGTCCTAATGTGATTCCGATAAGGAAAGACAGTGTTCCTGAATTGTTGCAAGTCTTGTTATGTGCATTTTCTTTATAAACACTTGGGAAACCGAGATTTGATGTTAGATTTTATGCTAGATTTTGTTTAGACTCTGTGCTACATTTCTGAAGACGCAGAGTGTTATGTTCAAGTTCTTTCATCTTTAATGAAGCAGACAGTGTTATTGTGAAGGCGTTGATTTAATTTGGAGTTGAATTCCATCAGGTGGTAGAGGGCCCCTGCCTCTTGCACGGATTTATTTTGCGTAAATTAGATAAGTCTTCTAGCTGCCTTTACGTTTTTCATTTGAATTCATAGTTGTTTTTAATTAGCTACTGTAGTTGTACTCATTATAACTCTTCCACAAGAAGAAGCTCTTCCAAAATACTATAATGCTGAATGGGAAATGATTATAGTATTGTAGGATTAGAAGTTGAATTCATAGTTGTTTTTAATTAGCTACTGTAGTTGTACTCATTCTAATTCTTCCATAAGAAGAAGCTCTTCCAACAGATTATAATGATGAATGGGAAATGGCTATAGTACTGTAGGACTTAGTTGTAGTTTTTATTGTTCATCATCACAGTTACACTTGTTCCAATCACTCTTCCACAAGAAGGAAACTCTTCCAAGAAATTCTTAAGAAGTTCAAGACATGACCGTGATAATGAATGATTTAGTTGTGTGTTTGTACTAAGTATCATCTCTATTCTTGCTCTTAAACGCTTGCCCAAGACATCATAATGACGAGTAGGATATGGATATGATATCTTATTTTTTCATTTGCTTTCAGTCCTTTATGTTTGCATTTGCACTCAATTATACAGTCAGAATTGTTCTAGCTCTTCCAAAAGAAGGAATTATTCCAAAATATCAATAATGATGGACAAACAGATTGTGTAATTTCATAGAGTAATGCATGATAGCATAGTTAGGATGCTCCGGAGTTTCATTGCACTTAATTCATGATTCAGTTATTTTATTTTGAGTTTGATAATGACTTGTAGTTTAGCATTGTTTTAGATTAGTGGCATCTTAAGTTCATTCTTAGATTAACTCATTGCACTTGCACTCCACATCCAGATTGTCATCCACTGCACATTAGATTAACTTCAGTTGTTAGGATTAGCAAAACAACCTTCATTATTCACAAACCTCTTCTTGTTCTAAAATCCATAATTGACCTATAACCATATGAACAGAAGACAACATCATTTTAAGGCCTGAAGTACCTCTGCAATTCCCTCATCATTTCATAAACAGAGCTCTCCCTCAAAAGACTACTTTGAAAAAGAAATCAATAACTCTTGAGTAAAGGTTTTGTGACATTCAATTAAATTGCAAAATAGAACTAGGAACTAGTCTTAGAATAGAAGATCTTAGAATGGTATCAATGTTTTTCCTCCAAATCTGTTTCAAAGCTCTAATTAAGGACAAAAATGTTGCATCATTGTAAGATTAGTTGTTTAACTGTTTAGTTAGAGGATTTGCATACTTAGTGATCATTTCTCAAGTTTAGTTTGTGTTTTGAATTGTTTGTTTGAAAGTCATTATCAAGCTTTGCTTTTACTCAGTCATAGTTTAGATTTGATCCTGCTTCAGTGTTTCCAATTGCATTTGTCATTTATTATTCATCAATTAGACTTAACTCTGTTTTTAATTATCAGCTCATTTCCATTAGCTTTCTAAGCATTCTCCCTTGTAAACATAAAACAACCAAAAGACCAAAAACATCATAAATCATCATAAAAGACCAAAAACATCACAAAACACTACACACAATGCATTAGGAAACAAGCACCTAGGTACATACAGTACACTTCACTTCAGCAGTCTACAAATCCTGGTTGACAATTAAATGAGCTTAGTTTAGGAGACTAGATTGAGACCAAACAGGTCTATCCTAATCCCTTTCTCCGATATGATGTGGCCAAGAAGCTTGCCTTCTTGCAACCCAAATACAATATTTTTAGGATTCAATGATAGACCAAACCTTCTACATTTTTCAAACACTCTTCTCAAATGTTTTAGGTGTTCTTCTTCGGTCTTGGAGTAAAATGTAATGTCATCTAGGTAGATGACAATAAAGTGCCCTATTTCTTCTGAGAAGGCTATGTCCATCGCTCTTTGGAAGGTGGCTCCAGCGTTCATTAGTCCAAAGGGAATTTTCACATACATAAAGGTGCCCCATGGAGTGGTAAAGGCTATCTTGATTTGGTCTTCTGGGATTACTAAGACTTCTTTGTAACCAGAAAACCCATCTAGCAGGGAGATCCTTTTTTAGCCTACTACCCTCTGAAGGATGTGTTCCATTTTTGGCAAAGGGTAATTGTCTTTGAGTGAGGCTCTATTAATATTCCTGAAATCAATACACAACCTAATCTCCCATGTTTTCTTTCTCACAGCCACTAGGTTTTAGACCCAATCAGAGAACCTCACAGGAACTATTATGCCTGCCTCATACATCTTCTTTATTTCCTTTTCCAATGAAAGCAATTGTTTTGGGTTTATCCTGCGAAGTTTTTGTCTGAAAGGTTTCTGGTTCTCTTTCAAAGGTATTTTGTGCTGTATGATATTTGTGTCATAGGCCTTTAATATGTCAATGTATTTCTTCTTCATGTTTGCACGTAGAGACTTAGCTAATTTAATCATCCTGGGATTATCTTCAGTGCCTATGTTGCATTCCTCCACCTGAGAATCTGAGTGCTCTATAGTGGGCTTTTTTTCTACATCATCAAAGTCAAACAAGTCCTCTAAAGGTGCCAGACCCCGTGGTATGTTCTTATCTTTGGTCTGCAACACTTCCACTTCCTCACTATCTGCGTTTTCACATTTTTCGTTTGGATTTCCAATCTATTCATTTAAAGTGTTTATTTCTATGTTACAGGGTGGTTCTTCCTCATCTGAGGACTCTTCACTTAGGCAGCTATTTTTAGATGTAGAGTCTAAGTTAGAAAATTCAAACTCATTCCTGCCTACCAGGAAATCCTCAATCTGTTTATCTCCTTCAAAGACCTGCCAATATTTTTCGTTATCCAGCACTGCAGGTCTGAATTTGGTCTAAATGATGATTTGTTGGTCACTGAGAGGTTTAGGATATGAACTAGCCATGCAGGCTAATACATTTGCAATTGCATTCTGACTCCTAGGGACAAACACCAGATCATATTCTACAAAGGTTTTCAATAAATCCATAGTGTCATTCCTGTATGCCCTCAGTCTAGGATGTTTCGCTCTGTATTCACCATTCATCTGTTTAATGATCAGCTCGGAGTCCCCATGCACAGTTATCCTACGGGCTCCTAATTTTCTTAACAGATTTAAGCCTAGGATAAGAGCCTCATACTAAAAAATATTGTTTGTACATTTGAAGTGCAGGTTGCAGGCATGGCTCTCTGCATAGTCACTCTCTGTGTTATGTATCCACACTCCTGCTCCAGCAGTTCTCTTGGTGCATGACCCATCGAAATTCATTTCCCATAAGGTTTCGTTCTCGGGTTTATCATCTTTTCGTTCTTCATGTGGTGTATCTGTTTGTGAAGGGTGACTAATCAGCTGAGTGCATTCAGTTTCTGGTTCACTTTGAGTTTTTTTTTCAGTGCACTATTCAAAGTTTTCTTCAACGTTCTCCTCTGAGTCTAGAGTAGCCATTAAGTTAAAATCCATGGGTTCTGTTTCCTCATTTGTATCTCTGTTTGTTAATCTTAACCCCTTCGCAGATTCATCATTACAAAGGATGAAGGAGTCAAGATCCATGTGTACAGAGTATAAAGGTGAATTTTCAGGCTTTTCGGGGCTACTGACCAGGAATTTCATTTGTGCCTCCCTATACAGTCTTCTAAGTTGGCCAAATACTGGGATTGTGGCATAGGCCCCATCCATCTGCATTGTACCTTGCAGCTTGGTTCCCCATGATCTTGATAATAGCATGCCATACTTGGGTGGCACATCTGCCACTAAAACATCCATGACCATGCATTTAGCTGGAATCTGGGTTAGGATTACACATAAATCCTTGATCAGGCCAAGACACTTTACTCTGCTAGAGTCAAATGAATATAGGTCTTTATAGGGACGAGTGATCTTCAGGCCTAATCTTTCCATAACTATCTTAGGAATCAGGTTGTGCGAGGCCCCAGAGTCATGCATTACATTGTGAAGGATCTTATCATGGATATTAAGACTGATATAAAAAGGGGGCACTACCCCTTCCTGAAACTTTCCCTCTATCTTTGGACCAAACAGAAGGGCCGATTGATCATCATTCAGATTTATAGTATCAATGTTCTCACCTAAATTTAATGCTTTCAAAATTTTTCCTTTGTATACATCCTGAGTGGCCAGCTCAGAGAGCAGGACAGAGATTTTAATTTTTGCAATCTCACTTTCCAAATTGAAAGTGGACTAACTCTTTGGAACGTTCAACTCTGTTTTGTTAACCACTACCGTAGTGGCTGAATCAGTGTGCTGATTCTCGCTATGTACAGTGTTTGTGATAGTTTTATCAGGAGCACTAACTACCATGCTAGTGCTGCCAGTTGGCTGGCTTTGTTTATCAGTGTTTTGGTTGTCCTTTTCCTTTTTCTTCTCAGAACTCTCAGCTACTGATTTGTTTCTCTCAGCAGTCACTTTAGAAGTTTTCTCAGGCCTTTTCTTGATGGTAACCTCAGAAGCTTTTGGTTTGGCAGTGTCTAGGCTCTTTTTTCTTCTAGGTTCATATTGTTCTTTGACCTGCATCATGGCATGTTCAAATCCTAACCTGTAATCCTCAGATTCTAACCATTCCTCATCCCAGTACGAGGGTGAGGGATGATCTTCTTCTGCGGAACAGTTGTGGATTGAGTTTTCTACTTCAAACATGTTTATCGTGTTTCCCTCAGACTCTTCTATGATTCCCTCATCTTCATCAAGAAAGTTATCTTGGAATGGGGGAATAACTTGCTGATCTGATTCTTTTTGTATGTTGGGAATGGTATTGTTTCTTCTAAAGTTCTCGTTCTGGTTATGGTTTTGATTTATGTTTTGGTTACTAACTGTGACAACCATTTTTTCCATCATCTGTTGTAGCCTTTCCATGTTTTTAGATATACGATCATAATTTGGATCAGATGTGGAAGCTACATTGTCATCTCTATATGTTACATTATTCTCAGCTCTCAATCTTGCTTTCTTCTCAATCAGATTAGCCTCTACACTCACTGCTCCTTTTTGCATGTCTTCCAATGTGTTGTAATATCTCTCCCTAAGCTGATAGGCCATGTCAGCATCAAGGCCTTTAGGATACTGCACTAAAACCATACCTTGGGTAGGTTTCATGTGTGGAGGGAGAGCGTTATAAACGCTCTTAAACCTTGTAGATTAGTCATGAATACTCTCTCCTACGTTTCTTTTAAGGTTCATGTATTCTACTAGGATTTGGTGAGGATTGGCCTTGACTTCCCATTTGTTTATGAAGGTTTGATATAAAGCGGGGAGGTCTTGGATACTATTAGGAGGTAGGCCTTTGAACCATTTCTTCACCTTACCTCCTAAACTCTGGGAAAATATTCTCATTTTGACTGTATCATCGTCTATTTCTATGTAGTCAAAAGAGTCATCCATCCTATCTACATGGTGTTGGGCCATGGTAGACTCTTTCGTAATGAAATGGGGGATCTTTGATTGATAATCGTTGGGTAAAGGTACCAGAGGCTGAGGTAAAACCAGAGGTGCATACCAGGCTGCCATGATGATGTTTTGAGGAGGTAGAGGGTTAACCTGAGTAGCTGTTATATGTATGGCAGGGATATTATGACCAGCAGAAGACTGCTGAGAAGATTTAGGGTGGTAGAGCCCCGAGTTCTGAATAAAGTGAATGTCAGGGGGGGTATATGGAGGGGTATCTCTATCCCTAATGTGTTTACCACTGTGAGATGGTGAACCGGGAAGCTCGAGGTCTGGCTGGTCTGGAACACTGAATGACGTAGTTCTTGACAAACTGTTTTGAGTGCCTAGGTCAAAAAATGGGTCTGAGAGAGCCGTAAAGTCTTCCGTTGTATAGTTAGCTCTTTGGATGTGGCTGGAAATAGTTGGTATTTTGGGTGTAGGAGAGTTCTTGAGGATTCTCTCAGGGTTGTCAAATATTTTAGGTGGGTTTGGATTAGGATAAGCTCTTGTGTGAACGCTTCTTGAAGCTAGAATGTTGTTCTTCGACAAAGAAGCTTAACCCTACTTGTTCCTTCTAATGTGGCTGATGTTGTTATAAAGGCTGGTCTCCCAGTGGAGTCTTATGTGAAACCAAGATAATCAGCAGGCCTACTAATCACCAGTGGAGTCTTTGATCTTTAAGGAACTTTGGAGTCACTAGGTGGAAGGTTTAAGATACTTCAGGGGGGTACACTATCCACCACAGTGCTTATGAGATGTCCTTTTTCAAGGATATCTTCCAAACATAGCAAACTCTAACGAGAGATTGACTGGGAGGGCTTTTACCAGATATGCCACCTCTGAAAGGCGAGTGAGATCTAGAGGCTACCTGGCCCTTTCCAGACTTTGTCTGAGAGTGTGGGAGAATGAAAACCAAGGGTGCAGAGGTTGTTTTGTGAATATGAGTGTTTAACTACCAACCTAACCAAAGATTGTAGGTTTCTAAGGTTCTGATGATGTAGCAGATGGAAAGTACGCAGATTTCTCCCCAGTGGAGTCGCCATTATGTTGGGGTTCCCATGTTTTGGCAAGGTTGGAAATACCAAAATATGAGACAACATAAAACCACTTTCGGACCTCAGGATCTAGCCCTCCTGGGTCGAGAGAGGGATCTCTCTATGATTGTCAAAGGTATATGTCTTTGAAGCTCAATGTTAAGATATTAGGCTAGTTATAGGGCGCGGGTTGTTTGTTTAATTGTATGTTTGGTTGTTGAGAATCAGGAAAGAAGGATTCAATATAAGACAAGGATGAGAAAAGAAGATTTTAGGCAAAGGAGAGATATTCCAGGGAAAATTCAAGACCATTGGGCAATGGAGTCAGGAAAGGATTTACTTGTTGTTCAATATGCAGGCTTTCAGTTGGGCTAGTCATCTAAAGCGTTGGATCTTAAAGATGATTGTGTGATATGAAATGGTAAGAGAGAAAGGTGAAAGCAAGGAAACCTCCAAGGTGACCTTCAGAGATCAGATCCAGGGATAAGGCATACCATTGACCACTTGTGACTCTAAAATCCAAAGGCTAACTCTTCAGACAAGAAACATTAAAGACTTAGAACACAAAGTTAAAGACCTGAGATCAGAGAGAGACTTTGAAATCTCAATGCTTTGACCTCCAGCTTGAGGGATCTTAGAAAATGTTGATTAATTGAAAAGGATCCTAGTGATATAAAGAAAGAGTTCTAGACCTCCCAGTGTTCGCAATTCATTCAATTAAACCTCAATAAGAACATTTGAAGCATGACCTCAATAATTCATACATCATCTAGCAGGAAATAACATCCACTACACTGGTTAAATTAATTGAAATCAATCCTTAGATACACATATAGCAGAAAAACATTAGAGGCAAGGAGATCAGAAACATAGAGTACCTAGCAAGGGTAAATCCTATGCCAAATTTCTGATGCAAGCCTGCAGAAATGTAATGAAATGAAATAAACACAAAGATAGAAAAACATCACTAGCTGCTTTAAATTAGGATCCAAAGAAATGTGCTTGTCATATTAAGAGCAACACCAGTCAAATACAACATTGCCAACAACTTGAAAGTTCAGTATGAATACATCTTCCTCAGCCTATCTTACAAATTTACACAGAGAACATGTCTTAAAGGAAGCAACTTGCAATTCTCTGATAAAAAATCAACAACCTTTACAATGAGTTCTTTCATGAATTTTATAGCTGAAGAGAGAAGAGGAGGTAGGTGAAACACTGAATAAAGCATTAAAATCGAAAAAGAAAGAGGGTCGAAGCCCATTCATTTTTAAACTCTGTGCATTTATCTCTGGCATGCCTTGGACGAAAGAATGATCTTCTTCATGTTTCCACTTACTCCGGTATGGCTTTGATGCACTCTGGCTGTAGTACTCTGTAGTACTTTTGGTGAATAAAAAAAGGAAAATGAATGACAGTGAAGTGCACCATGCTGCATAAAAAATGCTCTGATAGCTTAGGACTGTGGTCAAGGCTGAATGTTCTTCAAGAACACGGTAAATAGAGGAAAAAATATGGGTGATTTTTCCTTTCATAGGTAGGGGTGTTTTGCTGATGTAGCTACCCTGATGGCATAGTTTTCTGTGCGCTGGGCCTTTTGAGATTAAGGCTAAAAAATCTTCCATTATGGGCCTTAAACACTCTGTTTTCTCCACTTTTGTCTCCGTCTCTTAAATTTGCGTTTTAATGGCTCTAGGGAGGTTTTACAGAGTTCAAACCCTGTTCTTTTAATGCAAGTCCAGTCATTCTACCAATGTATTAAAGACTGTGTAATCATGGTGGCTTTCACCACCTGATAACCCTGCAAAAAAAAAAACTCCTTTATGAAATCCATGCATAGGGAAGGACGGCTATGGAGGGCGGGTAGAATGATAGCGCGACGGTGGTAAATGGTGGCTTTAGATGAAAAAATGGTGAAAAATGCATTGATATGGTGTAAACATCGACTAATAAGTTTTCGGTGAAGAAACGAGCGTGGACTGTTTGATCATGGTCTGGTGACGAAGATTGACGACGGAGATTAATCAGTGGGATGGTATATGAACTTGGGTGAAATGCATTAAAATGAACTAAAATGCAATAAAAACGATCGTATGTGGTGGGACCCGGCATGGGTGGAGGGCGACTCATCCAGGACCGTCGGATCTTAGGAGGAGAACGAAGGCTACGATTCAATCGGAGGGGAGAAATTGGAGGTTTTGAAAATCTGATGGACAATAGCGCGATTAGATCATGACCGTTGGATCTTGGATTAAATTGAAGGTCGAGATTGGATCGGGGAATCGCCAATCGCAAAGGGCGAAAGGGGGTAGCATTTGAAAAATGCGATTGCGATTAAAACGGGAGAGCGCGGGCCGTCGGATCAATAAGGGGATCAACGATGGAGATTGGATCGATGGGGGATAGAAGGAAGCGACGGGAGGGGAGCAGGAAAAATCTGGACCGTTGATTCTCAGAATGGATGAACGGCTGTGCTCTGGTCGGGGATCGCAATCGGGGGAACAAAGAGTGGTACCATTTAAAAGTTCTGATTGCGATTGGGAGCGGTAGTGCGATTGGCGCTGAGCCGTCCGATCCGAGTGACAGATCAACAACGTAGATTAAATTGGTGGATCGCAATCACAAAGGACAGAGGGTGGCATGTTCTAAACTTGTGATTGCGATTGGAGTGGGAGAGTGTGGGCCGTCGGATCGACAAGGGAATCAACGGTGGAAAAGAAATCGGTGGATCACAATCGGGAGGGGCGAAGGAGTGGCACGGTTGAAGTTTACGATTGCGATCGGGGCGTGAGTGCGATCGGCACAGGGCCGTCCAATCAAATGGTATATCAACGGTGGAGATCATGGCAAAGGTCTTATAGACAAAACTCAATCACATCAGAAGTTATCGATATTACAAAGGAAACTTCCCGCTCAACAGCTCCGATTGTGATAAGTGCTCAGGCCATTAGCGTTTGGTTTTGGGTGTCGGTTACATGGGGAAGTGGTTAAGGGGCTGGCGGAAAAGGGGCTAGGCCCTTATATAAAGTGAGAAGTGGGTTTTTTGCCCCTTTTTAAAACCTTTCAAGGTTGGGAAAAGGTAACGATAGGGGGAAAAAAGGGGAATTAGGCCGAACAAAGAGAACTTGTAGGATTTAAAGGGAATTTGGGGTATGATTTAGAGGGTAAAGGGGGACTTAGAGGGAAAAAGGGGAACTTTGACAAAGGGGGAAAAAGGGGTAAAATGGGACATTCTGCAGGGATACAAGGGGAAAATAAAGGCCTTTTGGAGCACAATTGTTTTGCAATCAGTGAGGCTTATTGAATCCAGAACAGCAGAGGGAAAGGATCAAAGAGCAGGGAACATGAAGAGGCTTCAAGGATGATGTTTTCAAGAGAAATGCATTCCTCGAAGGCTCATAAAAAAAATTAGCCCCTTGCTTTCTTGTCAAGGAATTTATAGGGGGCTAGCATGCTCCTCATCACATGATGCTGGTCATCCTCCCTATCTCCTCCTTGTATCTCCATAGTTCCACACCTCATCATCAATGGCACATGCAAAGCATGAGTTGTGCCTTGATCTCCACACATGAGATCCTGGGGACTTCCTTGCAAAGATGCAAGAATCCCTCTAGTTGGAGCAAGAGCTCCTCCTCCTCTGCCTGAGGTATTAGTTCAACTCTAGAAATGAAAGCGTTGTTTCCCTTAGCCTCCTTAACATGAGTGGGAAACTCTCCAATGGTTGGATCCCCTTTTGTAAAAGGGATCTCTTTGCCTCCTTGTGCCAAAATAAAAGATGAAGGTCTTGCCCCCAACAAAGTATAATGCAAGATATCAACCTCCTTTATGGTTCTCTGGAGTGATTTTGAGTCTATGGTCTCCACCATCACATGCAAGGGTTTTGTTTGTTTAGATGTGTTTGTTTCCTCCACACGTGTTTCATAATTCTTCCTACCAAATATCTCCATCAAAGTTTTAATGAACCTTGCATAGGAAGAAGTATTTGCATTCTTTAAAGTAAAGGACTCAAATAACCACCATGCATAGACCTTACCTCCAAAGTGCAGCGTTGCTACTCTAATGGCTTCATCTTTAGAAATCTGATGCTGCTGCAGAAAGGTGTCTAGATCTTCCACCCAAGCCCTGGCTAAACATGTAGGGGAACCATCAAAGATAGATAGAAGAAATCTATCCATATTATGTTTCTTTCTCCTCCTCACCTTGACCTTGCAAAACTCTGGGAAAGTGATATGATCTCTAAAATTTTGAGTTTGAGATTCATATTCATGCAAGAAATGACTAAGAGTCCCCCTCTTAGGCATTCCTTCTTCCTCCCTCTCTCTCATGGAAAAATTGGACATGAGACTGTGCTATACATCATAGGGTGTGGCTGCATGCTCACACTCCCCATAAGAGAATCTATAGTTTGACTCAGTTTCAAACCGTCTTGGAGATCCTGTATATATCTCCCTCCGCATCTTCTTGAAATCTTCATGAATGCTCTGTACAAATCTTGGAAGAAGCTTTGTAAGCTTATCTTCCCTTTTATCTCCACATAATGGAGTCTTCATCTTCTCTTTTCTTGATAGCATCATGGCTCAAATCCACAGACTGAGCTAATATTGAAGCTTTGATACCACTATAATATCCCAAAACCAGGAAAATATACAATGTTAGGAATATCTTATAATATTCCTATATTGGAGACCGAGCAATATGAAAACACAATAATGGAGTAGCAGTGACACTCAACTCACAGAAATGTGAGAAAGATCCATAGCCATCTTATTAAGTAATAGAAGCAACAAATGAATACAAGATCTTGAGGAAAATGTTACTCTAGATAGGCAATGCTCAGACTCAAGAGACAAGTACATAAATCATGATAAAACTCTGCTACACATATGTGCCCAAGCTATGATTGCACAATTTTATAAGAGAAACTGCATGCTACATATGTCAAATACATATATATACAAATATATGGCCCATACAACATTGGGAGTGAAGATCTCAACTCCCAAAGACTACCTCAAGTCAATCCTGGAAGGATTGGCTGCAATATACAAAATCTGCAAAATGTTAGAGTTGCTGGGTAGCAGTAGCAACTCAAGAACTGGAAATGAGTGGAGAAGGATGAAGATGCTGCATCTGATGTAAAGACCTCCTCCAATGGATATCTCTAGTGAAAGGCTGATCCTATCACTGAAGATCTCACCCTCCAAACATATCTGCAAATCCCCTCAGCAAATAGTCACTGGAAATAACACAGTCACTGAAGAAAAATGTGTTGTAGGTGCAAGGGAATGATTTGGCCCAATGCCCAGATCTGCAATAAGCTCTAAAACCTTCCTCGCCAGCTTCCTAAAGGAATGGAGACTTCCTCCTCTAAAAATCAGCTCCAGAAATGGTGTTGAGGTCCTTCACTACAACACCCTAAAACACAACATTATACTTGAGAAGAAATAACGCTGTAGCTGGAGGAGGTGGCTTGGCCTTGAGCCTGACTGTGGAGAATGAAGTATAAGATCCTTCAAGAGGCCTCTCTTGGAAGGAGAAGGATTCCTAGGCAGAAGATCCTTGTGCTAAGAAACACTGCAACTTAGCTAAACAACCAAAGATTGCACAAAGTTTGAATAGACCATAAAATCAATAATACATGACATGAAAAACAATGGTTGTCTTGACCTCCTTTTAAACAAGTGAAATCCCTCTCTGCATGGGTCCCACTATTTAGGGTTTCCTCCACCAAATAAACCTCTTCCCATTCACACTGCGTTGTCTATCAAAGTGTTTTCCTCCTCCTCTCCCAACATTTTTGAATTGGTCAAACTTGACCTTGTATTCATGCAAATTTCCCTTTTCACACATAGGGGTGTGAAATCCAGCTGTTATGACTATCCCTTTTCACATTTGAGGGATTTTATTCCTGTTTTACTAAGCATGGGCTTCCTTACCCATTTATTTAGTTGCTAGGTGATGAACAAAAAAATTAATATTCCATTCAGATGTGTGCTAAAATGGGAATATTACATTTGGACTCTTCAAGAAAAAGTTATGTGTAATATCCCCAAAATGGGATCTGTCAGCACTGCATGACTAGAAAACACATTTTCTAGGAATGTATGCAACAAAAATGAAAACCAACACTTGGATCCCTTAGATATGAGTATCTAAGTCCTAAATCCAAGAGGGTATAAAAAATAAATCCTTCTAGGTGGGTTAAACAAATCTCCCACACCCAGTTTCCTTGTAAAGTGCCCCAAAGAGCGACTATAGCAAAAATAAACAATTCTGCTCAGAAAATAACGTAGTTTCTGCAGAGTAGTGATAGGAGGCTCATGAAATTTCTTTCAATATTACTTACAGCAGCAATAAATTTATACAATGAAGTTTACCAAATACATGGTTGAAAATACAAGTCATAGACAGAAGAAATCTCCTCAAAGAGGGCTGCAACCGTATGAATGACTGAAACTGCCTTGACAACGTTATTTTATTAGGTTGTAGCTGTTGTAGGCTACATGTTAGATCTAGAGCAGATCTGTGTATAAAAATTCAAATCTATATCAGATCCATGCACTAGAAGAGCTCCTCTTTCAGATCCCCTTGGAATTTTGGGGTTTACACCAAGCATAAGAAGTAGATCTGAGATCTAAGGAAGCAAATCTGCAGAAATATTCAGAAATGCTAAAGTATTCAGAATATGCAGATCATATTTGAAAAGTACAATGTTTAGATCTCCTCCAGTGGATCTCAAAGTGAAGGGTAGATCGCCAACACTCAGAAACCAGCTCTCCAAATGATGCACCCAAACTCCTTGCAACACCACCTACAAGAATAACACAGATCTGGAGTAGAAACTACTCTATAGGGGATATATAGCTGATGGACACATGCTAAGATCATAAAATGAAGCTCATTCACTCCAATACAATCCCTCCAATAGAGCATAGGCCTCATCCACTGAAAAAGAGCATTGTAATGACTTAGTTATGAAGAGATCTAATCTCCACTGAGAATAATGTAGTCCCTCAAGGGAGACTGTGCTGCAGCTTGAATAACTAGGCTGGCCTGATGCCAAGATGAAAAACTGAAGCTCAAACAACTAATGCACTCTTCCAGGAGGTTAAAAGACACAATCACTGAGAAGAGGCACTAGTACAAGCTAGATCTGAATAGATCTAGTGTTCCACTTGCTACAACTTACAAAAGCAAGAAAACCCTCATTGGATTTGCATTTCAGTTGGAAGTAGAAGCTTGGTCTCCAACGAGATAGTGGACTAAGAAATACAAGCTTTACCAAGAGCTCCTCAATGGGAAGAGATGGAACTCCTAAACAGGAAATCCCAATGCTAAATAGCATATGCAATCTAGGCTAAATCGCCAAGAAAGCTATGTGTCTAAACAGAAAAAAAATCAGAAATAAAATCACGAACCCTCAATATGTTGCCTTCTCCTTCCTTTTATAAGATGAGAGCTTTCCAAAACCCTAAAACACCTTCATTAACTTATCTCTTTCACACAAGGGACCTCCTTCTAGAATAACGCTATGCCTCACTGATGAGCACTCCTCGAATACTACACTGTAGATATGGTCAAGATTGACCTAGTCAAGTGGATTTGTTCTTTTCACACTCAAGTGTGTTTATTAAAGGGGCCCAGATTTACCCCTTTTCACATTGGGCATGGATTTATTCTTCCATTAGGAGTTTAATAACCCTCCTTTACATAATTATTCTTTGAACAAAGAAGACAAAATGAAATTGAATATTCCTATTAAAATAGGAATATTACATTATGTCAAATCTCCCACAATGACCTAATTATTGACTGTTTCAGTAGAGCGAACTTGTACGACTTGCCACGTGTCACTATTTCCTCCTTCGTCTCTGAAATTTATAGAAAGGAAACTAAAATTTGTGTGATTGTGGCCACTTTTTATAGAATCTCAATCCGATGCTCAGAGAGAGAGTTATGATGTTTTTCCCACGGTCACCTCTTTGAGATGAAATTTGGGAGCCTGAACAAATCCTAACTTCCACATATCATATCTCTAAAAATATTTCAAACCAAGATCTGAATTTTTTACAGGAGCTTTTTCATGATTACAGATTTTCTCTGTGAAAGTTTCAACTTCTGAAACCTTTTATAAAAATATTTATAGCGAAAATTCCGCGATGACTTGTTTAGGTTAAATTGAGGAGTCTGCACAAATCCCTAACTTCCACATATCATATCTCCGCAAATATTGTGAACCAAGCTTTGAAATTTTGTGACGATGTTCCTCAAGATTTTTGCTTCACACTCTAAAAGTTTCAAAGTCTAAACCTTCCTAGAAAACACGTTATAGCAAAAATTTCGCGATGACCTGTTTGTAGTGAAACCCTAGAATCCAAATATCTGATACCAAATGTAATGAAAACAGCTCCAAAAATAGAAGAAAAGAGAGATCAATGCCTTAGAAATTAGCCACTTCAAGGGTTCAGCCTCAAATACATTACATAAAAGAACAATTATTGGATGCTACAAATGACCAAAACCTCTTTCTATATCTAGGAGTCCATGGGCACATAATATAATCCTAGCCGACCTATCAATAACAATGTAAGGGCACACTAATAACAATATTGGGGCCACAGGGGTACAACAATAACAATAATGGGGCTACACTAATAACAATAAGGAACTAAATTAGTAATATAGGGGCCTAACACAATCCTCTCCTTCATAAAAAACCACTACTGCAAGGGAATCACCTTCAACAACAAATCCTTCTACAACCTCTAGTTCAAGTACAACCCCTACTGGAACTAATCCTTAAATAATGGCTAATCAGCCATTGAATAACCTAGGGGAAGTTCAAATGGAAACACCATTACACCCCCTTCCTAAAAATCAAGAGAGATGGTTATCCAAATTTAATCCTGATGATGGCCTCCCCGTAGAGGAACATATTCACAATTTCATGTTAGGCATTAATTTGAATGGAGTTACAAAAGAATATTTTTCTCTCAAAAATTTTCCTAACACATTTGAAAGATTTGTAGGGTCTTGGTATTTTTCATTATTTGCTAGATCAATGAATAGCTGGGATATTTTTAATGAAATTTGGAGAGGATCGAACAACTGTAACCTAAATGAATGATTTTTCAAATATTACTATTAATTCCAATGAGAAAATAAATTATTTCAACTCAAGATTTAACAAATTGTTAAATAACATCCAAGAAACTTCTATACCTGGTGCTGATGTTCAAATTGAATGGTACATTAATGATATTCCTTAAAATATTTCTATGTTTGTAGATAGAGCTAATAAAATAACACAACTTGATAATATGAAAGAAGCATTTTCTGTAGAAAATAATATTTCTAGCCCTTGATGAGAAAGATGCTATCAATGAAATAAATCAAACCAAGAAAGTCACTTTTAGAGATGAATCCAAGAAGAAAGCTCCTAAAGATCCTTTTGATCTGGAAGGATTAAAAAAGGTTCTGAAAAAAAATGTCCAATGAAATGGTATAAATAAAGAAATAAGTTTATAACTCCTCAAAGAAGTCCTTTTGGCCTTTCAAAAGAAATCAACCATCACAATTGCAACCTCCTTCCATTATATCAAATGCAGAATCTGATTAGGATGATGATGAAGAAGAAACAATTTTATCTACTAAAGAATCACAAGAAGATGAAATAGTTGAAGCACATGGTTTATGGGACTTCATTCTCACCACTTCAGAAAATGGAGAATAAGAGGAATCCCTACCAGTAATTACTGGAAATAAGGGACCTGCTGATACATCTCCATCAAATAAAAAACAAAAATCGCTTACTCCTACTAAAGAAAAAGGTATTGTTAAAAGGATTGTTCCTTCACCCTCTGACTCGGTTCCAACTACTTTTAAATATCCTTCTTCATCTAAAACTTTGGTAGTCTCTGATATTATAGAATATAATATTGTGGAAGACATGAAAAAGCTCAAGGCCAACATTTCACTGTATGAGGTCAACAAATTGAAACAATGACAAAATATTTTACTCAAATAGATAAATGCAGTCCCTGTATCTCCATTACCTACTGCTGTCACTTCAAAAGCCTCAAAATGGAAAGGAAAACCTCCATACATATCCTTAGATAAGAATGACCCTTCTAATTCTATTCTAATTGGAGACAGATCCAATTCCCACACACCTCCCTTTTTGTTGACTTTTGAAATTTTCAACAATCAATTGTTTAGTGGATTATGGTGCATCATCTAATATCATGCCTTATGTAGTTTCTCTTAAATTGAACATTTCACCTTAGAAGTTTGTTGTTTAGATTGTTCAAATCAACCGAACAAAAATCAAAGTTTTGGGAGAAATGAATTATGTTTTAATTAGATTATCTTCCAATTCAAATATTTGTCAACTAATAGATATATTAGTTGTAGACATTCCTTAATTTTATGGTCTAATTTTTAGTAGACACTGATCTGAAAAAATACATGATTACTTTGCAACTAACTGGTCACATATGTGGCTTCCCTACAATTGAAAACCCAATCAAATCCATGTTGATATGGAGAAACATATGAAATATTCAGTGATTGACTTTGAATAATAAACTAAACCAGTAGTATTCGCAAATAATATCCTTGGAAATTATTCTCTTGAATCTTTCTTTGGTAATTTTCCAGCACAAACATATCCCTTTATTGTTGATTCTATTTCTTCTGAGATTGAAAATATTTCTCAAACATATTCAACTAGATGTGTCAATATTGTAGAAAACCTTGTAAATAAGTGTGATAATTTCTTTTAGTCTCTTTACTTCAATGGATCAAAATCTAGTGATGGTGCAGGTGTTGGTTGCATTCTAGTAAATCACGAGGGTGAAAAAACTATGCTTGCATGTATATTGGAATTTTATTGTACTAACAAAATTGTTAAATATGAGGCATTGGTACAAGGTTTGCTTAAGGCTATTAGTCTTGATGTCAAATACATTAAATTTTTTGGTGACTCAGAGATTGTAATAAAATAAGTTAGAAACAACATTCATTATTTTTAGTCACCTCAAAAATTACCAATCTTTGATTCAAGACCTACCATATCATTTCATTGCATTCAACATAACTCCAATTCCAAGATTATTGAATGGTAGTGCTGATATTCTATCCAATGTTGCTTCCAAACTCATTCAACCTAAAGATTTCAGCCTCGATAGATTTTAGATTGAATGAATTTTTCACCCCTCCATTCTAGATAACATAACCAAATAGCGTGTTTTTAATGATGACAATGACACCCTTAGTTTTTTAACCTTTGAAGGATCTTATTTTGATCAAATTATTGATGAGGTTGAACATGATAGGAAACAAAACAAGTCTCCTAGAGACAAAAATTTGCCTAAAAAATTAGTAAAATTGGAAGACTTGTATGATTTTAAAGATAGGTTCAAGAATGTAACTAATTGAAAAATCCAAAGTTATACATTAAATTCCAAAATCCAAAGTTCTACATTAAGATTGGAATTGGTTAACCTAGGATCTGACCATAAACCTCAAAATATTAATTTAGGCCTTAGTCTTACACCAAATGAAATATCCTCATTCATCCATTTGTTAAAAATATAAAAGGATGTATTTTCTTAGAGTTATGATGATCTTAAAAATTATGGCACGTTTATCATTGAACACAACATACATATGCTTCTAGATGTTAAACCAATCCAAAAAAAACTCAGGAAAATTCACACCAACCTAGAAGCTCAAATAAATACCGAATTAAATAAGTTGCTCAAAGCCAAAATCATTTTCCTGGTTAGACATTCCAATTGGGTTTCTAATCTTGTGTCAGTCAGGAAAAAGAATGGAGGCATTAGAATTTGCATAGATTATAGGAATTTGAATAAAGCATGTGAAAAGGATAGCTTCCCTTTGCCTCCGACGGAACAAATTTTAGAATCTGTTGCAGGTTCAAAAATAATGTCATTTTTAGATGGTTTTCAGGCTATAACCAAATACTTGTGCATCATGATGATAGATTGAAAACTACATTTGGGACCAAATGGGGAAAATATGCATACCAAAAGATGCCTTTTAGATGATCAATGCAGGAGCTACATTTCAGAGAGCAATGGAAATTGCTTTCAAAGGTTTGATCAATAAATCTATTGTAGTGTACTTGGATGACATTATAATTTATTCAAGAAAAAATACTAATCATCTTCATGATCTAAAACAAACCTTTGAAAGATGTAGAAAGTTCAGAATCTCTTTGAATCCTAAAAATTCATTCTTTGCTCTTAGTGAAGGTAAGTTGCTAGGCTTAATTATATATAATGAAGGAAGTTGTTTTGATCCTGAAAGAATCAAAGCAATATCATAAATCCCCTTACCTCATAACAAAAAAACCATGAAATCTTTTCTTGGTCAGATAAATTTTGTCAAAATATTTCTTCCTATTTTTTCACAAATTGTTCTACCTTTGAGGGCTTTGATGAATAAGAAATCAATCCATAAATGGTGGAAATTTGAGAAGAAGTATTTTGAATCAATAAAGAAAGCCATTGTAGATGCTCCATCATTATCAATTTAGGATTTTTCTGAGAAAAGAAGCAAATCCATATGCAACAGTTTTGGCTCAAATAAATGATGAACAAATTGAATCCCATATTTCCTTCTTTATTTCTAATTTATAAGGGGTTGAGTTAAATTATTTTGATGTGGAAAAACAAGCTTTTGTAGTTTTTAAGTCAATAAAGCATTTTAGGCCTTTTCTACTAAAATCACACACAAAAGTAATTGTTCCTTTCCCAACTATTAGGAAATTACTTATTTAGAAAGAATTAGGTAATAAAAGGGATAATTGGGTTACTAATTTTCAAGAATATGTTTTGGAAATAAAGCCAATGAAAATAGTCAAAGGTCAAGGTTTTTGTAAGTTAATAATTGGATCTCTTGATAGTTAAATTGAAGAATATTCAGGTAATAGTTTCCAAATTTTAGAGGTATGTCCTATTAACACTGAATCTCAATATTATGATTTAATTTATTATCTGAAAAAAGGTCATGCTCTAGTAGAAGTCAATTACAAAAGTAAAAGAGATTTGAGGCTTAAGCCTTATCACTATCGGCTTTTTGATAATGTATTATTCAGAAGAAATAATATGTCTTGAGAAACTTGAAGATGAAAAGGACTTGCAGGAAATGCACGATGGGCTAGCTGGAGGGAATTACAGTCAGTAAAGATACTACTTCTCACAAAGTACTTGATTGTGGATATTACTGGCCTACTCTGTTTAAAGATACTCATGCTTATGTACGAAAGTGAAAAGTCTTCCAAACAACTTCAGGAGGAGAGAAGAGACCAACCTTACCCTTACAACCAGTGAGCTTTGAACAACCATTTGAATAATGGGGTTTCAATTTTATAGGTGATATTGTTCCAAACTCTTCTAAACAATACAGGTACATATTAACTTCTACAAACTATTTTAATAGGTGGGTGGAAGCAATTCGTTTGAATGTAGTCAACTCTGAAAATGTTATGGACTTCATTTACCAGTATATAATTACCAAATTTGGCCTACCTAATGTTATCATTTTTTATAATGCATCCTATTTTTCTAGAAATTCTATTACTGAATTTCTCTTAAGAGAGGTTTTAAACTCAAATATTATTCTAATTATTATCCACAAGGGAATGGATTGGCAGAATCTACCAACAAGAATATATTAAGAATAATCAGGAGAATTGTTGATGAAAAACAAAATAATTGGGACAAATATCTATTTTGTTCACTATGGGCTGACAAAATCACACATAAGGCTTCATTAGGAACTTCCCCTTACTAGTTGGTGTATGGGAAAGAAGCGATTTTACCTCCTAATTTAACTTTCCCCTCATTTACCTTAGAGAAGAACAACCTCGCTCTGCTTTACAACTAAGAATGTCCCAAATTTTAAAGCTAGAAGAAGAGAGAGAAAAATCCAAAAAAACTCATATTCAACATAAAAAAGTGGTCAAATCTTGGTTTGATGTGAGCTCAGTAAACAATAAATTTTTTGAAATTGGTGATCTAGTTCTGAAATGGGATAAATCCCATGAAGAAAAAGGTAAACACACAAAGTTCCAAAGACTGTGGCTCGACCCATTTTAGATAATTGAGAAACTAGGCCAATAAACCTTTATTCTAGGAGATTTACAAGGAAATATTCATACTCTTCTTCTTAATGTGTTAGTGCTTAAATATATTTTTCTTAAAAAACTTGTCCTACTGTAAATATGTAAATAATAACATGTACAAATTGGTGTTTCTAATTTAATAAGTTTTGAGTAATATTCTGATTGAATTCATATTGGCATCTCTTATTAATAACATGAAGTTTTATCAATTAAATAGGAAGTTATTAGAAGTAAATTATAACATTGAAGTTTGATTTTGATTCGTTATAATCTCTGAAAATTTTTTTATCCATTAGTTTGTAAATATTTCATCACTTGAAATATTAAAATATCCCATTATCCTTTGACCGTCATGAAAAGTATATTTTTCAAAAGTAAAGATTATTTTGAATTTTTAGCATATTTTGACTTTGATTATCATCCAAATCCCTTATTGAGAAATATTACCTCCCCATCCATTAATATTTCATCTTTAGAGTGTAATTCAAAAATATCTAAAAACTTGAAATACAAGGGATCTCATCATGATCCAACTGACCATGATCATAAGAAACCAATGGTATTGAAATTATCATAAATGGCCACCAAACCAGGATAATGAATTATAGATTTATATCTGTAAGACAAGAGGTCTCATCCCGAGTCGACTTTTTCAATTTCATTATAACCTGTGAATGGCATTGTTATTTTATGCTACCAAACCAGGAAAATGGATTTCAAATAGAAAAGGGAAATCATAAAATGATGGAAGGTTAATGCCTCTAAATATATCATTATAAGTGGATGGGATACTGTTATTATTTGGTTAAATGGTAACCCTCCGAAGTTATGGACGCCTGTTGGCAGTAGTGGCTCTACCAATTTAAAATAAGCCTATATTTAAGCTAAATTTCTATAGTTCTCTATTTTTATATTTATAACTGATTACATGAATAGCAGAGATAATAGATGGTTTTCATCAATAACAAGTTTTGAATGTTTGAAAAATAGTGATTTCTTTTATTCAGAGTTACTTTAATCAATATAGATTTCAAATATTTGAAAAGTATTTCTATAATATTTTTCATTAGTTGATTAAAATTTCACTCACTTTTACAGAGATAATTGTTTCACCCATTATGTCGCCAAGTGTTGTAGTACTCAACAAACCCCCCATTTATTTATTATGTTAGTTAACTAATAAATAATGGGGACTCGGGGACCATTTTGAATCCTAATAAAATTCCTTAATTCCAATAAAATTCTTTAATTACAATAAAAATAAGGAAATTTTTAATTTTTGTAAATAAAACACCCTTTTTCATGAAGACCTCCCTTATCGGAACTTTCATATAAAAGATTAACCACATAGGGGAAATATTATCGGAACTTTCATATCATAGATTAACCACATTTTGGTGGAGGTCCATGCAAATTTCATGAGTATATACTAACTAGGAGAAGGCCCTGAAGAGGTTAAGGAAAGCTTAAGTCTTTTGATCTGGAAGCAGGGTGTCTACCACGAAGAAATAACATGGCAGATGGCAAATCTCATTGGGAAGAAGAGTGAAACTACCACAATACTTTCTAAAACATGGCAAAGAAATTCAACAAGTTATTTGCAAATTTGAGGAAACAATGAAGCCATAGGAGAACAAGCCATATGATCCTGCATCAGTAAATCATGGAGGTGGAGGGGAAGATCCTCCTCCCTCTCCATCCACCAGTGAAATTTATTCCTCTTCTTCTCATAATTCTCATAGAAATCAAAGAAATACATCTAAGAAAACACTCTTTAAGCTAGAGGTAAATTTGTTTTTCCCATGTATAATGTAGAATGTGATGTAGAAAAATTTAACTATTGGAATAGACAGATTAATTTTTATTTCTAGATTCAGAAAAGTGAGGAAGATGAGGCAAAGATCCAATTAGCATCTCTTCGGATGAGAGGCATCACTCTCATTTGGTCGGAGAGAAAGTTGCAGAAAGGCAACAAAAAATTGGGTAACCTTCTTTCTTCTTGGTCCAACTTTGTTTCTGCATTGAAAAATCAATTTTACCCTCTGGGCTATAAACTAAAGGAATTAATGGAATGGAAATATTTTAGGCAAGAAGCATAAAAGGAGAAGAAAAGGTTGCAATATCAACAACAAGCCAAGGAGTAGGGATCGGAGAAGCTAGGGCACAACCAACCTGAGGTAAAAAATGATTCTTCGACTTCATGTACTTTTCATGATGATGATTTTGTTGCTTTTGAGAAACATACTACAGGGATTGGATAAAAAATGTTGCATAAAATAGCGTATCAAGGAAAGGGCCTCGACATCAATGGCCAAGGCATCGTGAACCCTATCAAAATAGAGGAATTTCCTCATGATGCAGGACTTGGGTGGGTCAGGAAGGAATTTGGGGAATGCTCCAAAAAAAATAGTGACCAACCAATGATAGATGATGAAAGAACTTCATCACATTCCAGTGATAGTGATGGTTCCATGCGCCCTTATCGGAGTCACACCAAGGGAAAGCACTTGAAGATGACCCATAAAGTTTGTAGGAGAAAGAATCATTGTAGCCACTACAACGAGGTTGGAAACCATAGAGACACATGTTAGATGCTCCATGCTTAGAAAGCATCAACAAAAAAACCAGCAGGCGAAAATCTTCAACAAGTGAATCTGCCAGAAGGAGATGACTTGTTCAATTTGTTAAGTAAGATATGGTTTTACTAGGTATATTTGTTTTTAATGGCCAAAATTTGTAGACCATGCATTGTGAATAGTTGTAAAAGTGACGATGTGTTTTCCGTCACTTATTAAACCAACGATGATGTTTTTGGCCGTCTTTTTTAGTAGTTGGGGTATTTTTTTCCTCTATGTAAAACTTGACTAGAGAGTGTGTTATAAACTCTTGGCAAGTATGGGGTGTTTGAGTCATGTATGGTTTAATTACAAGGAATGTACCAGATTTTCATGCAATGCATATGATTGAAAGTGTAGTTTAGTGAGGACATAGGCGGTGTGTAGGATGTGGTCATGCTTTTGAAGGACCAAAAGCTCCTCATTGGGGAGGAATGATCTAGGAGGATCTCAAAGTACAAGTGAGTCTCAAAGTACAAGTGGCATTAGAAATGGCTCAAAAATTGAATTGGTTAGATGTCAACAACACTAGGAACAGATCAAAGTGCTCATTGCCCTAATTCCAAAGGTGAAAAGGACACTCCAATCCAAGGTCATATGAAGGAGCTGGTCAAAGTGGGCAGTGGACCAGGTTTAAGGGTTTTACGAGTTGACTAACATCGGGGCATGAAACCTAGTCCCCGAGAGTGGGTGAATTTTTGGGATGATTAATTTTTCCAGTAACTCTTAGATTCAAAAGAAAATGATATTAATAATATTAATAATATTAATAATAATAAAATAAATAAATAAATAAATAAAATAAAATAAAATTTACAATAATAATAATAATAATGGGGTGGTGGGTTGCCACCCTTGCACTACGGTTGGTTAAAAAATTTATAATAATAATAATAATAATTATAATAATAATAATAATAATGGGGTGAAGGGTTGCCACCCCTACACTATGGTTGTTGGAATGTATATATATTAAATAAAAAGGTTGGGATGGGGTCGCGTGGAGCGGACCCTGCCCACCAACCATATACCACATATAACATTGGAGCCAATCATAAAATAAAAGGTATTAACCATGAGATAACTACATTATTACGATGGAACCCTAACCACCAATCAAATTGTGGTGATATAGTGTATGTCGGTGATATGTCAAAAGTTGGGTCAGGGCTGCGTGGAGTGGACCCCGCCCACTTATCATTAATAAATGCCGAGATATGTGGAATTTTGAAATGGTGGAACCACTAGGAACTTCACATTGCCAATAATATCAAACATTTTTCCGAAATAATAAAATGAGATGCATGGTTGGGGAGGTGTGGGATTCAAACCTTGACCTCCGCTGACATAGAAGACTCCACCACCAATGATCCATGACTCGTTGCTTTGGTGAATATGTCAAAACGTGAATATTTAAACCTTCACCCATTCATTTTCAGAGGGCGGAACAACAACAGAGTGGATTTTGGTGCAAATATGGAACCCTGAACCAAACAGGAGGCCTGAATCTTGCCCAAAGAATCTTGGGGTATCAAAAAGATTCCCAAAGGGGTAGAAGGATTTTTTTTAGAATTGGACATGTGGATAGTCGTTTCTACACGATGTTTTACCAAGTACTTAGTTGTGATGTTAGTTTCAGCACCCATACTCTCCACTTTTTTCCCACCTTCCGGCCTAGAGGTATAAGGGCCTGTTATGTAAACCTCACATGTACTTTTTATCTTTAATGACACTTAATGAAAGAAGGCCTCCCCACTGTTGATTAGAGCCCAAAAATGTAGTCCAAATTATATGAAATCTGTAATCAATTCCTTGTGTCATATTTTCATGCTCTTTTCCCTTTGTTTTATGTGCATTTAGTTTTCCTGGTTAACATGCTCTATCATATGTAATTCTTGATGCAACTTTAAGAAAAAGATATTGGATCATAATCATATCTTGAGTTATAGGAACAAGTGTAATTTTTAATAAAACATAGTTCCTCCTTTTTATATGAGTGCCTATATAATGGATGCTCCATGTTTTACCTCTAATTTTACTTCTATGGGATGGAAATGGACTTTATATGACCCAACCCCTATCCACATTTATCATGATATGTTGTGGGACTCTAAGTTTCAGCCTCATTTCTATAGAATTTTTCGTGGAGTAATGCTACCCATTCACCAAAGTGTCTTCGACAAGAAAGCTCTTAGGGTTTCTCCAGAAGCTGAAAATGACCTATTATCAATTGGAAACTGGTTCAGTGAAGAATTATTTACTTATATCTGAATTTTTGGTAGTCTTTCCGAGAAATAACATACGAGATCGTAGGTCATGGTCTTTCAAAGGTCTTAAAAGATGCCAAAAAGACAGTGTGGTATGTTTTTCCTATTAAGTGTGGTGTATATGCTCTAGATAATTACAAGCATGATGGTTTTTAAATTGATAATATTCAGAGTTTAGACTTCCTAAATATTCCTAACAGGTAGTATGATCATAATCAAACTAATAAAAAGGTCACAACATAGCTAGTATCCACAAATTTTATCATGATCCAGATAAGTTTTATGACTTATTTGAAAAGGCTTCTGCCTATTCGTTGGTCTTGAAACTAGCAGAATGATAGTTGTCCCCATAAGAGATAATTCAGTTCAATCTTTATAGAGAGATAATAATTTCTAATTTTCCTATGGATTTATTGAAGCTTCCTCAACAAAGCACAGAACAAGATGATGTTTTAACTGTTAGTTACACACATATTACTAATATTCCTTAGGAAAAATGGACAGATACTTCCTCCTCTTCTAAGGCAGAATAAATTTTGCGTGATAATAAGCTTGATGTAATATGGGAGTAGTTCAATTAGGTTATCAAAGATACAAGGCCTTAGGATCTTAAGACTCCATCACAGGAAAAAGGATTAGACATTTTTTAAAATGTAGAGAAGATGTCGCTTACTATTGGGGCTTATAATAAGCCTTTATAGATTGAAGATATAGATATCATACCAACATTCCCAACCTCGAAGGTCATCTTAAGGGTTGAATATATTCCTCCCCTTGATATATTCTACACTTCTCAACATAAAGTCGTTGTTAAGATACAAAGAAAAATAAGAAAGATTGATCAATCCTAGGTGTTAGTCCCAAGAAACACTTATTTTGAAGTAGTATGGAAAGGTTCGTAGTCTACCCCTACAGAGGACCTCGAAATAAAATCATAGTTACTAGGAGCATATGCTACTGCCACTATAGACAAATCCACCAAAGTACAAAAAAGTTTGTCAAAGGAAAAATATGACAGGATTATGCAGTTGGAAGAGGGTATTGAGAGTGAAAAGAAAATGATTTCTAAACAATGAAAAAAACAACTTACATAACTCCATAATAATTTCGATGCCATTAAACTTCAACATGGCTCTGATTTAAGAATTTGGGATGCTCAAATTTAGGAATTACAACAAAGGATTGAACAATTAAAAGTTAATCCTGAATTAGCTGAGTTTAAAAAGGAAGCAGGAGAATTAAATACTCTCATTGCTCAACAAAAAGTCACTTTCTATTAGAAATTATCAATTATTCATGATTTATGTCAAACAAACAATGCATTAATAGACTATTTCTTCGACCTGAGGACATATTTTGAATATATTGAAGAAAATATCGCATACCACATAACATGGCAAGACAATGCTGAATTGAAATTAGCTGATATCCCAAGGATAGAGGAATCATAGAAGGAAATAATCTTCAGAGAATGGGAAATCCACCCAAACATTCAGAAACAACAATATTCAATGCTAGGGACATCTGCAATGATCTCATTGAATCCATTACTGAAAATTTACAATAGGAAAATATTATTCCATATTTCCCCAAGGCAACCTTGCTCGATATCAATTTATTGACTAGAAAAAGGCAAGACTTGTAAAAGAAAAATGTCGAGAAGATTGAAAAGATATCAAAGATTTACTTAGAATGCCATTGACATTTTCTTAGTTAAGCCTCGTAGTCAATGGTTAATTATGAGATGCTTATCTAACACAACCACCCATATTTTGCCAGCACTCACGGATGCTATTTTTACCAGCCAAATGCGAATACAGCCACGATATCCACCTGAACTGAAGCATATGAAATATATTTATGAACTATGACAACATATGGGAGGCCAATATTCATCAAAATCTTAGCCAAGTTATTGCAAAAAAATATAAAATTGTCTTTTGGTTTTCTTTAAAGCATTGTTTGTTAAAACTGCTCCAGACTTTTATTCTAATTTTCTATATTTGCATTTTATTGTAAAACTATAAATCCCCTTCATTTGAATGGAGAAGGGGTTCTAAATTTTGGAGAGAATTTTTTTTTTTGCACTATTGTAACTCAATTTATCTTAATAGAAAGCCGAACCACTGCTATTTTCTCATGAGCAATGTCACAATATATCATGTACTATTATCTGTATGTTTTTCCTTTGCTTAAGAGTAAATGGTTATTTGATTTAAGTTTATCATACAAGTGTTACAAGTAGTCATACATCTTTCACTATTGTTATGTGTGATTGGAATCATATGATATATGTATAAACAACGAAATCATATATATGTGATAAGTTTTATAAGCAAATTTAATTAACGATTTAATTAAATTTAGTTATCATTCACTGTTTTAAATTCATAAATCGTTTGATAATCTACATTGTCATATTGTTTATGAAATATTTTTAGAGCACACACATACCACACGAGATATATATATATATATATATATATATATATAACCTTTCTAGGGATAGATATTAGTTTTAAGTATTCAATGTTTTTTCAAGTCTTATATACATTAAAACCATTATACATATATTTCATCCTTTTATAATTTTGTTTAAAACGTGAAAGTGGTCCCATAAACTCAGTTGGAGTCACCAATCTAAACGAAAAAGGATCTGTTCTAAGGTCTGGACTGAGTGGTTATCCCCAATTTCGAGGCATACATTTCATGCCATCAACAAAAAATAATCCACAAATGGATTTCCTTTAGTAGCTTCCCCCAAAACCCTAATATGAATATGTCCTTAGCTTTAGAAAAAGACTGATGATTTTCCGCGATGAGCTCAATAATATATCCTTCTATTGTAGTATTCACCTAGAAGTTCACAAATTGTGTCAGATTAGTGTCCAACCGACGTAGTTCTATCAGATATTCTCGAATCCAAGCATAACGAGATCTAATTTGTCCACCAATATTCCCCTTTATTTGTAGTCTTTGCAACCAGTTGTAGATATCTTTTGGAAATTTACACCAAAATATCTTGTATTGATCACTAGCTGATTCTGCATATAAGACTTGTTCCTTTAAATTTCCTTCACCTTGTCTTCAGAGCTGAGCCTATTGTGAGATAAACCTATCTATGTGTTCATACCACCAATCTTGTAATTCTTTTTTCAATATCCTTGATACCATATTCCAACACCATTTTTATATTTCAATTCCGGAAAATGAAACCATTTGTTGGCTAAAAATAATAATATGGTTAATACCCAGGTTTAAGAACAGGGGCCAAAAAATTTCCATCATATTCTATCACAACGCTGATATTTCCTCCTTATCCAAGACTGTATAAGGATTCTCACTCGAGGCATGTCACGAATTTAATTATAAGGAGGTTTAGGATTTGATATGAAGAATAATACCAATGACTAGATCAGACTTAAAGCAACCTCAATGCTAACATGTTCAAGTTGATTAAAAATAGATCATGCACACTATTAAGAAAATACTACTTGAGTACACACATTTAAAAAGTTATAAAAGCCAAGTAACCATTTAATCATAACACAATGATTCCAAAATGTCTTACACAACATTAGTACATCAGGCTCAAAAACCTCTTTTTACAATATCCCTCAAATAAGAATGAACATCAAATAATAGAACAACCATAGAGTGGTCCTATTCGATCAACCACAACATCTATTTACTCTCCTCCTTTTCTCCTCCCGCCCATCCTTCCTTATATTTCCATGCCCACCTGAACTATTAGTTTCTTCCACCTCTTTCCTAGCTCACATGTCCCTGTTGTTTGATTGTTACTGCTTTTTCCTGCTCAGTTGTGTTTGTATTTTTCCCGTTGGTCCTCTGCAACTTCTAGTTTTCTCCCAGTTCCTTCCTCTTTCTTCCCCATACTTTCCACAACTTCCCAATGGTTTTCCCGCAACCTATCATCCTTCTAGCTAATCCCAAAATAATTTAATATTTCAAAACGAAGGGCCCAACATCCCCAAAATTCCCATCTCTGGTACACAGTCCCTCGGGAAATCCAGTCACCCTCTTCTGTGTAGTCAAATAGCTTCCAAATTTCACAAGCATCCCCTTCTCTACTACATAGTCCCTCGGGAAACCCCTCCCTTGGCAATGTTTCCACGCATTGGAAGGTAAAAAACCCAAGGCATATCCCTTCCTCAAAACCATCATACTGATCATCAGATGCTCATGGCAATAAATTGACACTATTGAGTACTAGTGTCCCACAATGGCCCTGCTCCTAAAGTGCTTTACCAACATAGTGTTGCCTATTCCAATTCATTTTTGCTACTATTGCTAATTCTTACAGTTAGTTCCAATCACCCAACCGGAAATTTTCATGCTTTCCTATACCAAGAAAATAATTGTCATTATATTCAAAATTAATTGAAATAAATTCACATGATACCTCATTGGTAGCTCGTCAACAAGGTGCACTTGAAATTTGGTTTACTTCCTATCACAACAAGTCAAACTAGTTATTTAATCAAATCATAAGGAATAAACATATCACATCGGGTTAGATAAAAAAAAACCATTATAGATAAAAATCATAGATCACATGTAACCATCATAAATCACATGTAACCATCATATGTTAGAGTCATAGATGACATACATAATTAATACGGAAATAAAATATTGATACGTATCCCTTAAATAATTCTTTATGTTTGCCTTTGTTCTTTGTCCTTTCTATATGCACACTGGATCAGATGCCGCATATGGAAAACACCTAGTGCTTCTCTTCTCTTCAACAACATACACATGCATCCAATGTACATCACACACATACACCCAAACAGGACGTATAACACCACACAATACATTCACCTACATGCGACATACAACAAAACAAATACACCTACACCTCATGTACAACACAATATTGATTGAGATTTATGTAGGAATGCAATAGAATATAGAAATAACCATAAACATAGAGATGTAGTGGAAATAATGCTTCATTTCATTAATATCAAATTACAGGAATATACTTACAGACATAATGGAAATAAAATAGCTAGGGTTCTAGTAGCGAATCTCTGAGAAGAAATGTGGTGGCTACAAACCTCTAAACTATGTTACAATGAGGCTCGAGGGCCTATTTATTACTGAGAAACAATGAAAAACTTGAAACTTCCAAAAACTTAACCCTAGGAGATGAAGCGCCAAAATTGTGGGTCCTGTTTGGGTAAATTAGTGTTTCAACTTCTTGAGGACGTAACTTTGGCATTCGATATCTGTCTGACATGCTCAATAGCTCATGAGGAATATATATCTGAGGAGTACAACTTTTGGTGTGAGACACATGTTGCTCCTGATTTTCCCAAAAATCATCGTTTAGGGCCTCAAAATAGCTCCAGAAGTTCACGACCTGAAAAACTGCTAAAAATAGTAAGTTGTGCTGCAACTTAAAAACTAAAATAACTGATTGTGGGGGTTCAAATGGAATAGGTGGGTGGCCAAAAACGTCCACCTGGATCATTAAGGCCCCAAAACGGCTTCGGGAGTGCAGCACCTGAAAACCTACTAAAAATAGTAAGTTGTGCTGAAAGTGAAAAGCTACAAGACTTGATGGTGCAGGTCCAAATGGAATAGGTGGGTGGCCACTGATATCCACTTGGATCATTCCTCCCTCCTGAAGAAGAAATGGTCCCAATTGCATTGAGATCCTCCATGAGATGAGGCACGTTCGGTTGTCGAAGATGTCATGGAACTGCGGGCGAACATGCTGGATCGAATTAGTAAATTTGGTTTCTTTATCAACCTCAGATAGTACATGTGTGGATTCTGTCTATGTAGTCACATTAGTTATGGCAACATCAACAATGGTGCGTCGGGGGTTAGATCAATGGAGTGCTTGTCTTGATAGTGTAGAGGAACCTCTGTGAGTGAGGAGAAAATTTCCTCGTATTCCTCCATGACTTTGTCCATTTGTTGTAGCCATGCAGGGGAGCCCTGTTTCGAGGTTGTGACCACAATATTATTCTTTCCCTGTGAGCGAGTTGTAAGGAAAATAAATTTATTGGTTTGGGAAACAATCTTACTGTGTTGTTTTGCAGTAGTCAAAGAGATGACAAGAGGCAGTACTACCTCCAGTATCCTATACAAGTTATTTCCCAAAGTAATAACAAAAGCATGATACCTAGACTCATACAGAGCATGTCACCTCCACAAGTATGGTTGGCCCAATAATACATCATCTACATTAAGAGGAGAAACATCACACAATACCTCATCTATGAATGGCTTGATACTATACAGAAGGTGACATTTCTGGTGGATGCAGATATTTCTTCCTGGTTGGAGCCACTCGATGGTATACAGCTGTGGGTGTTCTATGGTTAGTAGGCCAAGCCACTCCACGACCTTTTCTGAAATGAGGTTCTTTTGGCTTCTGCTATCGACAAGAAATTGTAGTGGAGAACCCTTCACCCACATCTGTGAATGGAAGATGTGCTCCCCCTCCTCTGGATCCTTTGGATCCTCCCTCTGGATCTTGGTGGTGGAAACAATGGCACTGGAATCCGCATTAATTATCTACTTCCTTTTTTCATTGCCTTTTTCTGGTTCTAACCCAGGATCATAAAATGCATCTGATTTGGGTGCCTTTAGTTTGGCCACTGATGACTGTTTGACCCGACACTCATTTGTGTTGTGAGTGGAGCTGTTATGAAATTCACACCACTTCCCTATGTCCTTATTTAGATTTTTGGTTTTGTTCTAATTCGCACCGCTTTGGCCTTGCCCCTTGTTCTTTGGTTCAGGGGAACCTTTCGGATTCGCAGATCCAAAGTCTCACTTCTTCTGCTTAAATTTCTACTCGATCTTGGCGGCATAACGATAAGTCATGCCAAGTGATGTAATGTCGACGAACTCTATTTCCTCCTAGATGTGTTTGTGTACACAGCCATGGTACTTGAGCACCAAATGTCTCTCTGAATCTTTAATACCCAACTTTTTGCGCAAGGTATGGAACAGATTCGTTAGTTTGTGCACATCTTGATCCCTTTGTTTCCGCAGCATGGTCCATTGGATTTATTTGTCCTCATAGCTCTCCACTGGGTAATATTGTTCCTTTATGCTATCTCAGAATGAATTCCAAGTGGGTGTGGCCGAGAACAAAGAGGGTTCCCCTTCGTCCTCTTGCTCATGGTAGGTTTCCCACCAATATTTGACATGGGGGGTGGCTTTGAGGAGTGGAAAAATAATTTTTTCTGGGTTAGAGAAATCATTGACCGAGAAATATCCTTCCAGCAAATTCAACCATATATCTATGACATCTGCATCTATTTGGCCTTCAAATACAAGAATGTCAAAGTTTACCTGTACCTTTAAGGGAGTGGCACCTCCAGAGTCGTTGTTGGATGTAGATGCGCCGTAGGTGGGTAGTCATTGAAGGATCTGAGAAAAGTTATTTATCATCATGTTCCTTTGTTCCTCGTGGTCCTCCTTGAGCAATATTTTGATAGGATCTCCTGCTCCCTCGTATTTATTTTCTTCCTCCATAGGAGGTCATCGAGGTTTGCGAGGCTGATCTTGCAAGGGTTCAACCAAATCGAGCCCTAACTCCTTATACCCTGACGACGTTAGGGACATGCAAAGAAAAAAAAATAAAGAGAAGACCTCTCAGATACCACTGATCCAGATTTATGTAGGAATGTAATAGAATATATAAATAACCATAAACATAGATATGCAACAAAAATAATGCTTCATCTCATTAATATCAAATAACAGGAATATGCTTACAGACATAATGGAAATAAAATAGATAGGGTGTTGGTAGCAAAACTCTGAGAAGAGATGTGGTGACTACAGACCTTTGAACTGTGTTACAATGAGGCTCAAGGGCCTATTTATTATTGAGAAACAATGGAAAACTTGAAACGTCCAAAAGCCTAACCCTAGGAGATGAAGCGCCAAAGCTATGGGTCCCGTTTGGGTAAATTGGTGTTTCAACTTCTCGGGGACGTAACTTTGGCATCCAATCTATATTTGACATGCTCAATAGCTCGTTAGATAGATCTATCCGATGAGTACAACTTTACATGTGAGCAACATGGGTCCATGGACCCATGTTGCTCCCATTTTTCCCAAACAATGTCGCGTAGGGCCTCAAAACGGCTCCGAAAGTTCAGGACCCGAAAAACTGCTAAAAATAGTAAGCTGTGATGCAACTTAAAAACTGAAAGAACTGATGGTGGGGGTTCAAATGGAATAGGTGGGTGGCCACCAATGTCCACCTAGATCATTAAGGCCCCAAAACGGCTCCAGGAGTGCAGGATCTGAAAACCTACTAAAAATAGTAAGTTGTGATGAAAGTGAAAATCTAAAAGAATTGATGGTGTGGGTCCAAATGGAATATGTGGGTGGCCACCAAAATCCACCTAGATCAAACACATACACCTACACCTGGTGTACAACATAAAAAATATATCTGCACTTGGTGTACAACACAACACATTTATGTACACAGAGTACAACACAATTAATACATATGTCATGATACAAAAACTACACAATAAATGTAATGGAATACGACATGTACAATAGTACCACATGTACACTGAACTACCTGCACAACATGTACACAAAACCACATTTACACAACACCACTTTCCCAATGTGTACACAACATCACATGTACACAACACCAACTGCACAATGTGTACACAACACCACATGTACAAAGCACCACATGCATTATGTGTACACAACACCACATGCATAGCATGTACAAAAAACCACCTTCACACAACACCCCATGTACAACATGTACACAACACCACATGAAAAGATCACTACATGTACAACCATGCACACAACACCACACGTACAACATGCACACCACCATATGTATACAACACTGCATATATAACATATACACAACACCACATATGCAACATGTAAATAGTAATTATGTACACAATAACACATATGAAACATGTGCACAACATGATATGTACACAAAATCACACATCCAACATGCCCATGACACCATATGTACACAAATTCGCATATCCAACATGTACACAACACCATATGTACATATTAGCGGTATAAAACATGTACAATATATATACAATAGTAGTACTACACATCTAGAGACCACACTGAATCTACAAAACAACCTTTCCTCTAGTGTCTTATCCATTCTTTTCCTAACATGTTGCGAATAACACTTCTTTCATTCCGCTGATGTATCCTTCAGTGTTACCTACCCATAACATAAACATAGGCATAATATAAGCACATAATTTCAATTCATATCCACATGATAATGACCTCACAGATCTTTCAGGGCTACTCTTCCCACTTGATTCCTCATCAAACCAAGAACCTCTTCACGCCAGTCACCTGCATAAGTAATCATTCCTCCTATTAGTCATAAGTATTTTTAACTATATTTAGATGACTATAGGATATTTATATATTTCTGAAAACAATATTCCTTGAATACATTGAGTTTCAAAAATCTCACTGCCTTCATTATCCTTATAGAAAATAATTCACTATTCTATCAGTTAGCCATTTGATGGTCATCCTGTCACTCCTAAAACCTCCTTATGAGCATATACCTCCCATTCTCATCCTTCTTTCCTTCATAAAATATTTTTCCCATGTTCCCCAAGTCCCTCAAGCATTGATGGTCTCAAAAATATCTCTATAGGCTCTTTAGATAAATCAAGTACATTGGATTTTGGATCTTCAATGCATCACTTTTGATCATACTCTATTTTCACTTGAAGATCTCCATGTCAAATTTCAATCAAAATCAAGTCAAAGGACCCTCCCACTAGGTCATTAGAGTTTTTACATGTTTTAAGGTCGTCACTAGATGTTTCAGGCACTACTTTTCCTTGGCTAGAATATGCCTTAGATGTAATAGAATTTCAAGACATGGTTATTCAAGAAGGACCTAAAATATTTCCAAAGAAGATTACCTCACCAGTTCAAAGTCTGCAAATGAGAAAAATGGACAAAGTTTGGTGCTTTTGCAGGAGTGTTGAAAGTTGTGTCTGTTAGGTCTCCGTAATTTGTCAGATTGGCAGAACAAATGAATCGAGGTAACATCAAACCAGTCTTTGGAGTCCTAGGACCTAGCCTTCCTAGACTAAGAGAGGGCTCTCTCTATGTTTGTGTGAAGGATGTGAACTTGATTGATTTTAGGGTTTGATTTTAGGCTAGTTATTATGTTTATGGTTTGTTTGTTTGGTTGGTTTGTTGGGTAGGTTGTAAAGAAGTTTAGATAGAGTGAGAGATTGTTAAGAAATTGGGCTATCGAGTCTACAAAGGTCTTGAGGATTTTAATCAATAGGTCTAGGGTGTGTCACAGGGAAAATCTAACAAAGTCAAATGGATCTAAAGGTTTTATGTGAATTAAATGAACATCAAATTGTGAACATAGTAGGTGCAAAATGGCAGTTAAGAATCCTTCAACAAATACCTTTAACAAGAATGGCCTTTAAGACTACTAAACATGAGGTAATAATCAGATACATGGCTTACCAATAACTTCTTTGACTAAACCCTAGCAAGTAAGCATGAAGACAACAATCCAGTGAACTATAGAAGGCAAGAAACTTGCAAATATTCTAGTGATTTCACCTTCAAGCTAAGAAAACATTTAAGATAAACATATAACGAAGATCAAGGAAGAAGGAACCACTAGAATAATTAATCAAGCTATAAAGACCTTCAAATAAACTATTTAAGATGAGAAAAAGGGCATGGTGAATCATAGACATCTTTAGCTAAACCTAATCAACAGTACTTCAAAGTAAAAGACCTTAAAAACAATGTTTAAGTAATGACAGAGAGCAGGGATAACCATAAAAATACTTGGAAATTTTCTTCATTGAATAATTTTTAAGATAAAAAAGCATAAGTGGGTATAGAGAGCAACTAAAAATTCTCTAAAGTAACCTAGAAGAGGAAAACATAGAAGCAGTAGAGAACAAACAGAGCTAAGGTGCCTCTGAACAACATTTCTTAGCCTAAAAATTTTGTCCTACTGCAATAGAAAGATGGAACAAACTGATAACATGAGAAAAAAAGAACTAAATAAGGAACACATCACCATTAAATATGCTCAGGGATCCTGCAAGTGAGCCTTCTCCATGGTCAAGAAAGCGAAGCCATCCATAAAAACCAAAGCCAAATTTCTCTTCAATCTCAAAGTCTATGTATTACCCTCAATAATTATCCAACATGTACGATGAGGCCTCAATGCTGTATTTAACAAGAAAAGAGTACCAAAACCATAAATAGGGTTTGAAAATGTCATAAATAACCATAAATACCATTTATGTTCAAAGAGACCATGCAAGTCCCAAGGCATAAAATATCTAATGAAATAAATGCAAAATAACTTCTAATAAAATATCTAATGAAATAAATGAAAAATAACTTCTAACACCTAACTTTGGAGTGATTTGCTCAAAGAAACCATAAAATATATATTTTCCATAAATTACTGTCTTTTTTTTACTTTTGCAAATAAGGGCGTAGTAGTGAGCTCCAAGGGCGCAGCGCTAGCACGAGAAAAATGAGTCATCTTGCAACGGAATTTTGAAGGCCTTCCCGATGTCAGAATGAGCTCTGTGATGGCTCGTTGGAAATCCTGTCAAGTCTAATTTCCAAAAATTCCCTTTTTTTTCTGAGTGTAATTCATTTACCTATTCAAAAAAAAAAACTCCCAAGGCTGCTAAGGGCACAACGCCAACCCTAAAAACAAGTGAAAAATGTGAAATTTTGCATGTTTTCCTTTTTGAGGACCTCCAAATGATATGAAATTTGGTGTGAATGATTCCCTTGGCCTAAGGATTCCAGAAATGTATAGTTTACCTCCAATGGATACCCTGAGAAAAGGCGTAGCGCCAAGGGCGCTCCGCCCTTGGCCCTAAAAAACAGTGAAAAACCAAAATTTCCAAAAACTTGCCAAAATTTGCAAATATCTCCCTCATGGTGTTTGGGATGCTTGTAGAGAAGCATTAGATAGGATTTTGAGGTTTTATTGGTCTTTTTCCTCCTTGAGTGCTTGAATTTTGGCAACGATTCTTTTGAGCTTGGCCCTTTGTTATGCAAAATTATGAATTACGGATAAAACATTCTTCCCTAGACAGGTGCTTATCTAGAACAACAGATTAAGGAATTTGTGAATACTATTACTAAATATAAATAGACACACAAAAAAGATCGAATAAATTACTTGGACTCCAAGCACTTCCTATTCTCCTTCTATTGCTCTTGTTGTAGTTTCAAATCCAAGCTAGATGTCTAAAAATATTTCCTGCAAAGATGAACACTAAACAACAAAAGATAGCAATAATACAGATGTCTATTCAAGTTATTTAGTTAAATAAATGAAACATAAACCATATACATCAGATACGAATTCATAATATGGAAAACATGAGCTTATACATATACATATGTGGGAAAGTAAGCAGCAATATTTATTAATGGATAGAAGGGGAGGTTACAACCCAGTGATTGACTTGAAGTGACCATCTCTAGCAGCATCCTAGCCTCATCACAATGCAGATCTCTCTAGTAGCATGTTACGCAAACCAACTCCTCAATTGAAATTCCACCACCATTTCTCTACTCAAATTCTTCCCTTCCGAGCACTAAGATCTGTGCTCAATTTATATAGGAGTTGAAGGTAGTTTTAAAATCAATGAATTTCTAATAATAGGAAAGACATGTTCCCAGTCTCAGAGGTATCAAATGGACACATGGAATCAAATTTTGACACATGTGAACTCTTCTAGAAGACACTGGCCAGGTGGAGATTCTGAATCAATGATAATTTCGCTCCCAAATGACCAACACATCCTTGAGTGTCGGGAAATGCTTTGCAGAGCACATTTGAATGGACGTACCTTCATATGAAATGCAGTTAGCCCCTTGAGAGACAAGTCATAGATGATTTTTTCTTGTTCTTTGTCTTAGGGCATGTAGCAACTGAAATTATAGGGGATGGTGGGCCCTATTCATCGGTCCTGGGGATTATTTCCAATTAACCAGGCTATTAGGAATCATGCCTAAATTGACATATAACAATTTCCCACTAAAGCATTAAGTCAGAAAAATAATAAAAATATTTTGATTGAGATGCTTTACACTATGATGTGTTGGAGATGAAGTGGAGTGGTGACTTCCATCAATCTTACAATAAATTACATCATGATATATCCTCTTGATCATAAATTGCTAAGGGAAGGAATTCCCATGCTCAGCACATAAAATATCTAATAACATGTACATAGTACAGAAAGTCGTCTTCAATGGAATGTTGCCCAATGCAGACATGCCTATAGATATAGGCCCATGTTCGAATGATGAGTTGTATGTAAGGTCACCGTACAAATGATGTGTACAACAATCCTGAAATCACAGCCCAGATGGCTGAAACTAGATCCGGGGTCTTCTTATCTCATTCACTCGATCATTCGGGTACAAGTCTAGCCATGTGAATATATGATTTGTAGTCAAACATGGAAAGAAATCGTTTGATTACCAACCAATGATGTGATTTGTTAACAAACACGAGAGAACCAACATTGCTTTCAATGGCCCTCAAGGTACTGCAGTACATTTTGTAAGGCATGAATAGATGATTTGATGTCAAACGCCACACAAAATATTTCAGTGAAAAGTCCGGAAGTGAGGATCTTGTCGATGCTGTAACAAGCCTCATGGTACTAGAATATAATGTTTCTAAGTGAAATTCCTGGATAATTATTTGTCGTCGACAGGAAGCCACCTTATTTCGAAACGGGAGTAACTGATTTCAGAGAGAAAGGTATGAATTGATATAGCAATTTTCAAGGATGACTGTCATGAGAATGAAGGTTTATGAGTATTGCAGAAGGATGAGTATTCACTGGATGAATTCTCTTGAACATATCAGCGACATTGAGATGAGTTGGCAGCATTGACCCAAAACCGAAGTGAACGTATCATGAACCATAGGTATGAATGAACCGTCAAGAAAATTACCAAACCCAAATAGTCACGGTGATGGAGTGAAGTGTCATGTTCAAGAGCAACCAGCTACCATAAAAAAATTTGTTCACTTTCCAAAATTTTCGCTGGTCATTTTTTGACCAGTACCTCTTTATTTTTTAACAAGCTTGAGGAGGATAACATATGCTTGATCTACAATTCAACCCTTCTAGTGAATAAAGTATCGCTATTTAATAATTTAACGAGTCTAGCAATGAATGAAACTTGATTCTTGTCATGATTGACAAGCCCATCACTATTTTATGTTTTAACGAGATTAACGACAGTGACAACCCAGTCCTTTTTGATATTTAGAGAGTTTGAAAAAGAGGATGAAAGAAAAATTCATAAGTAATTTTTCGTAAAGTTGTCACTCAGATCCGAAAAAGTGTAAAATAATATCTGAGAGAACCTCTTTAGTCATCTTCGACCAAGGTATTCCTTTTTCATAAATAATCTATCTCAGTCCGGAAAAGGGTTAAACTTATACTGAGTAGATATCAATTTATTTACTTTTACGATCTCGAAAAGACAAGTGCTCGACAATATTTTCACATTATCGGAGTCTAAAAAGAGCTAAAAGAAGATTCCAGGGGTTCCTTTTTTGTTGTTATCGAAGCTAGAAAAAGAGATAAAAGTGCACTTCAAGTCCTTTTTCATTTTTAACAAAGATCAAAAAATAAGGATAAAAGTGTGCTTTGTGGTCAAATAGTTCTTGAAATAAATCTACACGAATAACCTTCTCATCAGTTGTAAAACATGTTCAGAACAACATCAAATGGATTAAAAATACCTGTTTCATGATAAAAATATAATAAAACCATAGTCATAGAAATAAATATGATTGGCAAATAATTAAATGACTATTAAAAAGAGTTTTACTATTCATGTTTACCATTCAATAGTTACCATTTTCATTTTGGAGCTCTGAACCTATTTTTTCCCCCGAACTTCAACTATTGATTGTGTGCAATTGGTAAGAATGTTTTGAATGCCCCCTGCAAGAGAATATCCCCCCCAAGATTCATTTCATTCACGTAAGTAAACTATGGGTTACTAATAGCTGGATGGAATGAAGGTTCATTTACGATATCAAATGGAATACTCGTCTTAATTAGGAGAGGATTTGTTTCATTTTTTAACGAGCTTGACACATGAAAAGAACTATGCTCATGACCTGTTTCATTTGTTAACGAGGTTGAAATAGTAAAATAACTTTCCTCAAAGGCACTTGTTTCATTTTTTAACGAGGTTGACACAAGAAAAAATAACTATCCTCAAAGGCACTTGTTTCATTTTTTAACGCGGTTAACACAAGAAAAAATAACTATTTGCAAAACCTGTTTCATTCTTTAACGAGGTTGACATAGTAAAAGAACCATACGCATGGGAACCAATTTCATTTATCGAGGTTGACACAGGAAAATAATTATCCTCAATACCTGATTCATTTTTTAACGAGGTTGACACAGTGAAAGAACCATCCTCATTGTGCAGTTGGACTTGTGAGTGTGCACTAGAAAAGAGGTAGTCTAACGAAGTCATAATTTAAGGAGTTTGATGAGCACCACAAACGATAAGTTATAACATGTGTTTATGGGTCTTCTCCAGGGTTTTCATTGAATTTGGAATTTCATAGGGTAATTTCTGTGAAATCATCGACCACCAAGGAGAATAACTGATGGGACCATCTTGATATTGCACTGAAGATGTGAATAAAGGATCAATTAGTTCAGTACTCATAAGGGAGGAACCATATAGGATTCCAGATGATGACATGGGTGAAGTCAATGGGCAAAACATCGAATATGAAGCAACAATAGATGTTGTCATAGCTAAAATAGATGGTTAAGTATGGGATGTTGTCTAATCCATGGTCAAATGACCCAATGTATACTCTATAGAATCTATGGGAACTCAAAGTGAAACAGGATAAAAAAAAGTAGAGGAAGGTGATTGAGGAAAAGACTCATACAGGTAAAGCTATTACCAAAAATGAGTTGGAGTTAATGGTGTCTCGTCTTGTGGGATTTCTTCAATTGAAATCAAACTAGGTGGAAGAACTTTTCCGCCAGGCCCGAAGTATATTTTAGGCGGTTGATCATGTGATATGGGAGACTCAATGGCTACAATAGATTGTGGAGTGACCAATACAGGAACAACTTCTAGTTTTTCGACTTCGAGATTGAGATTTTCTCCACTTAGGGAATATAACAACTGAAATATAAGGGGATGATAGAGCCTATTTCATTGGTCTTGGGGATGATGTCCAGTTTTACCAATAATTGTTGCCCCCTAAAGCATGATGGGATCTGGATCAACTTCTAGTTGGACAATGTTGGGTTTGGGAGGTATGGTCTTACTGATTGGATGGATCGTCACCATGGGTAGCTTGTGAGGACTTTGTCTTGACAACAGTAGATGAACCAGGATGTGTAGAAACAACTTGTGCAAACTCTGGTATATGGGAAGATGATGCTTCACCAGAGGTACTAACAATACTGGTTTCAGTAGAGTGATGCCACCTTCACCATCCAGAAGTAACTTCTGCTGGTAAAGGTGGTTTCAATGCTAGTCTACGTGAACAACGAGGAATAGGATTTTGTTCTTCCATGATGACTGATTTATTTTAACCAAAATAAAAATAAAATAAAAGGGTATTACTAGGAAACAGGTTTACCAAGAAACTGTGAACTGCAGAATACCTTCTGGAAAACCAAGAAGCATGGGCAGGAAATCTCCCCAAATGCTGTGTTCAGTGTATCACAATTTACAAGGTGGCCGACTTGATTCACTATGGATGGATAGCAACCTAATTTTTTCCAGGCCCAAGTCCATATTAGCGTTGTCTAATGCAAAACCGCACAGTGAGAGCACCCATTTATACTTTTCATACTATAACACCGCCCGATATACTCGAAAGTACGTGGATGAGCTACGATATACCAGAAAGTACGTGGATTGAGGTATCACACTCGGAATGTATCGAAGACAATTAATGACAACTTCTATGTTTTACAACGTCGGAACATGTCTCGAGCCTAGACCTTGTAAATGTTATTGTTATGGTTCCAATGCTTTTTTAGGTAAATTGAGACAAATTTTAAGTTGATCTTGTTTATCAATTTTCCTTTCAAGGTTTACTGCGATGATGTATTGGAAATTCCTAAGATGCAAACTAAGGATGATAAGGAATCTTTCACTTTTATTTTTTCAATGAAAATCCTAGCTACTAGAGGGAAATAGCAATCAATTTGAGAGCAAACAATCAAAAAGCACAAACTAAAATGAAGCTTTCCTAATTGTTCCTTTGTAAAACACACAACTTACTATATGCAAATGCAGGTTTTTCTTTTCAATCCCCTTAATGTGAATGTAAAAAGGAAAAAAAAAAAAAACAAAAACAAATGCTTTCTTTTTTGAGAAAAGATGAATTTAAAAAAAAATTCTCTTTTAGGAAAAATGAAGAATGGAACTACACTTTTTCCTACAAGAAACGAAGAATTTAACAACAATTTCCTTTAAGAAATAAAATGGATCTCATGCAGAAATAAAATACTTTAAATTTGATTTGTCAATGATAAAGAAAAACACTTAAAAGAGACATTGAACAAACTTACTTTTCAAAGGAGGAAGATTCAGGTAAATTCATTGGTCTCTATGAGGCATCAGACAGTTGAAAAAATAGAAAACAAAGCACTAAATAAAATTGCAATGGAAAATTCAAATGGAATTTGGTTGGCTCAGGGGGAAACACAATCTATAAGGGGAGAAAGTGCATTGCAAAGTACCCCTGAGTGGGAGACAGTGCTCTGCAAATCACCCCTGAGTGGGATAAAATGCTCTACAAAGCACCCCTGAGTGGGAGACAGTGCTCTGCAAAGCACCCCTGAGTGGGAGACAGTGCTCTGCAATGCACCCTTGAATGGGAGAGAATGCTCTGCAATGCACCCCTGAATGGGATAGAGTGCACTGCAAAGCACTATGTCTTGACCAACAGTGCATTGGGTAGAGAAGAGAATAAAAACTCAATTGTTTAACACATTTCTAATGCAAATTTTGATTTCAAAAAGCATAATCTTTCAAAATAAATGCTACTAGGTAAATAAATAGAGATAAACAAAGGCAAATACACCAAGATGCAGGGTAAAATCCCCAATGGAGTTGTTGGTGTCCCGTGTTTTGATAGTTTGGAAAATAAAAAGACAAGGCAACATCAGAACCAATCTTTAGAGTTCCAGGATCTATTCCTCCTCTTCTCAGAGAGGGATCTCTCAAATATTTGTTTGCAAAGGTTTATCTTGTGTGCTTTGATTATGGATTTTAGACTAGTTATTAAGTGCAGATGTTTGTTTGGTTGGATTGAGTTGATACAACAGAACATGAAAGGTCTAAGAAAGATAGACAGAAAGAGGAAATATCTGGTTCATTGGGAAATGGAGTCAAAATAAGGTCATGAAAAACTCTTCAAGGGATATGGGATATCCAAGGGAAAATTTAACTTGGCCATATGATCCTTTTGTTTTTGGAATGAGATGGACATTAATGATTTGGAAAGAGAAGTTTAATTCTCAAAAAAGGGAACTTGAAAACATAACTTAGCAATAAAGAGATATTTGATAGACAGGGCTAACCATAAATTCTACAAAAATTCTTTAGGCAAATAATGAATTCAAGACAACTTTTAAAATGAAACCTAAGATTCGGGGAACTCCTTATTTCCTCAAATATTTTATTTTAAAGGACTTAGAAAATGTAAAAGATTCACTGATAGTTGCATTCATAGAAGAGGGAACACCTAAATAACATCTATTCTTACAACTATAAAGACCTTCAAAACAACTGGTCAAGCAATGGCAAAGGGCAAGATCAAAACCGACCTCTTTGATTAACTTAAAACAATGGTACTTCAAAGGGAGACTTCAATAACAGCTTTCAAGTGATAGCAGACAAGCAGGGAGAACCATAAGTCATGCTGAAACCAACTATTTGAGATATTAAGGAAATAAACAAGCATGAAGACTAAAGAGAGAGATTGAAGACTCTAAAATACTTCAGCAGAAGAAAACATAAAACAGTGAAGGGTGAATAGGTCTAAGGTGCTTCCAAGAGTCATTTCTTAGCCTAAAAATTTCAGCCTACTGTAGTAAGAAATTATGAAACATAATGAAAACATGGGAAAACTTTAAAAAGTTTAGAATACTTCACTAATAGCCAAGCTCATGGATCCAATGATAGAGCCTTCTCAGGAACAGCGTGCGACAACATCATCAAGACATCCAATACTTCAATTTGTTTTCAACTTCAACAGACTTGTATATTTATTCAAAGAGTTTCAATGCTACAACTTGTAATCAAACAACAACCAACAACCACTCATCTTCTGCCGTAGTATATATAGGAAGATGAGGAGGTGAGATCTGATAAAAGATCTCATTTACAATTAATACAAAATTAAATGGCTCATTGGCTCTCGAGAGGCTCAAATGAGGAGACTTACATACATATCCTCTATATAAAATGATTTACATAATGATTTCAAGCTTGGTAGGAGTTTTGTTGACCTTTGAGGCACTGTGTGGCATTGAAGTAACTCTGCAGATATTCTTTGCATTGATGTTCCGGCAAAAATAACTTCTTCGGCTGTGTCAAGGCAAAATATCTGATCCTGATCAATAAATTTAGCTCCTGATTGAATACTTTGATGCACAGGTGGCGCCGTGGTAGCTAGGAATCAATTCGCCTCATTTGAAGTGGTGGAAGCCTTTCTGTCAGTGAAACACTTTAGATTTGTTTTGAACTCTGTTTTAACTCAGGGATTAGGTTTATAATGATCATTTGGGCCATAATCCTCATAGAACAATCCATTAATCCTCTGCTCTGATAATTTCCTAGTCTTCAGCGCTGATACTCTTTTTTTGTGCTTTAATCCATGTTTTATTGCTGTTGCGCAGGGCTGTACAGGGTCTGGAATGCATCAATGGTTCATGAAACATTGATAAATATGAAATTTTAAACCCGATGGTCAATTTCCTTTGGTAAATCGAAAGCAAGAGAGTCGTCACCCTCTTCTTTCGAATTTTCTTTGTTCATAGTGAAAACCTTCGAAACCCTGAAAATACAAACAAAACATTATAAAATCCTGCGCTTATGGGTTTTACTGCATTTGGAAGGAGAGGAGGAAGCGTGGCCGTTGGATGGCATCATCCAATGGTCTAGATTTATCGGGAGTGACCGTGGAATGGGCAGAAGAAGGATTAAATCCGAGCCGTCGATTTGCAGATATCGACGGTCGAGATTGAAAGGGGCGGTCAGAGGAGAAGGATGAATCTGAGCCGTCGATCGTGTAGAGATTGACGGTCAGGATCGGGCGATGGAAATTCAGTGGAGACGTTGGCAAATCTAACTCCATCTATAGCTGAATTGGGCCTTCGATCTGCAGATTAGATCGACGGCGGAGATTAATTTTCCGCTGTAGGATGGCTTGTTTATCACGTGGGCACTTTGGTTAAACATCGATCACTGTCGGCGATCAACAACCATTGGATGAGTGGGCCCAGATCGAACAACGGAGATCGATTTCGCTGTGCACCCTGATACAGACTATAACGCGCGATGGACGACGGTCGCACGACAGTTTTCAACTCGTACAAGGGACACGCGTCACACAGCGTATGGAATTGCTGACCAATGGAAGAAAATAGCTTTTGGCCTGAAGGCGGTGTGAAGGATACCGCCAGTTTTGGGCAAACAACACACGGGAGGTGGGGACCACGGGAAGACGCGCTCCGCACCGTCCGATCTGTGGAGAAAATCAATGGTGGAGATTTCTCCATAATTTACATGGGCGGGTTTTTAATAAAAAATAATAAAACGACGGGTTTTATTAAAATCAAAGGTTTTATATGTTCCGGCGCGAAAATATAATTTGAAACGCATAAGCGCTTGACTGGTTTAGCAGTTGGTTCTGGCGCTCGGGCTTATGGATGGAAAGGGTCAAAAATTTAAGCCTGAGGGGGCTTAAGCCCAATACATAAAAATATGCATTTTTCATGATTTTTGAAGGAAATTGAGGGTTCTGATAAGGCTACGAAGGGGTCTTAGACCTTGTGAAATGGATTTTATGAAATGGAAAGGGAAGAGAACATGAAATTATAAGATTTTGATGGAATATGGAGGGATAGAAAAAGAGGTTAGTTTGGGAAAGGGGGAAAAGGGGAAAATGGGGTTTGCAGCAGTGTTTTGGCTTTGGAAATCAACAGGATTTCTGAGTTCTGAAGGGAAACAGTAGTGAATATTACCCAAGGATAGGATTTTATCAAAAGTCTTCAAGTATCAGCAATTTTAGTAATGAAATTGTTTCTTGAAGGCTGTCCAACATCATTTAGCCACCATTTGATATGACAAAATTTTATGGGTGGCTAACAGGAGTAGCAAATTTGTTATGCATAATTATGAATTATTGATAAAACATTCTTCCCTAGATAGGCGCTTATATATAACAATAGATTAAATACTTTGTGACTACTTTTCCTAACTATAAATAAACACACAAAATAGATCAAATAACTTACTTGGACTCCACGTGCTTTCTATTCTCCTTCTATCGCTCTTGATGTATCTTCAAATCCAAGCTAGATGTCTGAAAATATTTCCTACAAATATGAACACTAAACAACAAAAGATAGCAATAATACAAATGTTTAATCAATTTGTTTAGTTAAATCAAAGAAACATAAACCATATACGTTAGATAAGAATTCATAATATGGAAAACATGAGCTTTTACAAATACATATGTGGGAAAGTAAGTAGCAATATTTATTAATGGATAGAAGGTGAGGTTACAACCCAGTGATTGATTTGAGGTAACCATCTCCAGCAACATCCTAGCCTCATCACAATGCAAATCTCTCCAGCAGCATGTTACACAAGTCAACTCCTCAATTTAAATTCCACTAGCATTTCTCTACTCAAATTCTTCCCTTCCAAGCACTAAGATCTGTGCTCAATTTATAGAGGAGCTGAAGGTAGTTTTACAATCAATGACTTTCTAATAATAGGTAAGACATGTTCCCATTCTCATAGGTATCAAATGAACACATGGATTCAAAGTTTAACACATGTGAAATATTCTAGAAGGCACTGGCCAAGTGGAGATTCAGGAACAATGAGAATTTCACTCCCAAATGACCAACGCACCCTTGAGTGTCGGGAAGTGCTTTGTAGAGAACCTTTGAATGGAGGTACCTGCATATGAAACAGATTCATCCCCTTGAGAAACTACGTTGGTGAGCTCATAGGTGATATAATGTAAACATCAAATATTGAAAACCTTGCAAATGGAAGTCATAGATGATTTGTTCTTGTTCTTTGTCTTAGGGCATGTAACAACTGAAATGATAGGGGATGATAGAACTTATTCATCAGTCTTGGGGATGATGTCCAGTTAACCAGGTCATTGAGAATGGTGCCCAAATTGACCTATAACACCCTTGTAATTTCATTTATCAAGGCATAGTGCTTGCCCATCTTCTTCTGAAGGCCAAGGTCTCTTTGTGCCTTCTCTAGTTGATCCTCCAAGTTTATGTTGGCTCTTTCTAACCAAGGATCCTGATCATACTCTATCTCTTTGGAAAGTATCTCACTTGAAGTGAGTTTCTCTACCAAGGCTACCTCTTTCTTTATCTCCTTGGCCAAGGCCTTCCTCAAGCCCATTGTTCTTGGCCTTCTCCTTGACAGTTGTCCTTCTTCATCTTCACTCTCATCAAAAACACCCAAGACTTCATCAAGTCTAACCTTGGTCCTCTCAGCCTCTTTCCAGGCTCTGATTTCCCTGACCTCATAAATGGTATTTTGTGCCTATATATGCTTGTTATCAATCTCATAATAATGAATAACATTCCTAGCCCTATCTAGGTTGGCTTTCAAATCTTTGATTTGGGCATCCTTACATTTGAGCAGCATTCTTGAGACCCTTGCCTCATTCTCATCATCACTGTCAACATGAATGAGTTCAAATTCTTGCTCAGTCTCATGTTGGTCTTCTTCCTTTTCCTCTATGACCTTCCCTTTTCCCTTGTCTAGCTACTTGGTTGAAGTGGAAGGCATGGCCCCTTGCCTTTTAGAGGCAAAAAACACATGTCTACTTCCTCTTTTATAAGTCAAAGAAAAAGGTTCAATTTTTCTCATTTTGGTGTCTTCACCATTGCTTTCATCATGACTATCGTCATCATTGATATCCTTGTTTTCCTTATGGCTTTCATGGCTGATCTCATGGTTGTTTTCATCTATCTCCATGCTCTCTGCTTAATCACTGATATTTTTTTCACTGATATCAACCTAAATTTCTTCTTCTTCACTGATATCTACCTCCTCTGACCTATTTCCATCATGGCTCATTTCCTCATTGTCTTCTTCTACCTCTTCATTGTTTTCTGCACCTTCATTTTTCTCACTGACTTGTGGGCTATCCTTATCACTGATATTGGCATCATTTATATCAACCTCATCTTCATTGTTTTGACTGCTAGGTTTTTCATCATTGGTTTCTGCACTTGCTTCATCGCCACTGATATTTTCATCTTCATTTCCTCCCTCTTCCATGCTCTCTACTTTATTTCTATGGTCCTCACTTTGCTCTTTACTACTATCATCAGCCTCACTGCCTTTAGACTCAGTGGCCTCTTCTTCACTAACATTTTTTTCCTCATCTTTATCATCACTTTGGTTGCTTTATTCATTTGTGTCCTCACTGCCTTCTACACTGCCCTCATCTTCTTCACTGGCTGATTTTTATTTGTTTGAATCCTCATTGTTTTCCTCTTGATTTCCAACATCATCATTGCCTTCAGTTTCCATGATTTCTGCTTCATTGTTGACCTTTGCCTCTTCATTTTCTTCTACTTCACTGATTGATTGATCATCACCCTCTCCTTCATGGTCACTTGATTGCTCATTGTCACCTACCTTATTTTTTGATGCATTGGGAGAGGGTGAGGAAGGAGGGTTGTATTGAGATGAAGGTATATGTGTACATGGTGAAACATGATCAGCAAGAGATGATGGAGGAGTAATGATAGGAGGATGAGATGATGAGGGCACACTTTGCTGAGGATGGGGTTGTGGGTTGGTGAACACCTCATGGGCAATCAAAACATCCCATGGAATGCCTTTTTGTTTCAATTGATGCATCACAACCATTTTTATGAGAGAGTGGTGAAAGAGGCTCTGCATTTTCTATGAAGGGTATCTCTTTTGTACAATATAAGACATCTTGTCAATACTCCTATAGAGATAGTAAGGTAGGTGCAACATCTTAACCCTAGTCAAGTGCATGAGAAACCTGATGTGATAGGAATAAAGCCTAGAGAACCTTCCCTCACATGTGAAGTATTTCATAATTACCCTCATCATGGGTGCATAATTCTTACGCAAATGTGAGAAAAGAAATATATATTTATTGTACAGTCTTTGTATCTGGGTTTAAGGAATGGCTCATAGTAGCTTATGTCTAAATTGGCTTGTTTGAACCATTTCTCACCAACACTAGGTATCCCATTGGAAATAGCAATGGCATCTAAAGAAAAATAAAATTTTACGCCTGCAAGATTGACTTGTTTCTCATGTAGGTTAAGGACGAAGAGCCTAGTCAGCTCGGGGTGATTCTTCACTTGCTGTGCTTTCTCACAAAATTGATAACATCCCACATTTTGAAAGCATGAGACAGTTAGGGGAGATGCATTAAGCTCAATTTTGTTTAGTGGTTCAAACCTATTAATCCTCCCACCTCTATGCTGATGCCTTCTTCACACTTGGCCTTCCTCACCACTATCACTGTTACCTTCCCTTGACATTTTGACAATTTTTCCCTTGAAAACCCTAGCTCTGCTTGTGAAACTGATATGAAAAAGGAAATGGAAAGGTGGTAAAAGGGAAAACTTTTACAAGTGAGTGAGATGGATGAGTGGAGGTAAAGGTATATGACTATGAGTGAGAGGTGAAGGGAAGACAAACTTGATGACCACCCCTATTGATTTGAAAAAGCTCTGCTTGGACATGCCTTGTACTAATGTCAATTTTTGAAATGATAGAGAGTAATGTAAGGTAAAACTGCTTGCAGTGTAAGTGACAGAGCTATTATGCTTTTATGGATGACCAATCTCAAATCAAATGTAACCACCTCAATTTTCCCCTGTTTTGACTGATATTCCCATTATAGACAGATGAGGGAGGCTTAATCAGTGTTCTTAGGCATGAAATTTAGGTTTTCACCCTAAGGTTTCTTTCTTTTACAAACCATCAAATGCTTGGAGGGGTGTATGACATCCACTTACCTTTCAAAATGCTATGAGGACATCTGGCAGGAAATTTGAAGGGTTATTTGAGTGTTGAACTGGTGTGGAGGCCCTCCTTTCCAAATGCACATCGCACCAGTGAATGAGCTATCAAGTCGGCTAGATGCGCAACACCTGAGTTCACAGTGTGTCAGGTCGAACAGAGGTGTAATGCTTTGTGCCAGGCCTCGCAGCACCAATGCTTTCTATCGGGCCTGTGGGGAAAGCGCATAGTGTTCAACCAGGCACATAGTGCGTACTTCCAAGCACGCAAAGTAGAGTAAAATTTCATGGGGAAAACTTGCAGGGGCGCAGCGCCTGGCTCCAGGCACACAACGCCACCCTAAATGCGCAGCACAGGGTAACTTGTCGGGTTTTGCCTTAGAAAATTCACATTTTTTATCCTTGACTATTCTTGATCCTTTCAAGTGAATAATGAGTTGTTTTAAGGTTTGAGAGGACCTTTTATAGGCTTAAAGGTTTAAATTTATCTTTACAAACCCTCTTTCTAATGTTTTTAGCCTTTGTCACTCTTTTCACTAATCTCCCTTTGACCTTTTGCTGTAGGTGACCAGAGTACTAATTTGGAGTTTTCCTTTTCTTTTCTTACCAACTCTTTTGTCATTTTTCATTTGCAGGTGACTTAAAAGGATAAAGTTGATTCTCTGTTGCTTCAATCATGCATTTCAACTCAACCTTTACCTCTTCTTAATGACCTTTTCACACTATTTTATTCTGCAGGTTATTAGATGATGAACTTGACCTTCTTTAATCTTGGGGGCTTGATATGTTTTATTTTGACACCTTTGAGACTAAAAACACAAGGCAACACCATCATAACACTCGTTTGACATGCATTATGGAATTAAAACAATGCCCTTTACCTTCTTTGGCCACTTCTGATTTGCAGGTGCCATAAAACATTGAAGTGTCCTTTCCGTTTGTTCTCGAAGCTTGACATACTCATTTACATAGCAGCAATATTATAATCACCTTTGGTTTCCATCTTGGAGCTCAAAAACATGTTTTTCATCTTTTTGATCACTGAGTGTAGGTGACTAAAATGATAATTTTACTCTCTTTTCATTGATACTCTTTTCCTTGTTCTTTGAAATATTGAGACATTTTACCCTGGCAAACTTTGGATGCTTGCACCCAACAAAACCTTTCAAATCTTCCTTCTGCTATAGTCATGGAGGCTTAACATCATAATTTTACCTCCTTTGACCATCTTCCCAAAACCCTAGGTGTGTGGAATGCCTAAAAAAAATTACCAGTGTTGTCTTCTAAGTTCTCAATAACCCTTTCAAGTTCATTCATTTATATCCAATTCACCTCACCTTTTTCCCTATTTCATCTATAATTTCTAAAAAAACTTCTCTTCATGTTTGGTTTTCTTGGTGTGCCTCCTTCATGTGATTTTCTGCATTGGATCCTTGCTTGGCATACTTCTAGCCCAATCAGGATTAGAAACCCTGATTCTTCTTAAACACAAACTACTTCCTATCTCTTTGTTGTGAATGTATTTATTGAGGAGCAGGCCTCTTACCTTACCAAATTCCTGCTGATAGTCATTTTAACACTCCTGCAGAAATGTCAAAATGCACAGTTACTTTTTTCAGAAATTGAACTTGATAAGGTGGTCTTCTTAGGAGATTTTATGATCTTTCTTGGACAACCATGTGCTGATCTTATTTTAAATTTGATCCAACTTCTAGCATAGGAAAATCAGTGCTTTAAGCACCAATGAAGAACCTATGAAACCCTAATGACCTAGTGGGAGGATCCTTTGACCTGGTGTTTTACTGAAACTTGGCTTGGGGTCTTCAAGTGTAAAAATAGAGTATTTGACGAATTGATGTATTGAAGATCCAAAATCCAATGTACTTGATTTATCTAGAGATCCTACAGACGTAGTTTTGAGACCATCAATGCTTGAGGAACCTGGCGAACATGGGAAGGAAAGGTTGTTTGGTAATCCTAGATGGGAAGTGGAGTGATGGGGAAAAGGAAAAATAGAGTAATGAGGTTATAGGTGGGAAAATAGGATATAGATGAGTGGCACAAGCCCATAAGGAGTTTTTCAGGAGTGGCAGGGTGACCATGGAATGGAAAAAAGGTAGAACAGTGAAATATTTTCTATAAGGATAATGAAGGGAGTGAGATTTCTAAAACTCACAATATTCAAGAATCTTGTTTTTAAAGATCTAGAACCAATATTTAGTCATCTGTAGATAATAAAAATTACTGATGACTAATAGTGTCAATAGAAGGTAATGATGAGGTAGACTATCTACTCCTGAATGAAGACAACTTACAACAAAGGAAAGGGAAACACTTAGTCTTGTAGATGATTAGGGTTTTGAACTTGATGGTCCAGTTGAGTGCCAAAAAAGTGATCACTTGCAGGAAAAGGACATGGAGGAAGAACACAAGGCCAAACATGAAGAAATTCTGTTAGAATATATTGAAGAAATATTGAAAAAGGTGAGGTGAACTCGACAGAAATGAATGAACTTGAAAGGGCTATAGAGAACTTAGAAGACAACAATGATGATTGCTATAAAGCACTCCAAACACCTAGGGTTTTGGGAAAGTGGCCAGAGAATTTAAAAGGGTAAGTTGAACTCTATGGTGGAAGCAAAAGAGGATTTTGGAGATGCTGTTATGTGGCTTAACCTCAAAGGTGTCAAAATGAGCTAGTCATGCCTAAATGACCAAAAGAAAGGTTAAATTCATCACTTTAGCAAACTTGCATGCAAATAGTGTAAAAGGGTTAGTGAGAAAAGAAAAAGGACTTTTGACATTAGAAAGTGGGTTTTCATAATTAAATCAAATTCCTATCATCTATAAAAGCTCATTTCACATTTAAAATGAATCATTCTTGCTTGTCAAAAGACCAAGAGCACTCAAGAGAGAAAAATTTGTGAGTTTTCTAAGTGAATTTGAGAAAATTATTTTCCCGCTGCACGCTCAGACTGGCGTTGCGCCCCCGGAAGCTGCCACTGCATGCTTGGAATTTCTCCTCCGTTCAATTTTTGAAGGATCTGCACGCCTGGGAAGTGGTGTTGTGTGCCTGGTAGAGCGCTAAGATCTTTCCCGATAGGACCCAATGCAGGTTTTCTTGGCACTACGCGCTCATAACTGGTGTTGCGCGCTCAGCATTGGCACTGCGCGCTTGGACAGGGAGGGTTTCTAAACCTTCTAACAACTCAAATCACCTCAAATTGCTTCCAATTCTCTGCCAAAGGTCCTCCAAGCATATTGAAGGGCAAGTACATGTCATCAACCCATATTTAAGAAATTCTGTCATCACTTAATTGAATGAAAAGGAAACCCTAAATCAAACCCTAAGTTTAAGCTTGAAGCCACTGATTTCTTCATAACTTCATCTTCCTATAAAGAGTATTAGTCAAAACAAAGGGTTATTACAGTGCTCAAGGTTTTTCATTCATCTAAGCTTGCACCTACACCCATTCCTTTCATTCACTCATTCCATTCAATTGCAAAGCTGCCCTTTCATCACCTACCCTTCATCTCCTTTCACATTAGTCCAAGGGTTTCTAAAAATAGTGTTTTCAGCGTGTTTGAGGGAGAGGATAGTGGCAGTGGTGGTGATGCCCAAATGCCCAGGAGGCACGATCACAAGGGATGGAAGATAAATAGATTTGAACCCCTCAATACAAAAGATCTCATGGCATATCCTCTTACTATTTTCTGTTTCAAACACATGGGCTGCTTTGAATTTTGTGAGAAGGTAAAACAAATACAAAACCACCCTAAGCTAACAAAAATTTTCATTATTAATTTGCGTGAAAAACATGCTAATCTTGTCGGGGCCACCTTTTAGTTGTCTACAGGTGCAATTGCCAATGCTACAGGAATACCAAGTGTAGGGGAAAAGTGGTTCAAGCAAGAAAACCTAGACATGAGTTACTTTGAGCCATATCTAAAGCATAGGTATAAAGACCATCACAAATCCATATCTCCTTTTTATCATTTTCTTGATAGATATGCACCTATGATTAGGATCATAATGAAGTATTTCGCATGTGAGGGAAGGCTTTCCTGTCTTTACTCATATCACATTCGGCTTCTTATTCATTTCACCAGAGTGAGGATGCTGCATATACCATATTACCTCTTCCGGAGCATTCACAAAATGTTCTACATAGTTCAAAAGAGAGACTACCCTCAGCAAATGTAGAGCCTATTTCATCACTCACTTATCAATATGGTGGTTATGCACCAACTACAACATAAAGGAATTCCATGGCATACCTTCATTGCCAATGAGGTATTTACTACTCCACAATGCCATCATCAACAAGATATACCTTCCTCATCTCATCCTCCCATTCCTACTTCTCCTCACTTCTAGTTGTTCCTACATATCCACTCACTCACATTCCTTCACCCCATGATGACCCTTCCACATCCCCATCCACTCACATTCCTTCACCTCATGATGATCCTCCTTCATCACCTTTGCACAGCCCTTCACCCTCATCTCATGATACCCCAACATCAAACATTCAAGAGAATAGTGAGACAGACGATGCTTAGATGGTTGACATAGAGCCTTTTCCTTTGACCTATCAAAGACATCATAGGCAGGTGTTTTCTCCACAGGTTGTGGAAGGGGCCCTACCTTCATCATCAACAAAAAAACTTGAAAAAGGTAAGGAAAAGGTTGTAGAGCAGGTCATTGTTGAAAGAGAGGATGAGCATGAAACTGAACAAGAGTTTCCACTTATTCACTTGAGAGTGAGGATGAGGAGAGGATTAAAACCATGTTGATCAAGAGAAAGGATGCCCAAATTAGGGAGCTACAAGAAAATCTTAGCAAGGAAAATAATGTGATCAACTTCCTTGAGGTAGAAAACTAGCAGTTAGAGACATAGAAGGCCACCAGTGATGTCAGAGCTATTAGAGCTCATAAAGAGGCTGGAAAGGATAAGGCTAAGCTAGATGAGACCTTGGGCACTCTTGATGATAGTGAGGATGAGGAATAATAGCTTCCTAGGGATATTCCAAGGAAAATTGGGTTTAAGAAAGCTTTAGCCTGGGAAAGAGAGCAAGAGACATGTAATATTCCTTTTTAGGAATTGCTACACTATGGATAGTGAGAACGTTTTATTTAGAAAATTACACTATAAAAACATGAAAAAGGACTTATATCCTCTTATATATGCTGTATATGTACTACATACCAAAGGGAATTAGAAAAAAATCATTCTAGCTACATTAAACAGATCTCCCTAGCTCAGAACAGCTCAAAAACACCCCATTCACATGACTTTCAACAACAAAATTTTTGAAGACTGCAATAGCGTAATTTACATGAGCGTTTCTATAGAAAGTGATGAATCAATACTGATATTGAGATTATATTAATCATATAGACAAGAAATGAAGGTTTAACCTCTTCTACACAAGAAATAAGACAACTCGATAAGGGTTTCCAACATTACACATGTATAAAATGCAGTACTGCAGAAAATAACGCAGTCTACTGCAACTATGTAATTGAAATAGTTGAATATAACATGAAATAGCAGATAAATATAGAAAATGGCCCAAGGCCCTGCTTAATAGACTTCGCGGAGAGAAATAGACAACTCCTCCTCAAATGCAAGCACAAAATCAAGGGATTTAGCCCTGCTACTGTTGCATCTGCAGAAAATATGCAGTTACTGGAAGTGACTGCACTATAGATGTTGATGGCTGAATGAAATCAAGTCAAATGATGGAAAATTATCTCAGATCCTTCCCTTTTGATCCCTTAAAAAGGTTGATCCAAAGGAAAGGATGGAATTCCCACATGAAAATCCCTTGCACTAAACAGTGCTGCAACTACAGCTAAACAACTGAAGCATGCAAGTAGTCAAAAAACCAAATATAGATTAATATTGAATTCCTTCCTTGCTGCTATCCCCTTCTTCTTATCCTTGGTGAGCCTCCTAACCCCTGACCCCACTCATTAATGAGGTGACTTCCTTGGAAAATATTCCTCCTTCAAAACTGTGATGTCCTTGCTGGTTTCCCTCCTCTTGTAGCAGCACTGTTGACATGGTCAACTGGATCTGGTTCACCTGTATTGCCCCCTTTAACACTAAGGTGTCTCTAAACTAGCTCTCATATGTTTGTCTAGGCTGATCCTTGTACACATGGAGCTATTTGCAGAGATGATTTATTCCTCCTCATGAATGTAGTTGACTAAGTCAAACTTGACTGAATCAACATGATCCTCTTCCAGTTCACACATGGACAATGCAAAATCCAGCTACTAGAGTGTACCTCTTTTCATACCAATAGGGTTTTATGCTAAACAAGATAAGTATGGGTCTTCCTTCCCCATTTATTCTTCTACTAATTGATAAAAGAAAAAATTAATATTCCAATTAGCTGTAAGCTAATTTTGGAATATTACAGTCCTCCCCTCCCAAATGTTGCTTGTCCTCAAGAAACTGCAAAGGTAGAACTGAATAAAATCCTCTTCTTCCCTTGTAGCATCCTCATATGATAAGATCCTCCAAAGATCAAGGTGTTGTTCCATCAATACATCTCCAAGTTGTCCCTCCCAAGTGTCTAAGCTAGATTTTGGTGAAAACTCCAAATAGCTAACATCATGTAACAGTGAAACATCCGTGGAGGCAACAATGGGATGTTTAAAAGCTCCTCTTGAGGCATGAGGGTTGTGTTGAAGCCTCGAAAATCGTTGCGACGAAATTTGGGGATAACCACCCAGTCCGGACCTTAGAGCAGTTCCTTTTCCATTTGGAGTAGTGGCTCCGACTAGTTTGACTAGGTCTAGTTACCTTTTCCCTATCGCTATTGGTTTAAGATGTATCTTTAACTACCAATAGATAGGGATATCATATCACTTATTCTTGTTGATCGGGCAAGAGAATGACCCTTAAGCTGATTTGGGTTTAGCTAAACCACAACTAAGATTTTGCCTCTTCGAGAAGAGGACTTAAAAGAATGTAGAACTTATTCTATGACTTGCAAATAAATCTAAAACTAACCCAAGTATTAAATATGAACATGACTTAAATATTGTTTCAATTAAACAAATAACCATGAAAATTTATTATTTAATTAAAAGAAAGATGCAATATCATATAATGATAACTCTGTTTAAAAAATTAAACATAGTTATAATAGCACATCGCATTCATAAATTTATATCGTTTACACACACTATGAAAGATGATATTCCTCTATCTTCAGAAATGATATGATAAAGAAATATTTGAGAAACAAGTATATATAAGTGATAACAAATTTTAATGAGAATGTTTTATCACATAAAGAAAATAAAACGAAATCGATAGAAATACCAGATAAATTTGATATATTCCTGATGTAATTTTATATTCTGATCCCGCGCTTTAACTTAGGACAATCTTCAAGGTACAGAAATGCAACTCTAAAAAATAATCCACCATGAAATTACAGGAATCCTGTGCTTTAACTTAGAACAATCTTCAAGGTACAGAAATGCAACTCTAAAAAATAATTCACCATGAAATCACAGGAAGTGATCCTTTATAATAATAAGATAGTCAAGGAGTACAAAAATGTATTGTCCAAGACCAAAACATTACAAATTCAGGACCTTAGAGAAGCTCCTTTACATTACTTGAAATTCTACTTTCAAAACTAGAGCTGCAGAAATGCAAAATCTGCCCATCATACATAATTCAAGATATAAAGAAAAACCCTCAATAATATTCAGATCTAAAATTTTCTCTCCTCCCTTCTACAATTCTAAATTCCTATAACAGAAATGCTTTTAGAAGTCCAGAATTGCAGAGGAGAGCAGCATTTTTCACAATCTACAATCTTCCATTTATAATATTTCCAAAAGAATTTTGAGAGGAGATTTTGTTGAAGAAAAATCTGCCCAATCGAATTTTAATTACTCAAAAATTTTAATCTTTAATTGCTGGAGCCTTCTCATTGATTGAGATCTTTTTCTCCATATCTCTTCTATTGTTTTTCCTGCAAAAAGAAATCAAAATGAATTAAGATGCAACAATAAAATCAAAATATCATTTTTGGCATTAAAACAAATCCAATCAAATTCTATTTGAATAAATAATTGAAAATAAAATATAAGCTCTCTATTGATGCCTAGAATGGTTTAATTGGCCAAGGATATCATTGATGAGTGAATCTGCAATTAGAAGAGGCTTTGTGCAAATGAAAATGAAGAAAATAAAACTCAGAAAATTGATTTTGTTTTAGAAATTCAGAGCTTGATATTATGTTTGCTTTTTGACCCAATAAATGACCAAATCTGTTAGTGAAACCTTCTCAGAAATGTTCTCCTTGATTTTCTCTTTCTAATGAGCCATCCTGGGCCTCATTTGGTCAAGTAAAACTCAATTTATGAGCCTCCAAAGTTGATAAGTCAAATCTGATATAAATCTAGAAATTTTGTTGCTGGGCTGAAAATCAGAATTTTAATTAAAAATTTAATCCTAAATTAAACTGTAATTATCTAATAATTAATCCTAATTTATTTGTTAATTATAAACTAAACTAATTATTTAAATTAATATTAATCTAACTCACTAATATAATTAACTAAACAAATTAATCTATTAATAATTAATCATTATTTAATTAAATTAATTAGATTCTACCTATTAATTAATTTAACTAATTTAAAATTAATTATTTAAATATTTAAATATTAAATTTATTATTATTATTTTTTTGTAAGTTAGGTGGTACCTTTTCTATTTTCTATTTATAAATGCAGGACAGGCTACATTAAAATATATATACTGGCCTCAACCTGCCCGTAGGAAACCAGGTCTGTTGGCCTTCTTAGTGCTTTGTACGCTTGCCAAAATTGATATTGTTTCCTTATCCTATATAATGCATTCACTAGCTGTCCTACTACTCCATCATGTTCAAACAGATAACAAAACATAAGTTCAGGCATATAACATAACATGAGTTGCCATACTTCCAAAAAGACAAGATCCTATGAAAACTATAAAAACTATCCATCTGAAGATGAAATTGGGGCTGGATCCTTGGCATGCGATCTGGGCATGTCCACTGTTGCAGCTGTTGTAGCAGTTTCTCCATACGTTCCATCCTATCGTCCATTCTCTGAATGCGATCAGTTACTTGATATTGAGTAATTTTGATGTGCTGCAGGTGGCTTTCAATCTTCTCCAGCAAGTCTTTAAGGAAGGATTCTGTCTTAGGTTGCACTTTAAACTCTGGAGGATGTGCACTTTGGATTGCTTTAGCAAGGAGACATTTCACTAACCAGTATGTATGGATGGTTTGGTTGAATAAACTGAGGCAACCTCGGGTGTTACCAGGATCATGAATAAAATCTAGAATGTCAGCTTCAGCCTCCGTGTCTTCCATGTCTGTCTGCAAGTCTCTTTCCCAGCCACGGATTTGCATTCGGGTTGGAGAGGAGTTGCCCAGAATATAGTTCACTACGAGATTTTCCAGATGCTCTTGATTTGTCTTCCTTCCTCGTTTCTTTGGATCCAGATCCTGCTGCACCTGTTTCCCCTTAGCTGTTTCTGAGCGGAGGCCATGTTTCCCCATGGTGCCTTGGTCCCTATTCAGGAGAACATACATACAAATAATAACCAGAGAGATAACAAGAGTACAGTTGGTCCCTATTTTCTCATTAATTCCAGTTTCAAAGTGCAGCTGCAAGCGATTCGTAGAGCCATTCCACCATAAAACATTGCAGACTGAGCTTGAACAGTAGAGAATTTGACTAACCCAAACAGTGGAACGAAGAATTGCTTGAAAACATAAATGCGTGCTACAGACCAGAGGGCTGGATAGAAAAGAAAAAGCAAAGGGCACAAAATGACAAGCCATGCAAACCCAATAAAACCCAGGATGTAAGAAACCCGACAACCATAAGAATGCCTCGTTTGCATGCGTGTTAAGAGGAAAGGAATGAACAGAGTAATCCGTAAGAGCATGGTAGAACAAACCCTGAAAATCTTGAGGACGCTGCGCCCAGGTAATTACAGTTCTGAAACCGAAACAAAGCCCCCAAGGACATAGAAGGGGAAAATCTAAACAAACAGTATAAGGCTTCTGATAAAGAGAATTTTTGAGTCTGTGACCGGAATTGGATAACACTATGCCAAAACCAAGACAAGAAAAGGAGGGGGGGTCTCGAAAACAGGGACGGACAAGGATTTTTGGAGGAGTAAGAACTGTGACCACCCTCACTAAAAATCTAACAATCCAACAGAAACCCGGCCAGATTTTACTATGTATTATAAGCTTCATGAAGATGAGGCTGAAGGTTAATACATACCAGACTACGGTTGTAGAATTGACAAGTTGTTCGCGCCTCCAATTCACCTTCCAAGCTCTTGCATGCGAGAAGCTTTGCATGAGAGTTTTTGAGGAAGGAGAGGGGAAGCTTACCTTAATCAAACCATCCGATCCGGACGCTGACAGCCTAATCTGACCGGTTCTCGGCATCATAACCTTCGCACAAGTGATTACCTCTATCATTGATGAGTCTTGGCGGTGGACCATCATGAATATTAACTATCAGGGGGGTGGCGCGCCGTCAACCGGCCACGAAATGTCCTGCTTGCCAACTGTTCACCCCGATCGGGGGGTTGGAGGTCTTTGTTGACAATTAGTTGTAGTGATTGTAGCTCCACATCCCATATTGCTTGGTTTGGACGAGCGTCAATGGAACGCTCTGGATTTTGACATCCCCAGTTAGCCAAGAAGTCTGATGCAGCATTGCCTTTTCTTTTAATGTGGCTGGGGATTAGATACTGAACCTGCCTCAGCAATTGACTTACTTCTTCAATGAGAGTTGCTGTCCTCCAGCTTTGGGTGATTTTCTCCCAAGGGGTGCCTTGTTGTAGCTTCTGAATAACTCTAGTTACCATGGCTGAATCTCCTTCAACAATAATTCTGTGATAGTTTTCTCTGATTGCTATAAGGATGCCCTGCTTTACCGCTATAAGCTCTGCTTCATTGTTTGTGGTGTGTCCCAAATCAACTGCATAGAATCGACAAACTGCTCCTTGGGAATTACGGAAGATCCCACCTGCTCCAGCTTGACCTGGGTTACCTTTTGATGCTCCATCGTAGTTGAGTTTAATAAAACCTGATTGTGGAGGTGACCAGTGTTCCTCAATAGTAGATACAGGGGCCTTATATTTCCATAATCCTTTGTAAAGCATCTGAGGTTTGAGATTAAGTTGTTGTAAAATACAGGCTTCTATTCCCACCGCTTGCCAATCCTCATCAGACCAGTTTTCTACAAGGATTGTTTCACGGATGTTTTCTATAGTGCGATGCCAGATGTGCTGCAGAGGTTGGGTTGTATCTTGGAAGATACGCTGGTTCCTTTCTTTCCAGATGTTCTAGAGGATGAAGCCTAATGAAAGAGTCCATGCTCTATTAATGACTTGACAGTGATATCGTCCTTTCCCCCAGTTGCTGATCGTGTCTACAATGCTAGCATTGTTTTTGTCAGTCTGTCGAAACAAAAGCTCCAAGTTCCGCCAGATCGGTTGTACCATCGGGCAATTATTGAGAAGATGTTCCGTAGTTTCATTATCTGCATGGCAAAACGCACAGTAAGACGGTCCTATCATACCCCTTTTCTGAAGGTTCTCCCAAGTAAGGATCCTTCTATGGCTTAAGAGCCACAGGAAGTATTCTACTTTAGGCCAGTGTTTTAGTGTCCAAATATTTTTCCACAGCGGCTGAGCAATTTGGTGAAGTTGTTGGGAGTGGATGTAGTATCCCTCTTTAATTGTAAACTGTCCTTTTGTTGTGTATCCCCATCTCAATATATCTGGACCTGCAACTTGTCTGAGTTTCCTTGTTTTCAGTTCTTTGGTGAAGTTATCCCATTGTTGTGTAGGTGGGGCTGCCTCCCACCCACTTTTATCTTTCCATTTCCTCCAGCCATCATTATTTGTTGGACACCAGTAATGCTGAACCAAATGATGATTTGGTGTGTTTGTGTATAACAAGATTTCTCCTAAATCTAATCGAGTGAACTGTTTCTCTCTCTGTTGCCATGAATCCTCCTAGAAACGGGCTGTACTTCCTTCTCTTATTTCCCAAAAGCTGTGCATTCTGATTAAATTCCTGTTTGTAGTAGCCAAATTCCATATTAAAGAGCCTTTTGGGACTATATCTATCTTCAATCTTCCGCAGACTGTGCGTGGCATAGCATATTTTGTTTGCCAGATGTTCTTCCATAGATCTGACCCTCCCATTAGCCATCGTCACCATAGCTTAGCTCCAAGTAAATTATTCAAAATGAAAGGGTCTCTAAGGCTTAGCCCTCCCGCTGTCTTTAATTGAAGTAGTTTATCCCACGATACCAGAGCCCATTTCCTTTTGTCTTTGGCCCCCTGCCACAGAAATCTGTTAAACATGGATACTAATGCGGAGCATATACCTTTCGGGCATGCTCTGCCTGAAATTTGGTAGACTGGTAACGCTTGGAGGACCGATTTCAGCATAATTAGGCGCCCAGGTGCATTCAGGGCTCTGAATGCCCAATTCTGGATTCTTTTCTCCACTCTTGTAAGAATATCTTGCCAATCTGCTTGTCTAATAGGGCCTGAATTTAAATACATTCCCAAATATTTCATAGGCAGAGATCCCTCACGGAATCGTAAGGTTCTTGTTAAGAAGTTTTGAATTTGAGCATTACAATTAAAGAAATAAACATTCGATTTGTCATTATTGATTTCAGTACCTGAGGCGTCCTTGAATATTTCCAGGATGTTGAGGATCGCTTTACATTCTTTCAACGTTGCCATGCAAAAGAGTAGAATATCGTCTACGAATTGCTGATGAGTTAGAGGCAACTGCGGTCCCCATAGTTTTAGCCCCTGAATCTTCCTTTCTGCTAAATGAGCTTTAATTATTCTTCCCAAACCTTCTGCTGCAATTATAAACAAAAATGGAGAAAGGGGGTCTCCTTGCCTTAGGCCTCTGGTTATGTTGAAAGTAGCAGAGGGACTTCCGTTCAGCAGAATTGAAAAATGTGGCGTAGCTATAAAAGACTTGATCCATTGGAGCCATCTATCGTCAAATCCAAAAGCACGCATCACTTCAATAAGATATTGCCAACTGATTCGATCATATGCCTTCGACAAATCCAATTTTATTAGCAATCCTTTTTGCTTGTCTTTTGTGAGAGAATGTATGGCTTCCTGAGCGACCACAATTCCGTCCAGAATTTGCCTTCCTTTCACAAAGCCTGTCTGCTCTGGGGATATTATAGTAGGAAGCAGAGGTTTTAAACGATTGACCATGACTATGGAGAGAATTTTATAGATTACATTACACAGTGCTATTGGTCTAAAACCCACTGGAGTGTCAGCATATTTGCTCTTAGGAATGAGCGTAATGAAAGTAGCATTCAAGGCTGGGTGAACATTCTTGTTTCTTCGGGATTCTTCAACCACCTCGTGGAGATCAGGCCCCATAAAAGGCCAGGCTGCTTTGAAGAATTCACTTGTAAAGCCGTCAGGACCAGGAGCTTTGTTCTTAGAAAGATGCAGGACTACCTCTTCAACCTCCTGTAGAGTGACTTCTCGTAGCAAAGCTAAATTATGCTCTCTTGTGATCAACTGAGGAATGTGCTGAGTTATCTTTTGTATATCAGTATGCCTGTTCTGGATAGGCTCTGTGAGGAGGTCTTTAAAGTGATTCGTTAGTTCCTGCTCCATTTCTTCATGCTTGAATAAATGGTCCCCATTTGTAGCTTTAAGTGAGAATATTCTATTGTGTTGTCGGTGTTGCAGCATAGCTTTATGAAAAAATTTAGTGTTACGATCCCCTTCTTTCAGCCAATTGATCCGGGATTTTTGTTTCCATAGACTCTCTTCTTGTTTCCTTCTCTCCTCCTGCTCACTGACAATCCATCCTTCCTCCAAAGCCAAGTCCTCTGTTCTGCCATGCAGGATGATTGATTGTTGAATTTCTTTCATTTTCTCTTTAAGGCGGATTTGGCTTTGATGTATATTCCCAAATTCTTCACTGTTCCAGCGTTTTATCTCTGATTTTAATTGTTTCAATCTTAACTGAAAGGAATGCATTTTATTGTGTCCCCTAACTGTAATTGATTGCCACCATTGTTTGAATTTTTCCATAAAGGCAGGATCTCTTAACCAAAATAGCTCAAAACGGAAAGGGCGGTTCGGGCGTTTTGCTTTGACATCTATCTCCAGTCTAACTGGCCAGTGATCAGAACCTATAGTTGGGAGAATCATAGCTTCATAGTAGATATCCGTTGTCACTAGATCTTCTGAAGCTACAAATCGGTCTAGTCTGGAAGCAACCTGATGTCGTTCTCCTCTGCGATTATTCCAAGTATACTGCCCATTAACAGTGGGTAAGTCAACTAAACGTAAATCATGAAGTAGTTCCCGGAAGAGGGCCATTTCCGGGTCTTCCTTCCTTATCCCTCCTTTCTTTTCCGAAAGATTCAATATCATATTGAAATCCCCCCCTAGTAACCAATACCTCTCATGGTGCATTGTACTCAAAGTTCTAATACTTTGAAGAAAATCTGGTCTCTCTCCTGGAACCGGAGGTCCATACACCGCTGAAATTAAGATTCTAGTCTCAGAGCCTATCTGCCGAAAGATAGCTGATAAAATGCGGGGGCATCCTATCCATCCTTCCGCACTGACCTCTGCCTCATTCCATAAGACAGCAATGCCTTCGGAAGTGCCCATCGAGTCAATTGCCATCACTTCATACTGTAATTTCAGGGATTGCATTATGGAATGCAGTTTTTGTCCCGAAACTTTAGTTTATATTAAATTTATTATTAAACTAAAAGTAAACTAACACTAAATTATACTAAGTTAAAACTATGCTAAAAGTAAACTAACACTAACCAACTGATTCACTACACTATACTAAACTAATATTTCACTAACATTATACTAACTTAAAACTATACTAACCTAAAACTAACGTACTACTAACACTATGTTAACATTAACTTAATATTCTACTAATACTCACGTGTGAGTGAGTTGAAAGTCAAACGAAGTAATGCATGGGTTATAGCATCGCAATCGGCATATCAGAGGTGAGGGCCATCGTGTGTTTTTATTTAAAACCTCCGATGCGGTATAATAAAATGTATCATATGCCTTTGACTTATTTGCAATCGGAGTATCGGGAATGAAGGTCATCGGGGTTTCAAAGAGACGCGTCCATTGAAAACTCCCGATGTGATGATGCGATGTAATTTTTATTTTTTATTTGTTTTTTTATTTTTATATATATTTGTTTTTTATATTAAATTTTAATTTAATTTTCATTTTGTAATTAAATTTGTAAATTAATGGAACTATTTTTATTTTTATATTTTTAGTATTATTTTTATAATTTTATTTATTATTATGATTAATGTTTAATTATTTATTTATTTTATTTTATTTTTATTTATTTTATTTATTTATATTTTATATTTTATATTTTATATTTTTTTATTATTTATTTATTTTAATTTTAATTTTAATTTATTTATTTAATTTTTAATTTTTATTTATTTATTTATTTGATTTGATTTAATTTAATTTAATTTGATTTAATTTAATTTTAATTTTTTTTTTATAGATTTTCAAAAATTAATATATAATTATAATAAAATAATATTTGTATAATCAATTAAAAAAAAAAAATATTATTATTATTATTTTTTATTTTTTATTAAGCTTTTGATTTGAATATTCAAACTAGCCGTTTTTTATTATTTTTTAATTAATAGAACTAACTGTTTTTTATTTTGTAGTCAAACTAGCTGTTTTTAACGGTTTCCTTTGCCTCTCCTACATCTATTTAAACTTAAAGACTGATTTGATATCTCACCTAGTCCTGATGATGAGCCACATTCGTTGGTTTGAAACGCGTCGACTTTGTTTATGTTAATGTGATTTTTACTGAAAGATTTCTTCTTAATTAATTTAATTAATTTAAAATTGAATATTAAATATTGGTTTTTTGTTTTCTTTTTGTTTTTTTTAATGATGTTAAGTAATGAATTTTTCTAAGGGGTGATTTGCCTAAATAAGCTACAACCACTTTGACATTTCAGATTTTTTGAGATTAGTAATTTATTTGAAAATTGGAGTAAACTACTGAAATCCCGATGCTTCGTGAATTGGCTGTATAAGTAGAAAAAATGAAAAATATTAGTAATAACTAACTAGGGGTTAATATTTAAACTAAATGCGTTATTGAACTAATTTAATTATAAAAATTAAATATTGTACATTTTATACATTTTTTAACCCAGGCAACATAATTGATTAGATTTCAAAGGAGTTCCATTTACAAACCGGTTAACCAAATGAGGTGAAACAAGCATCAATGGGAAGCTTCTAAAAAATCGATTTCAACCAAGCAATCAAAACAAAAATCTAAAGAAGATGAAAAATTAATAAAATCATGAGGTAATTAACTTAATAAAAATCCTAAAAGGTATTTAGCCAAAATTTTTATAGAATGGTCCCCATTATTTGAAGTAAACAAGTAAAAAATGGGGGGGTTGTGTTTTACCACAACAATGGTAACACACGGGAAAAGAACCAGTTATCTCTGTTGGATATGAATGAAATTTTCCTAAAATTAAAGTAAAAATAATTAAAGAAGAGAAAATTATTCTTGGAATGCTTGACTAAGTTCATTATTCTAAATAAAAGCAAGAATTATCTTATTGTAATTTTCTTAAAATTCCTCATAAATTAAAATATTTCATAACTCTATATCAGTCCTTAATTAGTTGTAGAGATAAAGCAAGGGTCACTTTACAGCTTAGCTTTTAAAATGTACTCATTTGTAACAAGTAGAGCCACTATTGCTCGCAAACATCTATAGTCTTGACAAGGTTACCTTTTAATCATGAATGATTCAGAATCCCATCTATTTAAGAATTATTGACCTCGAGAGAAATCTATTTATATATGTTTTATTTTTATTTTTAGTTCTTATAAGCCATTGTCCTAGTTTGGTAGCTAGATAGTTGACAATACCATTCACTGGTTATAATTGGACTGAACAAGTTGGCTCGTGATGAGACCCCTTGTCTTATAATTGTTTACAATCATAAGCCATTACCCTGGTTTGTTTAGCAGTGTTGGTAATGTCAGCGTATTTTTCCCTTATGATCATGGTAAGCAGGCTTGTAATGAGACCTCTTATCTTTTAATTTTAAATATATTTTTGGATTACACTCTAGAAAAATAAAACTCTTTTGAACAGGGAGAATCATTGACTCCTTAAAAGTTCAGAATGACAATTTCAGAGTTAAAAGTGTTTTCCTAAAAAGTGTCTTTACTTGGTTAAAAATAACTTTTCTTGACTAATAATAGAATTTTGAAAGATCTTAATTAAATATTGAAATCTCAAAATAATTGCAATTTGGATGAAAAAGAAAATTTTCAGATTTTATGATACTTCGTCAAATTCTCTTGTTTTGTAATCTCTTCCCTAAGTATGTCTACCTTTATAATAAGAAAAACAAAATTTATTAAGAGATTTTTTAAGAAAAAGATAATAGTAAATTATTAACTAATTTTTTTCTATGTATGCCAACCAAGATTAGGTAATAAGAAGGCTTTTTATATAAATCATGACAGAATCACCAAAATCAAAACTAAAAACCAAAATAAAAGAATTCTTAAGCTAAAATGGGAAAAGAAATCAACAATCAAAAATAAAAAATGAAGAAATTTAAAATTAGAAAGGAAAATAATAATTTTGAAACACAAACTCTAACAAGAATGTTTATATTAATGTCTCAACAAAATGAAGTAAAAGAAAATAATCATGTAATCATTCCTTCTTATGTCGAGATTCGTAAAACTTATACCTTGCAGGGTTGTAAATGTTCTAGGCTTTAGATAGCAGTGATAAAATTCAGCCACAATGAAAAAAATTTTGTCTGATGTCAATCCTCTTGTTTCAAAGTAGTATCTTAATTATTTTCTAGTAAAAGGAATGCTTTAAAGAAACAAACTAAAGGTTCAGAAACTTCCTAGTGTAGCTGTTTCAATGAAGACTATCGTTGTTTCTTAAAATAAAACTAGGAGAAGAGCATAGGGCTTCCAAAATATGATCTCGTAGGTGATTGAAAGCTTTTATGAAGAGTTGGAAAACAGATTTATAAATCAACATAATTATAAAAAAAAAATTAAACTAAAGTAAATGAAATGGAAATAAATGAAAGTGCGTACATGAATCTTACCATTGGATAATTGCATTTGATTTTACCTGAAGGTATCAATTTCTCCAATACTAGTTGACTTCTTCTTTTAGTTGACATTAAAAATATGAAGAAGGCAAACTAACCAAAATCTTATGACCCAAAATCATTATTTATTTTATTTAAACTAAAGAAAGCAGTAAAATGTAAAAATGGAATTCTTTGTGTTCAAGGTAATTAAAACAAATGCATCAGAAATGAGATTGAGAATTTTGCAGTGACGAATCTTCTCAAAATATTATAAGTTTTATACAAATTCCATGATTTTCATAAATTATTCAGAGTTAAGACCAAATTTAGGATAATGAAATTTAAAAATAGAGAGGTCTTGAATTTCATATTTAATTATGGAATTATTTAAAACTGAAATATATGAGAAATCAAAATTGAATATGTTACAAATTTGTCATCAATCACTTTAGTATCATAGCGGTTACCCAAAATTGCTTTAAATTAACACAATGCCTTATCGGATGATTTGTATTGCATGCAGAGGCATGTGTTGGAATTTATCGCATCGGGGGTTGGAGTAGCAAATTTCCAATATGAGATCAAGCGAAAAGAATATGTGCGATGAGATGGAGTGATCATACCATTGAAGAAGTGTTATATTTAGGATCAGGGACAGTCATGTTGCACATTGCACATCGCACACCGCATCTCGTGATTTGTACTTCGCACATTGTACATTGTGCATCGCAGATTTGGAATAGTGACATGACCATGAATAAAAATGCGATGAAGTGATTACAATATCAAAAATGTGATGGATGACGTGGCTTTCAACATTATGATATGAGTATCAAAAATGCGATGAGCGATATCGATATCGGCATATCGGAATATTGGAAAATAGTCATGTTGGAAATGCCAATATGATTCTTGTGATAGTAGCGATGCGATGTTTATAATAATAGGTGATGAGCGAAGAGCAAAAGAAAAAAACGATAGTGATGAGAAATCGGCGATGAGTTATTGCATTGCAACTTTTAAAATGAGCGCACAAGGATGTATTCAATTTTCCTCCCGATTTGCGATTTGCGATTAGACTTATCACATCGGAGGTCTTTCAAAGTTAACTCTTGACTAATTGTGATGTGAATTTAATAATTTGCGATTGTGATTTGAACTTTATCGCATCGGATCTTTTTCAAATGGAAGGATTAACCTTATGTTTAATGCGTTTTTGCGATCCGATCTATCGCATTGGAACTTTTTCGATGAAAAACAAACTTTTGAATTCATCCCAATGACATATGTGATTTTCGCATCGAAGTTAAAAATTACATGTTAAACTTTTTCTTTCATATTTTTGTGAAATGCGATGAATGATACGGCTCTCGGCGATCGGAAAAATTAAGTGCATGATGTAACAAATATGAAACGCTGATATGCGATGGAGAATGAGCTCGATAAATCTATTATGAAAGTTTAATATCGCATCGGGTCCGAGACATCAGTGCTTTTAAAATTATGACCTTACCACTATTGCGATTGAATGGATGCGATATTTCTTATGAACTTGATTTAAATTTAATATCGGGTCCCGAATTATGTGTATATCACAGTATTGGTAAATTTGATTATCGGAGATCGGTGATTCAAGATAATGGAAGTATATTCAATTGAAAACCTCCGTGATGCGAAATGCGATATGGTATTTTATGAAAAACTAAATGAGGTAACACATCAGAGGTCTCACATCAGAAATATGAAAATCAAGTTGAAATGTTTCTAACATGAATCTTGTGACACTGTTTTTTTTAAATTCAATTGGGTTTTCTAATGAATGAAAGTAAAGTTAAAGAATGCTCAAATTCTAATGAATCACAAAATAAAATTTCCTTGAACCTGTTTCAAATTTGAAATGGGTTTGCTGCTTACTTCAAGTTTTGAAAACAAATGAAAACATGCAAATAAAATAGAACAAGAATAAAAAATAAACTAAGAAGAAAAAAGACACTATTAATAGATGAAAATGAACTTGTAAATGTGTTCCTGGAAGAAAATTTACGGTAAATTTTACCTTTTTTAAGCTTCAGGTTCTCCCAATTTTTCTATAAGTTCAACATCGTTTTCTTATTTTAATCTAAAATGCTAAGTAATGAATGCTTCCTTTCCAAAATTACATCGGAAGACTAGAGTAGTAAAAATGAGTTCTTAGAATTACTTGTGAATAAAAAAAAAATAGTCAAGTGATAGAAAATTCTTGGAATTTCTTCATGTATGATCAATGTTATGAATTTTGAAAAACAATAAAGTTGAAGTCTTGACAAATAAGAATGATCAGATAATTCAAGATTTTTTCAAATGATCTAGGCTGCTTCTCTATGATTGAAATGGATTCCAAAAAGAAATTGGATTCATTACTTGTTTTATTAAAAATCTGAAATAATGAAATAAATGCAAACGGAAAAGAAAATTAATCTATTCCTATTTCTAACTTAATGAAGGAAACATAACTAGGTATAGTCATACTTCCAATGAAGCCATGTAAGCATTTTAACTCCTGCATGTATGTACATGTCAAACATTAGTAAAAATTCAAATATAATTAAACTACAAAAACTAAATCTGAAAGAAGAATGTATCTTTATTATTAATAGATTATCCACCATTACCTTCTCTCGAAATGCCCTTTCCAACTAAATTTCAATTGGATCATAGAAATCTGGATGGATTTCCATTATTGAGTGGGAGAGGTTTAAAAGAGAAGATGACAGACCAGGTTGTAGAAATGATCTTTCAGCAACAATGGCCTGTGTGATTTTGTTAGTGTTATGATTAAGTGCTAAATTATTAATGATCTTCCATGAAGGAAAGCTTTCCAAAAGTCTTTCAAATTGATCAATCAAAAATGGATGGGAGTCTGATAAATCCAACAGAAGATTATTAATTGAATTATATTGTTGATCATAATGTGAAAATACACTCGCTTGTTGGTACTACTTTTGAGAAGAAAGAAGTGATTGATAAGGAATGAACATCAATTGAAATTGAAAGTTTAATAATTCTTGATGTTCACTATTATAATTTGAATCTTCATTTATCCATTGAGGCAATGCATCAATTGAGTGTTTAATATTGAGCTTCTCAATATGCCAACATAAAGTATCTAAAATTTTAACACTAAAAACAAAAAATAAATCTGAAGTTAAAAATAAATATTGAAATAATAACAAAATTAAATCATAGTTTACACTAGTGTTATAATTATTGTTACAACACAATTGGGACTAATTTAAAGCAATTTCATCTTCAGAAGAATTGGGTAGAATAATGTAATTAGAATGATTGTTGATATCCATTTGTGAATTAGAGAGAAGGGTATGACTCTGAATAGGAATACGATCTTGATTATCATATAAATAATAGATTGGAATGGTTTCTTGAATGCTGAAACCATAAGTATGATTATTTGTTTGAAAATGAGAACTATTTCAAATAATTTCTAAATTAGATTTTTCTTCATTTTCACATGTGATTAGACTTTGATCATGAGGATTCAATTGTAAAGAAGACACATCAATATCCTCAATGTCAAAGTAGCTATCATAAATAATCTCAAGGCATTCGTTAGAATTCTCTTCCATTTTATTCAATGAATTGAGACAATAAGTAATATTTAGCTCATGTTCATTAATTCCAGAAGAATGATCATTAATTAATTTTCTATCCTGATAAAAACTAATTGGCAATTCAATTAGATCAGCCTCTCTATTTTCTGAAATATCTTTATCGTAAAGAGATATTAAATTTCTATTAGAAAAATTATCAGGATAAAGAGAAAAATATGAATCTGAAACAATGCATTTGAAAATATCTCTATTCGAGCACTCTGGTGTATTTTCTTCATTGCAATTTTCAGATTTAAGATCATTTTCTTGGCTACTTATGATTTCTTGAAGAATGTTTCTTTGTTGATATGAATTTGGAATTTTCTCATCATGAAAGAATTTAGAAATTTGTACACCAGATTGCTTATTATTGGAAACTTTAATCACTGCTGGTATTTGAAAGATTATGATCTGATTTTCTGATTCTCATGCATAATGATTTTCATATTTCAAAGCGGTGTCTTCTTCAATATTGTTGCTAATATTTTCTTGAAATTGATCAGTGAAATTAGGAGGAAATTGATCAAAATTTGAAATAATTTCACATGGGTTTTGAATGGAAGGAAGAGAGAAAATATGTTCAAACAAATATAATAATTCTTTTTTCGAAGGTTTATCTTCAGTTTTAAATTTTAAACAATTTAAACGAAACCTGATGGTAAAATAAATTAAAGACTCACCTTCAAACCTTCGTATATATTCAAAATCATCACATACATGTTCGTAGATATATCCATAAAATTTACAAAGGAAGATTGTAATAAATTGTTCCCAAGTGTAGATTGAAGCAATCGAAAGTGATTTGCACTAGTTTTTGGCTTTCGCCGCAAATGTGAGAGTAAAAATTCTGCATAAAATGCCTTCATCAATTTCTTGAAAATAATAATTTGAAACATTTTGAATAAATTTGAAGACATGATTAAAAGTGGAAGAATTCTTCTTACCATTAAATTTTACCTGAGACAGGAGTCTTAACACTTCGGGTGGAGTATTGGAAGATGAACGTCCATGGATACAACTCCAAATTGAAAGTTTAAGAGGAACCATCGTGATTTAAATAAAATGTTAAAATTGAAAAGACTCCAATAGACAACAAGTTTCAGGCCCTACTTCTAGCGCCAAAAATGTTGAAGCCTCGAAAATCGTTGCAACAACATTGGGAGATAACCACTTGGTCCGGACCTTAGAGCAGTTCCTTTTCCGTTTCGAGTAGTGGCTCCGACTGGTTTGACTAGGTCCAGTTACCTTTTCCCTATTGCTATTGGTTTAAGATGTATCTTTAACTACCGATAGACAGTGATATCAAATCACTTCTTCTTGCTGATCGGGCAAGAGAATGACCCTTAAGCTGATTTGGGTTCAGCTAAACCATAACTAAGATTTTGCCTCTTCGAGAAGAGGACTTAAAAGAATGTAGAACTTAATCTATGACTTGTAAATAAATCTAAAACTAACCCAAGTATTAAATATGAACACAACTTAAAGATTGTTTCAATTAAACAAATAACCATGAAAATGTATTATTTACTTAAAAGAAAGATGCAATATCATATAATGATAACTCTGTTTAAAAAATTAAACATAGTTATAATAGCACATCGCATTCATAAATTTATATCGTTTACACACACTATGAAAGATGATATTCTTCTATCTTCAAAAATGATATGATAAATAAATATTTTAGAAATAAGTATATATAAACGATAGCAAATTTTAATGAGAATATTTCATCACATAAAGAAAATAAAATGAAATTGATAGAAATACCAGATACATTCAATATCTTCATGATGTAATTTGATATTCTGATCCTGCACTTTAACTTAGGACAATCTTCAAGGTACAGAAATGCAACTCTAAAAAATAATCCACCATGAAAGTACAGGAATCCTGCGCTTTAACTTAGAACAATCTTCAAGGTACAGAAATGCAACTCTCAAAAATAATTCACCATGAAATCACAGGATGTGATCCTTTATAAAAGTAGGATAGTCAAGGAGTACAGAAATGTATTATCCAAGACCAAAATATTACAAATTCGGGACCTTAAAGTAACTCTTTTAATTACTTGAATTTCTGCTTTCAAAACTAGAGCTGCAGAAATGAAAACTCTGCCCATCATACATAATTCAAGATATAAAGAAAAACCCTCAATAATGTTTAGATCTGAAATTTTCTCTCCTCCCTTCTACAATTCTAAATTCCTATAATAGAAATGCTTTTAGAAGTCCAGAATTGTAGAGGAGAGCAGCCTTTTTCACGTTCTACAATCTCTCATTTATAATATTTCCAGAAGAATTTTGAGAGGAGAGTTTGTTGAAGAAAAATCTGCCTAATCGAATTTTAATTTTCAAAAATTACAATCTTTAATTGTTGGAGCCTTCTCATTGATTGAGATCTTTTTCTCCATATCTCTTCTACTGTTTTTCATCCAAAAAGAAATAAAAATGAATTAAGATGCAACAATAAAATCAAAATATCATTTTTGGCATTAAAAAAAATCTAATCAAATTCTATTTGAATAAATAATTTAAAATAAAATATAAGCTCTCTATTGATGCCTGGAATGGTTTAATTTGCCAAGGATATCATTGATGAGTGAATCTACAATTAGAAGCGGCTTTGGGAAAATGAAAATGAAGAAAATAAAACTCAGAAAATTGATTTTGTTTGAGAAATTCGGAGCTTGATTTTCTGCCTAAGTTTTGACCTAATAAATGACCAAATCTGTTAGTCAAACCTCCTCAAAAATGTTCTCCTTGATTTTCTCTTTCCAATGAGCGATCCTAGGCCTCAATTGGTCAAGTAAAACTCAATTTATGAGCCTCCAAAGTTGATAAGTCAAATTTCATATAAATCTAGAAATTCTGTTGCTGTGCTGAAAATCAGAATTTTAATTAAAAATTTAATCTTAAATTAGACTCTAGTTATCTAATAATTAGTCCTAATTTATTTTTTTATTTATAAACTAAACTAATTATTTAAATTAATATTAATCTAACTAACTAGCATAATTAATTAAGCAAAATAATCTAATTAATAATTAATTATGATTTAATTAAATTAATTAGATTCTACATATTAATTAATTTAACTAATTTAAAATTAATTATTTAAATATTTAAATGTTAAATTTATTATTAAACTAAAAGTAAACTAACACTAAATTATACTAACTTAAAACTATGCTAAAATTAAACTAACACTAACCAACTAATTCACTACACTATACTAAACAAATATTTCACTAACATTATACTAAAACTAACTTAAAACTATACTAACCTAAAACTAACGTACTACTAACACTATGCCAACATTAATTTAATATTCCACTAATACTCATGTGTGAGTGAGTTGAAAGTCAAACGAAGTAATGCATGCGTTACAGCATCACAATCAGCATATCGGAGGTGAGGGCCATCGAGTGTTTTTATTTAAAATCTCCTATGCGATATAATAAAATGTATCATATTTCTTTGACTTATTTGCAATCGGAATATCGGGAATGAAGGCCATCGCGGTTTCAAAGAGATGCGTCCATTGAAAACTCCCGATGCAATGTAATTTTTATTTTTTATTTGTTTTTTTATTTTTATATATATTTGTTTTTTATATTAAATTTTAATTTAATTATTTAATACAATTAATTTAATTAATTTAAAATTGAATATTAAATATTAGTTTTTTTTTTTTTTTAATGATGTTAAGTAATGAATTTTTTTAAGGGGTGATTTGCCTAAATAAGCTACAGCCACTTTGACATTTCGGATTTTTCGAGATTATTAATTTATTTGAAAATTGGAGTAAATTACTAAAATCCCGATGCTTCGTGATTTGGCTATATAAGTAGAAAAAATGAAAAATATTAGTAATAACTAACTAGGGGTCAATATTTAAACTAAATGCATTATTGAACTAATTTAATTACAAAAATGGAATATTGTACATTTTATATATTTTTTAACCTAGGCGACATAATTGATTACACTTCAAAGGAGTGTTATTTACAAACCGGTTAACCAAATGAGGTGAAACAAACATCAACGGGAAGCTTATACAAATTTTTTTTGAACCAAGAAATCAAAACAAAAATCTAAAGAAGATGAAAAATTAGTAAAATCATGAGGTAATTAACCTAATAAAAATCCTAAAAGGTATTTAGCCAAAAATTTTATAGAAAGGGTCACCATTATTTGAAGTAAACAAGTCAAAAATGGGGGGGTTGTGTTTTACCACAACAGGCTGATATAGATTGGGATTCATCATCCCCATTTTAATCTCCCATCCCCAAGCTATCAACCATACAAAATGAGTCACCGTCCAAAATGGCAACTTATAAAGAATCTCTTCCACCTTTGGCTCATGCAAAGTAGGTGGGCTGAAAATATGAACATTGTAGACAAGATAGCCTACCCCACGCTGTCCTCCTCTCCACTCATGATAAGTGTAGAGTGCATGGTGATCATGGGATGCAAACAAGTTGCCCTCAAGTGGCAAGGAAAAGATTGGATCTTCAAAGATCCCCTCTCCAAAGTTATGGATCATGCTCACCCAAACCATTCCATTCAAAGTTAATGGCACATCACTACCATATGTCATATAAATCAGAAATTTGTTGAAGGTTATGTGCAAGTGAGGATGATGCACATGGTTTCCTTGGTGGATACAGTGCAATCTTTCCAACTGCTGATTTAGAACATCATGTGGCAAGCTATTCTCTAATGAGATACCAGTTGTGTATGTTTCCTCATCTACTATAAGGTAGCAAGCAACAATATATATCAGTTGTAAATGATCAAAATAAAAATACACTTTCCCAAAGTCATGTAGAAATGGGTTATCATTATCACAAAGGTTGGCCCTAAAGTGACCATATAACCCAAAAATAATCTTGCTCCTTTGTGGGGCAATGCACTGTGTATAGATGGTAAAAAGATGCGAATACTCAATGGAACAATAAATAAGCACAAAAATGCATTTCTTACCATACATAATGAGTAGGTTGAAAGTGAGGTCCATGAATGAGTCCTCCCATGAGAATCCTCTCATAAAAAGCTGCAAAAATGAGGGATACATACTCCTCTTGGAACAATCCACCAATGAAGACATACTCCTAAGTGACAATGCTGTAGACCTTAGTGATAAGGCTCTAGTCACTCCATGACTTCTTCCCTTGACATTCCACATGTCAAAAAAATCCACCAACATGCTGCTATGTGAGAAGATCTTCTTGCTATGTGGAAGCTCCTCCTTTTCCTTCAATGCTGAAGGGTAGCCTCTTTGCACCTTGATTGTGTCATTCCTTCCTCCTGAAATATCATAAGGAGTATGGAAAAACCTCCGCCCATACTCTCCCAAGAGAAGCCACATCAATAATGAATCTTGTTGCCCTCTCACACCTCCATCATACAAATCATGAGGTGAAAATATGTTGATTGATATGAAGAGGATCAAATCAACATGATACACCCAACCTCCAAGCTGCCATATGATGCTAGTGTCCTACCAAATGTCTTCCACCCTCATACCCTTAGGAAAAGGATATGCCTCATGATGGCCAAACTCTCTCAAGAGTAGCCAATGCAGCTTTTCCTCTTGCTGCCCTATGTCATAGATCTACAAGTGGCTCGCCAGCCTATTGCCTCCCATCCACATCCACTCAACTCCTTGTGGATGCCTACTATCATCTCCCCTCTTGGTACTCCCCCAATGAGGGCTGCCATCCTCCAAAACCAAATTATTCTCTTTGCATTTCATGGAATGTTGAAATGCATCTACTTGGATATCTCTTGGAAAATACCTCATACCCATGTCCACCTTGAATCCATCAATATCCAAATGTAATAAAGGAAAATCCTCCTCACTGTTATTGTTTAGCAGCATTGATAGTCTCTCCAATGATATAGTTGTTGCCTCATACTCCATCTCAAAGATGAACTTATGATTTTTTGTAGGAGTAATTAGGACAAGGTTTATTCCATATTCTAAAAGCTTACACCTCAACCTCAAGGGTTATGTGAAACTCAACAAAGATGCATATGGATGATGGTTCATCTCTTCCTTGAACCATTCAAATTTGCACAGTGCAGTGCAATCCTGCTGCTCTAGATTAGCAATTTGATTTGACCCTTGGTCATGTAAAGACAAATTTCCACAACTTCCAGAAGGATTTGCTGCAATAATAGAAATTGGGAATTCTTTCATACCTTGATGAGATTTGGGAACCTCTTGTATGGCTGAAAGGGCTCCTTCCTCCAATGTAATGGCTGCCCCAATTGTTGATGTAGGTGGTGCTCCTCCATGAATGTGACAGCGTTAGTACAAGGCTCCTCAAGTGGTGGTGAGGACTCCTCCTTTTCTGATCCTTTACTGTCAAAATTCTTGATCATATTTTGAGAAAAGGTAGCAAGAGTAGACACTCTTGCATGCCTCAAATGGCTGAACCACCATATGTGGGCTTCACCTTCTAGGTGCAGTGATGATATCTCAAAAACCTCTTTCTCTACCACTGGATGTAGTAGGAAAAATGCCTCAAGCTTCATCACCCAAGTCTTTATTGAACATGTGTGTGATCCATTAAATGTAGACAACATAAATCTATTGCCTTTGATTTCTCTTTTTCTGCATGGCCTCTTCTCTTCCTTCAGTTGGAGGAATTGAGGAAAAGCTAGAGTCTCCTTGAATGCTCTAGGTTAAGAATTGTACTCAACAAAGTAATCACTTAGAATATGATGATCCAAGTGTCTTTCATGCTTATTTTATCCTTATTTGTGAGAGTAGGAAGTGCATGGTCCTTCCTCTTCTTCTTGAAAACTTATGTAGGTCTCATTATAGCTTTCTTCTTCTCAAAATTCTCTAAGAGTTTCCTTGCATCTTTCTTCTTTCTTCTGTTCAACCTCCTTGGAGAGGCTCTTCTTAGATATAAAAATTGATGAGAGTAATATGATCCTCTCCATAATTATGATCTCCTCTTATTCTTATCTTCTGGATTGGATCTAAAATCCACAGGCTGAGCCAAGATGGCAGCTCTGATACCACTGTAATATTCCTTTTTAGGAATTGATGCACTCTGGACAGTGAGAACGTTGTATTTAGAAAATTACGATATAAAAACATAAATAGGACTTGGATCCTCTTATATATGTTTTATATGTACTACATACCAAAGGGCATCAGAAACAAATAATTCTAGCTACATTAAACATGTCTCCCCAGCTCAGAACAGCTCAAAAACACCCCATTCCCATGACTTTCAACAGCATAATTTATGAAGACTACAATAGCGTAATTTACATGAGGGTTTATACATAAAATGATGAATAAATACTGATATGGAGATTATATTAATCATATAGCCAATAAATTGAGGTTTAACCTCTTTTACACAAGAAATAAGACAACCCGGCAAGGGTTTCCAGCATTACACATGTATAAAATGCAGTACTGCAGAAAATAATGCAGTCTACTACAACTCTGTATTTGAAATAACTGAATATAACATGAAATATATGATCAATATAGAAAATGGCCCAAGTCCCTCCTTAATAGACTTCTCGTAGAGAAATAGACACCTCCTCCTCAAATACAAGCACAAAATCAACGGATTTAACCCTGCTACTGCTGCATCTGCAAAAAATATGCAGTTACTGGAAGCGAATATGCTGTAGATGTTGATGGTTGAATGAAATCAAGTCAAATTATGGAAAATTATCTCAGAGCCTTCCCTTTTGATCCCTTAAACAAGCTCATCCAAAGGAAAGGATGGAATTCCCACATGAAAATCCCTTGCACTAAGCAGTGATGCAACTACAGATAAACAACTGAAGCATGCAAGTAGTCAAAAGACCAAAGATATATGAATATTGAATGCCTTCCTTGCTTCTATCCCCTTATTCTTATCCTTGGTGAGCCTCCTCACCCCTGACCCCAGTCATTAATGAGGTGACTTCCTAGAAAAGATTCCTCCTTCAAAACTACGATGTCCTTGTTGGTTTCCCTCCTCTTGTAGCAGTGTTTTTGACTTGGTCAACTGGATCTAGTTTACCTTTATGCCCCCTTTCACACTAATGTGTCCCCAAACTAGCTCTCATATTTTTTTCTAGGCTGATCCTTGTTCACATGGAGCTATTTGCAGAGATGATCTATTCCTCCTCATGAATGTAGTTGACTAAGTCAAACTTGACTGAATCAACATGATCCTCTTCTTGTTCACACATGGAAAATGTAAAATCCAGCTACTAGAGTGTACCTCTTTTCATACCAAGATGGTTTTATGCTAAACAAGACAAGTATGGGTCTTCCTCCCCCATTTATTCATCTACTAAGTGATAAAAGAAAAAATTATTATTCCAATTAGCTGTAAGCCAATTTTTGAATATTACAAGATAACATTGGCAGAGCAGCTCACTCCAAGTGAGCTGCTTGCCATGGAAATCAACTATGACAGAGAATCTTGGCTAGAAAGCGCCAATGTGCACCTAGAGGGTCAACTTGAGAAGGAAAAAAGAGACATTGACCTACAGAAGAAGATGGCAAGGCATTATGCTATGAGGAACATGATTGCAAGGGTTGTTGGTTCAGATAGAGGTGACGTTTTATTGAAAACTCTAGTGTTCCATCATTTAATTATCAACCCGGGGTAAGTCCTTTTATTTCAAGAGTGTCAGCATAGTATATGCAAGCCAGCTGGTCTACGGATGTTCTTTGTCGACCTTGAAGAAGGAATTACTAACTTCCTGAACTAGTTTATCCCATGAAGGGTGACTTGGATGGATCTTTAGCCTAAGATTAAGCAACGGGATTTTGTGTTTCTCTACTACCAAAAAACAACAGTTTAACTGAACCAAACAACAATATAAATAAACCAAGTTGAAATGGTAGTAATGGAATTAAACAGTATAGTATTCTAACGAAGTTACTCATAAATAGAATCCAATTAAATCAATGGTCTAGTTAACTAAGAAACAATGAAGCAACAGTTTGAATTGCTGTGCAAAGATGAAATAGCAATATGACTAAGCTTGGCGATAATGAAACAACAATATAAATTAAACGGATTTAAATAGCTCATACAAAAGTGATTAAGTAATTTTGCAATGGAATTCTCTGTAAGACTTAATTATGCGACATTGATCAAATAGTTAACTGCTTCGTTAAGCTAGAAAGAAAACCTAATTCAGAGAGATGAATAATGCCAAAATCAGCTTATTTATGATATAGAATTCAAATGCAGTGACAACAAAAGAACTAGAACTATCTGAAAAAACATTTCCGTAAATAGGATTGCACTTGTCCTACTCTAAGGATGCAGTTTCTAACAATCTTAAAGAAAGAGAGTTGTAATTGTATTGAATGGAGATATGCGTTACACTGCATCATATTCACAAATATTGGTTCTGTAACTATTCATAATATGAAAACGTGCATGGAGCTCCCAGAGGTTGGGCCCAGACCGCCCGAAGCCTTAGCACTGTAAAAAATTTAGAAGATGATTATTCAAAACTCTATATCACATCCAGTGATGTGACAAAACATAATTAAACAGACTGTTCTTGGTTTCTCTATTACAAGATGGATCTCCTGTCCTATTTTTCTCCTCCTTCTTCCTCCGTCCTTTTCCCTTTTAAAGGAAATCTTTGAGAATTTTGAGAGTGTTTCTCAAATGAAAGCCCGCTACGCGTGGCTGTCGTTTGAGTTCTTAGACTCGAATTTTCTTTTTCGCCTTCTCCCGGTCGTTAGAATTGCTATGACCTTATATGCTCGCGTCCTATTGGTCTAGGCATTCTTAATTTCCTGAACGTAAAGACAAAAAGGGGTCAGTTTCTTATTATAAACCATCCTTTTCATCATTAGTCCAATTTTTCCCATTTTCATGATATTTTATTCCTTATTGTTTAATGTGAAGAAGGATTCCCTAGAGATTATAATATAATTTGAAGTATTTACAGGGTGAAAATCATACCTTAATCTAGGCCCAACATACTCCCCTACTTACCTAGTTGCATGTCCTCATGCAAACATATGATTAAGATGTAGTTGTGTTAAAGAGTAGGCAGGGTAGGCGTTCTCGTTTTGTGTCCTGAAGCCTTTTTTTCCTTTTATTTGTGCAAAGGAAGTGCCTATGGCTCCTTTTGGAAATTCATAATTGTGATTATACTCCTTAGGAGGAAGCCAGAGGAGAGGATTCCTGTATTTGCATCCCAACCAGGCAGGCCCCATGCTGTAGACTAGGCTGCTGTATGAGAAAAACCTAGAGGCAGCAGCCTGGAAATTCCTGTAATTGAATGGCTCCATATTCTTCACATTGTTTGTGGAGGCCATCCACTATTGCTTAGCTACTGTTAAGGCTGCTTCACGGATGTCATCAAAGTATTCTTGTGCATTTTATATGATATATTTATGGATGGGTCCCAACCTAGACCTCACACCTGGCCTTCTCATGAAGTTCTTGTATTGGATGATTAGCTGCAAGGGTTTCGTAGGCTCCCCCCTGACCGATAAATCTAGACTATGCTCTCTTTTCTTGAAGATGTTGTAGGCTTTGGCCAACCTGATCTGGTTTTTGGCAAATGAAAGGAAGGCTTGCAGCTGTACATCCCCTATGAAGGGGCTAGGGTTTTTGTCAGTGTCTTCTTCTAAGAAGAAGTTATGCATGTAGAGCTCACACAAGAGGCGTTGGACCTGCTCATCCTGATTGTTACGACATTGGAAAAATTCTTCTATGGTCCTGAAGGTGGTGGATTTCCCTGCTCTAACAGCTTTAACTTTCAAGAGTAGACACCGCTCTATTAGGAACATGGCATATTTGGTTTTCAGAACTCTGCATGATAAAGCATCATCATATAAAGAGAAAATTGTAGAGATTTTCTTCTTAGCTTGCTCTACCTGTTCTTGCACTGCTTTAACCTTTGTCTACTCTCCTCTAAGCTGGGCAAATGTCTCATCTTCTATGACAGAAAGGTTGGTGAACTTATTTTGTAGTGCCTGATATTATCTTAATGGCACTGCCTCCTTTCTGAATTTTACCAATTCATGCCATACTTTTACTAGCTCATTTTGTAATATTTGGTTAGCAGTTATCTCTACTAAATGGTCGTAGGAAGAGACTTCCACTATTTGGATCCCTGTTTCTTCCATTACCTTCTCCTCAGTTTGGGTGGATGTTTCGATGCTTTTTACTAGTTCTATATGTACTTTAGCTTTGATGGTGTCTACCAGGTTGGTCTGTACTTCAATTTCAGTAGAGGTTATCAGATTGGTTTGTGTTCCAATTTCCATAATGCTGGCTAAGTCGGTTTGTATTTCACTTTCAATAGTATTTTCTAGTTCTGTTTGGGTCCCTGCAATGGAGGTTTCTGTTCTTGGCTTCCTGGCCCTTCTTTCTTTTTTCAGTTGTTTCCTTAGTTATTTCACCAATTTCTCCAATCTCTTGCAGGTATTTCTTAATTTCTCAGTTCTTCTCTTGTCTGAGCCTTCACTTGTTCTTATCTCAGTAGGTGATAGAGGGGTGGAATTCTCCTTTTTAGGGGTAGTGTCCGGAATGATGTTTGTGATTATATCTTCAGAATTGACCTCACTGTGAGGGTCTTGACTAGGAGGAGCGATGCTACCTCCTGGTGACAAAGGGGTTGTCTCTGTGTGTGTGCTCTGCTCCACAAGGATAGTGTCACCCGAATCATCATGTAATTCCAATCTCTCCTCTGCATGTCCATCACTATATACTTCGTAATTATCAAATGGAGACAGAGCCTCATCATCTTGCGGTTCCTTTTAGTCAGGTAGAATGTTAGTGTGACTAGAGCTGCTGGGGGAGGCGGTTTTATCAGCAAATTCCTCTTGCTCCCCTACTTCCAATGAGTTTCTTAATTCAAATTTTGTCCTTATTTTCCCTAGGAATCAGGCCATTTCTTCCTCAAATTCTTGTAATGGTGCATGGGATGGTTCTAATTCTTATATGGTGTTTGAAGTTCCCTCGGGTGTTTTGGGCCGTTTTTGTCTGTTTGGCTCTAATGTTGAGGTTTGGGTTCTTTTTCTTCTTTGAGGATTTACCCTAGGGGGCTCAGTTTCAGTTCCCTCAAGGTTTACCTCTGGTTCTTGTGCTTCTAGGTTGACAAAATTGTCCCATGCTATATGTTGCCTATCTAACTCATGAATGATGATTAATTTTATTAAGCTATGGTGACTAACCATTGCTTGGGGCTTCTTGGCCTTTCTCAATTGAATAGCAGTGTCATGTAATACAGAATTCAAAAAGGCAGGAAGATTAATTGAAATTTTTTGTTTGAGTACAGCTAAAAGTTTGAGCTGTCAAGGTTTTACCACATTCTGACACCCTTCGCATGTAATGAATTTCTGGATGAAGGCCGCCAACTCCTGCCATGTTTGGTGTAAAGAGGCAGGGTTAATTCCTCTAGCTTTTATCTCCAATGGTTCATCTGGGTCCTGGTATACTGCTATTTCTTCTCTCAGTAGGAGATGCTTTTCTAACCATCTTTCCCCTTGCACTGGAATTCTAGAAACTTCTGCTATGATCTCCTCTGTAACTGGTATAGTTTGGTCATTAACTTGGGTCTGCCCTTCCTGCAAATTTTGCAGAAATTCAATTGCAATTATCACATTGGATCCTTGTAGTCTATGTACATATGTCAGCCATCCAGCTCTCTGGAGGATTGCACTTGCCGCTTTTGAAATCAGAAAATATGAAGGCTCGCTTCGAAGGGTATTTCCTCCCATGAATAATATTCTCTTTTCCTTTGATTATTTTTATTCTTGACTCTGTTATTTTGACTGAGTGTTGTCTGTAAGTGGAAGGTAGACTATGGTTCTATGTAAATAGTATTCATGCCTTAATTTTAGTGTTTATCGATGCGTCTGATGGAATTTGTGGAGGGATTTCACATGCTTGCCGAATTAAGGCCAATTACACCCCCTCTCTTGAAGAAAGGGCACCCACGCCCTCAAGTATAGGAGAGATTTGGCTAGTTATGAATGTAGACATGGGAATGTTAGAATTTAGTAAATCTACATGTGGAGGACCGACGGTTAAGTAATTACTACATATGCAGCAAAGGTTAGATTTAAAATTTTTCATAATGGTATCTTGTATGGATATGACCAAAACACGAGAGAAAATAGTATTGCCACTATTAAAATATGATGTTTTTTCACAATTGAAAAGTTATGATGGAAGCAAGACCTAGTCAAGTAATGAGTGGTGTTGTCATTCCAAATTTCAAAATATGTAAACAAATCTATGTTATTTATTCTTATGGTAAGTCATGATTGTCACTAATTCGAGTAATAGCTTTGTGGTAAAAGAAAATGGAAGACAAGGTGTATATATAACAGTAATTGGTTATTAAGGAAGCATTATTTCATACCACAAGCAGAGCCACTGCTGCCGGCAGGTGTCCATAGCCTCGACAGGGTTGCTATTTAACCTGAGAAATGAGCCATGATCCCTATGTAAGAATAGTTGTTTTTTCCAATTTAATGGACAGATCACCATGCTGGTATGGTAGCCAGGTAACCATGGTGCCACTCACTAGATTTGTAGCAAAATGATCAGGCCGGATCGTGATGAGACCTCCTGTCCTTCAAGTTGCTAAGAAGGTCATTACCCTGGTGTGGTTGCCATGATGTGCATGTCAATTGCGACACTCTTATGAACATGGTAGGTTGGCTCGTGATGAGACCCCCTATCCTCTCTTAAGATTTTCAAGTAAATGTAGTACTTCCTTTTGGATTATAACATTTTGATCTAGAAGGAGGTCACTGTGCTGGTGTGGTAGCCAGATAGTCACAATGCCATTCACTAGAATTGTAACAGAGTGATCAAGTCAGCTCATGATGAGACCTCCTATCCTTCTAATAGTTGAGAAGGTCATTACCCTGTTGTGGTAGCCATAACAGGCATGTCACCTGTTCAATCCTTATGATCATGGTAGGCTGGCTTGTGATGAGACCCCCTATCCTCTCTTAATATTTGCATGACACACAATTTTTGCTAAGAGAGGCTCATTGAATCCTTAAGAGTGAGGGATGGTGAAAGAAGCAGAAGAAATAATACTATCGATACCCCTTGTTCCATTTCTTCAAGTTGTAGGGACATATTACTTGAATAGTGCAAAAAGACATATATTTATAAGGTCATAACTTATTTGATATCATATTTGAACTATGGGTGACTTAGCCTCTTATCTTCATGTGTGCATAATATCAGCTTCTTGTTTAAGAATTATAGTGCCAAGGGACATCATATTTGGAATTTTACCATTTTCCTTCTCTCTCGCAAGTGCCATTCCCTACTCAAGGTTACTCAATTATAAAAAAAATGGCTATTAAGTCATTGAGCAAAAGATTGTTTGGAAAAACTGCTTAAAAATAGTTGTTTTAGTTGAAGGAACAACAACTGTTCAAAGATGGAACAACAATTGTTTCTGATTGAACGTCAAAATTAAGAGCGCGGCAAAAAGCTGTTCAATTTGGTTGAACGGCTTCCCTTCAAAAATTGAACAACAACTGTTTTGGAATTGTACAACAAATTTTAAAAACGCGAACAAAAAGCTGTTCAATTTGGTTGAACCACTACCGTTCAAAAATTGAACAAAAGCTGTTCTGGAATTGAACAAAAAAATTTAAAAATGTGGGCAAAAAGCTGTTCAATTCGGTTGAACTGCTGCCGTTCAAAAATTGAACATCATCTTCTCTCAAATTGAACAGAAAAATTAAAAACGCGGGGAAAAAGCTGTTCAATTCGGTTGAACTACTGTCGTTCAAAAATTGAACAGCAGTTGTTCTCAAATTGAACATCAAAATTAAAAATGGGGGAAAAAAGCTATTCAAATTGGTTGAACTACTACCGTTCAAAAATTGAACAGTAGATGTTCTGGAATTGAACAAAAAAAATTAAAAACACGGTTAAAAAGCTATTCAATTCGGTTGAACCGTTGCTGTTCAAAAATTGAACAACAACTGTTCTCGAATTGAAGAGAAAATTTTAATGGGCAAAAAGCTGTTCAATTTGGTTGAACCGCTACTGTTCAAAAATTGAACAACAATTGTTCTTGAATTGAATAGAAAATTTTAAAAATGTGGGCAAAAAGCTGTTCGATTTGGTTGAACCACTACCATTCAGAAATTGAACAGCAACTGTTCTCAAATTGAACAACAAAATTTAAAAATGTGGACAAAAATCTGTTGAATTTGATTGAACCACTGTCGTTCAAAAATTGAATAGTAGTTGTTCTAGAATTGAACAGCAAAACTTAAAAATGCGGGCAAAAATTTGTTTAATTTGTTTGAACCATTGCCGTTCAAAAATTGAGTAGCAGTTGTTCTCGAATTGAACAGAAAAATTTAAAAATGCAGGCAAAAAGTTGTTCAATTCGGTTAAACCGCTGCCGTTCAAAAATTGAGCAGCAGCTGCTCTCAAATTTAACAACAAAAATAAAAACAAAAGAAAAAGTTGTTCAATTTGGTTGAACAACAATTGTTCTCATACTGAGCAGCAACAATAAAACACAACAAAAACTTGTTCAGCTCAGCTGAACAACAGCCATTCAAAAAATGAACAACAGCTGTTCATAAACTAAACATTTAAGTAAGAAACTAAAAACAAAATCTTATAATGAAAAATGGATTGCAAATGGGACAAATGTACAACAAGAAAAATAATTATATACATTATTTACAAGTGATGCTATCAAACCTCTATTGTACTTGAGTTTGTGGGGTTGTCATCCCCTTGCACCACAACTTGGATGGTGGGATCATTTCGTGCTTGTTGACATAAAGATTCTTTCGTAAGAGGTTTGTGATAGATGCGTACTCTATGCCTGTTAACTCGAAATGTTGAGCCAGACCCATCTATAGTGGTCAAGGTGAGGGTACCATTGCTATGTACTTCCTGAATCTCATATGGCCCAAGCCAAATTTTTTGTAGTTTTCCTGGAAATTATTGGAATCTGGAATCATAGAGGAGTGCCCAATCTCCTTTTTGAAATACCTTCTTTTTTATTAGGTTGTCGTGCCACTTGGCTCGTTTTTGTTGAATGATCATTGTGCATTGTAGAGCAAGCAGTCGAATTTCGTCCAGTTCATTTATTTGTTGGAGTCTTTTAGCTTGAGTGTCTGTTAAGTCCAATCCCACTTCCTGGGTTGTTCTCAGTGTTTTAATTTTGAACTCAATAGGGAAGATAGGTTTTCTCCCAAATACTAGATGATATGGTGAATATTCGGTGGTATTTCTCTAGGTTGTTCGATAAGCCCATAAGGCTTCTAGTAGTCTAGTGGCCGAGTTCCGGCGGTGTGCTGCTACTGTCTTGGTAAGGATTGCCTCGAGGACTTTTCTAGTGCTTTCGACTTGTCCATTTTCTTGCGGGTGGTAAGGAGACATAACTATGTGAATGATATGGTAATTTCTTAAGGTAGATATGATCTTATTTCCTATGAATTGTGCCCCCCCATCGGTTACCACTTCTCTTGGTAGGCCGTATCGTATGAATAGTTCGAAGAGAAACTTGATTACTGATTCTTCCGTGGCTCTTAACAAGGCTACTGCTTCCACCCATTTGGTGACATAATCTGTGGCAACTAATATGCGGGCTTTCTGGTTTGATGGTGAATTGAATGGCCCAACGAAGTCCAACACCCATCTTTCAAATGGTTCCACCACAAATTTTGGTTGCAGCAGCATTTCATTAGGTTTGCCTAGGCGACCCATTCTCTGGCAACTATCACAGGCCTGTACATACTTCTTTGCATCTTTGAAAATCATAGGCCAGTAATAGCCTAATTGCAACACTTTATGCCCCGTCCGTCATTCTGTGAAGTGGCCACCACAGGGTTCATCTTGACAGGTGCATAAGATGTCGTGGATTTCATATTCCCTTATGCATCTACATATGTGCATATCAGCCCCTATATGGAATAGGTATCCTTCAATCCAGGAGAATCTTGCGCTACGCTGTACAATAAATTTTCGTTCTCTCGCCATTAAATGTCTAGGTAGTTTCCCAACTACTAGATAATTTGCCACATCTGCATACCATGGTGTTTTGACAGCTACAAAAAACAGGTGTTCGTCAGTGAATTGATCATCAACATTTAATGTGTCGTCTGTCTTGGGGACTCTAGACAGGAAGTCTGTGACCACATTTTCCTTCCCTGGACGGTCTTTGATTGTTATATCAAATTCCTGCAATAACAGTAGCCAACGAGTTATTCTTTCATTCATGATCAGTTTATTGGCTAAATATCTAATAGTAGAGTGGTCAGTGTACAGGAACACTTGATATCTGGTTATGTAGTGCCTAAATTTATTGTTAACCATATTACAACCAAGAATTATTTCTCGGTTACTGTGTAGTTTAGTTCGGTGGGAGTAAGGTTTTTGCTGATATAATAAATAGCATAAGGTTTCCGGTCTTCTTTTTGGCCAAGGACTGCTCCTATTGTTGTATCAGATGCATCGAAAGAGATATGAAAGGGAAGTTTTCTGTTAGGACTTCACAAGACTGGTATTGTGGAGACTAGCTTCTTCAAGTCTGTAAAACCAGTGTCACATTTTTCGGTCCAATGGAATTCAACATTTCCAGTTAAAGCATACAGAGGTGCAGCTATCTGTGAGATTTTTTTTATAAATCTGCGATAATATCTTGCATATCCTAGAAAACTACGTACCTCCGTTTTTGTACAAGGTGTGGCCAACAGAAGGATTACCTCTAGTTTAGCTAGGTCTACCTGTATTCTAGCTGCAGAAATATAGTGGCCTAGGATTACCCCCTCAATCATCATCATGTGGCATTTTTCGTTGCTCAGACATAGTCTAGCAGCAATGCATCGCTCTAGCACTTTGTCTAATGTTTCGCTTGATCAAATTCTTCCCCATAGGGTGTAAAATCATCCATATAAATTTCAAGTGCTTCATTTATTAGGTCAGAAAAAATGTTAATTATGGCTCTTTGAAATGTTTCTGGGGCATTACATAATCCAAATAGTAGAACTCTGTAAGCGAAATTTCCCCATGGGCAGGTAAAGGTTGTCTTATCTTGGTCTTCAGGAGCTATTTGGATCTGATTGTATCCACTGAATCCGTCAAGGAAAGAGAAGAACCATTTTCCAGCTAATGTGTCAAGGACTTGGTCAATGAAGGGGAGGGGGAAATGATCTTTCTGAGTAGCCTTATTTAATTCTTTGTAATATATGTAGATTCTCCATTTCCCATTATTTTTAGGGATGACCACCAAAGGAGAGGCCCATTTTCTATTTGAGATGGGATAAATTAAACTTACATCTAGCAGCTTTTGCAACTCTTCTTTTACAATTTATTTTGAATGCAGATTCAGTATTCATTAGGGTTGTCTAACAGGGCACGTTTCCCTATCAGTATAGATATGGTGCATGCGCAGTTGTGGGTCCAAGCCCTTCATGTCCTGGTAATCCCATGCAAATTCACCCTAATGCTTCAGGAGGATTTTTATAACTTTTTGCTTTTGGTTGTCATCCAAGCTACTGTTAATATTTAGAATATTTCTTGGTTCTATCCCAGTAGGTATACTATTACGAATAGTAGTTGTGGAACTGTATTATGCCTCAAATTCTGCCATAGGATCTTCTTGTCCTTCATGATCGAGGACTATTTTCATCATTTTTAATTTCAAATTTTTAGGTTTGGGTGGCTGATTCATAACATTACTAATCACATCATCTTCAGTTTGATCCTTGAATTCGAAGGCATCTGCTAGTGTCAGAGGTGGAAGTATGTTTTGCTCCCAATATGTATCTGGGTGTTTGTGAATTTTTATCGTGGGAAGACTTGGTTTGGCAGGTGGATAAATAATCATATTTTTTACAGAATTGCCTGTAGTGATAGTCATGCTACCTGTTCGAGAGCCTATGTAAGCATCTACTGTGGCCAGCCAAGGCCGCCTGAGAATCAATGGGTGCCCTTCCATCCTATTTTTTGGATTAATAACTAAAAAATCAGCTGGGTATTCCCATGAGTCCACTGAGACCATAATTTCTTGCACTATAACTTCCGGTCTGATAATAGATCTGTCAGCTAATTCCATAAGGGTGGCTGTAGGTTCTAAGACTGATATGCCTAGTTTCTCACAAGCTCCTATAGTTAGGATGTTAATAGCTACCCCTAGGTCAAACAATGTGTTTGGAAATGAATGTACAAAAATTTGTATAGTTACAATGGGGTTTCCTAAGTCTTCATATTTCACAGGCGATTCTCTACCTAACAGCAAGTCAGATAGCATTCCTACCACATGAAAGGTAGGTGCAGCCATTTTTTTCTTAATTTGTTTTTTTCCACATAATTCCTTCATTGTCTTTGCATAGATGGGAATGTCTTGGATGGCCTGGAGAAGAAGAATTTTAATACAAAGGTTTCTTAATTCCCCCAGGATGTCAAAATCTGGGTTGATTATAGGTCTTGGTAGGTTTAATCTCTCATAGAATGGAGGCGGAGTTACTCTAAATTCTTCAGGTTTTTTTTGGTTAATTATTTCTTTGTCTTTACTTGTTTCTGTTATATTCATTGAGATAGGCCCTGTGGATGTTTCAGCTTGGGACTGAGGTAGAGTTGTGGCCTCTACAGGTAATATGGTGCGTCCTAATCTTAACCTCAATTCATTGCACTGTTTTTTTTCGTCATTGGGTTTTGGATCCTCTATGATTTGAATTAGTTGAAACAGTCTATTATTGGGATTGGGATTGGGTTGGGATGGTAATTGAGGGTGTATGGAAAGTTGTTGGTTATGCTGAATAGGGTATGGAGCTGGTATTTGTTGGGTCCCTGCTCCTATCGGTAGATTTCCTATCCCTTTTGGTCGTTGCCAGTTCCAATTTTTGTTTTGAATAAGAGGGTTTGGCCATTGCTTTTGATATGGGATATTCTTCCAATAAGAGGGGGTAATAGGGAAGTTTTGCCAATTACTTTCTGATGGAGGTTTTGTAGGCCAAGGTGGTATAGGAAATGCTTGGTTTGGCCAAGTTGGGAAGGGGTTTTGAGTCTGCCAAGTTGTTGCAGGGTTTTGTTGTCTGTACTACAACAACGAAAAGTATTGAGGTGGGTCTTGCAGTATGCCAGGTCGTGCCTGTCATTGCCGAAACTAATTCATTAGATAAATTGGCTTTGTTTCTTCTTCTGCTTCCTTGTAGACAGCTTTCAGCCCAGGGAGTGAAGGACACTAGTCTATAGCATGATCCTTAGTGCAAATAGCACATGTCTGGACCATGTCTAAAGGACACTCACTCTAGCTATGCTTCTCCTGACATCTTGGGCAAAATATGGCTAGTTTTTTTTTAGCTATAGCTTGTTTTTTCTTGGCTTGTAAAACATCAAGTTGCGTTATCAAAATACTCAGGATGTCGGTTTTGAATTTTTCTAAAATATTTCCAAATTATACCCTAGTTACATTGCCATTGGTCTGCTTAAGATCACGCCCAACAGGTCTATTGCGTGAGCTACCCTAGGAGCATCTACTACATAAGGAGATAATCTCGTCATATTATTCCTGATAAATATCTCCCTTCCCCATTATGTTAAGAATTTCAACCCATTCTTCCTTCATTCCTTTAAGCATTGTGGTTTTTAAAATGTCCTTGGACAACATGGTATATGGGGATCTTTGTAAATTGTATTGAAACATTTCTACGTATTCCTCTAATGTTTCATTGTCTTTTGCAGACATGTTAAAGATTTCTTCTTTTAGGTCTCACTACGTATTCCTCTAATGTTTCATTGTCTTTTGCAGTCATGTTAAAGATTTATTCTTTTAGGTCTTGGGTTTGACAATAGTCTTGGTATTTGGTAAGAAAATTATTCTTGATTTGGTCCCAGTTGTTTATAGTTCCCCCTCCTAATCCCATGAACCAATGGAGATTTGTCCCTTTTAAGGTGGAGGGAAATAATTTTAGTTTCTGGGGATCAGTGGTGTAGTCATATCCTCTACATAGGACATCAAATTCAAATAGGAATGCATCAGGGTCTTCTGTGGTTAACACATGAAAGGTGGGGATGTTGTGCATGGGAATGGCTTTCATAGGGGCATTGGCAGCATGATCAACAATAGGGTACTCTAATTTTGATGTTTTCCCCTGATTATGATTTTGATTATTTTCCATCTCATCAAAGAGGTGCCAGAAGGCTTCGGGAATTTCTTGATCTGGAGGGAATATTTTAATAGGATTGGGGGGTGAATGCGGTGGGGGTTTCACAACACTTCCCTGATCTAGGATTCTAAGGAGTTCTGTTTCGATTACTTCTTTAGGGGACTTAGGTTCTGATATTTCTATGTGAATTCCTCCACTAATTTCCCCTATGCCTTCTTGCAAGTTGCAAGAGCCCCCCTGTTTTGAAGGGTCAATGTCTTTGTAAATGATAGTCTGTAGGCTTTGCTTATACCCCTCTGTCTTGCTGTGAATATCACCGTAGACTACAGATGGTGAGGCTACTTCCTGAGGGATTACATTAGGATTTCAGATAGAAATAGTTTCGGGTCCTATAGATGCCTGAGATTTAGCTTTCCTAATGATTTCGTCTATATATGTTGTCCTCCCAAGGATCACCGGTCCTTTGGGTTGTGAGGATGGGTGCGAATGATTTTGGATTGCTTCTATCTTCTTTTTCCTAGGCATAAAACAAGATAACCTATCCTATAGTTCTTTGTACAATCTTGTTGGTTAGTGGGCTAAAGGACAAGCATGTTGGTTGCTAGTACGTAGGTTCTTACCTCTCGTTTTCAATAGACAATTCTTCACAGCAATGGAGAAAAGATGAAATAAGGGAGATAAATCTTAAAACTATCCCCGTCAATGGCGCCAAAATGTTGGTCAGGATAGAGGTGAATTTTTTTTGACAACTCTAGTGTTCCATCATTTAATTTTCAACCCGGGGTAAGTCCTTTTATTTCAAGAGTGTCAGCACAGTATATGTGATTCAGCTGGTCTACGGATGCTCTTTTCTAGCCTTGAAGAAGGAATTACTAACTTCCTGAACTGGTTTATCCCATGAAGGGTGACCTGGATGGATCTTTAGCCTAAGATTAAGCAACGGGATTTTATGTTTCTCTACTAGAAAAAAACAACAATTTAATTGAACTGAACAAAAATCTAAATAAACCAAGTTGAAATGACAGTAATGGAATTAAACATAACAGTAGTCTAACTAAGTTACTCAGAAATATAATCGAATTGAATCAACGGTCTAGTTAACTAAGTAACAATGAAGCAGCAGTCTGACTAGCTGTGCAATAATGAAACAATAGTATAAGTAATTTTGCAATGGAATTATCTGTAAGACTTAATTAAGAGACCTTGATAAAATAGTTAACTGCTTCGTTAAGCTAGAAAGAGAACGTAATTCAGAGAGACAAATAATGCTAAAATCAACTTATTTATGATCTGGAATTCAAATGAAGTGACAGTAAAAGAACTAGAACTATCTAACAAAACATTGCCGTAAATAGGATTGCACTTGTCCTACTCTAAGAACGCAGTTTCTAGCAATCCTAAAGAAAGAGAGTTGTAATTGTATTGAACGGAGATATGCGTTACACTGCATCAGATTCACAAATATTGGTTCTGTAACTATTCAGAATATTAAAACATGGGTGGAGCTCCCAGAGGTTGGGCCCAGACCGCCAGAAGCCTTAGCACTATAAAAACTTTAGAAGATGATTACTCAAAACTCTATATCATATCCAGTGATGTTACAAAAAATAATTAGGCAGAATGTTCCTGATTTCTCTATTACAGGATGGATCTCCTGTCCTGTTCTTCTCCTCCTTCTTCCTCCATCCTTTTCCCTTTTAAAGGCGATCTTCGAGAATTTCAAGAGTTTTTCTCAAATGATATACTGCTACGTGTGGCTGTCGTTTGGGTTCTTGGACTTAGACTTTCTTGTTCACCTTCTCCCGGTCGTTAGAATTGCTAGGACCTTATATGCTCGCATCCTATTGGTCCAGGAATTCTTAATTTCCTACATGTACAGACAAAAAGGGGTTAGTTTCTTATTATAAACCATCATTTTCATCATTATTCTGATTGTTCCCATTTTCATGATCTTTTATTCCTTATTGTTTAATGTGAAGAAGGATTCCCTCGAGATTATAATATAATTTGAAGTATTTAAAGGGTGAGAATCATACCTTAATCTAGGACCAACATACTCCCCTGCTTACCTAGTTGCATGTCCTCATGCAAACAAATGATTAAGATGTAGATGTGTTAAAGAGTAGGTAGGGTAGGCCTTCTAGTTGTGTTTCCTAAAGCCTTGTTTTCTTTTTATGAGTGCAAAGGCAGTGCCTATGGCTCATTCTGGCAATTCGTAATTGTGATTATACTCCTCAGGAGCAAGCCATAAGAGAGGATTCCTGTATCTCAATCCCAACCAGGCATGCCCCATGCTGTAGACTAGGCTGCTGTATGAGCGGAACCTAGAGGCAGCACCCTTGAAATTCCTGTAATTGAATGGTTCCCTATTCTTCACATTATTTGTGGAGGCCATCCATTGTTGCTTGGCTGCTGCTAAGGTCACTTCACGGATGTCCTAAAAGTATTCTTGTGCATTTTATATGATATATTTATGGATGGGTCCCAGCCTAGAACTCACACTTCGCCTTATCATGAAGTTCTTGCATTGGATGATCAGCTGCAAGGGTTTTGTAGGTTCCCCCCTGGCCCATAAATCTAGACTATGTTCTCTTTTCTAGAAGATGCTATAGGCTTTGGCCCACTTGATCCGGTATTTGGAAAATGAAAGGAAGGCTTGTAGCTGTACATCCCCTATGAAGGGGCTAGGGTTGCTATCAGTGTCTTGTTCTAAGAAGAAGTTATGCATGTAGAGCTCGTAGAAGAGGCGTTGGACCTACTCATCCTGATTGTTACATCATTTGACAAATTCTTCTATGGTCCTGAAGGTGGTGGATTTCCCTGCTCTAACAACTTTAACTTTCAAGAGTAGATACCGCTTTGTTAGGAACAGGGCATAGTTGGTTGCCAAAGCTTTGCATGATAAATAATCATCATATAGAGAGCAAATTGTAGAGATTTTCTTCTTAGCTTGCTCTATCTGTCCTTGCACTGCTTTAACCTTTGCCTGCTCTCCTCTAAGCTGGGCGATTTGTAATCTCTGTTTAGCAGCTATCTCTACTAAATGGTCATAGGAAGGGACTTCCTCTCTTTGGATCCCTTTTTCTTCCATTACCTTTTGCTCAGTTTGGGTGGATGTTTCCATGTTGTTTACCAGTTCTATCTATACTTCAGCTTCGGTGGTGTCTACCACGTCGATCTGTACTTCAATTTCAGTAGTGGTTATCAGACTGGTTTGTATTCCAATTTCCATAGCACCAGCTACGTCGGTTTGTATTTCACTTTCAATAGTATTTGCTGGTTTTTTTTGGGTCCCTGTAATGGAGGTTTATGTTCTTAGTTTCCTGGCCCTTCTTTCTTTTTTCAATTGTTTCCTTAGATATTTCACCAATTTCTCCAATCTCTTGCAAGTCTTTCTTAATTTCTCAGTTATTCTCTTGTCTAAGCCTTCACCTATTCTTATCTCAGTAGGTGATAGGGGGTGGAATTCGCTTTTTCATGGGTAGTGTCCAGAATGATGTTTGTGATTATATCTTTAGAATTGACCTCAATGTGAGGGTCCTGACTAGGAGGAGCGATGCGACCTCCTGGTGACAAAGGGGTTTTATCTGTGTGTGTGCTCTGCTGGACAAGGAAAGTGTCACCCAAATCATCATGTGATTCCAATCTCTCCTCTGCCTATCCATCACTATATACTTTGTAATTATAAAATGGAGACAAAGCCTCATCATCTTATGGTTCCTCTTGGTCAGGTAGAATGTTAGTGTGACCATAGCTACTGGGGGAGGCAGTTTTATCAGAAAATTCCTCTTGCTCCCTTGCTTCCAATGAGTTTCTTAATTCAAAGTTTGTCCTTATTTGTCGTAGGACTCGGGCCATTTCTTCCTCAAATTCTTGTAAGGGTGCATGGGATGGTTCTGCTTCTTCTATGGTGTTTGAAGTTCCCTAGGGTTTTCTGGGCCGTTTTTTCCTGTTTCACTCTTATGTTGCAGTTCAGGTTCTTTTTTTTCTTTGAGGATTTACCTTAGGGGGCTCAGTTTCAGTTCCCTCGGGGTTTACCTCTGGTTCTTGTGCTTCTAGGTTGACAAAATTGTCCCATGCTATATATTGCCTATCTAACTCATGAATGATGATTAATTTTACTAAGCCCTGGTGACTAACCACTACTTGGGGCTTCTTGGCCTTTTGTCAATCGAATAGTAGTATCATGTTCATGTTCCCAATTCCCTAACGAATCCAGCTAGAAATCAACTATTATACCTGTTAAGTACATGTTCATGAATATAATGTATATCCACATAACGTCAGATAAAATCAAGGTTAAGAAGAATTCCTGTATTCATGCAAAGCACCCATTCATTTGGAATTTCAATTTTGAAACATAGCCAAAGGAATTATCACCCAATTCCTTTCTTTTACCTTTTCTCCTTGCTGCAATTGAGTCTTACTATGTACTATCACATTCACCCATATCTTAGTTATATAAAAAAATAAATTATTACCTTGTCACACTAATACGAAACATGTTTCCCTGCCACTACTCACACATGTTAGTCATGCATTCCAAATATCAATGCATCATGTCGATTAATTTGAAATAAAACTTTACCAAGACTAAAAACCATGTCATAATCAACAATAAACTCACAATAATAATTCATAATACTACAACTAGAACCCACTTGTTCTCAAGTGCATATTGACTGTCTCAACACATATGTGTTAGTACAACCCTATTTATACTTGATCATTCCTTCATGCAATATTGTAGACACATACTTATATTGTGCAATTAGTCAAATATTCAAGAAACCTATAAACATACCATATTAGATAAACCAATTAGGTGACATAATAAAACTCATACCTCAATATATCTCAGGGAAGGCTATCACATTTGAACAAGTCAAACTAGATTAGTACGAGACAATATCACAATTATATCAACTCATTCTTGAATATCATAAACATAACCATATGCACAAACTAATCCAAATTAACACGATATATATAATATCAAGATCTTAAATGTAATGACAATAATCAACATGTGTACTACCACAATGCATATAAAAACAATTTAATATCATTCATAATTATCTGACACATGTTCATCTACACTGATTAACTAGCATCTCCTATGAATGTAACCACATGAAATAATAGAACAACATGCATGTACATAACCATAATGCTTATGACAACCATCAATCAATGTTGGAGTAGGGTCTCCTAAATGCTACGAATTTTGTCCATTTTTGTATATTTTTGTATTGTTTAGTCTAACACAGGGGTTTTGGGGTGGGTCAAAGCCCCTAATGCATTGTAATTGGGTCAAGGGTAGACCAAGAGTCCGCAAACCATGGTTTGTGTACCATTGGATGAATAGGCTAAATCAGTATAAATATATGAACCTTTTTTAGTCTTAGGTAGAAAAGTATAGAGATTGATGTGAAGCACGAATTGTTAGATCTGTAGTCGGGTTGTTGGGTAAGGACTCCTGCTTGCTGTGTGCACAGAGATCCTCAGTCCTGCTATGTGCAGACCCTACTAGCTATGTGCGCAGGCAGTATTTTGGGCATGTAAGAGGATTTTGGTATTAATATATATGAGAAGTATTGTTGGACATCTGATGTTATCTGGATCTGTGTTGTTATGATTAATGTGAATGATTGGGTAATGAAAGTATCTGTTTTATAGCTGTGAAATTATATGTACTTCTGTGATATCTGAATCTGTAATATGTAATTGCTACGATTATAGTTACTGTGCTGATAGATTTATATTACACACATGGATGCAAAGATAATTACTAGATCTGTGTCTAATCATAGCTCTATTATGTAAGTCTGCGAATAGATCTGTTAAATACGAACTCGATAGGCTGGGAACGTAGACCTGCTTGACTTACCTACTCTCTCTTAGGGTGTGGAAACCTGGTTCCAGCACCCTCCCATACTGCTTTGGGTGAGACTTTGGCATGTGCAAGCAGGTCATTGCTGAAAGGGCCAGTAGTATAGGGGTTTGTTGGCAAACCTTAACCTCCGAACTTGGGTCAGGACCCCTCGAGCCAAAACGTGGTTCCATTTCCAGGACTGAGAGCATTTTGAGAGAGATTGGGTAATGCCAAGACCGTATTGGAACCCTGAGAAGAAATAAATCGATGAGTGGTTTGAAAAGAAAGTTCAAGAATTCGTAGTGAAAGAAAATCGGAGTACAAATTTGACCGCAGAGGAGTGGAAGAATAAGTATATTTTCACAGAGATCTACGAGATTTTATTTGTGACCACAACGATCGAGCTATAGGAGTGGCTCGCAAGGCTTGTCAATTTTCAGAATTGCTGGAAAGATGAGCGGGTCACGCAGTCGACCCCAGAGCTGATCCAACAGTTAGAAAATACTGATAATTCCATCACTCGCACGATAGATAACTGGGTGGACAGTGTGATAGGAGGATTTGTGACAGAATTTGCAATCAACCAATTTTTTTCCTACTCAGAAGCAGAGCAGAGGTTCTTCATGGGTTTTGAAGGTAAGTTTTTAAAAACTTTGCCATTACTGATTAAGATCTTGTTGTGCGAATTTTTTTGTGTCTGTAGCCATACAGAGTGAATGAGCTTTGATCAAAGTGAGGGTTCAATGCGTAGTGGTAAGTAATATAGAACTAATCAAGAAGGGATCGATCTGTTTATAGTCCAGTAAGAAATTTTGCTACACATAGCTCTCCATCTACGCCACCTTCAAACCTTAATAGGGGTAATAACTCACCTCCACCACCACCATAAGACGATATGGCCTCACACATGAAGCTACCTACCTTCAAGGGTGTGGGGGATGAAGACATGGATAAGTTCTAGTTTATCACAGGATCGGTATGGATTGCGCAGAACATGGCTAGTGATGCAGTGAAAAGGGCACAACTATCCCTTGCCTTTGGAGGAAGAGTATTGGACTGGTACATGGGATATATCGACTAACATGCGAATGTGACTATTGAGGAAATCAAGAATGGATTGAAAGAACAATTCAAGAAGCCTAAGTCCTACTCTCAGAGAGTGAATGGCCTGAAAGATTTCAAGCAAGGACCATATGAGTCTGTATGGGAAGCTGATCAATGATTAAAGAAAGTAATCAGAGAAGGGGGATTCCAGTATGATGACATGCATCACACGGAATGCATTTTTCATTGCTATGTTGCTGCCCCACCTGCACGTGCTGATGGGTCATCAAACCATTGAATCATAGGAGAAGGCCTTAAAGGTTGCCTGAAGCTGGAGGCTACACCAAGAGATGATACCTAGTTAGGAGTACAAAAAATATAGGGCCAACTAGAAGCAATGCACATAGAGATTCAAAATCTACGAAAGGAATGAGGAACTAAGGCTAGCCCTAAAATATGGTGCATACGATGCAGGGTGAATGGCCACACCAAGGATAACTATCCACTGCTCAAATACTACATGCATGCCGAGGGACCTAGCCTGCTGCACCCTAGGGAAGATGCGGGACCAATTGGGTCGGCGCTATGGTGTGATGATTGTCACATTGTTGGGCTGCATGATACCAACCACTGCCACTACCTTGCCGCGTATATCCCAGAAGTAAAGCAACAATGGTGTAGGTTTTGCAGTTCTGTAGAACATGATGAACATAACTATCGAACTTATGATCTAATGATAGACCGGGGAAACCTATATAGGGTACAATCAAATCCCTGATCACCAAGATCCCCTGCAGGTATAGGAGGATCCCCAGCTAGGGGCAGGGGAGGGGGACAAGGTGGAAGCGCACGTAGGGGTAGAGGCCAACTGATCTACTATAACTATGGGGAGGTAGGTCACTTTGGGAGGGACTGCATGAACCCAACATGGCAATCCTATATATATTGCAGACAATTGGACCATGTGATTGAGGACTACCCGATTCTAATAGCCAAGCTGTAATAAAAGCAGCAGACACTTACACAGAATATACAAATGGTTAAGGTGGAACCTTGAGAGGAGGGGCCAAGCGTTAATGTGATAACGCACAATGGCATGGCCACTAGAGGGTCTGTGGAAAATGTTAAGGTGGAGCCTCTTATCTGTAAAGCAGCCACTAAACAGGAAAGTTTGGACTTACAAAGGGAGAAGGATACCTTTGTCGCAGCTCAGCAACACTTTGCTCAGGTCAAGGCATCTGCACCTCAAAACCCCACTGAAAATAGAGCTGAAGATGAAGTCAAACCATTCTTGTAGGCATGCATGAAGTTTTTGCGTAATCAACGAGCTGTAGAAAACCTCCAATCCCCAATCTACAGTTGTGCAGGAGAAACAACCCCATTCATGGAAGTTAAGGATGTGCACAAACTCTATAAGCATAAGAGACGCACTGGTCAAGAGATGTGGTTAACCGCATAGATTGGTGATTATGAATTGGACCAGGTTATTCTAGACCTAGGATCAGATGCGAATGTAATACCTAAATAGACTTGGTAGTGAATGGGAGAACCTAAGTTGGAATGGTCCATTATCTAGCTACACATGGCTAATCAATAGAAGATCATATCATTGGGAAGATTATCAAAGATTGTAGTAGATATCATTGGAGTAAAGGTATGGGCTGAATTTGAATTCATTCAGATTGTAGAAGATGCGGACCCCTATCCGGCACTCCTAAGATTGGATTGGATCATTGTTATGGGCAGTATTATCAATTTAAAGAAGAGAAGCATGGTGTTTGAATGTGAAGGAACACAGGTGATAGTACCACTCGACCCCGCAGAAGGAGAAAGGTGTACAGAGCCAGTGCGTGAGGAAGAAGAGGTTGACCACTTCTATAATTTGACTATGCAAGATGAATAATGGATCAATCCTACTGTTGATGGTGTGCTTTGCTGGGAAAAGGATAGCGAATGCTTTTCCGACTCCGATGAAGAAATAGAAAATTGGAAAAATAGGCTGCATGATGTCTTTGCGCTGCACTGCCTACGAGTCACCAGGGACTTCCATTGCATATCCTCCAAGGTAAGAGAACTACCCTACTTTGATGGTTCCGATAGTGTAAAAGAATTTTTGTGAACATTCGAAGCTGATATTCCCAGAGAACGGAGGCTATGGGCTCCTAATATAGCTATGTGCGCAACACCTACAAGATGGTGGGACACACATAAGGAGGCATTCGAGGACTGGGAGGAATTTACGGACATGATGATCCTACAATTCGAGCCTCCAGCTGAGCTGCATGTCAAGGCATTCCTTGGCGTAGGGGACCTGCGTGAACACTTGTTCACTTATATGGAGAAGTGGTATGACCAAACTATGGAGGAATGGGTTCACTTGTTTATTCATGCATTGGGACCAATCCCTACTGCGTGGTACTTAGATGCAGAGCTACATCAACGCACCCACCATTGGGAAACTTTGAAGGATAATTTCATAGGCACATTTGGATTAACACGGGGCTTGGAGGCACTTGAAGAAGCTCTATAGGATATAGATACATTCGTGTTCGATGTATCCAGCTCCTCTACAACATTTGGGGTACTGACGTGGGAAACGCAGATGCAGGATATTTTCAATTGTCTTAATATAACTATATAATAATGCGATAAGAATCCACGCAATGTCTCTATCCCATAATTGGAGGGGTAACTTGTAGTTGTGGGACCTCCACTTCAGACTGTGGATGTGACAAAGCCTCTGAAACTATGGGAAGTCAACATTGGCACAATAGAGCAACCTAAGTTGGCTAAAATTGGTGACTATTGGGACGATGACATAGTAAGCAAGGTGGTTTAATTGCTTAGAGAATTTCAAGACTTATTCCTGACCAAGTTTTCGAAGCTCAAATGGATCATAGGGGACCTAGGGGTTATGCGCATCATGCTAAAACTTGATGCGCAGCCGATAAAACAATGGCTTTATCGGTTGAACCCTAAGTATAAACAAAAGGTTAAGGAGGAAATCGATAAAATGCTCGCCACAGGTATTATCGAGCTGGTCGAGCAATCTCATTGGGTAAGTCCGATGGTGGTTTAGGAAAAGAAAACGAAGGGAGAAATCTGAATTTGTGTGGAATTACGCAAGTTAAATGACACCTACGTACACGACCCTTTTCCGACACCATTCTCTGATGAGATCCTGGATAGCGTAGGAGGCCATGAAACATATTCATTCAATGATCGGTTCTCAGGATACCATCAGATCATAATCACACCAGAAGATCGCAACAAAAATACATTTTCCACTGAATGGGGATCTTTCCAGCATACCATCATGTCATTTGGACTCAAGAATGTGTTATAGCATCATTTCTCACCTTCATATGATTCATGATTTCTTTTATGGATTTGGGCACCCATTCCTACAGACTTGGACAAATTCACTAAAAAACAATGTAAAAATCCCCATACGCGGTTATGCCCAGAATTTTCCGCGTGTATAAGCGAGTCCACATGCACTTTTCCGCGTATGCCATTAAAATAATTAAAAAATATATAAAAATTCCCTATTTTTGGGTTGGGTTGATGGTTACTCTGGTAGTTCAACCACCCCAGCACGTGGCCAACTGTTTCCAACTGTTGAAACTACTTTGAGGGAGTATAAAAGCCCCTCATGTGTATGGCCTATGGGAGAGAGAGAATTTATTGATATTATACTCTGTTGGTATTCCCTATCCAAGTCTGATTCCTCGTGCCTCCTGCAATTTCCCAGTTCATTACAGGAAACCCTTGTTTCCTTGAGATGCTCATCTCCCTATATGTCATCTCGTATGCACCAGTTTGGAAGGAATCTTAGCGAGGAAAGGGCGGGACGGATCCGGACGACAGTCTGCTCGAAGATCGTGGAAGGATTCAGGTGATCTCTCCACTCATTGTTTTTGTACATGCTATTTATAATACAGAAGTATCATCTTATTCCCGAAATATACGTGTTAGTGTCTGCTTACATATATGAGAATATTGTTATTTAAGCATTCATTATGGTTTATTTAATGTTTAATATGGATTTCACTAACATTTAGAGTAGATATATACTGTACAACCAGTTCGTCGTGCTTGTTTCTTCTTGTCTTTCAGGTTAAGAAGGAAGGAAGGTTGCTGGGGGTTTGGACCCCGCGGGATCTGCTTCAACCATAGGACCTACGGGTAACTTCCTCGATCTACTCTATTTAGTTTTTCATGAACATGTATGGTTGTGTGAGTCCTTCTTAAGTAACATGCCTCTGCTCTGTGGAGGTTGTAACCCAACGAACCTCTAGGGTGATTTTCCCCGAAACAGAACTGGCGACTCCGCTGGGGATTGCATTCTTGTGATTCCCCTGTTGGGTGGTTTTAGTTGTTTGGTAGGTTTCCAGTAGTTTTAACTTTCATTTGCAGTCCAGTTTACTTTTTCTCAGTCAGACTGAAGTCCTGGTTTCTTATCCAGGCTTGATCCTTTTGTTTTTTCATTATTTACCTTTATATATGCGCTTTTTTCTGCACACAGTCGCGTATACACGCAATTTTGTCTAAAGGGAGTCGCGTATACGCATGTTTCCTTTAGCACAGTCGCGTATGCACGCTGGTTGCTAAACTGTGAAGTAGCGTATACCTAGGCAGATTTTGAAATTTTGGATTTCTTGACTTTTCAGTCCTTTTTGTCTGTTGAGACCTGTTCCTACAGTGTCTTTGTACTCTCTAGATTTTGAAGAAAGTGGTCTTTGGTCTTTTCTCTCTTTCGTTTGATTGAAAACTAGTCTTTCTGGCAAAGTGTTGTTTCTTGTGCTGGCACTTCTGGTTTGAGTACCAAGATCTCTTTCTGAGCATTCTTGGCTGTCTGCTTTATCAGAAAAGAGAGCTCCTGCTCATTTACTCTTTCCTATCTTTGTGATTTGCTTGGCACTACGATTTTTTCCCTTTTCTTGATTGGTTTTCTTGAGTTCAGTTGGCTAGGTCTTGTTGCAGCTTTTGAAGAGTCTTTCTTGGTTTTTTGAAATTTTTGTTTGCGGCAAGGTTGCACTATTCTTCTAGCCTGAGTGGCTGAGTTTTCTTGTCTTCTTTTGCTCATATTGATCTTGCTACGAGTTAGACCTATAAGATTTGGAGCATTGTTGAAGTTTGTGCTTGAAATTCAGTATTGTTTGGCTTGGGATTTTAGAGTTTTACTTGGTCTTTTCGAACTCTTTTATAAAACTCAAAAGCTCAAAAAACATTTTGCTTTGTTGTTTGCTTTTGTTTTTGCATTTTTGTTTTAATTTCTTTGTATCTTTTGAAGCTTTGTTGAGGTTTCTTGCCTTCAGATTTTGGTTTGATTTTGGAAGGGAGTTGTCATTCATTTCTTCCTCTTGTTTTTAAGTGTTTTTGGTGTCTTCATATTAAGAGTTCTTGATTTCGGGAACTAGCTTTCTGGACAACCAAAAAGAGTTAAAACTGAAGGATCTTTTGGGAAATTTCACTCTGCTTTAGAAAGATTTTGCATCTTAGGATTCGCATGCTTGTAGTGATTTGCATTAGGTGCACTTAAGCATTTAGTCATTTTCATAGTTTTTGTGAGTGTGAGCTTGTTATCTGAAAAGAAAAATATAATTTTTAATCTCGTAGAACCTGTATAGAGATTGCTTTTCATCGAAAGACAATAACTGCATTTGCATGTAGTTAGTTTTTTATTAATTTCTTTCTGCGTCAAAACACCATAAGTTTCATCTCCATATCCTTCTGACTTAACATAACAGCCCATTAAAATAAGCGATATAATTTAAAATCAACTAGCAAGTTTTCTAAGTGTCATACACCAACTAGCTAGGTTGTAGGGCCTTGGAATAGGTGAGTGGAGAGTTAACTCTCCAAGGCCACTCAAACAAAACATAGAAGTTGATTAATTGAGCGAAATCCAACTCCGTTAGGTGGACCGGGAAAGCTCTCGTCCAGAGAGTCAAGCGCGAGGGGAAGTGAAGGCTGAGAATAGGGATACCCCCTCTCTAATTAGCTGAATCTGACCTCAAGACCGTTCTGCCTGGCTTCTGACACAGATTGGTGCCCATTGTTGCCACTCCTAGGTTCCAAACAGGTGATTGCGGGGGGGAATACCCGTGGTACCTGAGGCAGACGTCGCATCACTTTCAGTAGGACTTCTGGGGGGTGCCCTTGCGAAGCTTGGGTGCTTGAGTCGGCAAAGGCTGTCGTTAGTAGGTCAGCGTAACTGTTTCTGATACCTTCGCTAGTAGGCCTAGGCCGTAGTTATCCCAGAATGCTTTCGGGAGGTCCTATATTTTTCGCTTTCTTGTATTTTGGTGTCCAGTCCTCATCACCCGAAGCGGAAATACTTGAGGGTTGTTTGCTTGACTATATCTCAGGGATTTTTCTTTTAGTGAGTGCTCTTTGCTCCTAGCTTGCTTAGCTTTATATTTTTTTAGTATAATTAAAATTTGCTAAAGTGGCTGATCAAGCGCCTCGTCGATCGAGGAGAATCTGGGGGTTATCTCCCGAGAGTCCAGAGCCTTCTTCGAGAAGGCGTAGGAGTGATTTAGTAGGTGGTTACCACCCTGTGGCATCTGACGCAGTGGAGAGAGATCCTCCACAAAGGTCTGAAGGTTTCATAGCTGATTCTGGTGTCGGTTCCGAGAGGAGCGTTCCGCTCACCTCATGAGTTTTATTCCCTCAGGAAGAAGATTTTCAAATTGAAGACATACCTGAACCTCCTGCGTTAGTTCCATCTCCTCTTCCTCCTGATTATCCGTTTGTTTTTCAATACATCGGACCTAAGTCAGAGAGACCAGAAGATCTTCTGTATCATTCATACCTTTCGATGGCCACGACTGGGAATGCAGCTTCTGCTGTGAGCGCTGCAGGCATTCAGACTCCTACTTTTGTTGAAGGAGGAGGCACTATTGCTTTATCTTCGATTGCTTCTAGTGCTGCTGTGTTTGGCTCTGGTTTCACCCAAGCACATGCTTCTCATTCTGGTTCCTTCTGTTCAGGGATGCCCACTAGTGGGAATCCCTCTTTTTCCTTTTCCGCTACTGCAGCTGGATCGACACCCATGTCTTCCATGGCTAGTGGATCAGCTTCTTTTCAGGGTTTCCCATTTGGAACTGGGCACATTCCTAGTTCCAATCCTTCTTTAGGGTCCTTTCCTTTTACGTCCCAGACCCAGAGTTTCAACCCTTGGTCTGGAGGTTAGAATTCGACCACTTTTACAGGATGGAACCCTGTATTCACTACAGTGGGGGCAGGGAATCAGTTTTACGCAGGTCATCAAGGGAATACTTCTTTCCCTTCGTCAACTGCTTATTAGACCTTTTCTCCCCTTTCTAATGCCTGGAACCCCTATCAGGGGCTTTCCTCTTCATTTCATACTTCAGCGGGGGGAACTGGTCTGGGCTTTGGTAACTCGGCGTGGGGGGGAGGTTCTTCTCCTTTTTCTACGAGTCCTTTCTGGCAACCTGGTGCCTCATAAAATCCAGGGTATTCTTTTCAGAATGTTGGGAATCCATCCCATCAAGGATGGAATCCTCAAGCTCCGCCTCGCTTACCTTTTCTGGCAACGTTAAACTTGCCAGATCTGTCGAAGTTGACTAATGATCCGATTCGTTATGGTCCGAGGTGGCCTCCGGTTCCCACCAAACTTCCTTCAGACATTCCAAAGTTTGAAGGCAAGGATGGAGAAGATCTGGCTGACCACATCACTACTTTCCATTTATGGTGTTCTTCGAACTCCCTGATCGATGATTCGATTAGGTTGAGATTATTTCAACGCACCCTAACTGGAAACGCTGCCAAATGGTATATTGAGCTAACTGGGGGCAGTTTTTCTACATTTGGAGAACTGGCTGTTACATTTCTGAACCATTTTCAGTTGCCTATACGATATGACACTGGGACTGAACTCCTAGACAATTTTAAGCAGGACGACGCAACCCACATTTCTGATCACATTCAGGAATGGAGGAGAAGGAAGAGGCTTATAAAAGCTCATATTCCAGGTGAATTCCTTTTGGAATGGTTTCTCAAATCCCTGCAGTCAGATATTTCGAAAGATGTATCCCTTTCTGGGGTATTTTCTGAGGAGCAGGCCATTTTTAGGGCCCAACAGCTGGAATTGATCTATTCTCAGTATGGGGTCCTCCATAAATATCTGCCCAATGCTCCTCGCTCCAAATTATATTTATCAAAAACTAAGCCTGGTCCTCATGGTGACGGACTGATAGGATCGATCAATAGTGGTGCAGCCAGCCTTCTTTCTCAATTGCAGTAATTGTCTTTACAATCTACTCCTTCTGGTCAGGCTGTGCCTGCTGAGTCATCGCCTTCCTAGTCTTTGTCCATAAATGTTGTCCAAGATTCTGATCCCAAAGGAAATCAACAATCCGATGGGGAGAAGAAGGGACAAAATAACAAGAAGAAGGGCAAGAACGGGAAGGGTAATGCGAATAAAACCAACGAGCATGTTGGTGAGGGTCAAAAGGAGAAAAATAAAGTGAAGTTTCCATGCAAGTTGTGTACTGGAGACCATCTCACACACCTTTGCCCTAAAATTCAGGATGCGCAACGCTTGTTAGCCCAGTAGGGTTCTTCTAGTTCCCAGGTTGTGTTAACAAACCCTTTTCCCCAAGGGCAAAAATTAGTTGTTGGCGCGAACCAAAATCCTGGGGCTTCCTCTGGGGGCACCCAGGAAGGGGAAATTCCATCAAACATATTTATGATGAGTGCTCACGCGGATATCGCTACGAGATCCTGTGATTATGGCGGAGAAGAGTCTTCGAAAGCTAAGGATACTCCTGATGCTACTGAGCCGCTTCACATTACGAAGCCTACTGTTGAGTCTATGCCTCGGATGCCCAAAGCATATTCTAAGCGATCAACGATTAATCCGAATGCTAGGGCTGCTCAGACCTACTCAATTGTGGAAGATCTGGCGCAGAGCCCTTGTGCTATGCCAGCTTTAGAGGTACTCCAGTCTTGTCCGACTCAGCGCAGTGCTTTGCTCACTGCCATTGGGGCTATTGATCCGAAAAATTCTCTTCTGATTACTTTTGATATGACTAATTTTAAGAAGAGACTTCCTCATCACATGGCTTTTCATATTAAATCATCGTACTGGAAGTGTAACATCTTTCGGACGGTTGTTGATGAGGGTGCTTCCACATGCGTGATGTCTCTCGCATGCTGGAAGACACTTGGATCTCCCAAAGCTGTTCCATCTAGCACTGTTCTTACTGCGTTCGATGGTCATTCTCACAGACCCCATGGTATTTTCCCGGCTTTGCCCATCTGTGTTGGGGGCAAAACCGTTAACATAGAGGTTGAGGTAGTGGATGCAGCCTTGGACTACAACCTTCTGCTGGGGAGGAACTGGATTTATGAGATGGATGCTATTGCATCCTCATTATTTCGAATAGTATGTTTCCCCCATGAAGGGAGGATCGTTACAGTGGATCAACTGGACTGTCCTCCTGTAGACCTGGATGCGCCTTCTGACTCATCTGTTCCTAAGTTGGATAATACTAAGGCGCTTGTTGAGAATCTAGGAGTTGGAATGTATTCTTCCCTGATGGGTACTTTCGATCTTCCTCCTCCTACGGTGCATATTAATGCTATTTCATCCTCCAAGGCTCCCCTTCGAAGAGAGTTCTTCAGAACTCATTATTTTTCGGACCCTTGGACCTTACCTTCCCCTACTGCCACATTAGCGGAAGGTAAAGTGGGTGGAATGGCATTTCCAATGTCTGCAGCTGAGATTGCTTATCAGTCTATTGTTGACTCTGCAGAGTCCATCCCAGCTCCTCTTTCACCGGAAGAGTTGGATGGAGATGTGGCTCCGGCTTGGACACTTAGTTCTTCTTCTGCCCAGGATTGCCTTGATACCACTCTTCCATCTAAAGAGGCCATCCTGGAAGCTATGACTGGTATAGATAGACCGTGGGATGATTTGCATCATCGGTCTTACTTTTTACCTTATTTGAGCGAAGTTGAAACGAGTTTTCCAAGTCCTCCGTCTCCTGGTCCTGTTCGCCCAGTCCTGAACCCTTTAGCACCAACACAGGTTTATGCTGAAGGGAACATGGCTGTGATTTCTCCTACTATCTCGGTGAACATTTCCAGGGATCCCAATATTATTGAGAATGTCTTCATCGGAGCTGAATGTTCTCGTGAAGAGATTCAGATTTACACCGAGCTCTTTAAAGAGTATAGGGATGTATTCGCTTGGTCTTATGAGGAAATGCCTGGTATAGATCCATCTATTGTCTAGCATGAGATCAAGACTTACGAAAACGCTAAGCCTGTGAGGCAAAAACTTCGTCCGGTCAATCCTAGGAAGGCAGCAGCTATCAAAGCTGAGGTGGAGAAGCTGCTTAAGGCGGGATTCATTTTCCCTGTTCCTTTGACTGAATGGGTTTCAAACCTTGTTCCTGTAGATAAAAAACAAGGAACGATTCGAGTTTGCATTGATTTCAGAGACCTAAATAAAGCATGTCCTAAAGATAATTACCCCACACCATTTATCGATCAGATCATTGACGAGTGTGCCAGTAATGAGATTTTCTCCTTCATGGACGGTTTCTTCGGATATAATCAAATTAATATCCGTCCTGAAGATCAACATAAGACTGCCTTTATTTGTCCCTGGGGTACATTTGCATACAAGAAGATGCCTTTTGGTCTTAAAAATGCTGGGGCTACCTTTCAGCGGGCCATGTCATATGCCTTCCACGACATCAAAAAGATTATCGAGGCATACTTGGATGATTTAGTTGCTCATTCTCGAAAGAGGATGGATCATCCTGGTCACCTCCGGAAAATATTTGAAAGATGTCGTTTCTATAAGATTAGATTGAATCCGAACAAGTGCGTTTTCGCGGTTACATCCGGCCAGTTATTGGGATTCATTGTGTCTAGGGAAGGGATAAGGGTAGATCCCTTCAAGGTTGAGGCAATACTTCTGTTGCCTCCCCCGTCCTCTATCTGTCAGCTTCAAAGTCTAATTTTCTTCGGAGATTTATCGTCAATTATGCTGAAGTTACAAAAGGATTTATGAGATTGTTGAAGAAGGGAGTTCCTTTTCTTTGGGACGACTACGCTCAACGCTCATTCGATGCTTTGAAGAAAGCATTGACCTCTGCTCCTTTATTGAGTCCACCTAATTATAGCAGGGATTTCCTTTTGTATCTGGCAGCAGTAGAATCTACTATTGGTATGGTTCTGGTTCAGGAGGATGATGCTCTTGCAGAGCATGTTATATACTACCTTAGTCGAGGACTGGTAGGACCTGAACTCCGGTACACTTCGATAGAAAAGTTAGCTTTAGCAGCAGTTCATGCTGTGCAGCGACTCTGGAATTACATTATTCTTCGAAAAACTTATGTTTTGGCAGCAGCCAATCCATTTCAGTTTTTCCTCAGTAGGCGAGTGATTGGGGGCAAATACAATAGATGGATTGTGATTTTACAGGAATTTGATCTTGAGTTTATGTCTGCCAAGTCCAAGAAATCATTGGTTTTTGCGGAATTGATCTTCGAGTTTCCCTATGGGGAAGAGATGATCTATGATGAATCCTTTCCAGATGAACACTTGTTTCTTATCTCTTCATAGGATCCTTGGTACGGAGATATCATTGTGTATATCCAGACTGCAAATTTTCCCTCTACTTTTTCGAAAGATGAGCGTCGTAAGCTGCGTCACTTGGCCAAGAATTATTTGATTATTGGTGATGCTTTATACCGTCGAGGGGTTGATTCAATCTTGAGACGCTGCTTAACTCTCGAAGAAGATGAGGCTGTGCTGAATGATTCTCACAGTGGAGCTTGTGGGGGTCATTTATCTGGGCTTGCTATAGCTCAAAAGATTTTGCGTGCTGGGTACTTTTGGCCCTCGATTTTCAAAGATTTTATTGAATCGGTCAAGAAGTGTCATTCGTGTCAAGTTTATACTCGAAAAATGCGCGCTCATCTAGCTCCGCTTTTTCCAGTCATTACTGTCGGTCCCTTTACAAAGTGGGGTATTGATTATACTACTTGTAACCCACCTTCGGCTAAAGGTCACAAGTACATTATTGTAGCAGTAGACTACTTTACAAAGTGGGTCGAGGCTATGCCTACTTTTGGGAACGATGGTGAGACTGCAGCTCTTTTCCTTTTCAACCAGGTTATCGCTCATTTTGGTATTCCTAGAGAGATTGTCACTGACCATGGCAGTCATTTTCAGAATAGTATGATGGCTGAGTTGGCTCTAAAATTGGGTTTCCGGCAGGAGCATTCATCTCCATATTAACCTCAAGCCAATGGGCAAGTGGAAGCCGTGAATAAATCCTTGAAGACAATTCTTCAAAGGACAATTGATAAAGCTAGATCCAACTGGCATATTATGCTATATCCTACACTTTGGGCATACAGGACGTCGGTGAAAACTGCAACTGGCTTTACTCCATTTCAGTTAGGGCACGGGGTGGAATCCATATTTCCTATTGAATGCGAGATTCCTTCTCTTAAATTAGCTGTTGAGCTTCTTCCTGACACTTCTAGTCTGGCAGAACGACTTCTTCATCTGGAACATCTCGATGAGCAGCGTCGAGATGCCGCCACGATGAATGAAGCGCATAAAAACCGAGTTAAAGTTCAGTACGATAAGGCGGTCAAACCCAGGGTTTTTTCGGAAGGTGACCTTGTTTTGGTCTATGCCCAAGAAAAAGATGCCCTGGGGGCAGGAAAGTTTAAATCTATGTGGTATGGCCCCTTCATCGTTAAAAAAGTCCTTAAGAAAGGAGCGTATACTTTGGTTGATTTCGAAGGGAACGAGTTGCCGGAGCCCCGAAATGGGCTCTATTTGAAGAAGTATTATGCCTAGGCTTCGGCCTGGCATGTTGCTTTTGTATATAGTAGTTTTTCTTTGTACATATCTGGTTGATTTTCGATCTTTGATGAGTTGGTGATGTTTTTGATCTGCTTTGGCAGGTTGTGTCGGATGTCATGAGTCATTTTGGTTTCGCCGATGGTGCTATTAGACACACCCGGAACTTAGCTTCCGCGACTTGGGTGCTTCATTATCCTTCCGGTCAGCTGTTAGTATCAAGAGGGGTCTGCATTGGTCCTGCTTCCAATAATATAGCAGAATACACTGCAGTTGTTTATCTACTCTCGGAAGCAATATCTTTGGGTGTTGATTCGTTGGTAGTTTTCTTGGACTCTCAGCTGGTGGTGTCGCAGTTGAACAATACTTATCGGGTTCGAGACCCATTTTTATTACGGTTGTTCTTGAGGGTACATTTGTTACAAAGATCATTTCAATTTTTAACTTTCATTCATATTCCTCAAGCTGACAACTGGTTAGCAGACTCATTAGCTAATCAAGCAATTGATTGGCATATTAATCATTCCATACAATAAAATTTAATCATCAAAAACATCATACATTTTGATACATTTATCACATCACATCAAATATCGCTGTATATATATCATCAGAGTGTTCAAAAAACTTTACAAAATTTGGATCCATAAGGTCATACAAAATTTGGGCTTATGCCCGATCATGTTCAGTCTCAAAAAAGAATATACAGTCATCTAATACATAATATCTGTCTACTCCTGAGGTCCCTGCCCAGAAGTCGTGTTCCTATAGAACGTGACCGCGGTGGCAACTTGGCGGAATAATCGTACCCAGTCTCGGGGCACTCCTACCACCCGTCTCTGGACGGCTTCCGGCAGATCCTCCACGGCAGCCATAGGTATTTGGCGGGTTAACCCCTCCAGGTTCCTCTGCACAGCCTGGAGGGTCCTTTCTGAATCCACTGGATCCGTTTCGCCCCTGCGACGCTTGTGGCATGGGAAACCCTCAGGTCGCACTGGTCCAATATCTGTATCATGATCATGTTTACATTGTCAGTCATTATGAATCCAATCAAAAACATGTTTGTTTTTCATTTTTCATACATATTTGAAAAAATCCAAAAAATTATATAAGTAAAATTTTTTTGCAAACTTACTGACTATGCCCCATGCTGTGCCTGGTGGAAGAACAAGATCTGGATCTCCACGAAAGTCCATCTCGGCATAGGGATAGTCGTCCACAGCGATGATTTGTTCTCCCCACCAAAGGAAGAACTCATCGTCCCAAGTGGTCCGGGGAACTTCACTTCCCCCTAATCTCTTCATCATGTCCGCCCAACGGGCAATTCTTGGGTCCCTCGGGCTACTGATGGTAGAGATAACTCTGGGTCTCAATGTTGGTATCTTCTCAAAGAAGAATGTCATCAAAATAGTACCATACCCAAAGTGTTTGGTCTTTTCTTGGCGGATTGAGGTCAACTGTTGCTTCATGTTCAGTAATAGGGCTATGCACCAATCATACACATGAGTCAAGCATTCCACTGCTATGCTCATTTGCGTCCTGGACGCCTGATGTAGGGAGGCAGATCCTGCCACTCTGCCAATGGTGAAAAGGAGGATTTTCATGTGCAAATCCCGTAAATCTTTAATCGCAATATGAGTTCCAACTTTCTTGGAACCCTCTACGCAATACACGTGGACATAATCTTCCACGGTTAGCCCTCCCAGGGGCTTCCCGTACAAGTCTACTGGTTCTCCCCTCTGGGAAAGTCCAGTGATAAAATATATGTCTTCCACTTCAATGCGTATTGGCATCTGATCTATAACAGAGCAATCTTGGTCTGGTTCCCAGTAATTGACGAGCATTTCTAGAAACCGAGCATTGCTTTTCATATTTTGCATTTTGAAATATTTGAACAATCCGCAATTTCGAAGAATATTTTGCGCTGCTTGATCTTGCATGACCTCTTGATCAATTGCGCTGTGCTCACGCTCTCTCCATGAGATTGTCATCCTGTCAAATTTCAGTGAATCATGCATTAGCCATGCATTTTTTGATTCGGACCTGCGCATACGTGACTTTTTATTTGCACAGTCACGTGTATATGCGACTTTCCTATTACCAACCCGCGTATGCACAAGTACGAGTTTTTTAGCAAGGGTTTTAATGGTGAAAATCACTAAATTTTAATTTCCAAACGAACAATTTGCAAGGATGAATGAGGAGCCTACCTGACAAATTCGGTGTGATTCGACAGTCGGTTTTTCCTGATTTGACGAAAGAAGTTTTTTGCTCCAGAGCACTTTTTTCCAAATCAGCAATGCAATAATGAACCAAATATGAGGTAATTTGTTTATTTATGGCTAAAAAGTTGAAAATTTTCGCAAAAATTTGTTATGCTTATTTTTTCGATCTATCTTAAGCTGCATAACCCGGATGCTTGGAAGTGCCCAGTTTGGTATGTTTTCAGGTGCATTTTGACGATTTTGAGATTTTTCCCAGTTTTTGATCCATTATTACCGACTCGTCACGGCAGGTATATGATCTTCACTGGCATATAGGTTAGGGAAATCACTTTCCGCTGCATCTTGCATACTAGCCTCCATACTGATCACTTGCCTTAGGGTTGATCCCATCAGGTCATGAGTATTACACCCATTTCACTCGCCGATTATTTAATCATGACTTGGTGGTAGAGCCTTCCTTTACATGGGCTTCCTAGTTAGTTCCTCGCTATCACATGTTGCCCATGCTGCGTTTTATGTAGGCTCGAGAGTCGTCTTTAGTCCCGCCATGACTTATGTGTTGAAGCTTCATTCTTCTTCTTCCTCACTATCATTTTTCTGGCTATTACCCTAGAGGCTCCCTGGTGTCATTAAGTTGTATTACTGCATTGCATATTGGCTACTTGTTTATCCTGGCCTTTAGCCGGCTTCATTTGGACTCGATGTTTAAGCCAACTTTTGACCTTGACTTTCTGTACAAGTTAACAATTGCATGCACTTAGCTATCACGACTTGACACCTTTGTACCCATGGATGGAACGTTCCTCTGAGTATCACTTACCAGTTTTCGCCACCTTGCATTGAGCATAGGATTGTTCCAATCCCAGGAACTAGTGCATCTGATTTCCTGATACTCGTTCTATCCATTGTACCATAGCATTCTTTTATTCTTTTTCAGGCTTATTATATGAAAAAGACAAAAAAATAAAATATAACAAAAAGAGCGGGAACAGGATGTATCTTCGTTGTTTTGATGGCAGTACAGAGTCAGTTTGTCGCCCTTGAACAAAGCACATATACTTATATATATTTCCTTCATTTGGGATGGTTTTAGTTTTGACCTAGGTTCAGCCTTTACCATGTTTCACTTGTCATTCCTCCCCCGGTTGGTTATCTCTTCCAATCATATGGAGAGTTTGTTCTGCCTCCTGCATAACAGACTTATACAGTGTCACTTTTTACTGCCATGGTCATCACGAGTCGTGCTTTTGTTCAAGGGAAGTCTAACCCGAGTCGGCCATTCTGCGGTGTCTCTTGACTCATTATTCAGTCGGCCTTCCCGGTCTTGTCAGTATCATGTTCTATCACATCAGATGTTTTGGTCTTCTGCTCGTGCTGGTTTGAGAAGGTCCCCATTGACTTCTCGCCGGCGGGTTTGTCTCTTATCGACTACGACACATTGCTCTGAGAGCAAACCTAGAGCCGCACCTTGGGCCTATTTCCATCATTGATAGGTGACCTCGTGCTCAGCATTTGATCATCATCATGGGTCTTTGACTGAGTGTTTTCCCCTGTGTTCGACGTCACACACATTATCACACTTGGGATTCGTGCAGTACCTTGATTTCCATTTGACCCTATCGGTGGATTTCTCGCCTCTGTGTCAGCTTTCATTATTGGTTGGTTTAGAGGGTTTCTTCCGTGCGCTAGCTTCATCTTGTGCATGTTGGAAACGTACTTCGGTTTTGGTTCCGTCACTCTACTTCGTCTGATTCCTTCCAAATCTTGGCCTACGGGTTACACTCGCGCTGGACTGATGTGGGATGCCTTAATGCCTTCCTTCCAGCAGATCTTTTCCCATCGACTCTGACTCATTGCTCTGGGAATAAGGTCTAGAGTCTTTTGTCAGTACCTTAGGGTTTGCAGTCATCAGTGGCAGACTCTTCGCTATCGACAGTGGGGATTCATCATTGCCTCCTGATTGGTAGATTATTTCAAGTGTTTGACTTCAACTCATTCATTCGCACTTGTTAGATTGTACTAGGGCACCTTGACGGTCATTTTCATTATTTGTGGGTTGTCTCGCATTGGTTAACGGTATCCATCATTGACCGGTAATCCAACGATTTCTCACATGGTCGACTTCAGCTCATTTATTCCCATTGTGTAGAATTGTGCCATAGTGATCGGTGAAGACCTCGGGTTGCATCAGCATTTCTCGGTTCACTTTTGACAATCCATTCTGTTTCTGCCAGTGATGCCGTCCACCCTTATATGTTGCAGTTCAGTACAGCAGCATCCTATATGTTGGCTCCCGAGTTGTGTGATTGTACCGTTTGTTCCACCTCTTATGATTCGGTACTTGGAGATTCAGTTGCTTATATGATCAGACATCCAGTTGCACCATCCTTGATCAGCTTTCTATATGTGATACTTGGACATTGATTCAGACTTATATTTCCGGGCCATGCTCAGATGATTCACTGTGTACTTTCAGTTCAGCTATACTTGTATACATGTTGGATCTATTCAGTACTTTCTATATGATGTATTTTTTACTGAGCATGGGTATGCCCGCCTCAGCATGAGTTGACTCTCTGTTTTCTTTCATTGGTTTTTGGCAAGCTGAAATCTGGTGAAGTCCTCTCTTGTCCTTGCGAAGTTCTTTCTATGTGCATAATACATTTCGGCCATCATGTACCCCTTCTGACCTCATATATTAGGGGGCATCTGTTATAGCATCATTTCTCACCTTCATATGATTCATGATTGCTTTTATGGCTTTGGGCACCCATTCCTATAGACTTGGACAAATTCACTAAAAAACAGTGTAAAAATCCCCATACGCGGTTATGCCCAGACTTTTCCACGTGTATACGCGAGTCCACATGCACTTTTCCGTGTATGTAATTAAAATCATTAAAAAATAGATAAAAATTCCCTATTTTCGGGCTAGGTTGATGGTTACTCTGGTAGTTCAACCACCCCAGCACGTGGCCAAATGTTTCCAACTGTTGAAACTACTTTGAGGGAGTATAAAAGCCCCTCATGTGTATGGCCTATGGGAGAGAGAGAATTTATTGATATTATACTCTGTTGGTATTCCCTATCCAAGTCTGATTCCCCGTGCCTCCTGCACTTTCCCAGTTCATTACAGGAAACCCTTGTTTCCTTGAGATTCTCATCTCCTTATATGTCATCTCGTATGCACCAGTTTGGAAGGAATCTTAGCGAGGCAAGGGTGGGATGGATCCGGACGACGGTCTGCTCGAATATCGTGGAAGGATTCAGGTGATCTGTCCACTCGTTGTTTTTGTACATGCTATTTATAATACAGAAGTACCATCTTGTTCCCGAAATATACGTGTTAGTGTTTGCTTACATATATGAGAATATTGTTATTTAAGCATTCATTATGGTTTATTTAATGTTTAATATGGATTTCACTAACATTTAGAGTAGATATATACTATACAACTAGTTCATCATGCTTGTTTCTTCTTGTCTTTCAGGTTAAGAAGGAAGGACGGTTGCTGGGGGTTTGGACCCCGTGGGATCTGCTTCAACCGTAGGACCTACGGGTAACTTCCTCGATCTACTCTATTTAGTTTTTCATGAACATGTATGGTTGTGTGATTCCTTGTTAAGTAGCATTCCCCTGATCTGTGGAGGTTGTAACCCAACGAACCTCTAGGGTGATTTTCCCCGAAACAGAATGCCCTTGCTATCTTCTCACGGGTAGTTGTCGCAGTGTTCAAGGAATTCATCCAAAAATTCCTAGAGGCTTACTTCGATGACTGGACTATCTTAGGCTTCGTAAAGACGCACATTTATAACTTGCAAATGATGTTCGATGCCTACTGGAAACACCATATTTCCTTGAATATCAAGAAATGTATCTTCTACATCCCCTTCGGAATCCTGCTCAGCCATATAGTTTTCCCGAAAAGGTTGTGTTGGGGTTCGTATGTTTTGGAAGATTTGGCAATACCAAAATATAAGACAACATCAAACCACTTTGGGACCTCAGGATCTAACCCTCCTGGGTCCAGAGAGGGATCTCTCTATAAATACAAAGAGTGATATATCTTTGAAGCTCAAAATGAGGTATTAGGCTAGCTATGAAGCACAACGGGGGTTTAAATGATTTGGTTGGTTACTGGGTTGGGGATCATAAACTGAGAAAGCTATGGAATAAAGGAACAAAGTACTAGGATGTTTTGGAAAAAGAAGATAGGCCAAGACAGTGTCATCCATTGGGCGGTGGAGTCATGAAAGGGAATTACTTGCAAAACAACTAGCCAAGGCTTTCATAGCGCAAGTCATCTATACTAAAGGATCTTCTAGATAGATGGTGAAATGGAACATTAAGGAGTGAAGGTGAAAGAAGGAAAGAAACCAGAGGGCAGTCTGTAGATCAGGCGAGAGGTAATTTAACTCCAGGCATGCTTTGACATGCTCAAAGACAACTCTCAATTAAGGCACAAAGGGCAGCTTTAAGATCAGGTCAGAGGTCATTTAACTAGAGTCCTGCTTCAACATACTCTCAAAGGAAAAATAGAGTCAAGATTAACATAGAGAAGAGTCTATAGATTGGAGAAGGACTTTTAACCTTCTCTACTTTGACACCACTCAAAGGGATCTTAGAAAGGCCAATCTATTGGAAAATGGCCCTAGTGGACAAGGCTTACACTAAATCCCTGGTATCCCAATTCTTCTAGCTCAAACCCAACAAGAACATCTGAGCAACTAGCTCCAAATTCATACATTAGCTGGCAGTGAATAGCAGCTGCTACACTAGTTAAATTATCTGAATTGGCTCTCAGACACACATTAAGCAGAAAACATCAAAGACAAGAAGAGAAGTGGGAATTAGGGTACCATGTAGGGGTATATCCTAAGCCTGATTTACTAATTCTCATAAGAGAAATATGAACAACATGACTAAAATGAAATAAGACAGGAAAACATCACCAGTAATATAGACCAGGATCCTGTGAAATTGCTTGATCAATTGATGTGCAAAACCAGTCACATACACTGAGCTCAATCACTGAATACAATCCAAACTTCTCCTCCCAGCCTACTAAATTATAAACCACTTTGCTACTCTCTCCCCAATGACTGTTCTAACAGTCAAATGAATCCCTACAACTAACAATAGCAACAAAACCTTTTACAATATTTTCTCAGGAATTATTATAGGAGGATGAGTAATAGCGGGAGTAGATGTTCATTTAATTTTTTTCATTAAGACAGAATGGCGCAAGCGTTCACACCAATACTACTTAATGTTTCTTCGTTGACTGTGTGTATCCTATAGTCTGGTTCAGAGGTCTCTATCAGGTCGATATTGACCTCAAATGTGTTCTTGGAGTCCTTCTAGCTGTTTGGACCTCTGCGTTGCCTTCTGGAATAAATGACCTAGGTAGAAAGGTCTACAGGTCTCCATGCTTCATAAGTATAGTTCTGATAGTCTTTAAGAAGCTTCTGTCAGTGTAATTAACCGTTTTTGGGCTCGAGGAGGCATGGAGAGTTCAGTGGGAAGGTGTAATTTTGGAGAAATGGTGCTCTATTGACATTAAACATAGATATGGCTTGTTTCATGTGCTCTGGTCTTCAAACTACGCCTTAATTCTTTGATCACAGGTTAAAGCATCAAATATTAAATTACGGGCTTTAGCCTCTTTAATCTCTGTCGCTGATACACTAGCCGATGCTGGAATGGCCTCTCTGTGCTCCGAATCACAATGGCTATGATTACATCAAACAAACTAAATTTATCACTCTGTATACCCTGCACAATAAAAATGAACCAATTATAAAATCTGGGGAGGGGTGGCAGAAGAATTCTTTGAAGGCTTGCGAAGTTTTGGCAGAAATGGTTCCAGGTCGTCCGATTAGAATAGGCACCAGAGATCAACGGTTAGGATTGGCTATCGAGGTGTTAATATGCAATTAGGTAGATAAATAGGCCTTCAGTACAAAACATAAAGGCATAAGGTTTGGCCTTATTACAAAGAAAATTATGGAAATGAAATGAAACAGGGCTTGATGTGGGACCTAGTCATGGGCGGAGGGCGATTTACTGTGAGCCATCGGATCTCAGGAGGAGATCGATGGTTAGGATCATTTGATGGGGGTTAATAGGGAAATACGTTGAAGAAAATGGTGAAATGCACAACACAATGTAGACCATAGATCTGGGTCAACGGACGATGGAGATTCAATTGCATCGGGGGGAGGCGGGCGGGGGGGGGGGGGGGGGTGGTAACACTTTTAAGAACTTCCGATTGATGATGGTGCAATTGAGCGCCAGCCATCCGATATGGAACAATATCGATGGAAAATATTAAATTAGTGGGGAGGAAGGTTGGTGCGACGAGCAGGAGCGACGAAAACTGGATCGTTGGATCTCGAGAGATCAAAGGCTGCAATTGGATCGAAGGATCGCGATCGGGGAACGCAGAGGGGGTGCATTAAGAATTTCCAATCGGAAATTGGCACTCGACCGTTGGATTAAAAAGTGAATCAATGGTAGAGACTGCAATCAGAGGGGTAACAAAGGGGAGAGGCGGGGTGCGATAGGACTTTTGTGGACTGTCGGATCTGTATAGATCGACGGCGGGTATTGCACCCGCACTCCATAGAACATATCACCATCGCATTAGATATTTTGTCTTTGCAAAGAAAATGTGCTCCACTCCAACCTTTCGATTACGATTAGCACCTAGGCCATAAGTGCTCAGTCTCGGGTGCAGGGCATATGGGGAAGTGGTTAAGGGGGCTGGCCGAAAGGGGCTAAGCCTGATATGTAAAATAAGCATTTTAAAGCCAAAAAGAGGGTTTTCAAGGCTTCAAAAGGGGTTTCGATAGAGGGGAAAAAGTGATTTTTAGACCAACAGAGGGTATTTGTAAGGTTTAAAGGGGGGTTAGGATGATTTAGAGGGTTAATGGGGGATTTTGGAGGAATTTGAAAAGGGGAAAAAGGTGATGAAAACAGAGGCTCAGTGGGAAAGAAAATAAGGGGAAATGGAGGTCTTCTGAGCCTTTTCTTCAAAAACAGAGAGGATTTATAATGGGACAGCAGTGAGAATTTATCAAAGGACAGAAGGCATAAGGAGGCTTCAAGGATGATGGGTTTTCAGAGTAAATGCATTCCTTGAAGGCTCAAAAACATTTTAGCCCCTTGTTTGCTTGTCAAAAATTTCATAGGGGGCTAATAGTGGATCCACATGGGGATGGCTTCTTCTTGAAGGAGTCAAGAATTCAAAGAATGATATCTGGTGTAGGCCATATGCCTGGTACTTGAAAATCCATTTTATTTCTTGAATCAGCTGCCATAAATCATGAAGACATCAAATCAGCAGAAAAATTCTCCCGAACAACTACCTACCCAGACTATAGTCGTATCATTTTTTCTTTTGGGTGCATTTGGACTAGAAGACACTTTACATCATCAATTTTTTACAAACAGGAAAGAAAAATATTCTAATTCTACCCTTATTACTCCATGAGACCAGATTAAATTGTTGGCCTCATAGTTTCTCTACCTAAACTAGTATCTTCTAGGATTAAACTGCCTAGCAGATTTCTTCTCTACATTCTAAGACAAAAATTGAAAAACAGTCAAGCCAGGATTAGATTATTTGACTTGCTGGACTTTGCAGAAATTAAAAACATAACCAACTAAATGCCCACAGGCTGAGCTTTATTTTATACTTCCTACCTACTCTACTCTAACCTGGAAGTCTGTGATGCTCTAGGTGATACAATAAGGCCAGTGCAACCAGTCAAGCAGCAACAAAAAAGGATAGAAGCATTGGCTGCTCATCAGAGACAACCACATGGTTCTCTACAGGTGGGTTTTCAAAACTGTGGTCACCATCAGTGGTGACCACTCCTAATGAAACTCACCCTTGCGAAGGATCAATGCTGGAGAATTTGAGCTAATCAGGGCCTCCATGTACTCTGCCATAGGATCAATGAACATATGATGTATGCTCTCTTCTTTCCGGCCTTCCATGACTGGTAGGTTGTCTTCATCCTTGACATATTTGATAATTATATCTTCCACTTCATCTTCAATGTGGCGCTTGAAAGCCCGATCACCTTCTTCTTGTACTTCGAAAGGCAGTGGAATCTCTTATTTTTTAGGAGAAGGGAGACTTTCCAAAAAGGCTCTCGGGTCTCTGAACTGATACGAATTTTCTTGTAAGTTCAGTAGTTTGATCTCAGCTTCTTATATTTCAACCACCAATTCTAAGAAAATTTTCCTAAGCACGGGTTTGAAACTTGCGCTGAGAAGAATAGCCCGTGGAAGGTCCTCCATTTCCAACTCTACCAAGTCATGTGACATTATATCTCGACACTCTGCTATGAAAGTTGGATGCATTTCTGCAAAATGTTCAGACTCTTCATTAGAGAAGTGACTTGGTCTTCAGCGTGGATGATGTTGTAATGTAACTGGTCTCCCAGTGGAGTCTTGTGAAAACAAGATAATTAGCGGCCTACTGATCGCCAGTGGAGTTTTTAATCATTTAGGAACTGTGGAGTCACCAGGTGGAGGATTTAATATTTTACCGTCCACCACAGTGATTGATTACCAAATCAAAGCTATTGGTCTTTTATTCCCCAGTGGAGTCACCATTATGTTTGGGTTCCTATGTTTTGGCAGATTTGGCAATACCAAAAGATAAGACAACATCAAACCACTTTGGGACCTCAGGATCTAGCCCTCCTGGGTCCAGAGAGGGATCTCTCTATAAATACAAAGAGTGATATATCTTTGAAGCTCAAAATGAGGTATTAGGCTAGCTATGAAGCACAACGGGGGTTTAAATGATTTGGTTGGTTGCTGGGTTGGGGATCATAAACTGAGAAAGCTATGGAAATAAAGGAACAAAGTATTAGGATGTTTCGGCAAAAGAAGATAGGCCAAGATAGTGTCATCCATTAGGTGATGGAGTCATGAAAGGGAATTACTTGCAAAACAACTAGCCAAGGCTTTCATAGGGCAAGTCATCTATACTAAAGGATCTTCTAGATAGATGGTGAAATGGAACATTAAGGAGTGAAGGTGAAAGAAGGAAAGAAACCAGAGGGCAGTCTATAGATCAGGCCAGAGGTCATTTAACCCCAGGCATGCATTGACATGCTCAAAGGAAACTCTCAATGAAGGCACAAAGGGCAGCTTTAAGATCAGGTCAGAGGTCATTTAACTCCAGGCCTGCTTCAACATACTCTCAAAGGAAAAGCAGAGTCAAGATTAACATAGAGCAGAGTCTATAGATCGGAGAAGGACTTTTAACCTTCTCTACTTTGACACCACTCAAAGGGATCTTAGAAAGGTAAATCTGTTGGAAAAGGGCCCCAGTGGATAGGGTTTACACTAAATCCCTGGTATCCCAATTCTTCCAGCTCGAACCCAACAAGAACATCTGAGCAACTAGCTCCAAATTCATACATCAGCTAGTAATGAATAGAAGCTGCTACACTAGTTAAATTATCTGAATTGGCTCTCAGACACACATTAAGCAGAAAACATCAAAGACAAGAAGAGCAGTGGGCATTAGGGTACCATGCAGGGGTATATCCTAAACCTGATTTAATGATTCTCATCAGAGAAATATGAACAGCATGATTAAAATGAATTAAGACAAGAAAACATCACCAGTAATATATACCAGGATCATGTGAAATTTATTGATCAATTGATGTGCAAAACTAGTCACATACACTGAGCTCAATGGCTGAATAAAATCCAAACTTCTCCTCCCAGCCTACTAAATTACAAACCACTTTGCTACTCTCTCCCCAATGACTGTTCTAACATTCAAATGAATCCCTACAACTAACAACAACAACAACAACCTTTTACAATATGTTCTCAGGAATTCTTATAGGAGGATGAGTAATAGCGGGAGTAGATGTTCATTTAATTTTTTTCATTAAGACAGAATGGCAGAATCGTTCACGCCCATACTACTTAATGTTTCTTCATTGAATGTGTGTATCCTGTAGTTTGGTTCAGAGGTCTCTGTCACGTCAATATTGACCACGAATGTGTTCTTGGAGTCCTTCTAGCTGTTTGGAACTCTGCGTTGCCTTCTGGAATAAATGACCTAGGTAGAAAGGTTTGCAGGTCTCCATGCTTCATAACTATGGTTTTGACAGTATTTAAGAAGCTTTTGTCAGTGTAATTAATTGTTTCTGGGCTTGAGGAGGCACAGAGAGTTCAGTGCGAAGGTGTAATTTTGGAGAAATGATGCTCTGCTGACATTAAACACAGATATGGCTTGTTTCATGTGCTCTGGTCTTCAAACTGCACCTTAATTCTTTGATCACGGGTTAAAGCATCAAATATTCAATTACGGGCTTTATCCTCTTTAATATCTGTCGCTAATACACTGGATGATGCTAGAAAGGCCTCTCTATGCTCCAAATCACAATGGCTACGATTACAACAAACAAAGTGAATTGATCACTCTGTGAATGCTTTAACAGCTTGTGAAGCATTGGTGGAAATGGTTCCGGGTCGTCCAATTAGAACAGGCACCGGAGATTAATGGTCAGCATTGGCTGTCGAGGTGTTAATATGCAATTAGGCAGAGAAATAGGCCTTCAGTGTAAAACATAAAGGTATAAGGTTTGGCCTTATTACAAAGAAAATTATGGAAATGAAATGAAACAGGGCTTGATGTGGGACTCGGTCATGCGTGGAGGGCGATTTACTATGAGCCGACAGATCTGAGGAGGAGATCGACGGTTAGGATCATCTGATGGGTGCTAATAGGGAAATATTCTACAGAAAATGGTGAAATGCATGATAAAATGTAGATCATAGATTTGGGTCAATGGACGGTGGAGATTCAATCGCATCGGAGGGAGGTGGGGGGGGGGGGGGTAACACTTTTAAGAACCTCCAATTGGTGATGGTGCGATTGAGCGCCAGCTGTCTAATCTGGAACAAGATCGATGGCAGAGATTAAATCGGTAGGGAGGAAGGTTGGTGCGATGAGCGGGAGTGATGAAAACTGGACCGTTGGATCTCGAGCGATCAACGACTGCGATCGGATCAGAGGATCACAATTGGGGAACGCAGAGGGGGGTGCATTAAGAATTTCCAATCAGCGATTGGCGCTCGATCGTTGGATTGAAATGTGAATCAACAGCGGAGACTACAATCGGAGGAGTAAAAAGGGGGAGAGGCGGGGTGTGATAGGACTTGCGCGGACCGTCGGATCTGTATAGATTGACAGCGGGTATTGCACTTGCGCTCCACAGAACATATCACCATCGCATCGGAGATTTTGACTTTGAAAAGAAAATGCGCTCCACTCTGACCTTCCAATTGCGATTAGCACCCAGGCCATTAGCGCTTGGTCTCGGGCGCAGGGCATATGGGGAAGTGGTTAAGGGGCTGGCCGAAAGGGGCTAAGCTTGATATGTAAAATTACCGTTTTAAAGCCAAAAAGAGGGTTTTCAAGGCTTTAAAAGGGGTTTCGTTAGAGGGGAAAAAGGGATTTTTAGACCAACAGAGGGTATTTTTAAGGTTTAAAGGGGGGTTAGGATGATTTAGCGGGTTAATGGGGGAAAAAGGTGATGAAAATAGAGGCTCAGTGGGAAAGAAAATAAGGGGAAATGGAGGTCTTCTAAGCCTTTTCTTCACAAACAGAGAGGCTTTATAATGGGAAAATAGTGAGGATTTATCAAAGGACAGAAGGCACAAAGAGGCTTCAAGGATGATGGGTTTTCAGAGGAAATGCATTCCTTGAAGGCTCAAAAACATTTTAGCCCCTTGTTTGCTTGTCAAAAATTTTGTAGGGGGCTAACAGGTTGATGGTGGACCCTGCGAAAGTTGCACTTATCATCAATCTAATAGTGCGTACAAATGAGAAATAGCCACGTTCAATCCTTGGACATACAAGCTACTACAAAAAATTCATTCAGGGATACACACTGATCACAACACCTCTAGAAAATCTGCTTAAGAAGGATGTTTCATTCTTTTGGGATGATGAGTGCTAGAAAAGCTTTGAGCTACTCAAGGAGAAGATGGTATCCACACCTATGCTTAATTTTCCCAATTGGGCGAAGGTATTTCATGTTCATTATGATGCTTCAGGAATTTCTCTAGGAGCTGTCCTTATGCAGCCTAGAGCCAGAGACATTGATCACCCAATCACATTTGCTAGTCAGAAACTCTCGGGTGCAGAGCGCAATTATGCCACCATAAAGAGGGAAGGATTGGCCATGGTCTATGCACTACAGAATTATCGGCACTATCTGTTAGGAGGGCACTTCAAAATGTTCACAGATCATTCAAATTTGAAGTACCTAGTGAATAAGCTTGTGTTGGGGGGGGGGGGGGGGGAATCTGCCGATGGCTTTTGCTTTTTCAGGAATACGAATTTGAGATCATTGTCAAGCTAGGGAAATTGAATGTCAGGCTAGATCACTTGTCTCGAATTGAGAGTGGTGAGGAACCTGTTAGCCCCCCCTATGAAATTCTTGACAAGCAAGCTGGGGGCTGTATTATTTTGGAGACCTTCAAGGGATGCATCTCCCCTGAAGACACATCATCCTTGACTGTCTTCTGCAAGCCTCTGCTTTGCAGTAAAATCCCCTCTGCTAATTTCCCATCTAAAGCCTCACTGGTTATAAATGCTGCTCCTAAAAGACCAACATTTCCCCTCATACTCCTGCAAAACACCACATTGTTGCCTCCTTTCCCCTTTGACAAAGTCCCTCTTTTTCCCCTTTTTTTCCCTATTAACCCCTAAATCCCCTCTAAAAATCCTTACGCCCTTCGTTTTCCCAATTTCCCCCTCCATCTCCCTATCATTACCCTTTGGGCTTCAAAATACATTAAAACAGGCTAAAAACCCACCTTCCGCTTTATAACAGGGCTTAGCCCCTTACCGCAAGTCCCTTAACCACTTCCCACACATGCCCGTGCGCTAGGACTGAGCGCTCAAGTCCTGAGCGCTAATCGCATCTGAAGGTCGGAGCCAAACGTGAAATCCATTTGTAACATCAAAATTCCCGATGCGATTGGCTTTATTTATTAATTCCTGCGGCTTGTTTTTTCAACCATTGATCTGCCATATAAATCAGACGGCCCACGTGCTCCCCGCCCAATCACAATCGCAATATTTATGTGCGTCCCTCTGATCGGCCCATCGCAAACGCTTGCGATGTGATTTATCGCAGCCCTCTCTTCCGATCCCCGATTACTTCCATCCTCCGATTGCATTACCCACCGCTAATTTGGACCCAAGATCAATGGTCAGTGCACAATCGCAACCCCCCGCTCGATCGCAATCGCAAGTCCCAGTGGTGCCGCCCCGGTTGAGATCTCCTGATAAAATCATAACCATCCATCCTCCCCGTCGATCTAATGGCCATCGCACTCTCCACTCAATCGCAATCGGAACTTCCAATCGCTACCAATTTTCTCCCTTTGCGATTGCGATCCGCCGATCTGATCTCAACCGTTCGTTTAATTCAAGATCTGAAGGCTCAACGCTAATCGTATCATTGCTCATCGCCTCTCCACTTTTCTCTCCGATGAAGTGTGAGCCGTTGATCTAGCCCCCGGATCCAATGGCCATCGCTTAATCGAATTCCCACTTCCGGTCGCAATCAAAACTTTTTGAATGTGTCACCTCTGCTCCCCCCGATTGCGATCCTTCGATTTGATCCTGACCGTCCATTGGATTTAAGATCTAACGGTTCAGAAGGAATCACCCTCCGCCTCCGGCTGGGTCCCACCTCATCGCATTTCATTACATTCCGGTCGCATTTCTTTGTATTTTGTTCAAAAGTCAAGGTTTAAGACTTTACACCAAAGTATTATATTTCATAGTTGTTCCACCCCCTTTCATATATTATTTCGCCACTTGATCTTCGCTGTCAATCTTTGTCCCCAGGCCATGATCTAACGGTCTGCATTGTATTCTACCACCAAACCCTATTATTCGCGAGTTCTCACCCTTCCATTTGCATTTTTTCACCATTGTGTAGTCAAAGCCACCACTCCGTCGCCATGCTACCATTTCATCCACCCTCCCATTTCATTGTTTTCTGAGTCCAGTTGCGTGTTATGCAGGGTGCAGAAGTAAACGACCGCCATGATTGCACAATCTTCATTACAACGGCAAGATTTTGCAGATAAAGATATAAGTGAAGCGGCAGAGATTTTAATGCACAGAAAACCAAGTCATCAGGGCTACCACATCAGCAGAGATGTTTCTCTCGATGAAAGAACAGAGCGCCCATACTGTTTTTACTCCATGCCGTGCTCCAGTGAAGAGATTTCCGCCCAGAACACAGTCCAAGCTACCAGAGCATGTTTTAATGCGGTATGGCAGACCATTCCATTTTTATTACCAGTTGATTTATCCACCCACAGTACCATAGAGTACTACTACGGCCGGAGTACATCAGGACCATGTCAAAGTAAGTGGAGGCTGAAGAAGATCACTCCTTCATCCCCAAAAGGGTACCAGGGATAAATGCATAAATTTAAAACATAATGGGTTCTGGCCCTCTCCTTCTTTCCTGTGTTTTAATGTTTCATTTAGTGCCCTACCTACCTCCTTTGCTCGTCTTCTGCTATAAAACTCAGGAAGAAATTAATGTTGGTGGTTGATGAGATATCAGTGAAACACAAGCATTTTCCTCTTGAGACAAGTTCTCTGTGTAATATTGTAAGATAGGCTGAGATTTGATGTATTTAGACTGAATTTTCAAGCTATGGGCCATGATGTACCTAATTGGTGTTTTTTTTAATATGAAAAGCATATTTCTTTGGATCTTGATCTAAAGCAGCTGGTGATGTTTTCTTATGTATGTGTTTGATTTCATTTCATTCCATTTCTACTGGCTCGCATCAGAAGTTTGGCATAAGATTTACCCTTGATAGATACCTTATGTTGCTGCTCTCCCAGCCCTTTATGTTTTCTGCTTATGTGTGTATCTGAATATTGATTTCAATTGATTTAACTAGTGTAGTGAATGTTATTGCCTGCCCTCTGATGTATGAATTAATGAAATCTATGTTTAGATGTTCTTGCTAGGATCTAGTTGAATGCGTTAAGAACACTGGTGGGTCTAGAACCTTGTGTCTGCCTCTCTAGGATATTTCCATCCCAATTAGGCCTTCCTAAGATCCCTTTTCCTACCTCTGACCTGATCTATAGAAAGATTTGGTTGGTTCTCCTCCTTTCATTTTCAGTCCTTAATGTCCCATTCCAAATATCATCTTTAAGATCCAAATGCTCCAGATGACTAGCCCAACTGAAAGCTTGCAAATTAATTACAAATAAATCCTTTCTTGGCTCCATTTCCCAATGGCCTCGATGTTCCCTGAGTTGTCTGTCTTGGCCTAATCCCTTCTATGCTCATCCTTGTCTTATACTGGACCTTCCTTTCCTGATTCCCAACAACCAAACACAAACCATCAAACAAACAACCCTGAGCCTATAAATAGCCTAAAATCATGAATGAGGGCTTCAAATACATACACTTTGACTCATCTAGAGAGATCCCTCTCTGGACCTAGGAGGGCTAGATCCTAAGGTCTGAAAGTGGTTCTATTTTGTCTCATCTTTTGGTCTTGTCAACCTGGCCAAAACATGGGAACCCCAACAGAACCGACCAACCTGGAGGAGGGGTTTCCTAATGCGCAGCTATTTTCTATTAAGGTGGTTGATGGGAACTTTGCTAACATCGTTAAGTTCCTGACTACAGACATGGAACCTATGGAGTATTCGATGCAACAAAAGAAGGAGCTAGTAGCCCGTGCTGTGGATTTTACCATCATCACAGGACATTTGTATAATATGGGTGCAGATGAAGTGTTGCACCGATACGTCTTGGAGCATGAACGACATGATATCTTGGTAGAAGCCCACAACGGGGTAGCAGGAGGTCACTACGTAGGGAAATAAATGGTGCAGAAGATCTTAAGAGATGGCCTATGGTGGACTACCCTGCATATTGACTTCACGACTATTGTAAAGCCTGTGATACATGCCAATAGACAGGAAGGCCATCATGTAGAGATGAAATGCCACTTCAATCGCAGATGGCCCTGCAAGCCTTTGACAAATGGGCCATCAATTTTGTGGGACCTATTAACCCACCTGGAAATAAAACAGGCACACATTACATTATAAATGCTACCGACTATGTGACTAGCTGGGCCGAGGCACAAGAAGTGAAGTATTTCACTGCCGATACTACTGCGCACTTCATCTTTGAGTAGATTCTGACTAGATTTGGATGTCCAAAACTCTTGATGAGCGATACGGGTACACACTTTGTAAATGAAACCATACAGGCGTTAATGAAGGAATTTAGGATCCATCATGAAAAAAGCACTCCATATCATCCTCAGGAAAATGGCGCAGTCGAATCTTTTAATAAGGTCTTGGAGCATGCACTAACTAAGGTTGTAACGCTGATCGAAATGACTGGGATGTGCATATTCCATCTTTTCTTTGGGCTTATCGAACCACCTGTAAAAATTTGACGGGGAAGACACCGTTTAGGATGGTTTACGGGAAGGAGGCTATTATGCCCATGGAATATATTGTTCCTAGTCTGAGTCTGATGTTATGGAGGAGTAGTTAGCACAACTTGTGGCTTTGGAGGAAGACCGTTTCATCACCAATTACCATCAGCAGGTCCAGAAGGCACGCGATAAGGCATGGCACGATCGACATATTCATCAAAAAACCTTTGCGGAGGATGACTTAGTCCTGCTCTATGATAGTCAGTTTTCGAAACACCCCGGGAAGTTTCGACAACACTGGCTTGGGCCCTATATAGTTAATGAAATCACATATGGCAGAGCTGTGTGATTAGCCAACCTATGCAGTGATATGCTACCCAGCTACATCAATGGTAGTTATCTCAAACCATATTGGATCAAATGACTATATGGCCAGAGTAGCTGTATGCAGTGGGCTAGCCCCACCAAGGAAGGTAAGCACTACAGGTACCATGCTTCGTGCAGTAGGGAGCCACAGGATTGGAAGCCCGGGGAAGTGCGTCGGTGACGTGGAATTAAATTTGGAAGGAATAGACTCAGAATGTAGAAGGTGCTCTGGGAGCACAAGAGGTATGCTCAAAGAGCAGGGGTGCCCTGGGGGCATAGGGGTATGCTGAGCGCACCCAGGGTGCGAAAAATAGCCATTGGAATAGTCAAATCAGGTAAAAAGAAAAAATTATCATTGGATGGAGTAGGCGATCGAAAATTAATGAGGTGATTGCTGGAGATTTTTTACCATTTAATTGATGGTAAGTTCCATGTGAATTTTACCCTACTATTGGGCATTCGCCAAAGCTATAAAACAGGAGGGCTACATCAGACAAGGGTTTCGTATCACTTGAATAGCTTGTACTTGGCATATTTGTCCTTGCCCAATTTGTGTTGTAAGAATTTTTGTTCCTATAGCGTCTCTTTCATGTTTGAGCAACCTACTCCATCTGATAATAGCAATCCCAATTTTTTCTTTCATGCCAGAATGATGGCCACAAATCCTGTTGAACCTTCAAAACCAGTGACCTCGGTGGAGCAAGGAACTGAGGAAGTGGTGGAGATTGAGTTTGAGGCTGAAGAATTTCTCTCCACGCTCATCACAAATATGGGAAAGAAAAAAATAGAAGGATCGGGGAAACCCTTGAAACCCACAAAATGGGTGGGGGGTAAGCCTCATACATCCCCGTTGAATGTAAAATACCTGAAGGCGATGCCTCAGGTGCATGCTACTCAAGAGGAGGCCCAACCTGTCGGCCTGATCAACTAGTTACCCCCCTTTGTCCAGTCTCGCAGGCCCTCGACGCGCATGCAAAAGAACCTTGACGAGCTGATCACCTATCTGCAGATGCCACTGACCTCAGGAGAAGTCCCCGTCATTGGTGAGCCTTTCAGGAGGCTCCATGAGATCAAGTTTGACGATCACGACTTGGCCAGTTTGGAGGCCTTCCCTGAGCTAGCCCCTGAATTGTACCTTGATGCAATTTAGGAACATGATGGTATCAAAGTTGTTCCCCAGTGTTGGGTGTGTGGTTTTTCTAGTTTCAGGCTCTTGAAACTGCTAAGGATGCCACACTTCGGGCACTACAATGTCACGGACCGACTTTCCTGACAGTTGCTCGCTCTGATTCACGATTGCTACCTGTGGATCTAGGACAAAATCCCCATCGATGTTACGTTGGTTCATAGAATTACTAGTCTTCCAATGAATGGATTGAACCCTTTGGAGCATGTGGGCGAGAAGTATGAGGGAGAAACTATTGAGTACATGCACAAAACCTACCATGTGGAGCACAATACTCGGGGCTTCATAATTAAGTCCATCAGTGACCAAGGCACGCAGTTGGGCACCATGTTGTTGGCATGCAAAATGATGAGAAAATGTTGGGTCACCTCTGTCCCTACCTATGTTATTCAGTTCACGAGCCAATGTGGGAAAGGGGTATTTTTTAACTGGGCCCAATATTTGTGTGATGAGTTTATGACTAATGTCCGCGAGTCCCAGGAGCTGGGCCATGCCTTTTGTTATTCCTAGTTATTGTTCCTCATAGCTTTGGTTGCTTGGGAAGCCCCTGCGGAGTCAGTCCTCCCTGAGCTTACCCCGGACATGTGTGAAGTGGCTCACTATGCACACTTATGGGATTCTAAGGATCCACAATGTCTCGAGGACAACTAAGTTTTTTGGGTCCTCTTTCAGAGTAGCTTGGCCACAGCGATTAACTCTCGACCACGGCTGCCCCCTACTGTGTATGACAGATAAAAGAGAATTATGGCATTCTAGATCACTATGAACAAAATTTCCAGATCAAAGCACACAAGGATAAAGCCTAGACTTCGCTCCCTTATATGGTGGCGGATGAAGAAATTGACAACGTGATTGCGCTCTGGCCTCCTAACTGGAAGATCGGCTTCAAAACTGGTGTGAAGGGCATCCATGGAACCAAAACATCAAAGATCACCCCCCTTGTCATCATCAAGGATACCATAGGCACGACCAAGAGCACCGGGAAGGAAATGGGCGCCGAAGCACAAAAGGAGGCACAACAGAAGCAGACCACGGAAAGGGATGCTGAAGTAGAGATTTAGCTCGATTCTCCGGCAGAACTAGGTATAGAAGGCTTGAATGAGGGAGGACCTGCCTCCCCCCAAGGTACGAAATGAATAAGCGAGCCTATCAAAGGACCCCGGAAGAAGCATCACTCGCAGTGGGAGGAATGAGATGAGACAGTCACGTTGATTGATGGGGACCTCGAACAAATCGTTGATGCAGTCACTCTGGCCATGGAAGATAGATGGGTAGCCTTAGAAGAACAGTAGAAAGTTGCGTTCGACACAATCCAGGCTAAGCTCCATGCGCTACAGCTGAAGAAAGACACATTGCAGACCAGTGTGACCCAGGTATGCATGCCCTCAGCTGCCAGTAGCGCAACAATAGTTACATATAAAATCCACCTATGTTCTCTCCCGAGTGCATCCCTTGTGATCATTCCACTTTACCTGGGTGTTGGGCTCCCGTATTTTGCAATATTGGCAAGAAAAAATGCTACAGGGCCTACATCAGAACCACTTTGGAATCCTAGGATCTATCCTTCATGGATTCAGAGAGGGATCTCTCTATATTTGTTTTGGAATGACATGCTTATAGGCTCATGATATGATACTAGGCTATTTATGAAGCTCAAGGGAACTTGTTTTGGTTTTGGTTGGGTAGGATATCATCAAAACAAAGGAAGTATTTTGAAGGGTAAAGGTGTGAGTAAGTTGAAAGAATGGTTCAGTTGATAGGATAGGTAAGAGACAGTATCAATCCATTGGGCTATGGAGTCACAAAAGGATTTAATCGTACAACAAGTTTCAAGAGTGGTCCATGGGGAAAGTCATCTATATCAAAGGATCTCTTTAGATTTATTTTGTGGTATGGAACATTAAAAGTTTTGTGAAAGAAGCAAAGCTAATAACCATTTAAGAATCTATTAACTTCACTAAACAAGAAAAGCCTTTCAAAGTAACTATTTGAAGAAGGCCAAAGGACAGGGAAAACCATAGACTTCTTTGGGCAAGCTTTTACTAAAGCACACTTTTCAGACAACAATCTAGCAATTTAATAGATTACCTTTAGAAAGAAGAAAACATATAAGATAAACAAAAGAATAGCCTAAGATCAAGTAAGAACTTTGAATCTATCATGTTTTTGGCATACTCTCAGGGAAACTTTCAAAATAGTTGTTGAAGACTAAACAAGGGACATGGCTAACCATAAACTTCCTTGATTAAGACTCTACTTAGCATGCAGTGAAAATATCATTCAAGAACAACATCTAACGTTTTACTCAGCAAGAAATGGGCTCACCAAAATTCCTTGATTGGTTATACTCTATTGAAATCATTCCCAAAGCAACAATTAGAAGAAAACATAGAGATAAAGCTTATTAGTGAGAATTAGGGTACATTTTACAGTAAATCCTAATCTAAATTTGTTGTTCTTTAGCAGAGATAGTGGACAATACGAAAACATAAGAAAAACAACAATTATAGTAAGAAAAACATCACCATTGACATAGACCAGGATCCCATAAATTAGCTTGTATATTTGATGTTCAAACCAGTTACAATCTTCAAGTCCAGTAGGTCTTTACAGCTTCAAACTTCTCTTCCTAGTCTATCTTTCTTCAATTACTAATAGAGCTTCAGCAGCCTCATCAACTATTTACATTCAATAAGTATTCAACCAACATTTACAATGGGCTCCTCTTATGATATTTATAGATGAATTGAGGAGGTGGAGTGAAAGAAAGGGTTCATTTGCTCAATTAATACAGAGTAAATGCTTCTTGGCCTTTGGGAGGCCTAATGGAGAAGATATCTAATGGCTTAACTCTGTTAATTGATTTTTACATTATCTTTCATCTACTTTAGTCACTTTTGTTGACTTTTGAGGCTTTTGGTAGCTAGCAATTACTTTCTGGGCTGTCTTTGGCAAAATATCTTTGACTGTGCATTAACTTGGTAGGATTTTGAGTAAATAGGCCTATAGGTGGAATTTTTAGTCTTTGGGGGCGTAAATAGCCTTGATGATATTGCAATTAAGGCTATCTTTTGCTGATCTGTCTCTATTTCAGCGCTTTAATCATGAATTAGGCCTTTGATATGATTTTAGCCCTTCTTTATAATATTTGGTCTTTATACTGTGTCTTTATCTTTTAAACTGTGGGTTAAGCTTTTGATATTCATACTTTGCACTTAATCCCTTTTAACTTTAATTCTTCTGATCTTTGTCTTCGTTGCTTTTTGCGAACATGTGGCTTTCTTTTGCTGCGCTAGGGGGTTTGGTCAAACCAATCAATGTTCATGATACATTGATTAATTCATGAAATTAAACCCTTAATCTCCTTTTGCATGCTTTTCCTTCGTGGATCATGATCCTGGAAAGAAAAAACACTTAATTGGCTCGCTGGAGAACCTGCATATTCGACTGGTGGCCATTAAACCTACACAACACATTAAACATGTTATAGAACCTACGTATAGTGGGTAATTTCTTGTAGAGGTGATGGCGAGGGCAGAGGAGTTATGCAGAGGAGGATGAATGCAGCGGAGGTGAAAACCCCATGGCAGAAGGTGGAACCAATGTTTAATTCGAATTATGATGCGAAAAAATTATAGGTAGTTTCGCGGAAAAACATAGGTGGTTTTCGATTGGGGTCAGAGCGGTTTGTGGTTTTTCACAGGGTGGATGTGATACACGTCAGAGGCTGCTGCGTGTCCATTAAAACCACCCATTTCGTGTTGAGAATGTATGATGGATGGGGGTGAAACAGGCGCAAAATGGAATGTTGACATTTGGATCTGGGGAAATCAACGGTGGAGATGCGAGTAAATGCGATGAAAATCTTTGCGCGGTCGGGTGGGACCGGTAGGATGATAAGGTATGGTTTAGTGGGAGTTTTTGGATCCGATTAGATCAATGTTACAAACATATTCTAGGGGAAATAAGGTGGATGAGGGGTTGGGGAAATGGAGGAGAGCCAATGGCCGTCAGATCTAGAGAAGATCGACGACCGAGATCAACTGCGGGGGGACCGGGGAGTAGGGAAATGTTTTTGGTCGGGTGCCTTTGTAGTAAACCTGCGCCATAGATCTGGGTTAATTGGACTTTGAGGATTAACTCAGAGAAGTGGAGATTAAATATGGTGGATGAGGGGTCAGGGGGATGGCGAAATTGCGATGAAGTGAGGGCCGTTAGATCTTGAGGATCAACGACGGAGATACGTTCGAGGAGAAACATAGTCGGGGTGAGAAACTATAAAGGGAAGGGGTTGAGGTAAGGTTGAATGGGAGTTGTTGGATGGCGAGGATCAACGGCCAAGATTCCATCAACAGGGGAAAAAGGGAAGTGGAAATGGGAATCGAAGAAGTGAGATGGCCAATTTCCGATGGGAAGGAGCGCAGACCGTCCGATCTAAGAGAGATCAGTGGTCGAGATCTTATCAACGGGGGATTCCATCGGCGGAAAAAGGTTTGGGAATGAAGAATTTGGAATCGCCGAAGTGCGATGGTGATGGGGGCTTAAGACTTTTAGCTGATGGTCTCGAGCCTCGGTCTTATGGTCAAAAGGGGCTAGGGGATTAAGAAAAAAGCGCTTAAGGCCCAAAGTTAAAAGGTCAGAAAATAGTCCGAAATGGGGTTTTTTAACCTTTTTTTAGGAGTTCTGATAGCTTAGAAACGGTGATTTTAAACCAAATAAAGGGGATTTATCCAGTTAAGAGGGGTTCTCTTGGGAAAAGAAGGGTATAGAAGGGAAAATGAGGGTTTTTAGAGGGATTTGTAATTTGTGCAATGAGTGAAAATGGGGGGAAATTTTTAGAGGAGATTTATGAAGATGAAATGATGGAGAAAATGGCTGAAAACAGTCTCTTTTATAACAACAGGGCTTCTTTGAGGAATTTTGAATGAAGAGTATCAATGGAATGGATTTCTTGAGGATAAAGAACACAGAGAGGCCTCAAGAAGTCACATATTTTGCATGAAATTTGTTTCTTGAAGACTAAAAGACTAATTTAGCCATCATGAGATATGAAAAATTTTATAGATGGCTAGCAGTGGCTCCACTTGGGGAGTGCAGCTCCATGCATGTGTCAAGAACCTCAGAGATAAATCTCTGGAAAGTAGACCTGTGCCTTAATGTTTTGCTGCACTTTGAAAATCCTCTATATCTTTGATGACCATGCTGCTTAAAAATATGATATGCAGATTTACAACAAGATGATTTTATCTCCCAAATTTCTACCTACCCAACCTACTTGTCCTAACATTTTTTCTTCAATGGGTGCACTTGGACTTGCAAACCCTTTCAAAATCATTTTATTATTTCATTGAAAGCAGAAAACTAATCTAAATCTACCCTTATAACTTTCATGAGTTCAGATTAAATAGTTGAACCCATAAATTCTCTACCTAAGCTACTATCTGTCAAGATTAGGATGTTTGATAGATCTGCATTCTCTATATTCTAAAATAGCAATTTAAATATAGAGAAACCAGGATTAAGCTATTTTATTTGCTGTAAGACTATGGCATAAAAGCAAGTTGCACATAGACTGAAATTTACAGAAATTTAAAACAAAATTTTGAAGGCTTAAGATCTGAAAATTATGAATATCCTTCCTTCTTTCTTTCAGCTTTGGTTTTGATCTTTTTAGAGCTGTCTTCTTCTTCTTTACCTGGTTCAATTTTTCAGCATGTTAGAACCAGTTCTTTTTCTTCTCTTTGGCTCAGGTTTTGATCTAATTTGAGCGATTCTTCATCAAACTTACAGGTTCAAGATTTAAGCTTTTTTGAACCTCTGTTTTTCTATCCTAATCTAGTCTACTGATAAGCCAAGATTAAATTTTTTGGCAAATATTCTTCACTAACCTATCAATAGTAAATTGAAATCTATCTAGTCATGATTAGGCTGTATGACTAAATAGTAGTGCTCTCTTTTAGGTAGTGGCATTTAGGCTTGCACACTTTCATATTTTCCTTTTCTTTTCTGGTATGGGGCTATACCTTTCTTCTTTTATATCTGCCCTCTTTTCTCTTTTTCTATTTCTTTTGCATTTTTTTTTTTTAAATTCAAAAGTAGTGTTATATACAATTAAAAAAAATCTTTGAAACCAAAATATCAGTTAACAGAAATAATTTTTGAGCATCCTGCCATTGACAGGACCTCCAAAATATTCAGCTCCATCCAATTCTTGTAGAAAGAATGCATTGTTTCCAATAGCAGATTGAATAAGATAAGGGCCTTGCCATAAATTATAAAATTTTCCATGTTTACCCTTATCTTCTCTCCTTGAATCCCATTTCAATACTTTTCACCAATTTTAAAGTCACTTTCCTTGGTTCTTTTGTCAAACAACTTCTTGATAGTTTCTTGTAGTTACCATGCTCTGATGTGCACCTCCTCTCTAGTTTTTTGTAGATGTATAGTATGGTTTATTCTTCTTGTCATATCATCATATTCAGACTATACTTCTTGGATCAACTTCATGAATGGAACTCCTAGACTGGTTGGAAATATTTCATCTATTCCATAAACTAGCTGGTAGGGAGACATACCAATTGATTTTTTAATTGTTAGTCTGTCTGCCTATAATGCATGTACTAGCTTACTGTGCCATGATTTCTTGTTATCTTCCAACAACTTCTTTATTATGTTCACCAAACTTTTATTTGAGGATTCTGCCAACCCATTGCCTTGAGGGTAATAAGCTGTAGAATGACCCAATATAATCTGATATTTATGACAAAATTCCACCATCTTTTTAGACCCAAATGCAGCAGCATTGTCAATTATGATCTTTCTAGGACAACCAAATCTAGACAGTCTATGGTTTTCAAGGAATGAAATGATAGCTGAGTCAGTGGAATTCCTAGAAGGGATGGCTTCTATCCATTTGGTAAAATAGTCTGTTGCTATGAGGATCCATTTATGTTGGGCAGATGAGGCAGGATGGATTGCCCCAATGAAGTCTAGACCCCATTGCTGAAAAAGAGCTTCAACAGTGATTGGTTGCAGAGGTAAGGGAAACAAATTTCTTTTGCCTTCAAATATTTAGCATTTGTGATAGGCAATAATAATTTTTTGGACATCTTGAAAGAGGGTGGGCCAGTAGTAACCAAATCTAAGTATTTTGTTAGGAGTTGATTTCCAGCAGAGGTGGCCTCCACATTCTCCTTCATGAATCTCGTGCTTGATCTTATCTGCATCATTCTCAGGCAAACATTTAAGCAATAATCCACTAGCATTTTTCCAATATAAACATTTATTCAAAATGCAGTAGTTTACAACCATAAACTTTAACAATCTTTCCTTTTTTTTAGACAAACCACAACAGACATTTAGGTTGAGCAACACATACAAAATATCAGCATACCAATGTTGGCAATATGATGCAGAGTGTTGTCCTTGATGGCAACCCACTGAATGAAGATGTAGACATGAGATTGTTGACATGTGTTGTCCTTGATGGAAATACACCTAATGAAGTTATTCTTGACTTGATGGACTTGGTAAACGATGTAAATCTGATGTGATATGATGCTAAGAGTTGTCCTTGAAAGGCAACCCACTTGATGAAGATGATGACAATCCACTTGATGAAGTTGTGCCTGCTAGAATATGTTCTTGATGAGCTAAATATGATGTATCTACAGTGTGTATAGAAGGCAGTGAAGAAAAGAAGTCAGCATGTGCTCAATCTTGATGAAAAAGAGTATGTCTCTAGGTATACGCGGATCTGTCTAAGGGAAGTAGCGTATGCACGCGGAAAAGAACGTTCCAAGTCGCGTATGGGCAAAAGCGCTCTAAAAGTGCAAAACCAGGGGTAATCACCATGGTATTGACCCATTGTATTGGGTAATGTTCCACCTAATTGACCCCGTCCAGGAATACCATTGGATGTAATGTGGTTTTGGGCTCATGGTATTGAAAAATGGGCTCATGGTATTGAAAAGGGTAAACCTATATAAGGAGAAGAAATTCATTGTGCAAATCATGAGTGTGGGTGCAAGATGTCTGAGCTTGAATGAATACTTCTCTCTGAAGTATATCTTAATGGAAAGGGTTACACTTGAATGATAAATCTGAATGTATGATGCACCAATGATGAAGAAGGGGATCTAGATCTGAATTGCTCTTGTATTTGCTAGATCTGATTATGGAAGGCTTAGATCTGTGATGAGGCGAGCATCTAGGCGAACATCTGTCTGAAGCAAAAGGGTAGATCTGAACTGAATATCCGATCTGATGAAGTATGCTGCTCTGTAATGATTGAAGATCTATACGCTACCGTCAGGCAGAGAAGGCCGCCAGACAGCATCTTCAGAAGAGAAAGCGCGTACGCAATGAACAGCGCGCAGGCAGGCGCCTGTCGTTGTGTGGACATGCGTATACACACGCCGGGGCATCAAAGGAAGTGAAAGCGCGTATGAAAACTAGGGTTTGCTGAAGCAAAGGGTATGAAATATCTGACCGTTCCACCGTGTTTCTACCATCTCCATCCGTGTTGCGCGTTTCGTTGGAGAGGCGTTCAGGCCAGCAAAGCCTGGTGTGGTCCGTTGCAGCACCGATGAAACGTGTCCGGTTGCAGTCAAGGTTGTAGTCACCGTGGGTTGTAGCCTTTCCAGGAGAGGTCGAAACCAGCCGGGGATCGTAGCCTCTTCCCCCAGGTATATAGCGGTCGAGCCAGGGAGGTCACAAGCCGGGTTGTTTCGCCACATATATGTTGTAAGATGTTTTCTCTATAATAAACTATTGAAGGCTTGTTAAATCGCAATGTGGCTTTCTCCTTACTCTGCTCTACCCAAAATCTCGTGTTGTGGTGATGCTTTGTGTGATGGTTTATTCTATTCTTACTGCACCTGTTTACTGTTTATTGAGCACCTAATGAATGAATGATGGAATAATATAAGTAAAGGTTTAATGACTGATCTAGATCTCTGTGTATACACTAGTTTCATAAAGGGGATCCGCGTATATACGCTAGTTTACTGAAGGAAAGTAGCGTATGGGTTTTAAGGAATGAAAAAGTAAAAATATTTGATTTTGCAGTAAATACTGATTCACCCCCCCTCTCAGTATTTTTCCCAACAACTAAGATGAATTCAAAAAATAATCTTCAATAATTGGAGTTGTAAACTACTCCTGTTCATCTAATGCATTAAACATGTTTATATCAAGAGCTTGAAATTTGGATTCAACCATAAGTTTTGCTAGTCCTTGTCCTTTTATAAGATTAGGTGGCTTTATTTCTAAGTCATATTCTAAAATTACAGCAATCCACTTTCCTCTTTTGCCATCTTGATCTTGGCTCGATATGTCCTTTACAACTGAATGAGGCACAAATGCTATAATGTGTGAGTGTAAAATGTAAATTTTGGAGTATTTTAAGGCTTTGACCAGGGAAAAGGCTTGTTTTTCCATTATATTATACTTCATAGGTGCATCTCTTAATGCCTTACTGAAAAATGCAATAGGTTGTTCTTGTCCCTTCAAGTTTTTCTATAATAGGACAACAACCACTATATGTTCTGATGCAAATGAAAAGATGAAAAAATATTTTGTAAAATCAGGACTAATGAGAACTGGTGTTTTAGTAAGTGTTTGTTTTACTAGTTCAAATGATTTCTTTGCTTCTAAGGTCCATTTAAATCCTTCTTCTCTTTTAAGCATGTTTGTCATGTTTCTAAGGATTTCAGCTAGGTTGGGTATGAACCTTCTCAAGAAATTAATCTTCCCAATGAAAGATTGAAGTTCCTTGATGTTTCTAGGATGGTTGATCTACAATATGCCATCGATCCTCTTTGGGTCTATCCTTATTCCTTCTTCAGATATGATATGTCCAAGAAGTTTACCTTCTTGGAGACCAAACAATGTTTTCTTTGGATTTAAAGATAACCCATATTTTTTGCATTTCTCAAAGACTTTTCTCAAGTGTATTAGGTGTTCTTCATCTGTTTTAGAATAGACAGTGATATCATCAAGGTAAATCACAATAAAGTAACCTATTTCCCTAGAATGCTATCCATGGCTCGAAAATGTGCACCAAAATTCATTAAACCAAAAGGGTATTTCTGAATAACAGTGTAAATGCTATAGTAAAGGTCATGTAGTTATACTGCCCACGTGTTAACAAGAATTTCTATTTATTGTAACTTATAGTTTATCTAGTGTGTGAAATTTTCTAGAACCAACTACCCTTTGTAAGATATGATCCATTTTGGGCAAGGGATAGTTGTCCTTTAATGAGGCTTTTTTTAAGTTTCTAAAGTCAATGCAAAGCCTTATTTCTCCTATTTTATTCCTAACAGATACAAGATTAGATACCCAGTCTGAATATCTTATTGGGACTATGATTCCAGCATCATACATTTTCTTAATTTCTCTCTCAACCAAAGGTAATTGAACAGGGTTGATTCTGCACAATTTTTGTCTAAAAGGTTTCTGGTTTTCTTTGAGGGGTATCTTATGCTGGATTATCTCTGTATCATATGATTTTAGATCTTCATATCTCCATGCAAAAACATTTCAAAACTCTCTAAATAAGTCAATGTATTTCAGTTTAATGTGAGCTGATAGTGTCTTGTATAATTTGATCATTTTGGGCTTTTCCTCACTGCCTATGTTGCATTCTTCCACTTCAGCTTCAATAGGTTACAATTTTGGCTTTTTGGAAACATCATTGAAGTCAAACAATTCTTCTAATGGGACCAGTCCTTTTGGCAAGCTTTGATTTTTAGATTGCAGCACTTCTAAGTCTTATTTTTCTAAATCTGTGCTATTTTCTGTTGTATGTTTGGTTCTATTAGTTAACAGATTTATTTCAGCAATCTCAGAAGATATTTATTCTTCAAAAAGTGGGTTTTATTCCGTAGGACAGTCTTGTTCATACTCTGAATCTGAGTTTGGTATTTCAAATTCATTTTTGGACTGTATGAAGTCTTCTATTTGTTTATCTCCTTCAAAAAATTGCCAGTATCTTTCATTATCCAGGACAGTTGGTCTATATTTTACTTGGATGGTGTATTATTTTCTTTCATAAGGTCTTAGACAAGTACTAGCAGTAAAGGCCAATCCATTGGCAAGAATGTTTTGGCTCCTTGAGACAAAGGTAAGTTGGAATTCAGTAAATGTTTTTAATAAGTCCATGGCATCATCTCTATAGGCTCTAAGTCTGGGATGTTTAGCAGTGTATTCTCCATTTACTTGCCTAATTATCATTTCCAAATCTCCATGAACTGGTATCCTCTTAGCCCCTATTTTTTTCAATAAATGCAGGCCTAAAAGGAAAGCTTCATACTCTGCTATGTTATTTGTGCATTGGAAGTTTAATCTATAAGAATGACCCTTAGCATGATTATTTACAGTGTTGTGTACCCATATGTCTACTCCTGCACCAATTTTAGAGAAAGATCCATCAAAACTCATACTCCAAAAAGGATTGTTTTCAGATTTGTCACTTATTTCATTTTTGTCCTCTCTTTTTTGTTCACCACTACGTTTTGTGTAAGGGATTGCACTATGTTTTTCTTTTATTTGTTCCTCAAGATTTTCAATGTTTTGAGGCTTTATTATTTGATTTTCTTGATTGGTACTATGTTCATGATTGTTTTGATGCTCAAGACCCGTGATCTGGTTTCTATGATTTTTTGAATTAGCAAACTGTTTTTTAGTTTCCTCCTTGTTTTCCTCTTCATCTATGGCTTCCACTATGTTTGGGGATGGAGTGGCCACTATATTGGTTGATGTTTCATTGATTAATCCTTGCTCATTATAAATATCATCATTATAAAGAATGAATGATTCAAGGTTAATATGTATAGAATAGAGAGGGAAGTTTTTTGGTCTTTCTTGACTACTCACCATATATTTCATGTGTGTTTCCCTGTAGAGTCTTCTAGGTTAACTAAAGACAGTGATGGTGGCATAAGTCATATCCATCTACATAGTACCTTGCAACTTAGTGCCCCATGATCTTGAAAGGAGCATGCCATATTTGGGGGGTATATCAGCCACTACAATGTCCATCACTAGGCTTTTGGCTGGAATTTGGGCTAGGTTAACACATATATCTTTTATTAGGCTTAGGAATTTCACTCTACTTGAATCAAAGGAATATAAATCTTTGTATGGTATGGTTACCTCAAGGCCTAATATTTCTATTATTACTTTGGGCGTGAGGTTATGTGATGCCCCTGAATCAAGCATGGCATTGTGTAACATCTTATCATGGATATTCAAACTGATGTAGAATTGAGGGGTAGTTCCTTCTTGAAATTTTCCGACAATCTTTGGACCGAACAAAAGCTCTGGTGTATCATCATTTAAGTTAACAGTATCATGAATATCTTGTATGTTCAAATATTTCAAAACTTGACATTTATATACATTTTGAGTGACTAACTCAGTGAGTGGGACAGAGAGCTTGATTTTGGCAATTTCATTCTCTAGGCTAAAGGGAATCTGATTTTTTAAAATGTTTGATTCAGCCTTGTTAGTCACTCCTTTATCAGAAAAATCCACTTGCTAATTTCTACTATTTACAACAGTCAAAATGGGTTTTTCAGGAGCATTAGCTGAAATGCTAATGATGTTAGGGTCACCACTATGTTTGTCTTGAATCTGAGCATTTTTTCCCTTATTTTGATGAGAACCTTCAGCCACTTTTTTATGATTTTTTGTTGTCTTTTTGGCAGAATTACCAGAGGTTTTCTTTTTGGGAGTTTCTGGGTTCTTTTTACTTCTTAGGTCATATTGTTTGGGCGCTCGTATGATGGCATTTTCAAAATCTTGTTCATAGTATTCAGTTTCTAGTATTCTATCATCATAGGGTGTATATAGACCTTGTTTTCCTTTATGGAGGAAATTAGAATCCTCATTGACCAGCATGTTCATGTTATCATCCTCTGTTTTTTCGATTGTTTCTCCATCCTCATTAACATAATTGTCTTGAAAAGGAGGTCTGATATGTTGATTAGCATCTCTTTGTCTGTTCTGAGGTTGATTTCTCCTAAAGTTTTGATTTTGATTCTAGGATGGGTTTCTATTTTGAGGAGTTGTTTGGCTTTCTCTAGATTGAGATCTTTCATATATGCTCATCCTCTCCATCATCCCCTCCATCATCCTTTCTAGTTTTGAGTCAGATGTGGAAGGTGCAACCTCGTCCCTATATGATACCCTCCTCTCAGTCTTCATTCTAGCTCTCTTGGAAATCAAATTTTCCTCAACACTTACTGCCCCTGCTTGCATATCTTCTAATGTGAGGGGTTCCCTTTCTATTAGTTGGTAGGCCATTTCAGGATCAAATCCATCATGAAATTTTATTAGAGCTAGGCCTTGTGGAGGTTTCATATGGATAGGTAGGGCATTGTACACACTATTAAATCTAGTGTAGTACTCTTGGAATTCTTCTCCAACATTCCTTTTAATGTTCTCATATTTGGATAGAATCTGGAGAGGATTATTCTTGACCTCCCATTTGTTCAAGAATAATTGATGGAAAGCTTGGAGGTCATTAATGCTATTAGGGATTAATTTTTTGAACCATTTTCTTGCTTCTCCCCCTAAGCTTTGAGAAAACAATCTGAGTTTAACGGTTTCATCATCTATCTCATTTCTATCAAAATAGTCATTCATCTTGTCCACGTGTTGTAAAGCAGTAGTAGAACTACTAGCATCATATAATGGAATCTTGGACTGATAGTCCTGTGGCAAATTTACTAAAGGTAAAGGAAGGACTAGAGGAGCATATCATGTTGCCATGATAGGAGGTTGTGGAAAAAATGGGGGGTTTACAAGTGGAGGGTATATGAAAGGAGGGGGAGGATGGAATGGAGTAGTTTGAATAGTGGGTGTATGGATAACAGAAGTACTTGGACCAACAAGAGACTGTTGAAAAGATCTAGGATGAGAGAAACCAAAGTTATGAATGAAATGCAAATTAGGTGGGGTGGTTTCTCTGCTATGAATATGTTCACCACTATGTTAGGGTGAGTGTGGAGGCTCAAAGTCTATCTGATCTATATCACTAAGTGACTTAGTTCTGGATGGGTTTCTGTTACACCATTTTTTGGTCATCTAACCTATTATCATTAGATGGACCCAAGTACACCATGTAAGACCAGTTTTACCCTAAGTAAAACTGCTTTCACTATGTTAAAACAGGAAACCCCAAAAGGAAATATTAAACAAACCTATATTTGTTTGATTTTCCTCATGGAATAATTAATTAAACCATAATTTAATTATTATTCCCAGTCATGTTTAACCCAAAATCAAAGAAATTAATTAGATAAACCTTATTTATCTTATTATTTTCTAGGAATAATTATTTAAACCTTATTTAGATAATATTCCTTGTTAAATATGACCAAATCACTCACAAATAATTAAATAAATCATTATTTATTTGATTATCTTCCAACCACTTCCTTAAAAAGATAAATAAATCATTTATTTATTTATTTTTGACTAATCAAAGGACTTGACCCAAGTCAAATATCTTTTCCCTCCAACAAATATAATAAAATATTCCATAAAAGGTGGATCTAGATTTGGTTAACATTATTTTAATCATGCACCAAGATCTAGAATTACCCAATATTTCGTTATAAATAGGAGGGTTTTTCCCATCATTCTTGACCTTTTGTTGCCTATTAGATCACTCTGGATCTATACACTTGGTCACCATTTCCTGCCATTTTGCTCCCTTTGAGCTCTACTTTTTGCATTGGGTTTTCTACATCAACTAGAGAGAGGAAGCTTAGATCTGAAGTGCTTAGGACTACAAAGAACCCATCCCATTGAGGAGAGCTGGATACACCTTCTTGTTTTCCTCCCAGGTGCCCTGTAATATAAAAATTCTTTCAAAAAATTGTGTTCCTGTCTTGTCTGTTGGATGCATGGAGCAAACCCTTTACTTTACTGCTTAATGTCTTTCCATTTATAGATCTGGTTGTTGCAGCATTTTTATTACTAACCGCAGATCTGAAGATATTTGGTAGCCACTTTTGTTGTTAGGGATATTAGTTATGCATAGCTAAAGTGGTCCTTTTTCGTACACTTCGATGAAGGATTCATACTAACAAATGGCGACTCCACACGGGTTTTAAATTACGACCGCTGTCGTTTTTCCTATTCCTGCATATCCAGCTACTTCAGACCCTAGGGTTTCTTTTCAGCTTTTTTTTTTCCTATTTTCATGTGGTTGTTTCCTCATAAAGCCCTAAAACATTAAAATTTCTAACTTCCGTGTGTTTCTGGCCCTATTGCGCAGGTGACTGACATCAGCCGCAGCTGAGACGAAATTTTTTTCTGAAATCTGCCACCGAGAGTCCCGGAAGTGCAGGTCGCGGAAAACAGCCCAAAAAGTGCGACCAAAGCGAAAAACAGGTCAAAAACTGCGACCTGGACTTTTTTCTGGAATTTTTCTGAAAATTTTCTGGGTTTTGTCTGAACCTCTGTCAGGGTTGTCTGACCTCCGTCTCCGCCCGTTTAGACCTATTATTGCTCTATTTTACTCAACTAAGTGGGAATCTAGCCCCCTAGGGCGTCAGTACCCTCCACTTTTTGTGGAAGAGCTTTAGCTGCTGTAAGTGTCTAATTTTTCAGAGTTTTCAGCCATTTCTTTTTCAGATCTGATACCTCATTTTCAGATCGCTTTTAATCAGATCTTCTTCCCTTCAAATCACCTCTTGTAGTTTTGTTTGGACCTCCCTTTAGGGCCTCCTCCTTGTCCCTTTTGCTTTTTTCTGATTTCCTCCCTTTTTCCAGCCACCTTGCCTCTGCCTCTTGGCTGTGATCTGCACCTCTTTTCAGCAGTTTTCTCCTTTAGATCCCTGTCCCTTTCGACCTTAGATCTATTGGCCTCTTTTTAGTGTGTTTTGATTAGATTTTTTCCCTCTGTCAGAATAGTTTTGAGAGACCCACCTTCTTGGGTTAGATAGATGCACAAGTAGCTGTTATTTTTCTGTTATTTCAGTATTATATTCTGTTCTCTGTAGGTTTATTTTCAGCTATGCAGCACACTTTTTTCTTGCTCTCAAAACGGAAAGGGTTTAAAAATTAAAATTAACGCACGCCACACAATGACCCTAAGCGAAGAAGCGCCTGGTTAACACCGCCTAGCAAAGACTCTAAAATCAATTGTCACTGCACCTTTTCTGCCCTTGACCTTAATTGATTCTATCCCTTTCTGCCCCTGTCGGTTTCCTTCTTCCCGTCATCATTGCGCCCCCAAGGCGCTTATCCCAGAGACTTCTTGGCCTTCATCCTCAGTTTCCGGTCGATCGACCTACTCCGCCCCGCCGTCGTCGAGCCAGTCCACCTTCGAGTCCGCACTCCGACTCCTCTCCTGATTCATCGGGTCCTCCTTCTCCTCCTGGTTCTCCCCCTGTCACCTTCACTATGTCTGGTCCAGGGCCTAACACTAGCGGTTCTCCCGGCCCTAATGCCGCCCCTACTACTAGCAGAACCACCACAGGAACTACCTCGGCTTCACCCATGCTCCCCTTCTTGGCAGGCCTCAGCATCCCCGATTTGGACCGGTTGATAAACGACCCTATACACCATGATGCTAGTTGGCCTGCTATGCCGACAAAGCTCCCTTCCGACATCCCAAAGTTTGAAGGCCATGCTGGAGAAGATCCTTCAAATCATGTTCGATATTTCCACATGTGGTGTTCATCTACCTCCATTACCGATGACTCTGTTCGTCTTCGATTGTTCCAACGCACGCTTATAGGCGAAGCTTCTAAGTGGTATGTTGATCAACCCACTTCCTCCCATACCACCTTTGCAACTCTTGCCCAGGCTTTTTTATCTTACTTCCAGCTTCCCCTTCGTTATGACACTGGTATCGAGCTCTTGACTTCCTTCAAGCAAACCTCTTCGACCCGCCTTTCTACCCATGTCCAGGAATGGCGAAGAAGACGGAGCCTATGTCAATCTCCTACCTTCGAAGACCGTGTCTACATGGACTGGTTCCTTAGATCTCTCTTGTCCCCTATCGGGAAAGATGTCGCATCACATTTTCCTCAAACCGAGGAAGATGCCCTCCAAATGGCGTTAAAATATGACCTGATCTATGCTCAGACAGGTTATGATCATACTGTCCTACCTGATCTCCCCAAACCCGATGATGCCTGTACACCGGGGGCACCTCATACCACCGACAGCATCGTTGGATCTCTCTCTCATCCATCTGCTCAACCTCTCATGAGCTATGGTTTTCCCGGAGGAGGGGGCACCACTTCCCGCACTTCTCCCCCTCCCGGTAGTACGCATCCAGGATACGGCATGCCTCATCCTTTTGCCCAACCTCCTGCTTACCTCAATGTTGCCCAACCTAACCATTACCCTTAACCGCAGCCTGGTGCGCCAGCTCCTCCAGCATATGCGCTTTCGCCTCCCTTTCCCCCTCAACCCTTGCAACAACAGTCACCGTCCCCTCAAGAGCAGGTGGATGCCCAGCAGGGAATCATGGCTACCCAACCACCTGACGGACAGGTGGCCCCTCAACCTTCCCCTTTTGGTTCCTCCAATTACCAGATCCTCATGATGAACTCTGATCCATCCCCATCCGTCGATCTTCATCTTCAAACTTGGTCTCGCCAGTACCCCAAGCCTCCCGCTCAGTCTGCCCCCGAACCTCCTTCTTCAGGTTCTACAGAGCCTCTTTCGACATCCAATGGCCCCTTACATATCCCTCAACCCAGAGTTGAGGTTCATACCAAGATTCCTAAGGGACCATTACGTCGAAACACTGCTTCCGGTCGAGCTGCCCATTCATATAGCATAGTAGATGATTTGGCGCAATCTCCTGCTGCCATTTCCACACTGGAACTCCTCCAGTCGTGCCCTTCCCAAAAGAAGACTCTACTATCTACCGTGGGTGTTGTAGATCCTGCTGATGACCAAATGATTGTTTTCGATGCCACTCAATCAGACCATCCTCCTCTTCCTCCTTCCGTCGCCTTCCAAATCCCCGTCAAGATCCGGAACGCCAACGTGTCCCGGTGTATAATTGATGAGGGGGCATCAACTTGCGTGATGTCCGCTTCGATTTGGAAGCAACTCGGATCCCCCGAGCTGGCCCCTTCCACGATCACCCTTCGAGCGTGGGACGGTCATGCCTCCCATCCCATTGGCCTGTTTCGAAATTGTCCTATCACCCTCGCCGGTAAGACTGTTTGTGTTGACGTCGAAGTCATCGACGCCCCGCTAGACTACAACATTCTATTGGGGCGAAGCTACACATATGCTATGTCTGCTGTCCCATCCGCGGTTTTCCGCAAGATGTCTTTCCCCCATAATGGAAAGATAGTCGCCATTGACCAGTTGACATATCATGAGCCAAAATCTCAGACCTCACCTGAGACGACCATCTCTTCTGTAGCCAACAAGAAAACCGTCGACTCCTTGACCAGTGTCTCCCCCTGCGTTTACAAGGATTCCTCCCTGCTTGGAACTTTTCCTAGTCTCCCCCCTCCTCCTATCTCTGACCCCAGCTCATCGAATGTTTGCATGATGCAATCGTCTCGGGCTGCTCTCAAGCAACCTGCTTCGGCTAGTCAGCACCCTTGCCCTTCGCAACCTGCTCCTAGCACTTCACCTGCAGTTGGTAGTCATGAGCCCCTTTATCCCCCTGGCACGGTTCCTCCAGGCCTTAGCCATTTAGGAGTCGTCCCACCTGGCCATTACCCCTCTGGTCAGATACCATTCCTAGCTCCCCCACCAAGAGTGTACACGGTACCAGTCATGGCCACCCTCTCTCTTCCTAACTTGTCCCTTGGGATTCCCATTTGGTACCTTGATCCTCCAGCCCCCACCTTGCCTGGTCAGCCCAAACCTCATATCGCTTTGACCCCGATTCAACTGGTCCCCATGACTTCTCCCGTTGCATCAGTGCCTCAGTCACCTCAACAGGAACCACCTCCTGTTGCGACCGCTTCGGGTAAGAAGGGCAAAGCTCGCAAGGGGGCATCAAAGGACAAGGCTGCCCCGACAAACCTTGCTCCTCCTCAGCCTCCAAAGCATACCATCCAGTGTGCTTTGTGTGATGTTGTTGATCACGCCACCCATACCTTTCCTGAATTGCTTCATCTCAAGCCCATGGTTAATGTCACGTTCCCTGAGTCCGCGGTCCCCGAAGCCTCTGTTCCTTCCGCGACCGCGGCCAAGAACCACAAAACTATTCACACCAACCACCCCTGTGCTTTGTGTGATCTCCATGGCCATTACACCCATCTTTGTCCCCGCCTCGAGGACTTCCGCACCTCTATCGCCGTGGTCCACCAATTCGAGGCCAAGCGTAATGAGTCCACCTCTCCCCTATTTGCGCATTCTACTTCAGTAGAACTACCAGATATGACTGCTCCCATTGACATTCCCCCTCTTGATGTCGAGATGACGGAGCCTTCGTCCAACATTTTTTACCTATCATCATCCATGAGACCCTCGGGGAACATTCCATCTGAATCCTCCCCTGTTGTTTCGCTTGACCTTCCTTCAGCGATCATCTTGGGCTCAACATTGGTAGATCCTTTATCTACTTACTCTTCGGTCACCCCTTGTGACGATGCGCATGTGAACCTCTCTTCTCATGATGATGATTTCGGTCACTTCACCACGTCAGGTGGTCTTTCTTCCACCAGTCACCCCATCTTCTATCGCGATGACGACATTATGGAAAAAATCCCCACCCCTGACGTTATCTATTCCCCCTTACATCGAACCCATGCGTTCACACCACATCCACCTCGTGGCCATTACATTGAAACCCACTGTTTGGGTAAGGGGGCACCCACATTTGAGAGACCAAGAGAGGCAATTCTCCACCACTCTCCTAGTGGATCTGGTTGTGTTGACTTTAGTCCCAGTATTCTTCCACATTTCGAAGAACCTCTAGAGTCCCATATCACTTCAGATCACTCTAGGGATGATACCCCTTATCGTTCCCTCATCTTACATTAGCAACCCAGTCTCTTAGACATTATTGTTGACAAACCTATAGCTTTTCTACGAGAGCATCAGTTCATTATCTCCAAATCCTCTTTTTGGGATAGTGACACCAGGTATGCCAACTCGGAAACTTAAAGTCCATTTGATCCCTATATGCAGTACCAAAAGAGATTGGTAATCCTCCATTTCCTTTCTCACACTGCATAACCATAACGTGAACAAATGGCACACCACATCATTTAAATGTGTTTAGATCCCCCTTTTTTCTAAATACATTTTGGCATGACCACACCATGCTCGGGGGCACCTATGCCCCTCAACCATAACCCTCCTCACCTCGTTTTTGGAGAGGAGGCGGTCTTACCAATCGAGTGTGACATCCCTTCCCTTCATCTGGCTGTTGAACTTCTCCCTGACACCCAACCTCTAGAACAATGACTTATCATGCCTGAACATGCCTCTGAAGACCGCCGTGTTGCATTGCAAACCATGGAAGCGGCCAAGAAATGCACCAAAGCTCAATATGACCGAAAATTCCAGCCCCAAAGGCGACCTTGTTCTAGTCTGTGACCAAGCCCATGATGTCCTTGGTCATGGGAAGTTCGACTCATTATGGCTAGGCCCTTACGTCATCAGTAAGGGTCTGGGTAAGGGGGCATACCTTTTAGAGGACTTCGAAGGCAATCCTCTTCCTAATCCTCGCAATGCACTCTATCTTACGAAATATTACCCTTAGCATTTCCCTTTTGAGATGCGTGTTTTAGGTTCTTTTAGATAGCCAGCATATTTTTTGTACTTTCATCCTTCGCCAGGAGCTATTTTGTCCAAGAAGGATCACTTCACCTCTCCTTCAAATCGAACTTCCTCACTTACAACACTTGTACTTAGGGCACCATTTTGCCTCCTTACTTGTCTTTGTTCGTGTCGATTTTCCTCATGAGTTACCATCTTGTACTCATTTTTTCATGGTCCCCCATTGCGCCTTTACTGTGTGGTAGCACCATCAAGTCACCCTTGTTTAGAGCATCCAAGTTGAGTCATCATCGCCTTCATGGAGTCTCTCCTGGGTCCCTTTGTACCCCACTCTAGCCCTCCATCCTTCATTGCTTGGTCTCTCTCTTGTGTCGCACATTATGACCTTCAGTCCCACTGTCCCCTGTCCCATATGATATTGTGTCAGTCGCTGCCATGTCATTCATGCCCTTTATGCTCTAACAAGGGAAGTCGTCCATTCGCTACTCAATCCTTTCTATTTCACTCTCATCATTAGTGTCAGTCTGTCCGTCGCTCTACTGTTTTCTCTCGTGCCTTAGTTGGGGATATCTCACTCCCTCAACTATGGCGGACCTCCTTCTGTCGACATCAGCACTTTCATTCCATAAGCCAGGTCTAGAGGGCGGTGTACCTTGGTTCCAGCTTCCACTCTTGTTCGGTGCCTCGGATCAGGCAAGGGGATCTCTCATTCCCTTTGACTTGATTGTTTCTCCAGCTCCTTTCATCATGATCGAGATTCGTATACTTGATGGTCCAGTGATCCAGCAGCGGCTCTTGATGATTCCCGGGTGTGTGTGAGATGTCTCAACCCTCATGAGGGGGTGGCCCTGCAGGTAGCCCCCCACATGCCCGGATGACCTCTTCTTTGCAGCCTTCGATGCAGCTCCAGATATTTGATGATGTTGGCCATAGCCACTTGCAGCGCCTCTTCGACTTGCATGTATCAGTCAGATTTTGTGAGCCCTTCCCCATTTATAGGGGGCATTTGGGTTGTATTTGTATCTCATGTACTCCGATATTATTGTACAAGTCCTGGCTGTTATCCCAGGCACAACATGTATGTGGGATCCCTCATTGTATTTTTATCTGGCTCCTAATTATGCCAGCTGTACTTTATGGTTCGGTCCCTTGTTTACCAGACACACTATTCTTTTGTACTTTGTCTCGACGGGCATAGGTATGCCTCCCCCGCCGCCTTCAGCACAGGTACCCTCTCATAAAAAGAGACTTGTTGCACCTACGAGTCTCATCCCCTCAGGGTCTAGTCCTTCAGCACACTATCTACCTCACATTTCTCTCTCTGACATTCCTTTTGTTGCCTAGTGATTGTGTTCTTACAACGTACTTCGGTCATACGATTTTCTCCTGACACTCGCACGCTGGGGGGCAATCTGTTACACCATTTTTTGGTCATCTAACCTATTATCATTAGATGTACCCAAGTACACCATGTAAGACCAGTTTTACCCTAAGTAAAACTGCTTTCACTATGTTAAAACAGGAAACCCCAAAAGGAAATATTAAACAAACCTATATTTGTTTGATTTTCCTCATGGAATAATTAATTAAACCATAATTTAATTATTATTCCAGTCATGTTTAACCCAAAAATAAAGAAATTAATTAGATAAACCTTTATTTATCTTATTATCTTCTAGGAATAATTATTTAAATCTTATTTAGATAATATTCCTTGTTAAATATGACCAAATCACCCACAAATAATTAAATAAATCATTATTTATTTGATTATCTTTCAACCACTTCCATAAAAAGATAAATAAATCATTTATTTATTTATTTTTGACAAATAAAGGGATTTGACCCAAGTCAAATACCTTTTCCCTCCAACAAATATAATAAAATATTCCATAAAAGGTGGATCTAGATTTGGTTAACATTATTTTAATCATGCACCAAGATCTAGAATGACCCAATATTTTGTTATAAATAGGAGGGTTTTTCCCATCATTCTTGACCTTTTGTTGCCTATTAGATCACTCTGGATCTATACACTTGGTCACCATTTCCTGCCATTTTTCTCCCTTTGAGCTCTACTTTTTGCATTGGGTTTTCTACATCAACTAGAGAGAGGAAGCTTAGATCTGAAGTTCTTAGGACTACAAAGAACCCATCCCATTGAGGAGAGCTGGATACACCTTCTTGTTTTCCTCCCAGGTGCCCTGTAATATAAAAATTCTTTCAAAAAATTGTGTTCTTGTCTTGTCTGTTGGATGCATGGAGCAAACCCTTTACTTTAATGCTTAATGTCTTTCCATTTATAGATCTGGTTGTTGCAGCATTTTTATTACTAACCGCAGATCTGAAGATATTTGGCAGCCACTTTTGTTGTTAGGGCTATTAGTTATGCGTAGCTAAAGTGGTCCTTTTTCGTACACTTCGACGAAGGATTCATACTAACAGTTTCTTATGAATGGCAAGTCAACTTGTGTATCTTGCAGAGCTGAGAGATTTTCAGGGACAGAATTAGCTCTATCAATTGGTCTGAAAACAGTTGAAGTCTTCGATTTAGGAAATTTCCTAAGGATAATTTCTCGATTATCAACTATCTTAGGAGGATTTGGGTCAGGATAGGCTCTAGTATGAATTCTTTTAGAAGCCACTATGTTGTGTTTTTAGACCTAATGATGAGAAAAGTTCAGCCAAGTATGACAGTCTTTTAAAGGCTAACTAATCTTTTTGAAAGAAAACTCAATCCTCAAAGTCTTCTTAACTGGGTTTGAATGATGTTTGAAGGAAAAATGAATTTCCCAGTAGAGTCTTAGGAAAAACCAGTGGCGTCAGTAGGCCTACTAAATACCAATGGAGTTGCCAGGTGAAGAAGTTTTACTTGTTCTCAAGGTTTGGTTGTTGTTCACCATCAACAATCAATAATAACCAGTCTTGGTGACACTTGTCTCATTTATAAATAGGGGTTTGTTGAGTTGTGAATTTATCTATTACTCAATATTCCACAGTATGGTTGCCAATATTTTGGACTCCCGTAGTTTGCAAGATTGGCAAGAAAAAACACTACAGGGCCTACATCAAAACCACTTTTGATCCAGGTGGATATTGGTGGTCACGCGCCTATTCCACTTTTGGGGCCCCACCATTGTCTATTTCAGTTTTTCAGTTTCGGCACAACTTACTATTTTTAGTAGTTTTTTAGGTCCTGAACTTCCAGAGCCATTGTGAGGCCCTAAATTACATTTTTTGGGAAAACTGGGAGCAACATGGGGCCATGGACCCATGTTTCTCACTGAAAATTTGTAATCCTCAGATAGATATTTCTAACGAGGTATGGTTCATGTCAAACGAAGATAGTATGCCAAATTTACATCCCCAGGAAGTTGAAAAACCAATTTACCCAAACGGGGCCCATAGTTTTGGTGCTTCATCTCCTAGGGTTAGGGTTTTGGATGTTTAGGGTTTTCCATTGTTTCTAAATAATAAAGAGGCCCTCGAGCCTCATTGTAACTCATTTCAGAGGCCTGTATCTGCCACATCTCTTCTCAGAGATAGCTACCAGTGCCCTAGCTAGTTTTTTTCCATTCTATCTATAAGAAAATTTCAATTCTTTGATATTAATGAAACAAAGTGTTATTTCCGCTGCATCTTTGTATTTATGGTGATATTTTTATTCTGTTGCATTCCTGCATAAATTCCGATCAGTGATATCAGAGCGATCTACTTTTTCTCGATCCTTCTTTGCATGTCCCCAACGAGGTCGGGGTATAAGGAGTTAGGGCTCAATCTGGTGGAACCTTTGCAAGATTAGCCTCGCAAACCCCAAAGGACGCCCATGGGGGAAGAAAAGAAAGATGAGGGAGCACAATATCCTATCAAAATATTTCTTGAGGAGGCCCTAGAAAAGCAAAGGAATGCGATGATGGATAACTTTGCCCAGATCCTTCAACGACTGCCCACCGGCGGTGCATCTGCATCCAGCAGCCACTTTGGAGGTGCGACTCCTTTTAAGGTACAAGTAAATTTCGAAATTCCCATATTTGAGGGTCAAATAGATGTAAATGATGTGGATAGATGATTGAATCTATTAGAAGGATATTTTTTGGTTCATGACTTTTCTGACTAGGAGAAGATTATTTTTGCACTCTTCAAAGCTACCCCCTATGTCAAGGACTAGTGGGAAACCTACTGTGAGAAAAAGGATGATATGGAACCCTATCTGTTCTCGGTCGTACTCACTTGGAATTATTTCCGAGACGCCATCAAGGAATAATACTATCCCATGGGGAGCTATGAGGACAAGTACATATAATGGACCACGCTGCGACAACAAAGCGATCAAGATGTGCATGATCTGACGAATCTGTTCCATACCCTACACACAAAGTTGGGTATCAAAGATTTAGAGAAACATATGGTGCTAAAGTATTGTATTTGTATACACAGATACATTCAGAAGGAAATGGATTTCCTTGACATCTCCTTGCTTAGCACGGCATACTGATATGCTGCCAAGATTGAGCAGAAATTCAAACAGAGGAAGTGAGACTTTGGATCTGTGAATCAAAAGCAAGGGAAAGGTGCTCCCAAACCACAGAAAAAAGGACAGAGTCAAGGCATGGTGGCTCAAGACAACCTGTCGAAGCCACAAGCAAAGAAAAACAACGTAAAGCCAAAGAAGGACACGGGAAAGTGGTGTGAGTTCCATAAGAGCTCGACTCACAACACAAGTGAGTGTCGGACCAAGCAGTCGCTGGTGGCCGAGATGAGGGCTTCTGAGTCAAATGCATGCTCCGACTTTGAATTAGAACCTAACAAGGGGAATGAAAAAGGGAAATATATTATTGATGCGGAGCCCAATTCCACTATTGCCACTACGAAGATCTAGAAGGAGGAACCAGAAGATCCAGAGGAGGAGGATGGTCTCTTCCACTCCCAGATGTGGGTAAAAGGCTCCTCGGCACAGTTCATTTTTGACAATGGGAGCCAAAAGAAGCTCATTTCAGCAGACACTGTTAAGTGGTTGGGCTTTCCAACCACAACTCACCCATATCCATACACCATCGAGTGGCTTCACCAAGGACGAGATCTCTGTGTTAAACAACAGTGTCGCCTTCCCTACAACATCAAGCCCTTCACGGATGAGGTAATATGTGATGTTGCTCCTATTGATGTTTCTAATTTATTATTAGGAAAGCCATACTTGTGGAAGCGTCATGTTGTGTATGAGTCTCGGCCTCGCGCTGTTATTGTTACTTTGGGAAATAAGTTGTATAGGATACCAGAGGTACCACCTCCTGCCACTATCTCTTTGGTTACTGCAAAATAATGCAGTAAGCTCATTTCCAAACCAGGAAATTCATTTTCCTAATGATATGCCCCCAGGGCAAGAAGAAGACTGTGGCCATGACCTCCAGACAGGGCTCCTCTACACGAAAACAACAAATGGACAAGGTTGTGAAGGATTACGGGGACATCTTCACCTCACCCATAGGGGTTCCTCTGCACTGTCAGATCAAGCATCCGATTGATCTGACCCCAGGTGCACCGATACCCAATGGGCCGATCTATCGGCACTCTGTTCTAGAGAATGATGAAATCAAGAGGTAGATTCAGGAGCTGCTGCAGAAAGGTCACATCTGACCAATTTCATCGCCCTATGGGAGCCCAATCATGTTGGTACAGAAGAAGGATGGGACATGGAGACTTTGTATTAACTATCGGGCGTTGAAAAAGATCACTGTCCAGAATAGGTACCCAATCCCATGGATTGATGACCTTTTGGACCAACTCAAAGGGGAGAAATATTTCAACAAGATCGACTTGAATTCTAGGTATCACCAAGTACCAATTGAACCCTCCGATGTGTGGAACACTGCCTTCAAAGCCAAGGAAGGCCTTTTTGAATGGTTGGTCATGCCTTTCGGGTTGACGAATGCTCCTGCAACCTTTATGAGGATGATGGATGACATCTTGCGGCCATTCACCAACTCATTTGTAGTGGTGTACTTGGATGACATTCTGATCTTCAGCCAGACTTGGGAAGAGCACCTCCACCACATTCGACAAGTCCTCCAAACACTGTGGCAACAAAAGTTGTGTGCAAATTTGGAGAAGTGCACTTTTGGCATGACCGAGGTTCAATATGTGGGATACATTATTGATGAAAGGGGGGTGCATGTGGATCCCACCAACATCTAAGTCATTCGGGATTGCCCAGCCCCAACCACTATAACAGAGGTTCGCAGCTTTCTGGGTCTTGCTAATTTCTACTGAAGGTTCGTATTGGGATTTTGTCATATCACTTGGCCCTTGAGTCAAGTCACCAAGGGAGGAGTGAGAGAAAAATTCGTTTGGTTGGAATCTCAACAGAAGGCATTCATAGAATTGAAAATTTGCCTTTGTTCTGCCCCAGTGCTCATACTACCAGACTTGAAACAACCATTTGAGATCGAGACAGATGCCTCTGACTATGATATTGGGGCAGTTCTTACTCAACAGGGACATCCTGTGGCATATCACATTGAAACATTATCTAACACAGTTCGCAAGTATCCCACTTATGAAAAATAAATGTATTCCATTGTGCAATCTTGTCGACAATGGAAGCATTACATTTTGGGGAAGGAAACAATCATCCACATAGACCACCAGCCCCTGTAGTTCTAACAGGCAAAATGGAATTTGCAGAATGATCACCATCAGAAGTGGTCCACATATTTGCAACAGTTTCATTTGAACATCAAGTACAAGAAGGGTAGCACCAATAATGTTGTAGACAGCCTCAAAAGACCACCGATCGTGGCGCTCACCACTGTTCTCGACTCTTGTGGGCACAAGACTTCTAACTGGCCACTTCTCTATGAGAGCGACCTAGAATTTGGCCACACATACAGGACACTCTTGGGGGGTACGCAAGTTCCAAATTTTCACCTCCAAGATGCACTCTTATGTCACCTGGGACACCTTTGTGTTCCTTCAAGCGAGCGTGCCAAGACGATATGGGAAGCACATTTCAGTCGAGTCACTGAGCATTTCAGGGTTGAGAAAATAGTAGCAGTACTGTAGAAGTATTTCTATTGGCCGAACCTTCGAAAGGATGTTGGGAAGCACATCAGATCCTGCACTGATTGTGCCATTGCCAAACTGACCATCAAGAAGCAAGGCCTATATACTCTGCTACCTACCCCTAGTCGACCTTGGGAATCCATCTCTATGGATTACATGTCATACTTTCCTTCTAATAAGCATGGAAATGACTTTTTTTTCGTGGTTTTCGACAGATTCTCGAAGATGGCCATTATGGCAGCCTGCAAGAATAATATCACAACAGAAGCCATTGCTAAACTCTCCTTTAAACTAGTGTGAGTGTACTTTGGGATCCCACAGTCTATCATATTAGATCGGGATAGCAGGTTCCTCAACACATTTTGGTCCAACCTCTGGTCAATGCTAGACACCAAGCTCACTAAGTCCACAACTTTTCATCCCCATACAGATGGCCAGACAGAGGTTGTCAACAGAATGACTGTACACATTTTGTGCATGTGAAATTCAAAGCATCCACACACATGGGACGAAAGCCTCCCCCATGTACAACATAGTTATAACTGGGCTCTCCACAACTCAATTAGCCACAACCCCTTTTAGGTGGGCTTGGGTTTCCAGCCACTATGTCCCATTGATGTAGCCATGCCATTTGTGGCTACTCAGGCCGATTCGGCTCATGTCCAGTCTGAAGTTGACAAATAAAATAGCTTCATCGAGTGCATTCAACACATCTACCAACAGGTTCATGACATATTGGACAGAGCCAATGCTAAGTACAAGCAACACCATGATCAACATCGGGTGCCACACAACTTCCAGGTCGGCAACAAAGTGTGGTTACATTTGCAGAAGGAGCACCTCACTGGACCCCACCGCAAGCTTTTCCCGCTCCGATATGGGCCATGCACCATCACCAAGGTTGTAGGGAACAATGCCTTTGAGCTCAGTATTCCACCATTCCTTGGTCTGCACCCAGTATTCAATGTGGACCGCCTTCGTCCTTGCTTCCCACCTCTACTGGACACCTCTGACATTACAGAAAAACTCACACCAACAAATTTAAACCCAAAATGCATGGAACATGCCACGACAGATTGTATCATGGACATGAAAATCAAGAACACTCACCAATAGAAGATCCAACTGTATTGAGTTGTCAAAATTGGCAAACCCCTGCATGAAGGAAAGTGGTTCACTAGGGACCAAGTTCAGCAGAAGTTTCCTCATCTCATGGAGGAACTTAACACAATGGGGACCATTGCTTCCTAAGGGGGGAGGAATGATCCAGGTGGATAATGGTGGTCACCTGCCTATTCCACTTGGGGCCCCACGATTGTCTCTTTCAGTTTTTCAGTTTCGGCACAACTTACTATTTTTAAAAGTTTTTTGAGTCCTAAACTTCCGTGCCATTTTGAGGCACTAAACGATGTTTTTTGGGAAACCCAGGAGCAACATGGGTCCCATGTTGCTCACTTAAAATTTGTATTCCTCGAATAGATCTTTATTACGAGGTATGGTTAGCATCAAATGGAGATCGTATGCCAAAGTTGTGTCCCCAGGAAGTCGAAACACCAATTTACCCAAACGGGGCCCATAGTTTTGGCGCTTCATCTCCTAGGGTTAGGGTTTTGGATGTTTATGGTTTTCCATTGTTTCTAAATAATAAATAGGCCCTCCAGCCTCATTGTAACTCATTTCAGAGGCTTGTAGCTACCAAATCTCTTCTCAGAGATAGCTACCAGTGCCCTAGCTAGTTTGTTTCCATTATGTTTGTAAGCAAATTTCAGTTCTTTGATATTAATGAAATGAAGTATTATTTCCGCTACATCTTTGTATTTATGGTTATGTGTTTATTCTGTTGGGTTCCTGTATAAATCTGAATCAACTTTGGAATCCTAGGATCTAGCCTTCTGCATTCAGAGAGGGATCTCTCTATATGTGTTTTGGAATGATATGCTTATAGGCTAGTTATGAAGCTCAAGGGAACTTTTTTTGGTTTTCGTTGGGTAGGATATCATCAAAATAAATGAAGTATTATGAAGGGTAAAGGTGTGAGTAAGTTGAAAGAATGGTTCAGCTGATAGGATAGGTAAGAGACAATATTAATCCATTGGGCCATGGAGTCAAAAAAGGATTTAATCATACAACAAGCTTCAAGAGTGGTCCATGGGACAAGTCATCTATATCAAAGGATCTCTTTAGATTGATTTTGTGGTATGAAACATTAAAAGTGTTGTGAAAGAAGCAAAACTAATAACCATTTAAGAATCTATTAACTTCACTAAACAAGAAAAGCATTTCAAAGTAACTGTTTGAAGCAGGCCAAAGGACAGGGCAAACCATAGACTTCTTTGGGCAAGCTTTTACTAAAGCACACTTTTCATACAACAATCCAGCAATCTAATAGATTACCTTCAGAAAGAAGAAAACATATAAGATAAACAAAAGAATAGCCTAATATCAAGTAATAAATTTGAATCTATCCTCCTTTTGGCATACTCTCAACGAAACTTTTAAAATAGTTGTTGAATACTAAACAAGGGATAGGGATAACCATAAAATTCCTTGATTAGGACTCTACATAGCATGCTGTGAAAATATCATTCAATAACAACATCTCATGTTTTACTCAGCGAGACATGGGCTCACCAACATTCCTTGACTAGTTATACTCTATTGAAATCATTCCCAAAGCAACAGTTAGAAGAAAACATAGAGATAAATCTTATTAGTGAGAATTAGGGTACCTTTTACAGTAAATCCTAATATAAATTTGTTGATATTTATCAGAGAAAGTGGAAAGTATGAAAACATAAGAAAAACAACAATTACAGTAAGGAAAACATCACCATTGACATAGAATAGAATCCCATAAATTTTCTTGTATATTTGATGTTCAAACCAGTTACAATCTTCAAGTCTAGTAGGTATTTACAGCTTAAAACTTCTCTTCTCAGCCTATCTTTCTTCAATTATTAACAAAGCTTTAGCAGCCTCAACAACTATTTACATTCAATAAGTATTCAACCAACATTTACAATGGGCTCCTCTTATGATATTTATAGATGAATTGAGGAGGTGGAGTGAAAGAAAGGGTTCATTTGTTCAATTAATACAGAGTAAATTCTTCTTGGCCTTTAGGAGGCCTAATGGACAAGATATCTGATGTCTTAACTCTGTTAATTGATTTTTACATTATCTTTCATCTACTTCAGTCACTTTTGTTGACTTTTGAGGCTTTTGGTAGCTAGCAATTACTTTCTAAGTTGTCTTTGGCAAAATATCTCTAACTGTGCATTAACTTGGTAGGATTTTGAGTAAATAGGCTTGTAGGTGGCATTTTTAGTCTTTGGGGGAGTAAATAGCCTTAATGATCTGGAAATTAAGGTTGTCTTTTGCTGATTTGTCTCTGTTTCAGTACTTTAATCATGAATTAGGCCTTTCATATGCTTTTAGGCCTTCTTTATCATCTTTGGTCTTTATACTGTGTCTTTATATTTTAAGCTATGGGTTAAGTCTTTGATCTTCATACTTTTCACTTAATCCCTTTTAACTTTAATTCTTCTGATCTCTGTCTTTGTTGCTTTTTGCATACAGGTGGCTTTCTTTTGCTACGCTGGGGGTTTGTTCAAACCAATCAGTGTTCATGAGACATTGATTAATTCATGAAATTAAACCCTTAATCTCCTTTTGCATGCTTTTCCTTCATGAATCATCATCCTGGAAAGAAAAAACACTTAATTGGCTTGCTGGACAGCCTGCGTATTCGACTGCTGACCATTAAACCTGCACAACACAATAAACATGTTATAAAACCTGCATATAGTGGATAACTTGCAGAGGTGATGGCAAGGGAGGAGGAGTTATGCAGAGGAGGATGAATGCAGTGAAGGTGAAAAACCCATGGTGGAAGGTGAAACCAGGGTTTAATTCGAATTATGGCGTGAAATAACGATAGGTGGTTTCGTGGAAAATGAGAGGCAGTTTTCGTGAGGGGTCAGAGAGGTCTGTGGTTTTGCACAAGGTGGACGCGATACACATCGGAGGATACCGTGCATCCATTAAAACCAACCATTTCACGTTGAGAATGTATTGTGGAGGGGTTGGGTGAAACGGGCATGAAATGGAATGCTGACTATTTGATCTGGGGAAACCAATGGTGGGGATGCGAGTAAATTCGATGAAAATATTTGCGTGGTCAGGTGGGACCTGCATGATGATAAGGTATGGTTTAGCGAGAGCCGTTGGATCCAATTAGATCAACATTCCAAATTAATTCTGGGGGAAATAAGGTGGATGAGGGGTCGGGGAAATGGAGGAGAGCCGATGCTGTCAGATCTAGAGAAGATTGACGGCTGAGACCAACTACGAGGGGACCAAGGAGTACATAAAGGTTTTTGGTCGGGTGCCTCCGCAGTAAACCTGCACCATAGATCTGGGTTAATCGGATGGTGAGGATTAACTCAGAGAAGCAGAGATTAAAGATGGTGGATGAGGGGTCAGGGGGATGTCGAAATTACAATGAAGTGAGGGTCGTTAGATCTTGAGGATCAATGGAAAGGATGCGTTTGAGGAGAAACATAGTCGGGGTGAGAAATTAGAAAGTGAAGTGGCTGAGGTAAGGTTGAATGGGAGTCGTTGGATGGCAAGGATCAAAGGCCAGGATTCCATCGATGGGGGAAAAAGGGAAGTGGAAATGGGAATCACTGAAGTGCGATGGCCAATGGAAAAGAGTGAAGTGTGATGGCTGATTGTTGATGGGAAGGAGTGCAGACTATCTGATCTGAGAGAGATCAATGATCGAGATCTTATCGGCGGGGGATTCCATTAGCGGAAAAAGGTTTGGGAATGAAGAATTTGGAATCGCCGAAGTGAGATGGCGATGGGGGCTTAAGAATTTTAGCCGATATTCTTAGTCCTTGATCTTATGGTGAAAAGGGGCTAGGGCCTTAAGCAAAAAGCGCATAAGGCCCAAAGTTAAAAGGTCGGAAAATAGGGAAAAATGGGGTTTTGTAACCTTTTTTGAGGAGTTCTGATAGGTTAGAAAAGGTGGTTTTAAACCAAATAAAAGGGATTTATCTAGTTAAGAGGGGTTATCTTGGGAAAAGAAGGGTATAGAAGGGAAAATGAGGGTTTTTAGAGGGATTTGTAATTTTTTCAATGAGTGAAAATGGGGGGAAATTTAAAGAGGAGATTTATGAAGGTGAAATGATGGAGAAAATGGCTGAAAATAGTCTCTTTTATAACAACAGGTCTTCTTTGAGGAATTTTGAATGAAGACTATCAATGGAATGGATTTATTGAGGATAAAGAACACAGAGAGGCTTCAAGAAGTCACAGATTTTGCATGAATTTTGTTTCTTGAAGACTAAAAGACTAATTTAGCCATCATGAGATATGACAAAATTTATAGATGGCTAACACTGGGAATGCAAGTCCAGGCCAGTATAGAAGTTCAGCTGAATTTAGCTAGGCTACATCATGAGGCCTTGGAGGGTCTCCACACCTCTTTATATCAGGAAATTCACCATTAGGACCAACAAGTGCACCAACATCTCAGAGTGGCTGAATAGAAAATTGATGCAAAGAACGCTGAAGTGTGCCTCGCCACCGTGAAGCAAACGGAGCTTGAAAATCTGATTCACAAAATCTACGCAGATGTTACCACAGAAATCCCAGCCACAGCTACCACTCAATCTAAGGTTGAAATGTTGGTCGCAGCACTGAAGGCCACCAGGGCAGAAGTTCAGGTGGTCAAGACACGGATGGAGCAACAGATTGCCTATTTGTAGGCTAAGTTGCAGCCCAAAACACCTCCGGAGGTACGGGCCCAGTGAGCTGCGCTGGTCACCATGGCTACAAATGCCATTACAGGGAAAATCATGCAGGGCATTAGGGGAATTTTGAGGTCTAAAATAGGCCTCCTAAGGAAAATGTACAATCAAAATTCACTTTATGAGAAGCAATCACATTTTAGGGGATGACATCATCCCTAATGGTTGAGGTGGAATTGATTGAGTTAAACGTACTTACTTGTCACATTGTCAATGGTGGATAAAAACTCATGGTTAACCATGGTAGCGCTCTAAGTACTTTTAAAGTCAATGTAAAGTACTCATAATAAATGTCATTTCACACTTTTTGAATAAAAAGATATTATTGTCATTTCATATTTCTTGAAAGAAATAATGCATATCCCTATACATTTATTATATTATATTATATTATATTATATTATATTATTTTTTATAGTATAATAATTACATGTTATTATTCAATTTAAATAATATAAACTTTAATTAATAGCATATAATAATTAAGAATTTATAAATTTATATTTATTTTAGTTTAAGATATTTAAGTACAAAGGACAAATGCATTAGTTTTTTAATGATAACGACTTTTCTTGAAATGCTCATTCTTATTTATAGTCACATCAATTCCTTTTTTTTATATTAATTTTATTTTGGTACAACTTTTGAATTGAATTTAACTATGGTTACATGGATTGTGGTGCAAAAAGTGAATTGCAAATTCATAAATATTATTTTATTGGTTTAGCTACTATTTTATTATTTCCTTAGGAGGCCCATTTTAGACCTCAAAATTCCCCTAATGTGCCCAACTATTAGAAACAACCATGTAGGCATGGACCAAGGTCCAGTGTGACCCAATCCTGCGAGGCATCAACTAGGACCCACGACAGAAAGAAGAGGAGTTTGATACGTTAGAAGCCACCCTGCCCACTTTAGTTCCTGCTCAACGTTTGACATAGCTGCGTACTAGTCATGCCCTCCAAGCTAATATTGATGAAATTCGGCAGAAAATGAAGGTCCTTGGCGATTGCATGAAGCCTTGGGCTGCTAAGGCCCTCAAGCTTTCAAAAGATATCGATGTCACGATTAAGCATCTAAACCAGACTCTGGAGAGCATCACGACCGTGATGGAAGGCTCAATTTCTGAAAATTTGGCTGATATTGCACAAAATGATGCTCCCAAAGTGAAGGCGTGTTGCCCCCATTAGCCGAGGTGATTAGATTGTTTCAAGCGCAGGTCAAGACCCCACCAGCACAGTGAATCAAGACAAGTCACAATATTGTGTTGGGGGACTCTATCTGAAACCTAGTCTGGATAACTTGTATGTATTTCAAGAACCTACCACTCAATTTTAATTAAAATGATCTAGCTTTTACTTGACAACTTTGCATAATTATTTACTTGGAAGTGGTGAATGAATTTTTACTGTTTATGTGTCTTAAATTCCTTTGTTCTTTCTGTAATTTAACATGTATGACAACAACATAATGCAGCAAATAATCATTCAAACACAACAAAAATTTTAATCTAGGAGTTCGCCCGAAATCTCGTGGGCTACATCTAATTTGAGCTTTGACATCATGACTCAACTCTTTGGGATTATGGTAAGTTTTTTTGAAAGTAAATAATTAATTCAAATGAATACAAAAATGATCCAAAGGACTGAAAATACCTAAATATCCCTCAATTGGCTGTCCAAACTCAGAAAAACAACTTTAGGCTCTTGTTGACACAACTCCTTCTATCGATGTACTAAGCTACTCTGAGCTTCTAAATGGAACAGAATCCCTCAAAAATCTATTTCTGTCAATAAAACCACTACTTTTGTATCCAATACAAATCATAAACCAAATACCAATTGATAAATTGCTCAAATCGAGCACTGCATCCCCAAAATAGGCTATCCTCCACGGTTTGCCCAAGGCTGCCGAGAAATTCACATCGGATTTTATAGCTCTAGAAGTTCTCAAAATGTTTTGAAACCACTTCCAATGGCTCCAAAATGACTGAAATATTCAATTTAGAGTTTTGGTTCATTAAAAACGGCCTCTGGCTGCTCTGGTTTCACCTCCAAACACTATTGGCACCCCTTGGCACTAGGGTAAAAGAAAAATTCTCTGTTGAGTTTTCGACCTCTATAAGTTATCCAAAATTTCTGAAACCTCTGTCATTAGATTCAGAATCACATTTTCAGTCAAGAATGATGACTAGTTCACTGCAAATGGTCTCTAGCTCCCCAAGCTAGGCCCTACACTGCTGCTGGGAAAAGCAGGCAAAAATGGCCTCTGGAACTTAAATGAAGCTTTTTGGTTTTCTAATGCTCTCTACAGGTTCTGCAAACCATTTCATAAGATTTAGAACATCTTAATTATCCAATTTATACTATTGGAACTTTGGAAAAGGACTCTAACTCCCCTAGTTAGGCCTCAAACTGAATTTGTCTCATGGTGGCCCTAATGGCTCCTTTATCTTCCCTGAAGCCAAAATCTGCTTAAGATCACCTCCATTCGACCTCAAACCTGTCCCAAAGTTCTAAAGAGGTCGAAAGACCCAAAATTGACTACCATTTCATCCAATTTCGTTCAATAATGAGGAAGTTATGGCCTCCGAAAGAAAACTGCCCAATGTCACTAGAAACCCCACCAAATGTGGAAAAACTGTTAGTTATGGGAAAAGTTGGATAAGTCCACCCAAAATGGCACGCTCCTCTAGAATTTTTGGAACCACCAACATTAAATGTTGGGTGGGGGCATGTGACCTCCTCGCATAAATTTTCGCATAAAATGTTAACTGCAAATGGCCGCATAAAATTTAAAGTGGTCATATGAATGAACATGAATGCTAACGGTTAAGCCTTAACTGTTGCCAATAATTTCACCCTCGACTTTAGCCCTCCAGTTCTCAGTGCCAAGTCCCATGTACTCTGGGCTATCCCTAAGGGGCTAGCCCCTTATTCCTCCACCGCTTTCAATTACACGAAATAAAACAAAGGCTTTTCACATATGTGTTAAGAAACACCATTGTGGCCTAACGATAAGACATTAGCGCCATAACCCGGAGGTCTCGGGCTCAAATCCGTTAACTTGAAAATATTTTTCCATACCACTTTCTATCTAGCCTGGGGCCACGTGGTGGCCTCCAAGCCTGCCACGTGGTAGCCTGTGATAGGCCTAAAAACTCAAAAGTCAAATAATCATCCAATAGATTAATGCCACTTGCCATCATAGGAATGGCTCGAACAGAATATTCCAAGGAATATTTTGGGGAATATTCTTGGAATATTCCTTGGAATATTCTTGGAATATTCTTTTATAATTTTTCCAAATTCAGAAAAGTGAACTTTGGTAATTGAAAAATAGAGTTTACTGGAGACTTCAAACCTTAATAACTTTCACATATGACCTCCGTTTTGCAAACCATTTGCAGCACCAAAATCATAGTGAAAAGACCTTTCCAGTCATTTAGAATACAACCAATTTTGAATACCTTAATTTTGGGCATTTTTTTAAAACTTGGACATGATCTCTTGATCATATCTCCCAAATGAGAAGCTTTTGGACCCCAAAAGCTCTGTGGAATATTGAAATTGATCTGTACAGTGAATAAGAATACTACACCCTCTTCTCTTCAGCCTCCAAACACTTGCCCTTCATGGCTAGTGAATTTGAACCACAACTAGAAATAAATTCACACTTCCCTTCCTTGATGCACTTGTCCTCCTGTCAAGAGCTTTCTTTCTTGCACTTCACTCAGAAAATTTCTGGCGAGAAATTTTCATAAGTAAACTGTACATTGTTGCCTTGATCAATGATCCAAGGTGGCTCAAAAAAACGAGATATTACAACATAAAATACATATATACAACCGAAATTTGCATATGTGCAAAATGAGTACGTCTTACTGTACCAAGAAGTCCATCCACTTCTTACCAAGCCACTTCCATGGCAACTTTTGCTACTCAACTCTTCATGTGAAACTTCCATTTTCACATCAATAATGGAATCCTTGGTTCCACTTGCACCAATATTTCTTTCCGCTTGTTGCATCTGCATTGGACGACTAGTTGGATGCAAAGTCCAACAATGAGAGACATCATGTCCCTTCTTTTGGAAAAATGTGAAAAACTCATGCACTTTCTTTGAAATTTGTCTTGGTCTCATCTTCTTCCTGTATGATTTCTTCTTCATCCAGCATCTCAAAACTTGATGGTCAAATCAACCACAAAATGTACAACAAATATTTCTTCCATTTAAGCATGAAAAATTATCATGCTTTGCAAAAACACAATCAAATTGATCATGATAATATTTATACCTCTTGTACTCCTTTGAATGTTCATCCCTTTTGCCTTCTTGAGGAGATGAAATAGTAGAGGCTACAACTTTCATTTGTAGACTAACATCATCATTCCTGTCTTGAAAATGGTCCGAACTTGCATGCTCACCATAAGCTGCATGTATACCATCTTCTTGTTGCAACAAAGGCTTAAAGCAATGGAAATCACCTTTGAAAAAAATTTGACATATTTTCATCTTATAACTTGGAATAAAATTTCTCTTTGAAATAGCCTCACATGCCTTCATGGCTTTGGATTCTTCGCCATTAAATTGCACATAACCAAGACCAAAATTCTTGGGTCGTTCCTCAACCGAAATGGGATCAACCATGCCTTGTGCATGCTTGCCTAATCGCTTTCCTTCATAGCCCATTTTAATCATTAATTTGGACCCTATACCTCTCATGTGATTTTCGAAAGAACCAACACATCTTTCTAATGAGGAAAATGAAGACAAATTAGAATGGATTACCTCTTTCTCATGCATTTTCTTGGTTAAAGCCTCTTGAGCTTGATGTAGTTGCCTCTCCATATCATGCAATATTTGAATAATTTCTTCCTTCTCTTCCATCATGGAAAACACCTTTTCACGAAGTATAGTGCTTTCTCGTTTATCCTCAAACAAAATCTGCACCATGTCCTTCAATATAATAAAGTCACGCTTCATATCATCATCGAAGAATCTTGTGAAGGAGGAAAATTCAATTGTAGAAGTTGTCATTATGATTTCAATGAAAAATTAACTTCAAAAAAGTTCACAAATCTTTCAAAAACAAATGACAAAGCTTTTTAAACCAAATGGTTGTAAAGATAAACTCTTATTCAAGCAGCCAAACAACAAACGAACTCCAAGAGCTTCTTACCAAACAATCATCAAGAGGGTTTGTTTTCCTAGGGTGACTTTGAGGTCCTTTGGGGTAAGGAAGACGCCGTCAACTCTTTCTTCCTTTTTTTTCTCTCCAAGGGTTATCTAATTTGTAGCTATCCCCAAAACTCAAACAAACTCAAACAACAATCAGTTTGCAAACAGTAAAACAGTCAATCTTTTACACTGTTTAAACACATTTTAAGCTATACAATCAAGAAACTGCTATGTCAATCAAGAAACCAAGTTCTCTGATACCAACCTGATATGAAACCTGGTATGGATAACTTGTATGTATTCCAGGAACCTACCACTCAGTTTTAATTAAAATGATCTAGCTTTTACTTGACAACTTTGTGGAATTATTTACTTGAAAGTGTTGTATGAATTTTTACTGTTTATGTGTCTTAAATTCATTTGTTCTTGTTGTAATTTAACATGTATGACAACAACATAATGCATAAAATAATCATTCAAACACAACAACAATTTTAATCTAGGAGTTCACCTGAAATATCGTGGGCTACATCTCCTTTGAGCTTTGTCATCATGACTCAACTCTTTGGGATTATGGTAAGTTTTTTTACAAGTAAATAATTAATTCCAATGAATAAAAAAATGATCCAAAGGACTGAAAATACCATAAATATCCCTAAATTGGCTATCCAAACTCAGAAAAACCACTTTAGGCTCTTGTTGACACAACTCCTTCTATCGGTGCACTAAGCTAATCTGAGCTTCTAAATGGCACAAATCCCCTCAGAAATTTTTTATGTCACTAAAAATACTACTTCTATATCCAATATGCATCATACACCAAATACCAATTGATAAATTTCTCAAATAGAGCATTGCATCCCCAAAATAGGCTATCCTCCACGGTTTTCCCAAGGCTACCCAAAACTTCACATCAGCTTTTCAAGCTCTATAAGTTCTCAAAATGTTCTGAAACCACTTCCATTGGTTCCCAAATGATTGAAATAGTCAATATATAGTTTTTTTTCATAAAAAACGGCCTTCGGCTACTCCGGTTTCACCTCCAAACACTGTCAGCACCCCTTGGCACTAGGGTCAAAGAAAACTTCTCTGCTAATTTTTCGACCTCTTGAAGTTATCCAAAATTTCTGAAACCTCTGTCATTAGATTCAAAATCAAATTTTCAGTCAATAATGACCACTGGTTCGCTACAAATGGTCTCTTGCTCCCCTGGCTAGGCCCTACACTGCTACTGGGAAAAGCAGAAAAAATGGCCTCTGGAACTTAAATGAAGATTTTCGGATTGCTAATGCTCTCTATAGGTTCTGAAAACCATTTCATCAGATTCAGAACATCTAAAATATCCAATTTAGACTATTGGAACTCTGGAAAAGGACTCTAACTCCCCTGGTTAGGCCTCAAACTAAATTTGTCTCATGGTGGCCCTAATGGCTCCTTCATCTTCCCTGAAGCCAAAATTTACTGAAGATCACCTCTATTCGACCTCACACCTATCCAAAAGTTCTAAAGAGGTTGAATAGACCCAAAATTGACTAAAATTTCATCCAATTTCATTCAATAATGAGGAAGTTATGGCCTCCCAAAGAAACCTGCCTAATGTCACTAGAAAACCCCACCAAATGTGGAAAAAATGTTAGTTATGGGAAAAGTTGGATAAGTCCGCATAAAATGGCATGCTCCTCCAGAATTTTTAGAACCACCAACATTAAATTTTGGGTGGGGTCATGTGACCTCCGCGCATAAACTGCCGCATAAAATTTAAAGTGGTCATATCAATGAGTGTTAATGCTAACGGTTAGGCCTTAACCATTGCCAATAATTCTTCCCACGACTTTAGCCCTCCGGTTCTCAGTGCCGGGTCCCATGTACTCCAGGCTAGCCATAAGGGGCTAGCCCCATATTCCTCTATCGCTTTCAATAAAACAAAGGCTTTTCACATATGTGTTAAGAAACACCGTTGTGGCCTAATGGTAAGACATTAGTGCCATAACCCAGAGGTCTCGGGCTAAAATCTATTAACTTGCAAATATTTTTCCATACCTCTTTCTATCTAGCCTTGGGCCACATGGCAGCCTTCGAGCCTGCCATGTGGCAACCCGTGATAGGCCTAAAAACTCAAAACTCAAAATCCAATAGATTAACGCCACTTCTCATCATAGGATTGGCCCAAACAAAATATTCTAGGGAATATTGTAGGGAATATTTTGAGGAATATTCTTGGAATGTTCCTTGGAATATTATTTTTTTATTTTTCCAAATTCAGAAAAGTCAACTTTGGTCAACTGAAAAATGGAGTTTACTAGAGACTTCAAACCTTAATAAATTTCGCATACGACCTCCGTTTTGCGAGTCGTTCATGGCACCAGAATCGCCGGGACGAGAAATTTTCGGTCGTTTAGAATGCAACCAATTTTGAAGACTTTCATTTTTGGGAATTTTTTTAAAACTTGGACATGATCTCCTGATCAAGACTGTTGGAGCACGGTCTCATAAAGGCTATGAATTTTTTCCATTTTTGTATATTTTTGTATTTTTTAGTCTAACGCAGGTGTTTTGGGGTGGGTCAAAGCCCCTAATGCATTTTAATTGGGTCAAGGGTAGGCCAAGAGTTTGAAAACCATGGTTTGCAGACCATTGAATGCGTAGGCTAAACTAGTATAAATAGATGAACCTTTTTGAGTCTTAGGTAGAAAAAGATATAGATTGATGTGAAGCACAAAATGTTAGATCTGTAGTCGGGTTGTTGGGTAAGGACTCTTGCTGGCTCTGTGCATGGAGATCCTTAGTTCTGATGTGTGCGGACCCTACTGGCTGTGTGCACAGGCAGTATTTTGGGCATGTAAGAGGATTTTGGTATTAATATATATGCGAAGTACTGTTGGACATCTAATGTTATCTGGATCTGTGTTGTTATGATTAATGCGAATGATTGGGTTATTAAAGTATCTGTTTGATAGCTGCGAAATTATCTGTACTTCTGTTATATGAATCTATAATATGTAATTGATGCAATTATAGTTACTCTGTTGATAGATTGATATTATGCACGTGGATGCAAAGATAATTACTAGATCTATGTCTAATCATAGCTCTATTATGTAAGCCTGCGCATAGATCTGTTAAATATGAATTAGATAGGCTGGGAACGCAGACCTTCTTGACTTACCTACTCTCTCGCAGGGTTGGGAAACCTGGTTCCAGCACCCTCCCATACTGCTTCGGGTGAGACTTTGGCCTGCGCAAGTGGGTCACTACTGAAAGGGACATTAGTATAGGGGTTTTTTGGCAAAACATAAACTCCGAACCTGGGTCAGGATCCCTCGAGCCAACAATAAACGTACTTGGATTCCCAACATACGATGATCTACTCTTAGCCCAAGGTCTAGTGTTGCAACCTCGCCTTGATAATACTCTTCTCCTACTCTATCTCAACCAACACATTAGCATCATAACATACCAAGAACATCATGATGACACAAACTACAACACTGACTATCACAATGCACACATCAAAATAACATAGACAAATAACATGCATGCATGAAAATTATATTCTTCCCATCGAGTTCAAGTGTTGAACCATGCTCTAATGCCAATCTATAACACCCTCTTCTCATAGTTACCCAAGTTAACCTCCCTATCGAGGTAAACATGTGGTGAAGAGTTACTATGATATAATTCAACCTCCTAAATCACCTTAAGTATGTGAAATCAACAAACCAAAACCTTACTGACTTCCCTTAACTGCTACATGACCCCCAAGGGCTAAACCACCCTTCTAGGTGTCCAAACCCTGAGTTAACCTACTTTTTCATTGATTTGAACACCCAATTGCATGCACAAGCCTGCATCCATGCAACTGAAAGCCTTCAATCGCATGTACAAGCATGCAATGAAGTTACTGTAGTATAAATTTCATAGTTATGTGCCTGCTACTGCGAAATCTGTGCCAGCTTTTCAGGACTAGACTCTAGTTCATTACCCAAAACTTGATGAAACTTTCCAAAACAATAAATGACACAAATAAAAAGTCTCCCATACGAAAATTAGACAATAAATTTTGACCTACCGAGGCCTAACCATGATAGAATATTCGTCAAACACATCATGAACATGTAATGTACAAGTCTTAATTACATATCTAAATATAGGGATCTCATACTTATCTGAAAATCATCAAGAAGGTTTGATGCCCTCTCACAATATCTGCATTATGATCTATTAGGTCATACATTCATTAACTATTCATTTACTAATCAAAACATTATGAGAGCCATAACTAAGGTCTGTCATAAAACCATGCTTATAACCAAAGTAATAATAGTGATAGAACAACCATCAAGCCACATAATAACATGTACACATAACTAGTAGAAAATTATGAAATTAGTGACTAGGTGACTAAAAACGTTAGCCACTGCAATTATTTCAAGTGAATTATAACTAAATTTGAGAAATTTTAAGCGACCGAACTAAAAATGACTGACTTAAATGACTAAATTAGTCTAGGGGTACAATATACGACTATATAATAAGTGACTAAACTAAAAGCGACTAACTTAAATGACCAATTTAGTCTATGACTAAAATATATGACAAGATAATAAGTGACAAAGTTAATAAGGATTAACGTAAATGACTATTATAGTCCAAGAATAAAAATATGACAAAATAACAAGTACAACAAGTATAAGAATTAGTCATTTATGTTAGTAATTTTTAATTGTGTCACTCCAGAAATGGAAAATTTCAATTTTGATATTGAAGTGTTACATTTCACTACAGGGGTCTCTGAATCCATTTGTAGTATTAACATTTAGAGACAAAGGGGTATTTGAATCCATCTACATAGAATATTCATTAAAGTCCAATGATGAGGCTCCAAGGCCCAGTCATGGTGTGAAAAACCTATGAATGGAAGACACATCCCTCATAGAGGCCAAAAAATATCCCTTAGAGAATATAGTTTATGTGGTTATTTGAAGCCTTTTTAATGGCCACTGATTATTTAGGACTTAAGTCCCTTTTTGTTTATTTCCTTCCTTGGCCACAGTAAAGGCCATGATGCATATCCTTATTATGCAAAACATAATAAATTCACATATTATCAATTTAACATGACCTATTAACCTCTAACACCGACTTAAAAATAAAACAATTATAACCTATCTACTAGTATTAAAAATAAAATAATTTAATTCATTTATCTCCGATTTTTACCTAGTGCAATTCTCATGTTTTCAAATTATACCACTCAAATTTTGCGTTCTTGTTATCAATCTAATTTTCTTTTTGTCCATAATATTCAATTTATGGTATTTATTAGTAATTTTATCTTTGTTACTAAGAAAATAGGAATTTCATTTCAAAGTGATCACCTGTAAAGGTGCTTTCATATACAAAATACAAAATATGGATTTTTATCTATCCCTACTAACTTCTAGAATTTTTTTAACCTAAAAGTGAGAGACCAGTAGTATGTTGATTGTTAATCCCTAGTAGATCACATTTATTATGCAATTTGATTGATGGGTCAATACCATTCATACAAACTTCGTTGTAACTATTCATTATTAACAAAAAAACTTAAACTAAAAGATAAAGACAAAGAAAACAATTTTTATTTCTTCTGATAGTGCTTATATGGTACCTGGAGATATTCTTTATTACTGACTTCTTGATTTCTAGTGAGTAGGTGAGCAGAATCTATAGTTTCTTCTAGGTGGGACAGTGAGAGCCACTGGTAAGCTTGGTTTGCAAGAGGTGCACCATCTTTGTTAGAGATTTTGGACTTCATATCGATTATACCCCCTTGAATATGATGGATGTGTAAGCCATCCATCCCTTGGTCCACCAACATTATTTGTAGCCTGATACTGATGTTCAAATTATGGGTCTTCATGCTTTCTTTTAGCTATGAAATATTCATATTTGAGGTGTCAACATAAGATTTTATCATCTTTCCAAGAATTTATGACTTCAATTATGGATTCTGGAGGACTAAAAAGGTCTCCCATAGTTCAACTTCATACCATCACCAATGACATGATTACATTCTTCAACTACTTCTCCATAGCCTCTAATAAATTCCCTACGTTTCTACAATCTACACATAATATGTTTTACTCCTTTAACTAATCCAACATTATGGTAGGTTGGTTCTGCTACTATCACTATGAATGTGCTGAGAGTAAGTTTTCATTGTTCTCTTGGAGCTCATACTTAGACATAAGAATGAGGGAAAATCAAATTTCTCCATAGCATGAAACCTATTTCTTATCAAATTTATCCATGAGGAAACACCTATTTATTATAGGATTTGGTAATAAAATATGGATCGTGAGGATACATACGGTGGCATGGAATTTTTTTCTTGCAATGTCCCTCGATTCTTTGTTCTCAAGTGGCATTCACTTGATTTCAGATAATAGAATTTTAATAATTACCACTAGCTTCATCCTCTCGTAAAGTTTAAGGATTGAGGGAGGATGGGTGGGGTTGCTAATTCATGGCTTAAGATGAATTGGAGAGGATGACTAGTTGGATCTCCCACCAATGCCTCTTGAATGATTTTTATTAGCTCTGATAATTTTAAGGTTCTCCCTCTCAATGGATGTGAGGATGAAAGTATTTTCCATGTCCCTTGAAGATGATTCCTATGACTAGTTTGTGACCTAGGAGGTTAATCATGGCCTTTTGTGCTCCTAGGAGGTTGACCATTTTTCATTCTATTACATTAAATTGAACACTAAACACAATTGGCAATATCCTTCAAATACATGAACATTAAAAAATATTTGAAATATACTCCATCCAAGAGCCACTTTAATTTTCTTGATAAATATTAAAAATACTATTAATTTGAAAACATAAAATAAAATGATTTGTAATTGATTAAATATTTATATTTTTTTAATATAAAAAATAGATTAATTATTATAAATTCAAATATTATTTATAAAAAAATTTAAAATTAAATTCCTGCCAAGAAACTTTTAACTAAACCCAATCCAAAACAACATAAAAAAATTTAAAGATTTTATTTTTTTCCCAATGATGTTTTGGTGACACTTAAAAAATATTTAAGCCTCTACAAGGGGTTTGTAAAACCCCCCCTTTTTTATGTTACAATTTCTAGTGTTTGCAAACTTGGCAGCCAATAGTCATTTCAATTGTGATCATAAACAGACGTTGCTTCCCAATGAAGGACAAGATGTCGAGACTATTTCCTAGAACGAGGATAGAACGATGTCGTAGTTAGGGAAACCGACAAAAATCATGCATCTCGATCTCAATCCGGAAATGGAATTGCTGGATATGAGTCTCAATCTCAAGAAAAATAATCATCAACTCACTGACAGAGGTGCCTGGATCAATTAACCTTGTTATTCGTGATGCTTGGTATTTGTATCACTACTCGACCAACTCTAGGTAGAACAACTTCTTGCACTTGGCTTTGCTGCTTATGGTGTTGTATAAGCATATGAGTAAGCAAACCAACTAATGATCTACCTGTTGCTTCATTTTATTTGAGAAAAAACCCAATTTTTAAAAGGTACATCTAATTTTTTTTAGTCCCAACTTTACACACAAACATGTAGCACTAATGACAATGCATTTCTCTGTTACAGTGTGTGTCTATATTTTTTAGATAGATATTTTGGGTTTAGAAAGGGGAGGAGAATAAATTTTTATTCTAGGAGTTGTTGATAATCCCATCATCGTTGTAACATAAAAAAGTGGAGGAGAATCATTTTTCATCCGAGGAAATATATTCCATGGTTTTAGCAAAGATGAAGGCGATTTCTGAAGCTTATCTTAGGACCACGGTGATGAAGTTTATCGTAAGTGTTCCTACATGTTTCAACGATTCTCAGAGGTAGGAAACCAAGGATGTTGTTGTTATTGCTGGCTTGAATGTTATCATAATTATCAACGATCCCACTACAATTGTCGTTGCCTATAGAATGGATGAGAAGGCTAATAGTCTTAGTAAAGTCAATGTTCTCATTTTTTATTTGGGTGGAGGTACCTTTAATGTTTCTGTTATGAAAATTGAAAACCATCATTTTGAGGTGAAGGACATAGTTGGTGATAACAATATGTGAGGTGAATATTTTTATGACATGATAGTTATCTAATTTATACGAGACATTAAAACAAGGTATAAAAATGGCATTAGCAAAAATGCCAGAGCCGTTGAGAGACATGGAAAATCGTGCATAAGGGTGAAGATAAATCTCCCTGGAGAATTACCCTTACAAAATGAGGAACACTGTCTGAGTGATCAAGGATGCTCATGAATGGAATATCCACTGGCTCAACCAAAATGAGCATGCCAAGTCCGACGATTTTGACGACAAGATAAAAGAGCTAGAGAGTATTTCCAATTCCAAACATAATGAAGATGTGCACGGGTACTAATATGGGTTGTTTTGGGTGTTAATATGTGCATCTTGATCTCAATCTGGAAATGGAATTGCTAGATATGAGTCTCAATCTCAAGACTCAGAATCTTCAACTCACTCACAGAGGTGGCTGGATCAAGTAGCATTGTTATTCGTGATTCTTGGTCTCCGTATCACTATTGGAACGAATCTAGGTATAAAAACTGCTTGCACTTGGCTATACTACTTATGGTGTTGTATAAGCATCTGAGTAAGCGAACAACTGATAATCTAGCTGTTGCTTCATTCTATTTGAGCCAAAACCCAATTTTTAAAAGGTACATCTAATTTTTTTTTAGTTCCATCTTTACACACAAACATGTAACATTGATGACAATGCATTTATCTCTTATGATGTGCGTCTATATTTTCACAATAGATATTTTTGCTTTATATGGGATAGATGGAGAAGCACGTCATAATTTTTAACTAGTTCCATATTTTTTCATCTGGAGTCTTGATCTTGTAATTTGAAATCTATTTTACTGCTAAGGAAGCATTATAAATTATGCATGGCATTATTTTATGGTAGAATTACAACATCTTGTCATCATCACATCAGAAGTAGCGAATCACATCGTTTTTTCAGGCTAAAAATGGACTATTGTGACAAAGAGTTCATTATCTTTTCTATTATCTGGGTGCATTTGTCTATTTGGATTCAAATATTTGAAATTTATGATCCCAGAATGAGTTGTTAGCTGCCATAGTCGATCGTTAATGATCAGGAGCACACTAGTAACAACACCTGGAAGCCTACATGAAATTCCATATATGTTACACCATTTTTTGGTCATCTAACCTGTTACTATTAGATGGACCTAAGTACATCATGTAAGACCAATTTTACACTAAGTAAAATTTCTTTCACTATGAAAAATAACTTAGTAAAACACTTTTATTAAGTTGTTTATGGTCTAAATAGGAAACCCCATGAGGAAATATTAAACAAATCTACATTTGTTTGATTTTCCTCAAGGAATAATTAGTTAAACAACATTTTAATTAATATTCATGGTCATATTTAACCCAAAACAAGAAAATTAATTAGATAAATTATTATTTATCTTATTCTTTTCTATGAATAATTATTTAAACCTTATTTAAATAATATTCCTTGTTAAATTTGACTAAATCGCTAATAAATAGTTAAATAAATCATTATTTATTTAATTATTACTCAACCAAATCCTTAAAATAATAAATAAATCATTTATTTATTTATTATTTACAAATAAATGGATTTTACCCAAGTCAAATTCTTTTTCCCTCCAACAAATATCATAAAATATTCCATAAAAGTTCGATCTTGATTTCATTAACTATGCACCAATATCTACACTAACTCAATATTTTTTTATAAATAGAAGGGTTTTTCCATTCATTCACCACATTTTTTTCCTAAAGATCACTCTGGATCTAAACTTTTGGTCTAACTTTGATCCACCATCATTGTCAAATTTTTCTATCTTTTGCTTGTGAGCTCCCTTTAAGTTCCAATTTTGTTTGGGTTTTGTACACCATCAAGAGAGAGGAATTTTAGATCTAAAGTGTTGAGGCCTTACAAGAACCCATCCCATTGAGGAGAACTGGTAACATCCTTCTATGTTTTCCTCCCATGTGCCCTTAATATAAAATTAATTCAACATATTGTTGTCTTGTCTATTGGATGCATGGAGCAACTCTTGTTTTTATTTACTACTTAATTTCTTTTGATGCATAGATCTAGATTTTTGCAGCATTTATCTTGGTCACCTAATTACTGATCTAAAGATATTGGCAGCCATATTTGCTGTTAGGGTTGTTTGTTATGCACATCTAAAGTGGTATTTTTTCGTACACTTGTGATTAATATTCATACTAACAAATGGTGACTCCACATGGATTTAGGATTACGACCGTTGTCATTTTTCAGATTGCTGCATATCCAGCTACTTCAAACCCTAGGATTTCTCTTCAGCTTCTTGTTTTTCTTTTCTTGATGTTTTTTTTAACCTATAAAACCCTAAAACATTAAAAATTATAACTTATGTGTGTTTTAGGACCTATTACATAGGTGACTGACATCAGCCGCAGCTGAGACGACACATTCTGCTGAAACCTGCTCCTGAGAGCACCAGAAGTGCAGGTTGCAATTTTTTTCCCTAAACCTATGACCTGGAGCTTCAAGATGCGAAAATATGCCCAAAACCTGTGACCTCAGCAAGACATAGGTCAGAAACTACGACCTCACTTTTTTGTGGGAGGTTTTCAGAAAGTTTTATGGGTTTGTCTAGGCCTCTGTTCAGGGTTGTCTGACCTCTATATTTGCTCGTTTTGGACCTGTAATTGTTCTATTTTACTCATCTAAGCGGGAACCTAGCCCTCTTGGGTTTTAGTACCCTCCACACTTTGTGGAAGTGTTTTAGCTGTTGCAGGTTGTCTGAAATTTTCAGAGTGTTCAGCCATTTTTCCGATGTGATACCTCACCTTCAGATCCACTTCATATTGGATATTTATCCATCCAAATCACCTCCTTTAGTTTTCTTTGGGTTTTCCTCTAGGTTCCACTCCATTTCCCTTCAGGAGATAGCCTTTTGCCACCTCATTTACAACCATTTTTCCTCTGATTTTTTGTTGTTTATTTGCACCTATTTCCAATAGATCCCTATCTCTCTCCGACCCTAGATCTATTGGCTATTTTGGTGTGTTTTGACTAGTTTTTTTCCCACCTACAGACTACTTGTTGAGAGGCTTCCCTCCTTAGGTTTAGATTATTGCATTATTAGTTGTCTATTTGCTGTTATTGCAATTTCATATACTGTTATCTGCAGGTTTATTTACATTTATACAACACACATTTTTTCTTTCTCTACAAACGTTTGGGTTTAAAAATCAAAATTTACACACTTTACACACACACCCTAAGTGAAGAAGAGATTTGTTAACACTGCCAAGAAAAGACTTTAACATTGAAATCAATTGATCCTACACCTCTCTGCCCTTGTTTCAACATTGTAATCATTTGATCCTGAACCTTTCCGCCCTTATTGGTCTCTCTTCGCCTTGTGCCGTGTTTCTATCATCATCATTGCACCACCAAGGCATTCATCCCGAAGAATTCTTGGCCTTCATCCTCAGTCTCCAGTAGGAAGACTTACTCCTCTGCGTAGGATTCAAGTTAATCCTCCACTGAGTCCACACTATCACTCCTCTTCTAGTTCATTGGGTTCTCCTTCTGGTTCCACTCTTGGTTCTCCTCTTGTCACCTTCACCATGTCTGGTTCAGGACTTAACATTGGTGGTAGCCCCAGCCCTAATGCTGGGAATACTACTAGTGGGACCGCAACAACAACTACTTCGGCTGCTCCCTTGCTCCCCTATATGGCAAGCCTCAGTCTTCTTGATTTTAACCAGCTGATCAATGACCCTATACACCATGATGCTATTTGGCTTGCTATGCCAACCAAGCTCCCTTCCGAAATCCCCAATTTTGAAGGCCTTGCTAGAGAAGATCCTACAAATCATGTTCGATCTTTCCACATGTGGTATTCATCTAACTCCATTACCAATGACTTTGTCTATCTTCGGTTGTTCCAACATACGCTTACAGGTGAAGCTTCTAAGTGGTATGTTGATCAGGCCTCATCCTCTCATACCACCTTTGCAACTCTTGCTTAGGATTTTCTGTCTTATTTCCAGCTTCCACTTCATTACGACACTGGTACCAAAATTTTGACTTCTTTTCGTCAATAGTATGCAACCTGCCTATCTGATCATGTCTAGGAATAGTGGAGAAAAAAGAGCCTATGTCGATCCCCTACCTTTGAAGACCATGTCTACATGGAATGGTTCCTTAGATCTCTCTTGCTTGCTATCAGAAAAGATGTTTCGTCGCATTTCCCTCAAACCAAAGTAGTCGCACTCCAAATTGTGTTAAAATATGACATGATCTACGCTCAATCTGTAATATTCCTTTTTCAGAAATATCAAAATTCTATGCCATAGATGGACTGCAAGGGCATTTACTGGATATGTCACCTCCTAGAGAAGGGTGAGATCCAGAGGATTTCTAGCCCTTTGCAGACTCTGTCTACATATATGTGAAATCTCCTAGTAGGAATGGCTAGCAAACCAAGCCTGGAAAACATATTTCCCAAAAATGGAGGCAGTAGGATTTGATCCCTGGTCTGGGATCCTTTAAATATATCTGTCTAGAGCTGAAATCTTGAAGTGGACTCAAAACAAATCCTTCTAGGAGCTTGAGACAAGCCTCCTTCACATGTTATCTTCAGAAAAGGGCCCAATGAAGAGAGTTGCAACAACACTTTGCTCAAAAAAGGAAATGTCAGTGTTATTTCTAATGAGCCATGTCACATGAAGATGAAATAAATTTGTAAATATATGTCTAGTATAAAATTTAGACAAACTCTTGAGGAATCTCTTACTTAAAGCATGCCAAAGAATCTCAAGGAGACAATGTGCATAAGAATGGAGAAAGCACTGCTCACATATTTTATTCCTACTAAGACTGCATAGTCTATGGGAGGTACTACAGTAGTAAATATATAAACATGAATGATACAGAAATTTAAGCTCAAATAAGGAGGGGGAGCAAGGCTTCAACCCCTGAAAATACAATACAACAATCCTCTAAAAGGATTGGATGGAAACTAGACAAATGCCATTTTTACCAAAATTCCGGAGTTGTTGGGAAGCTGCTGCAACTCAATAGAGATTGGAAATGAAAGGAGATTGCTGAATATGATCCCTTTTCTGAAATAAATCCTCTATTCAATCTTCTAGATGAAAGGCTGATCCTTTCATAGAAGATCTCACCACCCACCAAAATGCTGCAACCCTTACTACAAATGCTCTCTATGAACTGCACAGTCAAGGAAGAGGGATGCTCTTCTACTGATGGAAATGATTGGCCTGATGCCAAAGATGATGGGTTGAATATCAAAAAATCCCTCACTAATCTCCCAAAGGAATGGAGACTCCCTCCTCTTAAATACAATGTCGGAAGTAGTGTTGAGGAACCCTCCCCTACAACACCCAGCAACACAACTCAACCACCAATGGAGACTGCACTGGAGCTTAATGGAATGCTTTGGCCTCAAGCCAGAATATGGTGAAAATGAAGAACAAGCTCTTCCAAGAGATACTCAATGGAAGAGATGGGATTCCTGCCCGGGAACACCCAGTGCTAGCAGCACTGCATCTCAGCTAAACAGCCAGAGGATGCTCTTGTCTGAGAAGACAAGAAAAATGATAATCAGAAGCATGAATGAGAATGGTTGCTTCGTTCTCCTTTTAAATAAGTGAAGGGTGCTTTGCCATGGGCCCCACACCTTAGGGTTTCCTCTCTAAAATGATCTCCTCCTCATGCAAACTGCGCTGAGCCCACCAAGTCAACCTTATCTTTTCAATCTACGCAGTCAACTTGTCTTCTTCTAGAATTATTCATCTGCCAATTGTCTCTTTTCACACATGGGGTGTGAAATACAGTTCTTTATTGATCCATTTTCACATTATAAGGGTTCCTTATCTATATTTTTATTATCAATGGGTTCTCTTACCCATTTATTCTCCTCCTAAAGTAAAAATGAAAGTTTTTAATCTTCCATAAAATTTTGGAACATTACAGTCCTCCCCTCCCAAATGTTGCTTTCCCTCAAGCAACTTGTAAGGATAGAACTGAAGGATGTCCTCTTCCTCCAACTATATCATCTACTCATGATGAACTCCCCATGAAGAATGAAATGTTGTATCAACAAGAATCTCCATACTGCTCCTCCCAAACATGTAAACTAGCCAGTGTGGCCATCATCATGAACATGGAATGTACTCAAGAAGGCAATAAGGTGTTGTCTAGAGGTCTCCTTGAGGCATGGTGTTAAAATGGATTGGGAAGAACATTCCCCACATGTGAATCCTCCATCCCCAAGCAACCATTCATATGAATCTAGTTACCTCCAGATAAGGCAACTGCTGAACATCTTCTTCCACCTTGAGCTCCAACAAAGAAGGTGGGCTAAAAATTTGAAAGTTGTAGGCATCATAGCCTACCCCACGTTGTTCACCTCTCCACTCATGAAAAATATAGAGTGAAGGCTGCTCTTTGGCTGCAGAAATGTTTCCCTCAAGTGTCAAGATGAAGTTTGGATCTCCAAGGATCTTCCCTCCTCGATTGTGAATTGATCTAGCCCAATGTCTCTCCTTTGTGATGGAAAGGAGATCAACACAATCATATGACTCCCCATCACTCCCATGGCTCACCTCAAGAAGGAATAAAGGCTGAAATATGGTGGCCACATCATTTCTCATGCTCCCCTTAGAGCACGCCCTGCAAAAAATATGGGGATCTTCTCCCCCAAAGGACGCATCCATCCCATGTGCCTTTCTCCCAATCATGCTCCCAACAATAGTATGATCTATAGCAGCATAGAGAGCCAAAGTAAGAGTCATGCTGGATGAGATATATATAAAGTGAGCGGGACATTGATCCCTCTTATGCAACTAGCACAGTTTGAGCATAAACTGCAATAGAGAATGACAAAAGATGTGGTTTCTTAACCACCGGTTTGCTGCTACATTATCCACATGTATTTGGAGAAAATGAGTGATGTATGATGCATGGTGAGCATGTCCTCCAAAATACAAATCTCCCCCAAGTCCACCAAGGGAGTGGTTATCAAAATTTCTCATAGCCTCAAGAAGACCATGCAACCTCAATGTAAGAATGCTCCTCCTTGGAGCAACATCCTGCACATATGTGGTTAAGGGATGCATGTATACATGATATAAATCAAAATAATCAACACCCTTAACACAATTTTTGCTCATGCAATGGGAGCATCTCATAGATGAGCCTCCTTCCATTCCCAAAGAGAAGAGAGAAGACTATCATAACTCTTCCCAAGATCCATGTGCATGCATATCTCCCATGCCAAATGTAGATGTGGGAAGGCTGCTATCCTTACCCCGCTTTTCCTGCCACAACGCAGAAAATGAAATGAGAGTGGGTGCGAATGATGTTGAAAGACTGCTTCTCTCCCCCTAAAGCCTACCCAAGACTCTCAGCATGCAACAAGTTGTCCCAAGGTCTCCACACTGTTGAAATCAGTGATTGATGCCTCACTGTTTGAAGCATCTATCCCCTTCATCTGAACCAGTGGCCTCCTTGGTGTGATGTCTCCACTCAATGAGAAATTGTCATTTTAAGATGACTGTATACATGGATGAACAACCCTGTCCATGCTTCCACTACGTAGCTCAATCACCTTCCTAGGTGTAATGACCTCCAAAAATGGATAGAGATGGGCCCTCCTATCACATGGTGCTGGGTCTCTCCTCTATCTTCTTCCTGAATCTTCATGGTCTTACACCTCATCTTCCATGGCACATATGAATCATGAAGTGTGCCTTGATCTCCATGCATGAGATCCTGACCTTCTTGCAAAGATACAAGAATCCCTCTATTTGGAGAAAAAACTCCTTTCTCCTCTGCATGAGGCACTAGATGATCTCTAGATTTGCCAGCACTATTTCCCTCTGTCTCTGCAATAAAGTTGGGAAACATCTCAGTAATCTGATCCACCTTTGAAAAAGAGAGCTCTCTGGTTTGTTGCTCAAAGGTGTGGGATGAATGTTTGGCCTCCAACAAGGCTTGATGCAATTTTTCAGCTCCTCCAAGGGTTTCTTGAGGTGGTTCTGCATTTCTATGCAAAGGTTTTGCTTGAGTCCCTTGGTTTAACTCCATCTCATGAGTTTCCAGAATGTTCTGATCAAATCCTTTCACCAATGAATTAGTGAAATTTACATAAGATGAAGCTCTAACATTCTCAAAAGAAATGGACCCAAGTTTCCACCATGCATGATCCTTACCTCTCAAATGAAGCGGTGAAACCTTGATGATTTCTTCTTCTAAAATGGGGTGCTGCTGTTGGAAGGTGTTTTGCTCCTCCACCCAATATTTGGATAAATATGAAGGTGAACCTCCAAAAGTAGATAGATGAAATCTATCTTGCTGCTCCTTCCCCTTCACCTTGCTCTGGAAAAACTTAGAAAAAGTGGGCTGATTTATGAACCCATGAGTGTGAGACTCATACTCCTTCAAGAAATCACTAAGGGTTTCCTCCTTAGTCACCTTTCTTCCTTCTTCCATATCCCTCATAGAAATGATGGGCCTTTGACTGCACTGTTCATCATGGTGTGTGACTGCATGCTTACCTGCACCATGTGCAAATCTAGGGCTTCCTTCAGTTTCGAACCCTCTTTGAGATTCTCCATCAATCTCCCTCCTAACCTTTCTGAAATATTCATGTGTGCCTTGCATAGATTTGGGAAGAAGACTTGTGAGTATTTTCTTCTCCTTTCTTCCAAGAGATGGAGTCTCTCTCCTGCTCAACTCCTTATTTCCTTCTAGATGAGAATAGGAAGTGCAGGGGTCTTCCTTTTTTTTTTTCTCTTCCTCCTTGGGGAGGTTATTCTTCTTTTCAAAAATGGATGATATCAATCTCATCCTCTTCATCTTATGTTCTCTTTCTTGGGCGTGAAGACCACTGGCTGAGCCAAGAAAGATGCTTTGATACCACTGTAATATTCCTTTTTCAGAAATATCACAAGTCTGTGCCAGAGATGGACTGCGGGGAATTTACCAGATATGTCACCTTCTAAAGAAAGGTGAGATATGGAGGCTTTCTGGCCCTTTGCAGACTCTGTCTACAAATATGTGAAATCTCCTAGTAGGAATGGCTAGCAAACCAAGCCTGGAAAAGGCATTTCCTAGAAATGGAGGCAGCATGATTTGATCCCTGGTCTGGGATCCTTTAAATATATCTGTTTGGAGCTGAAATCCTGAAGTGGACTCAAAACAAATCCTTCTAGGAGCTTGAGACAAGCCTCCTTCATATGTTATCTTCAGAAAAGGGCCCAATGAAGAGGGCTGCAACAACACTTTGCTCAACAAAGGAAATGAAACCTTTATTTCTAATGAGCCATGTCACATGAAGATGAAACCAATCTGTAAATATATGTGTAGTATAAAATGTAGACAAACGCTTGAGGAATATCTTACTTAAATCAAGCCAAAGAATCTCAATGAGACAATGTACATAAGAATGGAGAAAGCACTACTCACATATTTTATTCCTACTAAGACTGCACAGTCTATGGGAGGTACTGCAGCAGTAAATACATAAAAATGAATGATACAAAAATGTAAGCTCAAATAAGGAGGGGGAGAAAGGCTTCAACCCCTGAAAATAAAATACAACAATCCTCTAAAAGGATTGGATGGAAACTAGACAAAATGGCATTTTTACTAAAATGCCGGAGTTGTTGGGTAGCTGTTGCAACTCAATAGAGATTGGAAATGAAAGGAGCTTGCTGAATATGACGCCTTTGCTGAAATAGATCCTTTGTTCAATCTTCTATATGAAAGGCTGATCCTTTCATAGAAGATCTCACCACCCACCAAAATGCTGCAACCCTCACTGCAAATGCTCTCTATGAACTACGCAGTCAAGGAAGAGGGATGCTCTTCTACTGATGGAAATGATTGGCCTGATGCCAAAGATGATGGATTAAAGATAAAAAAATCCCTCACTAATCTCCCAAAGGAATGGAGACTCCCTCCTCTTAAATACAATGCTGGAAGTAGTGTTGAGGAACCCTCCCCTACAACACCCAGCAACACAAATAAACCACCAATGGAGACTGTGCTGGAGCTGAATGGAATGCTTTGGCCTCAAGCCAGAATATGGGGAAAATGAAGAACAAGCTCTTCTAGGAGCTACTTAATGGAAGAGATGGGATTCCTGCCCGGGAACACCCAGTGCTAGCAGCACTGCATCTCAGCTAAACAGCCAGAGGATGCTCTTGTTTGAGAAGACAAGAAAAATGATAATCAGAAGCATGAATGAGAATGGTTGCTTCGTTCTCCTTTTAAAAAAGTGAATGGTGCTTTACCATGGGCCCCAAACCTTAGGGTTTCCTCTCTAGAATGATCTCCCCCTCATGTAAACTGCGCTGGCCCACCAAGTGAACCTTATCTTCTCAATCTGCGCAGTCAACTTGGCTTCTTCTAGAATTATCCATCTACCAATTGTCTCTTTTCACACATGGGGTGTGAAATCCAGTTCTTTATTGATCCCTTTTCACATTATAAGGGTTCTTTATTTAGATTTTTATTATCAATGGGTTCTCTTACCCATTTATTCTCCTCCTAAAGCAAAAACAAAAGTTTTTAATGTTCCATAAAATTTTGGAACATTACACAGTCAGGTTATTTTTATACCGTTCTACCTGATCTTCCTAGACCCGGTGGTGAAAACGCACTGGGGGCACCTCATGCCGCCGATGGTATCATTGGAGCTCTCTCCCATCCATACGCTCAGCCTTCCATGGGCTGTGATTTTCCTCAAGGGGGGGGCAGCACCTCCTACACTTTTCCCCCTCCCAATAGCATGTATCCAGGATATGGTATGCCTCCTCCTTTGCCCAACCTCATGTTTACCACAATGTTACCCAACCTCCTTATTATATGTATCCACAGCCTAGTTCTCCAGCTCCTCCAACATTAGCACCTCTGCCTCCCTTTCCTTCTCAACCCCCACAACAACATCCACCACCCCCTCAGGGGCAAGTGTATGCACAGCAGGGAGCGACTAATCCTCCTCCTTCCCAAAAGAAGAGGAAAGGCACTCAAAATCAATTTTCTCCCAGTAATCCTGGATGTAATCCCCAAAATAATGGACCTTACATTGCTAACCAGCAATAGGGCACTCAGCCCAAGCAGGATAGTCCTGTTCACATGAACAAACCTTATTCTTGTTGTGGTGTTTATAGTCATTACATGCATGATTTTCCTCTTTTACCATAGATGAAGCAGATGTGGGAGTCTCAAGCAACATTGCGAGGACAGCAAGCCTCCCCTTCTATCCCTTCCATTGTTGCGCCTAGTCAGCCGGCTGTGTTTACTAATCCTTTCCCTCAGCAAGGATTTGTGGCTACCCAACCACCTGAAGTTCAGGTGGCCACTTAGCCTCTTCCATCTGGTACCTCTGATTACCAGATTATCATGATGAAATCTGACCAACCTATAACCGTAGATATGAATCTTCAGACTTGGTCTCGTCAGTACAACAAGCCTCCCACTACGTCTATCCCTGAGCCACCTCCTTTGGTCCCTACAGAGCCTCTTTCGACACCTAATGGTCCCTTGAAAATCCCTCAGCCTAAGGCAGAGGTTCATACCAAGATCCCTAAGGGACCACTATGTCGAAATGCTACTTCTGGAAAAGCTACCCATTCGTATAACATAGTAGATGATTTGGTGCAATCTCTTGCTGTCATCTCAACACTGGAACTCCTCCATTCCTGCCCTTCACAACGAAAATATCTACTATCTACCATGGGCACTGTAGATCCTTTCGATGATCGATTGATTGTCTTTGATGTTGACCGATCATAACATCCTCCTCTCCCTGCTTCCATCGCCTTCCAAATCCCAGTCAAGATCTAGAACGCCAACATTTCCCAGTGTATCATTGATGAGGGGGCATCCACTTGTGTGATGTCCTCTTCGATTTGGAAGCAACTTGCATCACCTAAGTTATATCCTTCCACTATCACTCTTCGAGTGTGAGATGGCCACACCTCCTAGTCTATTGGCTTATTCTGCAATTGTCCTATTACGCTTGCGGGCAAGACCGTTTGCGTTGACGCAGAAATCATTGATGTCCCCTTAGATTACAACATTCTATTGGGCCGTAGCTACACCTATGTGATGCCTGCTATCTCATCTATGGTCCACTACAAGATGTCCTTCCTTCATAACGGAAATATAGTCACCATTGACCAGTTGACATATTATGAACCGAAGTCTCAGACCTCCCCTGAGTCCATCATTTCTTCGATGGGCAATAAGAAAATTGTCGATCCTTTGACCAGTATCTCACCTGGAGTCTACAAAGACTCCTCTCTGCTTGGTACATTCCTTGGTCTTCCTCATCTTGTCTCTGATCCCAACTCATCGAATTTTTGCATGATGTAATCATCTCAAGCTTCCCTCAAGTGCCCTGCTTCGGCTAGACAATAGCCTCCTCATCCTCTGCATCCTATTCCTAGCCCTTCAATTCAACCTTCTGAACCTCCTCCTCCTAGCCCTTCACCTACAAATAGTATCCATGAGCCTCTTTACCCTCTTGGAATGGTTCCTCTAGGCCTTAACCATCTTAGATCCATCCCGCCTGCCCATTACATCTCCCATCAGATACCATTCCTATCTCCCCCTCCTAGAGTGTACTCAGTACCTTTCATGGCCACCCTATCTATTCCTAACCTGACTTTGGGGATTCTCGTCTGGTACCTTGATCCCCCAGCCACCACCCCACTTGGTCAACCCAAACCTTATCTTGCTTTGACCCCGTTTCAACCTATCCCTATGACTTCTCCCGCTGCTACAGTGCCTTAGCCACCTCAACAGGAACCTCCTCCTGTTGTGACCACTTTGGGTAAGAAAGGCAAAGCGCACAAGAAGGCATCAAAAGACAAGGTTGCCCCGATTGACCTTGCTCATCCTCCCCCTCCAAAGCCTTGTGGTTTATGTGATGTCGTCGGTCATGCCACCCATAATTGTCCTGAATTGCCACGTCTCAAGACCATGGTTAGTGTTGCGTTCCCTGAATCTACAGTCCCAAAAACCTCTGTTCCTTCCTCGACTACAGCCAAGAACCCCAAGGCTATTCACACCAACCACCCTTGTGATTTGTGTCATCTCCATGGCCATTATACCCACCTCTGTCCCAACCTCAAGGACTTCTGCAACTCTTTAGAGGTAGTTCACCAATTCGTAGCCAAGCGCAATGTGTCCATCGCTCCCTTATTTGCGTGTTTTCCTTCAGTAGAACCAAAGGACACATCCACTCCTATTGACATTCCCCCTCCAGATGTTGAAATGACAAAGACTTCAGCCATTTTCCACTACCTGTCATCATCTACGAGATCCTCGGTGGAAGACCCCCTAGGGCCTTCCCCTTTTGTTTCGCCTGACCTCCCTTCAGCGATCACCTTGGGCTCAACATTAGTGGATCCTTCATCTACTTGTTCTTCTGTCACCCTCCGTGACAATGCGCTTGTGAACCTCACTTCTCATGATGATGAGTCAGGTAGCTTCGCCACATCAGATGGTTTTTATTCCTCCAGTCACCCCATCTTCTATTACGATGATACATTATGGAAGCATTTACCACCCCTAATTTTATCTATTCCCCCTTACATCGAACCCATGCATTCTAACCACATACACCTTGTGGCCATTACATTTACACCCAATGTTTTGGTAAGGGGGCACCCATATTTGAGAGTCCAGGAGAAGAAATTCTCCACAACTCTCCTAGCGCGTCTGGTCATGTCAACTCTAGTACCATTATTCTTCCCCATTTAGAAGAGCTTATAGAGTCCCATATCACTTCATATCACTCTAGGGATGATACCCCTCATCATTCCTTCATCTTACATCAAAAACCCAGTCCCCTAGACATTGTTGTTAGCCAACCTATTGGTTTTCTAGGAGAGCACTAGTTCATTATCTCCAAATCCTCTCTTTGGGATAGTGACACCATGTATACCAACCCATAAACTTAAGTCCATTTGCTTCATATATGTAGTACCAAAAGAGATTGGTAATCCTCCATTCCATTTCTCAAACTGCATAACCATAACAAAAATAAATGGCACACCACATCATAAAAATGTTTTTAGATTCCCCCTTTCTAAATACATTTTGGCATGACCTTAACATGCTTTGGGGCACCTATGCCCCTCAACCATAAAAATCCCATATCTCAGCCAAAAACAACATTGAAACCCCCTTTCTCTGATAGGTTGCAGTTTTCTGCCCAGTACCTACTACCCAGGTCACAGAACAGACCCCAGAATGTGTGACTTGGCCTGTTCATGAGCTCTGGGTACCTAAACTGAAATTTTGATCCCCTTCATTGAAAAAGTAGGGTTAGGAATCTTACCTGCAATTGACAGATCTCGATTCCAATGGTTGGTTTGTCTACTATGATCGCCACAAGATTTAGGGCCTTCTCTCCTCTCTACATTCACCACAGCTCCATATGCAAATGAGTGAATTTGGAGGGAAAATGCCTTATTAAAAGGGAAACCCGTGTTTTTTCTTTTGCCTACTGTGGCCAAATGATAGCTTAGTTTGAAAAACCGTCTGTACTATTCAAAAGATCTCACCGAGCCCTCAAATGGGCATCTGTTAGTTTTTTGTGATTTGATACTTCACCAAGACACATTTCGTTCAAGAAGGGTCACTTCACCACTCCTCAAAATCAAATTTCTTCACCTGCAACACTTGTACTTGGGACACCACTTTGCCTTCATACTTTTCCATGTTCGTGCCAATTTTCATCGTTAGTAACCATCATGTACTCATGTTTTTATGGTCCCCATTGGACCTTTTCTGTGTGGCAGCATCATCGAGTCACCCTTCTTTAGAGCATCCGAGTTGAGTCATCATCACATTCATGGAGTCCATCCTGAGTCCCTTTGTATCCCACTATAGTCCTGCATCCTTCATTGCTTGGTTCCTCTCTTGTGTCACACATTATGGCCTTCAGTCCCACTATCCCCTATCCCTCATGATGTTTTGTCAGCCGCTGCTAGGTCATCTATGCCCTTTATGCTCTAACAAGGGAATTCGTCTGTCCACTAATCAGTATCCCCCATTTCATCATCATCCCTAGTGTTAGTCTATCAGTCACTCTACTATTTTCTCTCATACCTTAGTTGAGGATCCCTTATTGCCTCACCTATGGCGGACCTCCTTCTGTCGACATTAGATCATTCATTCTAGAAGATAGGTCTAGAGGGCGGTGTATTTTGGTTCCAACGTCCACTTTTGCTTGAAGACTTGGATCAGGCAAAGGGATTCATCATTGCCCTTTGACTTGATTTTTTCTTAGCTCCAGTACCTTTTAGCATGATCGAGATCCGTATACTTGATAGTTCAGTGATGCAGCAAATGATACCGGCGATTCCTGAGTGTGTGAGATGTTTCAGCCCTCATTAGGGGGCGGCCCTACAGGTAGCCCCCCACATACCTGGATGACCTCTTCATTATAGCCTTTGATGCAGCTCCATATATTTGATGTTGTCGGCCTCAGCCGCTTGCAACGCCTTTTTTTTTGCGTGTATCAATCATATTTTCAGAGCCCTTTCCTATTTAGAAGGGCATTTGGGTTGTATTTGTATCTCATGTACTCAGGTATTATTGTATAAGTCTTGGTTGTTATCCCAGGCACAGTATGTATGTGGGATTCATTATCATGTTTTTACTTGGCTCATGTTTATGCCATCATGTACTATATTGTTCAGTCCCTTATTCACTGGACACATTATTCTTTGTACTTTGTCTCGGCGGGCATAGATATACCACCCCCACCACCTATAGCACAGGTACTCACTCATAAAAGAAACTTGTCACACCTGTAAGTCTCACCTCCTTAGGGTCTAGTCCTTTAGCACTTTGGTATACCTTATATTTCTCTCTCTTTGACTTCCCCTTCAGTGTCTAGTGATTGAGTTCTTACAACATACTTCGGTCATATGACTAGCTCCTAACACTCGCACGCTGGGGGGCAATATGTTACACCATTTTTTGGTCATCTAACCTGTTACTATTAGATGGACCTAAGTACACCATGTAAGACCAATTTTACCCTAAGTAAAATTGCTTTCACTATAAAAAATAACTTAGTAAAACACCTTTAATAAGTTGTTTATGGTCTAAATAGGAATCCCCATGAGGAAATATTAAATAAATCTACATTTGTTTGATTTTCCTCAAGGAATAATTAGTTAAACAATAGTTTAATTAATATTGTTGGTCATATTTAACCCAAAACAGGAAAATTAATTAGATAAATTATTATTTATCTTATTATTTTCTAGGAATAATTATTTAAACCTTATTTAAATAATATTCCTTGTTAAATTTTACTAAATCACTCATAAATAGTTAAATAAATCATTATTTATTTAATTATTACTCAACCACATCCTTAAAATGATAAATAAATCATTTATTTATTTATTATTTACAAATAAAGGGATTTGACCCAAGTCAAATTCCTTTTCCCTCCAACAAATATAATAAAATATTCCATAAAAGTTGGATCTTGATTTAGTTAATAATATTTTAATTATGCACCAATATCTAGACTAACTCAATATTTTGTTATAAATAGAAGGGTTTTTCCATTCATTCACCACCTTTTGTTGCCTAAAGATCACTCTGGATCTATACTTTTGGTCTGACTTTGATCTACCATCATTGTCATATTTTTCTATCTTTTACTTGTGAACTCCCTTTGAGTTTCATTTTTGCCTGGGTTTTCTACACCATCAAGAGAGAGGAATTTTAGATCTGAAGTGCTGAGGACTTACACGAACCCATCCCATTGAGGAGAACGGGTAGCATCCTTCTATGTTTTCCTCCCAGGTGCTCTTAATATAAAATTCATTCAACATATCGTTGTCTTGTCTATTGGATGCATGGAGCAACTCTTGTTTTATTTACTACTTAATGTCTTTTGATGCATAGATCTAGATTTTTGCAGCATTTATATTTGTTACCTAATTGCATATGTAAAGATATTGGCAGCCATCTTTGCGATTAGGGTTGTTTGTTATGCACGGCTAAAGTGACCCTTTTTTGTACACTTGTGATTAAGATTCATACTAACAGTTTAGGTAATCAAAAAAAATTAAAAGCATATTTCTCTCTTACGATGTGTTTGTTTTTCTATATTTTATAAGATATATATTTTGGGTTTGAGAAGATCATTCCTACTCTTTGAGTGGATAGGAATGAACACCATGCTCATTTTTGTCATGGCAGGCGAGGCTATATTCTCAGCATTTTTTAATAGATGGTATTATGACACTCCTAATAATACCTTGGTATGTATATCTATCTGAGTTCTCATTTTCACGCTCTCTCACCCACACAATGTCTTTGTTTATTATGTTTTTTTCACATTGTTATAATCATATTCATAAAGCCCAGAGGAATACTAGAAATATTTGATAATTATACCCACTTCCCTTAATTTAGTCTCACAACAAACAAATTCTCCAAAACAAAAGCAATATACATGATTTCTCCTGTTCTCAAAAATACATTACAGTCCATATACATAAGTCTTTCACAAAAAAAATATTTGAATTTCAACAATTCTAAAAATTAGTAAACCAGAATTTGAACATCCTACTACTCAACACTCAGTAGACAACTTCAAACTCCAACTATTATCTTCAAGCTTTCTATCTAGTTGATTCCTTCTTTGACCTCCACTCCAAGTAGTAGTCATTTTGATAAATCATCTGTTCTTGTGTTAGGTTCTCTCTGAAGCATGATTATGGTATTGGTTATGCAGAATTATGGATTACGGATAAAACATTCTTCCCTAGATGTAGTGCTCATCTAGAACACGTTAAATACTTTGCAACTACTTTTCCTAACTGTAAATAGACACACAAAACATATCAAAGAACTTACTTGGAGTCTAAGTGCTTCCTATTCTCCTTCTGTCGCTCTTGTTGTAGCTTCAAATCTGAGCTAAGTCGCCAAAATATTCTCTGCAAAGATGAACACTAAACAAAAAAAGATAGCAATAACACAGATGTCTATTCAATTTATTCAGTGAAATCAATAAAACATGAACCATATGCATCAAATAAGAATTCATAATATGAAATACATGAGCTTATACAGATACATATGTGGGAAAGTAAGAAACAATATTTATTAATGGATAGAAGGGGAGGTTACAACCCAGTGATTGATTTAGTGTCACCATCTCCAGCAGCATCCCAGCCTCATCACAATGCTCATCTCTCCAGCAGCATGTCACTCAAATCAATTCCTCAATTGAAATTCCACCAACAGTTCTCTACTCAAATTCTTCCTCCTCAAACACTAAGATTTGTGCTTAATTTATAGAGGAGTTAAAGGTAGTTTTACAATCAATGAATTTCTAATAATAGGCAAGACATGTTCCCAGTATCAGAGGTATCAAATGGACACATGGATTTGAATTTTTACACATGTGAACTCTTCTAGAAGGCATTGGCCAAGTGGAGATTCCAGAATAATGAGAATTTCACTCCCAATGTAACCAAGCACCCTTGAGTGTCAGGAAGTGCTTTGCAGAGAACCCTTGAATGGGATTACTTGTATATACAACGCTCTTAGTCCCTTTAGAGGCAACATTGGTGAGCTCTCACATGATATATTATAAACTTCAAATCTTTGAAACCTTTGCAGATGAAAGTCATGGATGATTTGTCTTGTTCTTTGTCTTAAGGCATGTAACAACTGAAATGATAGGGAATGATAGACCCTATTCATTGGTTTTGGAGATGATGTCCAGTTAACCAGGGCATTGGGAATGGTGCCCAAATTGACCTATAACAATTTCCCCCTAAATCATGAAGTCAGAATAATAATAACAATATTTTGATTGAGATGTTTTACACTGTGATGGACTGGAGATGCAGCGGAGTGGCGACCTGCATCAATCTTACAATACATTACATCATGATATATCCTCTTGATCATAATTGTTGAGGGTAGGAATTCCCATGTTCAACACATAAACAATATAATAACATGTACATAATTCATAAATTTGTCTACATTGGAATGTTGCCCAATACAGACATGCCTACAGATATAGTCCCATGTTCGGATGACGATCTGTATGTAAGGTCACCGTACAGATGATGTGTATAACAATCCTGAAATCGCAGCTCGGATGGATGAAACTAGATCCGAGGTCTTCTTATCTCGTTCACTCGATCATTCAGGTACAAGTCTAGCCATGCGAATATATGATTTGTAGTAGAACATTGAAAGACATCATTTGATTACCAACCAATGATGTGAGCTCTTAAAAAATGCGAGAGAACCACCATTAATGTCAATGACCCTCAAGATACTACAGTAAATTTCGTAAGGCGTGAATAGATGATTTGATGTCGAATGCCAAACAAAATATTTCGGTCAAAAAATCCGGAAGCGAGGATCTTGTCAATGCTGTAACAAGCCTTATGGTACTGGAATATAATGTTTCTAAGTAAACTTTATGGATAATGATTTGTCATCGACAGGAAGCCAACTTATTGCAAAATGGGAGTTACCGATTTCAAAGACAAAGGTATGACTTGATATAGCAATGTTTAGGGATGACTGTCATGAGAATGAAGGTTTATGAGTATTGCAGAAGGATTAGTATTCACTCAATGAATTCTCTAGAACATATCGGTGACAATGAGATGAGTTAGCAGCATTGACCCAAAACCGAAGTGAAGGTATGATGAACCATAGGTATGAATGAATCGTTAAGAAGATTACCCAACCCAAATAGTCACATTTATGGACTGAAGTGTCATGTTCAAGAGTGACCTGCTACCATAAAAAGTTTTGTTCACTTTCCAAAATTTTCCACGGTCATTTTTTTACCAGTACCTCTTTATTTTTTAACAAGCTTGAGGAGGATAACATATGCTTGATCTATAATTCAACCCTTCAGGTGAATAATGTACCGCTATTTAATAATTTAATGAGTCTAGCGATGAATGAAATTCGCTTCTTGCCATGATCGACAAGCCCATCACTATTTTATGTTTTAATGAGCTTAATGATAGTGATAGCCCGGTCCTTTTTCATATTTAGAGAGTTTGAAAAAGAGGACAAAAGAAAACTCCATAAGTAATTTTTCGTAAATTTGTTGCTCAGATCAAAAAAAGTGTAAAATAATATTTGAGACAACTTCTTTCGTCATGTTTGACCAAGGTATTCCTTTTTCGTAAATAATCTATCTCAGTCCGGAAAAGGGTTAAAATTATACTGAGTATATATCAATTCATTTACTTTTATGAGCTCGATAAGATAAGTGCTCGAAAATATTTTCACATTATCAGAGTCTGAAAAGAGTTGAAAGAAGACTCCAGGGGTTCCTTTTTCACTGTTATCAAAGCTCAAAAAAGAGATAAAAGTGTACTTCAAATTATTTTTCATTTTTAACAAAGCTCAAAAAATAAGGAGAAAAAGTATGCTTTGTGGTAAAATTATTCTTGAACTAAAACTACATGACTAATCTGTTCATCAATTGTAAAACCTGTTCAGAACAACATTAAATGGATTAAAAATACCTTTTTCATGATAAAAATATAATAAAACCATAGTCATAGCAATAAATATTATTTGGAAACAATTAAATGACTATTAAAAAGAGTTTTTACTATTCATTTTTACCATTTCATAGTTACCATTTGCATTTTTAGATTTCTGAACATGATTTTTTGTCGAACCCATTCCTTGGTTGTTATCGTTTCTGTGGATGGATTTCGTTGCCGTTTGATCCAAGTTAGTGATATGAACCGTCTCTTTCATTTATTAATCATTTCATTTCCAATTTCTTCAAATTTGAAGGGTTTTGGGGTCCCTAGGGTAAATTCTACTCCAAAATAGGGAAACACACCCTTAGATGTTGAAAAGTGTGTTGCATAGAAGCTAAATTGAATGCTACCTGTTGGAAATACTGAGAGGGGGGTGAATTATTATTCCTTTCAATTAGAGCATTAGTTAATCTTCAATTATTATCAGTGTTTGTACAATGATAGCAGCAAACAAGAGGAACACAAATGCACACAGTTTTTAAGGTGGAAACCCACTCCGGGACAAAAACCACCTAATGCCTTTCTAATAATTCTTTAATATTCAACTCTAATTGAAAATAAGCTCAACTATAGAATCTAGAAAATAATTCTTCTCTGACTCCCCTTTGGATGGGCAGCTCCAATGCAGGGTGTGGTAGTCAACTGAATGGATGCCCCAACACCCAATGAGCTACAACTTACCCTAGCACCACCCTACCACCCTATAGAAGAATAAAAGAAGAATGGACTCCCGTACCAGGGAAAGTGGTCCACTTTACAATGATATAGAATGATGTATAAGAAGAAGACACACTAGACCATAACCCCTGCTACCACAGAATTGGACCTGATATGCTGCTAATATAATCAATCTCATGTAACTATTTCAAACCAATCTTTGGATTGAGGCTTAGCCTCCTCAACCTGAGAGGGCTCTCTCAAGGGTTAATGATTTTTGATAAAATATGGATGGCTAACTCTATGTGGGGTAATAATCATATAGATGATAAATTTAGGTTGAAAATCACAACAGAAAGTACACATTGGGCTTATGGAGTCAAAATAGATTAAGTAAACCAGTAAATCTACTTAACATGGAAGTTGATGCATATCAGAGTTTTAGTCAAGAGATACACATGTGAAACTGTAAAAAAAACAGTCAGTTCATCGATATAGGAAATTAGAGCATCAAAGATGAATTCTGAGTAACATAGACAAAATCCATTGCAATGGGATAGTAGAGAGATGAAAATAGAATAAGAACACACTAAAAATCCTTATGAATCTCAAGTTGGTTAAGTAGAAATCTCCTGTATTAGCTGAAAACCAGTTAATTACAATAAACACGGTCTTTTGCCAAAGAATGTCCAACCCTGATACATTCGAAATCTTGGTCCTTTATAGACCATTTACAACATGAGATAATATTATCTTGTCCTAGAGACATCAAATTCCTGACTCTTGACACCTTACATAACCATATGACATGGTATTTATTACAAAAAGACAACTAATCTACTAAACAGTCCTATTACAAATAGGATTCAAACTCCTTATCTCTATCCATAACAACCTTATCTGAAATAAATTACATCATTTTATAAGTTTATTCACACATGGTCAAATCTATAATATAGGCTTCAACTCTTCATGACCATATTTTTTTCCTCCACCAAAATAGGAAACGATCCCCCTATTTTTTAGGATTAGGGTCCTTTGCACTCTTGGAACATTTTGACCATATTGAACTCATTATTTCGAGCTCCTTATCATTTAGAAATTGAATTAACACATTTCAAACCTCATCCTTAAGTTGCAGTTGTCCAAAACCATCTCCATACTATTCAAATGGGTTGTAATACACTGCGCTACGAAAACAAAACAGTTTCGTAGCGCTTTTCATAGCACTACCCTTTACCCCATTTTTCTTCAAGTTTTTGACTTCTATCCTAAAAAATTATCTTAATTTACTTTAAATACATCCTCCCTATCAATTTCAGTCCTTGATCCATTGTTTTACCCCTCAAAATTTGATATAAAAGGGAAATAAAAGTTGTTATAGCAGTTTTGTAGCATTTTTCTCCCTTTTTACACTGTCTGCGCTATGAAACTGCTGAGTGGGAAGTTTTGTCAAAAATTTTCCAAAATGAAAATTGCAAATGTGTCAAAAACTAAAAATCAATCTGATTTCATCATCTAAAAAACATATCAAGTAAAAAACACAGTCATTCCAACCCTCATGAGGTCCCTTGCTCATTTTCATTTGATTTAGCTATATGCTCTTCTATGACTGTTATCTTAATACCTCTGCTTTTTAACTCATCATGAATCAAATTCATCTACTACTCCAAGTCTTCCACTTGATCTTTAAGTCTCATATTATTAGCTCTCAAGTGAGTATTTATTACTTTGACAAATTTGGCTTCCTTTATTGCTGGGACTGTCCATGTGAAAAAATGCTCTGCACTACTCGGAGTTTCAGAAATAGAACCAGTTTGACCTTCCCATAGTGCCTTCATTATTTTAAACTCTTCTTTCTCAATACTGTGCTTTCTAGCCCTCTTTCTTATCACAGCAATTTCTTGGTCTTCCAACCTCAATTTCTTCTCAAGTTGTTGAAAATTTGTCATTTCTTCTTTCCCCTTCTTTGTTCTGTTGGTTGCATGCTTTACTGTAGGTGATGAGAGATCAACCACTTCTTCAGGGGCTTTAGCTGTCTCAATTGGTTCTTGAACTTTCTTGCTGCCTTCCTTGAGTTTCTTAGCATGCCTAGTTATAGGTTTTCTTGCTTGAAAGATGAAGGCTACATTTTCACCCTCAAACTCAAGGTTCTTTGTAGACTTAGCCTTCTTCTGTTTATGCTCATCATCTCTAATGAACTCAGCTCGAAGAATGGGTGTCTCCTCTTTGTCAATAACATGCAATATGTCATCTAAATTTCCCTTTATTACTGGGCTGTCCTCCGTAGCTGTAGCAACTGTCTTTCCTTTTAATGCCACTACTTGGCTTCTTTTTACTCTTTTTATTTCCTTCTTGCTAACAACTTGTTTCTGTTTTGCCTCTTTGACAATCTTTGACCTCTGTTTTGCAGGCGATGGAGTTGGTGTGTCAAGTATTTGTGTCTGCTCTGCCTTTTTCTCAACCTGTTTCCTTGGCTTTAGTTTTGCAAATTCCTATGGTTTTGCAACTATAGGCTGATTAGTCTTTGCTGCTAGTGGTGATGGAATTGCTTTAGTTTTAGGGTTTCTAGCAGGATTTAGGGTTTCCAATTCAAAACCATTTATAAAAAAAAAAAATATGACCAATCACTAATTATCTACTAAAGCTCATCTAAAATCAATAACTTCATTAAACCATAATGAAACAATTTTGTTTCACTACCTTCAGATTTGGCTTGTACTTTATCAGCCATTTTTGCAAGACTGCTATGCATATAAAAGGGAAAATCAAATGAAATCTTACTAGTGAAATTCAAAAGCCGCTTGAAATGATATGTGTAAACCTTATGATATCTGCCTTCACATGTAAAATACCTCTGAATGTTGAACAACAACTTTTCATAAGTGTATTTGATGCATATTATAGGGATAGCATTATTGAGGTCCATATCTACATACTTAAGTTTCATGAACTCTTTGCATGGCTCCATATCAAATTTGAAACTTTTGAACCAAGTTTCTTGACGTCTTGGTATCTCTGTAATAGCAGCAATAATCTCTGGTGTAATTGACACACTTAACATCCCAACCTTGGTAGTTGTTCCATTGAAGTTCAAGGAAAATTATTTGGACAGCTGTGTGTGGCAACCCTACAATGTTTCACAAAACCGAAGACAACCTACTCTTCTGAATGCCTCCATCACTGTTGGGTCTTCAATTATGGCCTTCATATCTTTAGTCTCATGCATTAAGCAGTGTCCCCCTCTGTGAACTTCCTTTTCCTCTACCATGCTTCTTAGAAATCATGTCAGCCTCTCTTGATAAATTGAATCACCCTTGCTTGAAAATGAGAAACAATAGCCTCGCTTGATTAATTTATATTAGCCTTGCTTGATAAGGATAAAGAAAACCTTTGTATAAAACAGCCATAGGTTTGGCTGTAACACTTCAGTGCTCAGACATCTCGAATGGAGGAAATGAAATGAGAATGACTAATTAGGAAATATTTTGAATTTAAAATGTCATCTCATAAATGAATGATGCCTCATTCATACCCTATCATGAGAAGGATGACTGCAACGTGGGTAAGTACATTGAATCTCATCATTAACTAACTCATCATACGACTAATTTACTATTTCCCAGCGGTTTCTGACCTTTTCCAGCTTAGATGATAAGACAGTTGAGAAACCACTCTTTCATAGCACCTATAGTGTATTTTTCCTTGTTTGCGCTATGAAACTATTAATGCTTTCGTAGTACAAATCAACTTTTTTGAACTAGTGGCACTACAAAAACGAGGTTTCGTAGCTAATTTGACCAATTTTGACATCAAACATTAGGGAATGACCCACAAATGGAAATTATGGATACTTTAAAATGAATGGACCTTAAAAATGGCTTTATTTGAACTTAAGGATGGGCTTTGAACTTATGAAAATCTAACCTACCCTTGATCAAATCCTAAATAGACTTCTGAACCCAATTTTGAATCATGACCAATAACAAACTTGACACAATGATGTTTTGATTTTTTTTTTTAGGTGATAACAGTGGCTCCAATTGGGAGAGTGTGCCCCTATGGTACACTAAGAACCAGTAGTTCCAGTGTTGTTATCCATTTTCTTGACCAAAACAGAAAAATTTTAAAATTTCCAAGCTTTCTCCTCAAGCTCTAATGGCCTTCACCTTGAGCTCAAGCTTGCTGATTTAGCTTGTCATTATTAGTAGAAAAACTCATAAAATGGAATATGTACAATGACATGAATGATCAATCATATTTTTAGGAAGATTAATGCTTTGAAAACCTGCCATTGACAGGTCCTCCAGGATATGATTTTCCATCCATATCCTACAGTATGTAAGTATTGTTTCCATGGCAAGTAGCTATCTTGAAAGGACCTTTCCATATGTTCTCAAACTTACCATTTTTGCCTTTCTCTTCAATTCTGGCCTCCCATTTCAACACTTCATCCTGAATTTGAAAACTTTCCTCCTTGATCTTCCTATAAAATTTCCTCTTGATTCTATTTTGAGATTGTTGATTTATGTTATGAACTTCATTCCTCTTCTCCTGTAGAGCTATTAGATGATTAATTCTCCTCTGGATTGCATTTGGTTCCTCTTCTAACCCTTGAATCAGTTTCATGACAGGTACCCCTAGAGATGTAGGAAAAATGGCCTAAGCCCCATATACCAACTCATATGATGAGGTTCCAATTGACCTTTTTGTGCATATCCTATCAGCCCATAAGGCATACTTTAGCTTCAAATTCCAAGCCTTATTATTCTCCTGCAATACGTTTTTTATGATCCTCACAATGCTCTTGTTAGAAGATTCAACAATACCATTCCCTTGCGGATAGTATGCAGTAGAATGACCAAGAGTAATATGATATTAATGACAAAAATTGATTGGCTTATTAGAATTAAATGCCTGTGAATTATCAGTTATAATATTCATGGGGCAACCACACCTAGACAAGATATTATTTTCTAAAAAAGAGATAGTAACATAATCATTTGCTTGCCTAGTTGGGATTGCTTCAATACATTTGTTGAAGTCATCAGTCACTATGAGAATCCAACGATTCTGACCTGATGATGATGGATGAATCTCTCCAATAAAATCTAACCCCCACTGCTGAAATGGTGCTTCCACATAGATAGGAATTAAAGGTAAAGGTACAAGCTTCTTCTTACCCTCGAAAATCTCACATTCATGGAAAGCAATAATATTTTTGTAGAAATCCTTAAACATTGTAGGCCAATAATACCCTGCTCTAAGAATCTTGTTCATTGTGGCCTTCCAATAATGGTGACCTCCATAATATCCTTTTTGGAACTGCTTAATTACTTTATCAACCTCCTCTTCCAGCAAACAAACTAGCAAAATTCCGCCAACATCCTTCCAAAATAGATTTCTGTCAAAAATAAAATATTTCAAAGATTTTATCTTTACAAACCTTGCCTTATACTTTTTTAGATAATTAGGTTATTTATGATGTTGTAGGACAAAACAACCTATTTGTACCAATCTTAAGTGATGTATTTCTCTTCAATAGGGACTAGTTCTTCTTCCTCATCTGAAATTTCTGATATTTCTGCAGTTAAGTTTATGTCAAGATAGTCAAAGTTTGACATTACCATCAGCTTTGCTAAGCCTTGCCCTTTGACCAATTTTGTTGACTTAATATCTATATCATACTCCAGCAATTTAGCAATCCATTTTCCCCTCTTACCATCAGGATCAGCTTGAGTGAGGATGTCTTTCACAACAATATTAGGAACAAAAGCCACAATGCGAGAATGCAGAATATAAATTCTGAAATCTTTGATAGCCTTCACCAATTCATAGGCTTGCTTCTCTAAGATATTATACTTCAAGTTAGAGTTAGCAAATGTCCTAATAAAGAAGGAAATAGGCTGCTCAATACCTTGTTGTCCCTTTTGTAGTAAAACTCCAGCAATAGTATTGTCTGATGCGAAAGTAAAAAGCAGAAATTCTTTTGAGAAATCAGGACTGATCAATACTGGTGCTTGGGTAAGTGCCCTTTTGATCTCCTCAAATGAGTGTTTTGCTTCTATTTTCCACTTAATGTCAACTCTCTTCTTCAGCATCCTTGTTATGTCCTTCACAATCTCAGCAAAATTATGAATAAATCACCTTACAAAATTTACCTTTCCAATGAAGGATTGAATCTCCTTCCTGATTCTTGGCAAATCCACCTTCTGAATTGCATTGACCATGTTTGGATCAATATTAATCCCATATTTATAAATTATGTGTCCAAGTAATTTACCTGAAGTTAAAGAAAAAATAATTTTGGTACGATTTAGAGAGATGCCAAACCTTTTTCACTTCAGCAGAATTCTTTCTAGGTGCTTCAAGTGATCTTCTTCCCTCCTTGAGAAGACTGTTATGTCATCAAGATAAACAACCACCATCTTGTCTTTCTCTTCAGAAAAATAAATATCCATTGCCCTCTAGAAAGTAGATCCTGCATTCATGAGACCAAATGGCATCTTGGCGTACATAAAAGTAGCCCATGGTGTAGTAAAGGCCATTTTTTCTTGATCATTAGGATGTACAAGGATCTGATTATAACCTGAAAAACCATCAAGCATAGACATTCTTGAGAACCAACAATATTTTGCAAAATTTGGTCCATCTTTGGGAGAGGATAATTGTCCTTCAGAGAGGCTTTATTCAAATTTCTGAATTCAATACATATTTTGATTTCTCCACTCTTTTTCCTAACTGGAACCAAGTTTGCAAGCCAATTTGAAAATCTGATTGGGACAATGATTTTGGCATCAAAGAGTTTTTTTACCTCCTTGTCAATAAATGGCATGAGAAGTGGATCAATCCTCCTTAACTTCTGCTTGAAAGGCTTTTCATTCTCTTTTATGGGAATATTATTTTGAATAATAGTGGGGTCATATTCTTTCAAATCAACATAATTCCATGCAAATACATCTATGAATCTCTTCACCATTTCAATATACTTAAACTTCATATCAACTGAAAGAAACTTTGAAATTTTAATCATTTTGGGCATAACTACTGTACCAACGTTGCAAATTTCAACTTCTTCATTATCAGCTTGTATTTTAGGGGATTTAAAAACACCATTTTGATAAAAAAAAAATTCAAGAGGTATGAGTCCCTTTGGTATGGAATTTTTCTTTAGTTTCAAAACTTCAGAATTCCCTTTAGGCTCAGCAAGCATATTTTGGTGAACTACTTCTATATTTTCAAACTCTTCTTTTAGCTCAATAAAGTTCTTCACTTGCTGATCATCCTCAAAAACTTTCCAATGAGTAATATTATCAGGGATAGCTATTCTACAGTGAATCTCAAACCTCATATTTTTCTGTGGAATGCATAGGAATAATGAAAAGACTTGCAAAGACAGCAAGAGAATCAACAATGGATTTTTGTTCTCTAGTTTTGACCATGAATGAATAAGCTTGAAAGTTTTCCAACATGTCCAAAACCAAATTCCTATATTTCCTCATCCTTATATCCTTTGCTTGATAAACACCTTCAACTTGTTTAATGACTAATTCTGAATCTCCAAAAAATAGAAATGTTTTGAGCATTCATTCTTTTCAAAACCTCTAAGCTCAAAATCAAGGATTCATACTCAGCCATGTTATTTGTGCAATCAAAGTTCAATTTATAGGAAAAAAACTTACTCTCATCACTTGGAATTGGGATCCAAATCCCTGCACCTTCTCCTTCTCTGCCTACTGCTCCATCAAAATAAAATGACCACCAACCTTCCACCTCCTTATCACTGACTTGTTGATCTTCTGTTTGCTGATTTTCAGACTGTTGAATTTAAGAACTCTGATTTTCTGCTTTCCTCTCCTCTTCTGCTTCATTAGTCAACTCATTGAAAAGAATAGAAAATCCAATTTCAGTATCAAGAGCATAAATTGGAAAATTTTGGGGTTTTTCTTTACTACTCACCATGTAGGCCATTCTTGTCTCTCGATACAGTCTTCTTTGCTCACCAAAAATAGGAATGGTGGCTTAAGTAAGGTCCCTCTACATTGTACCTTTCATTTTCGCTGCCCATGACCTTGATAATAGCATACCAACCTTTGGTGGAATGTTTGCTACCACGATGTCCATGACCACAGTCCTAGAAGGAACTTGCATTAGACCAACAACAACATCCTTAATTAAACCAATGCATTGAACTCTTTTCAAATCGAAAGAAAACATGTCTTTATATGGCCTATTTATTTGTAACCCCATTATTTCCATGATTACTTTGGGCATAAGATTGTGAGAGGCCCCTGAATCCAACATAGCATTATGCAATGTCATGTTGTGAATGCTAAGGCTCACATAAAAAGGAGGCAACTCCTCATTCTGTTCATCTTCTAGTCTTGGACCCAAGTATATGGTTGGATGATCCTCTAGTACATTCAAGATATCAATAGCTCCTGGTTGTGAATTCAACATTTTAACAATCCTGCTTCTATATTCATTTACCTTGAGAATATCACTAAAAGGGACTGATATTTTAATCTTAGAAATTTCATTCTCAAGGCTAAAAACATAAACATATTTTTCAACTTCTTTGATAGGAGGAAGAGCTGGTGTATCTTTCTTACCTTCAGCGACCTTAGGAGCATCTTTCTTGCCATCAAAAATATTAGGTGTATCTTTCTTAGGTTGTGTTTTGTTTGCAATGATAGGCAAATTTCTATTTCTGAGATTGTATTATTTTTGCATCTCAAAAATAACATGTTGATACCCCTTTAGATAATCTGATGTTTCCTCTCCATGATTAATTTGGTCTGATTGATCATGTTCTTCTTTATTCAAGAAAATTTCAGACATCTCTTCATCTAAATAGTGAATAGACTCTTCAAGAATTTCAGGATCATCTTCTTCATCAATCAAGTTCTGTTGGAAACGATGTCTCACTGGAGGATCAGGTTGTTGATTTCTGTTTTCCCTTGGTCTTTGCTGATTCTGAGGTCTCTTGAACTAAGGTTTTCTAAATTGAGGTTCATGTTGTGTAGGAGGAGCAGAGGTATTTTCAAGGGCCAGCCTATCCATCAACGTTTTTATTGTTTTCATCATTGAATCCATCTTATCCTGAGAGGTAGAGGACGAAGGATTCTCTTTTTCTTTCAACTTAGTCTTACCCATTTTTTACTTTTTAGCTACTATCAAATTAACCTCCACCTTCACTGCATCATTTTTCATTTCATCAAGTGAAGGGGATTCTCTTTCTCTCAGCAGTATAGAAAACTCATAGTCAAAAGCTTCAGCATATCTCATCTGAGCTAAGGCTTGTGGCAGTTTCAAATGGGAAAGAATAAATTCATACACCTTGTTAAACATTTTTGAAAAGTTTTGAACAGATTCATCAGCAGCTCTCTTCAAAGTGCTATACTCAGTGAGAGATTGTACTGGATTAGTTCTATTTCCCCATTTTCTCATAAAAGCATCTTCAAACTCATTCCAATTATGAATACTTCCAGGAGTAAGGTATTTATACAACTTCCTAACTTCACCAGTAAAAATCTGAGCAAACTACCTCAACTTAACATCTTCATCATCCACCTCCTCCCTATCTATAAAATCATTAAGTTGGTCCACATGTTCTTCTGCTGTAATGTCTTCATCACTTCCCCAAGTTTTGATTCTAGTAGCATATTTTCTAGGGAGGTCATGTAAGAAAGCTAGAAGAACAAGAGGGGCATATCTAGCAGGTGCATTAGGTGGAGGAGGTATATTTCCAGCCATGGTTAAAGGGACTGTAGTAGCTTTAGGGATGGCAGAAATATAGGATGAAAAACTGCTATGAGGAGGATTTTTTGGTCTTTGTGGTCCACTAACAATTGAACTCTAATTTGGAAGAGGTAAGCCAGCTTTTCTTTTCAACAAGACTTCAAAAGGATCAAGCTCTTTCAATTTTTCTAAAGGCTCTTTTTCCAAAAACAACTCATAAGTAATAGCTTCCCAAAACTCTTCTTTGTCTTCCTGTGTTACTAGAGCTGAGGTATCAATATCCCTTTTATGCAAGTCTAAGACAATTTCAGTTAGCTATTTTTCACTTTCTGATCTAAACAAAACCTCTTGAATTTTATCATCAACTCTTTTATATTCAAGACTTCTTAAAATTTTAGAGGACAAGGATTTTGAATGTGATGGAGTACCTAATATTTTAGAAATGCCTTGACTGCCTCTGGAAATTATGTTTGGATTGTCCAAGATTGTAGGTGGATCTGGGTGAGGATTACTCCTCGTGTATCTCCTTCTCGAAGCCACCTTTGATCATAGAAATTCTAAATGGAGTCACCAAGGTAGATGCAGCCTCGAAAAGCTTCCTGAGCTCCTGCTACCTTCAGAAATTCAGCTTCAAAATTTCAGGAAAATATAATCTTCAGACTCCCTGTAGAAGCACCAAAATGTTATCACAAAATTGGACCTAATAGGTTGCTAGTCAAAACAATCTCATGTACCTATTTCAAACCAATATTTTTATTGAGGCTTAGCCTCCTAAACTTGAGAGGGCTCTCTCAAGGGTTAATGATTTTTGATAAAATATAGATGGCTAGCTCTATGTGGGGTAATAATCAGATAGATGATAAATGTAGGTTGAAAATCACATCAGCAAGTACACATTGGGCTTATGGAGTCAAAATAGTTTCAGTAAACAAATAAATATACTTAACATGGAAGTTGAGGCATATCAGAGTTTTAGTCAAGAGATACACATGTGAAACTGTAAAAAACACAGTCAGTTCATCTATATAGGAAGTCAGAGCATCAAAGACGAATTCTGTGTAACATATACAAACTCCACTGCAATGGGATAATATAGAGATGCAAATAGAATAATAACACACTAAAACTCCTTATGAATCTCAAGTTGGTTAAGTAGAAATCTCCTGTATTAGCTGAAAACCAGTCAATTACAATAAACACAGTATTTTGCCAAAAAATGTCCAACCCTGATACATTTGACTTCTTGGTCCTTTATATACCATTTACAACATGAGATAATCTTATCTTGTGCTAGATACATCAAATTCCTGACTCTTGACACCTTGCATAACCATATGACATGTTATTTATTACAAAAAATACAACTAATCTACTAAACAATCCTATTACAAATAGGATTCAAACTCCTTGTCTCTATCCATAACAACCCTATCTAAAATAAATTACATCATTTTCCAAGTGTATTCACACATGGTCGAATCTGGATTATAGGCTTCAACTATTCATGACCATATTTCTATCCTCCACCAAAATATGAAATAATCCCCCTGTTTTTTAAGAATAGGGTCCTTTGCACTCTTGGAACATTCTGACCATCATGAACTCATTATTTTGAACTCCTTAGCTATTAGAAATTGAATTAACACATGTAAAACCTCCTCCTTAAGTTCCAATTATCCACAACCATCTCCAAACTATTCAAATGGGATGTAATACACCGCGCTACGAAAACAAAATAGTTTCGTAGCGCTTTTCGTAGCGCTGCCCTTTACACCCTTTTTCTTCAAGTTTTTGACTTCTCTCCTCAAAAATTATCTTAATTGACTTTAAATACATCCTACCTATCAATTTCAATCCTTGATACATTGTTTTACCCCTCAAAATTTGATGAAAAAGGGCAAGAAAAGATGTTATAGCAGTTTTGTAGCACTTTTCTCCCTTTTTACACTATCTGCACTACAAAATTGCTGAGTGGGTAGTTTTGTCAAAAATTTTCCAAAATGAAAATTGAAAATGTGTCAAAAACTGAAAATGAATCTGATTTCATCATTTAAAAAACATATCAAGTGAAAAACACATTCATTCCAGCCTTCATGAGGTCCCTTTCTCATTTTCATTTGATTTAGCTATATTCTCTTCTATGACTGTTATCTTAATACCTCTGATTTTTAACTCATCATGAATCAAATTCATCTGCTGCTCCAAGTCCTCCACTTGATCTTTATGTCTCTTGTTATTAGATCTCAAGTGATTATTTATTACTCTAACAAATTTTTCTTCCTTTATTGCTGACACTGTCCATGTGAAAAACTGCTCTGCACTACTTGGAGTTTTAGAAATAGAAATAGTTTGACTTTCCCATAGTGCCTTCATTCTTTTAAAATATGCTTTCCAAATACTGTGCTTTCTAGCCCTCTTTCTCATCACAACAATTTCTTAGCTTTCCAAACTCAATTTCTCCTCAAGATGTTGAAACTCTATCATTTCTTCTTTCGCCTTCTTTGTTCTGTTGGCTGCATGCTTTACTGTAGGTGATGAGCGATCAACCACTTCTTCAGGGGCTTTGTTTGTCTCAATAGGTTCTTGAACTTCCTTGTTTCCTTCCTTGAGTTTCTTAGCATGCCTAGTTATAGGTTTTCTTGCTTGAAAGAGGAAGGCTGCATTTTTACCCTCAAACTCAAGCTTCTTTGCAGACTTAGCCTTCTTCTGTTTATGGTAATATTCTCCAATGAAATTAGCTTGAAAAATGGGTGTCTCCTCTATGTCAATAGCATGCAGGATTTCATCTAAATTTCCCTTTATTACTGGGTTGTCCTCTGTAGTTATAGAAAATATCTTTCCTTTTAATGCCATTGCTTGGCTTCTTGTTACTCTTTTGAATTCCTGCTTGTTGACAACTTGTTTCTGTTTTGCCTCTTTGAAAATCTTTGATCTCTGTTTTTCAGGTGATGGATTTGGCGTGTCAAGTATTTGTGTCTACTCTACCCTTCTTTCAACCTGTTTCCCTGGCTTCAGTTTTGAAAATTCATGTGGTTTTGCAAATATAGGTTGACTAGTCTTTGCTTCTATTGGCGATGGAACTCCTTTAGTTTTTAGGGTTTCTAGCAGGAGTTAGGGTTTCCAACTCAAAACCATTTATAAAAAAAAAAGATGACCAACCCCTGCCTATCTTCTAAATCTCATCTAAAATCAATAACTTCATTAAACCATGAGGAAACAAGGATGTTTCACTACCTTCAAATTTGTCTTGTACTTTATTAGCCATTTTTGCAAGACTCCTATGTAGATAAAACGATAAATCAAGTGAAATCTTACCAGTGAAATGCAGAAGCAACTTGAAATGATTTATGTAAACCTTATGATATCCGCCTTCACATGTAAAATACCTCTGAATGTTGAGCAGCAGATTTGCATAAGTGTTTTTTATGCAGCTTCTAGGGATAGCATTATTAAGGTCCATATCTGCATACTCAGGTTTCATGAACTCTTTGCATTACTCCATATCAAATTTGAAACTTTTGAACCAAGTTTATTGACCTCTTGGTATCTCTGTAACATCAGTAATAATCGCTGGTGTAATTTACAAACTCAGCATCCCAACCTTGGTATTTGTTCCATTGAAGTTCAAGGCAAATTCTTTGGACACCCGTGTGTGGCAACCTTGAAACTTTTCACAAAACCGAAGACAACCTACTCTTTTGAACTCCTCCATCACTGTTGGGTCTTCAATTATGGCCTTCATATCTTTAGGCTCATGCCTTAAGCAATGTCCCCCTCTATGAAATTTATTTTCCTCTACCATGCTTCTCAGAAATCCTGTCAGCCTCACTTGATAAATTGAATCAACCTCACTTGAAAATGAGAAACAACAGCCTCACTTGATTAATTTATATCAACCTTGCTTTATAAGGATGAAGAAAAATTTTGTATAAAATAGCCACAGGTTTGGCTCTAACACTTCAGTGCTCAGAAATTTCGAATGGAGGCAAAGGAAAGGAGAATGACTAATTAGGAAATATTTTTAATTTAAGATGTCATCATATAACTGAATGATGCCTCATTCATACCCTATCATGACAATGATGACTGCAACGTGGGTAAGTACATTGAATATCATCATTAACTAACTCATCATACCACTAAATTACCATTTCCCAATGGTTTCTAACCTTTTCTCGCTCAGATGACAAGACAGTTAAGAAACCACGCTTTCGTAGTGCCTACATTGTATTTTTCCATGTTTTCATTATGAAACTATTAGCGCTTTTGTAGTTGTTGCAGAGGTAAATCCCCTTTGCTGACAGAGGCGATCCCTACTAGCCCAGATTGGGTCTAGCAACAATCAAACACGCTACAATGCAAGATCCTAATTGCAAAATCAAAGCGCGATAGAAGGCCTACCTCAGGTCCAACGCTGTTGTCATTGCGGAGAGGATAGTGCTCTCGATCCCTTGCTTCGACAGGTCACAATTCCACCACTTGACGTGATCAGACACCTGCACGTACAAGAAACACAATGAACATACGAACGTAAAACCATATAATTTCAATTATGTGTCAGTCAGAGAGGACACAACTCATAAACAAGCATGAACAATATGAGTGGAACTATAATCATAGTCACTTATATTAATGAAACAAAGGATGATACAACCTGGCTCTGACGCTGAAATCCTCCTTCTGCAGGTTGTCAGCGGAATATGTCTCCGTAAAGCTTGTCAGGAATAGGGACAAGCCTCTCTCTTCAATCGTCAATCTCCTTGCTATGGATTTGGCACTATGAGGACTATCAAAGCTCTTGCAGCATTCTTTAGGCTATGAAGGCTCTTGGAGATTCACTTGCAAAGGGAAATGGAAAGCTTATATAGATGGTGGAAGAGGATTTTGGATCCCTACAATCATGGGATTGGCCATATCCTCAAGGATGCTTCCATGGGAGCTGGAAAACTACTTCCTCTACATGGAAATTCAGAGCCAAACGTCCCAACTCAATTTAGAGACCAGTTCAGGAGTTGATTAAAGTCAGTATTCTGCCATTTATTTTTAAAAAAACACCCTTTATTAATCTTGGTGCGAGTGCGACTCTGAGACAGAGTGCCAATTGGAACACCCTCTTTAGAATATTTCCTCCATTGGCGCGGGTATAACACTGGTTAGTCGCGCCAAGGATGAAAAGGCTATTTTTAGGGTTTTTCACAAGGAGTTGTCTTCAGGGCAATGAAAGTACATGTATAGGGGAATGCCATGAAAGTGTTTTCAAGTTATGTCACTGCTCATAGGTCACAGAATGAGCCCTCCAATGTGTGGGATGGGAAATTGTAGGGACGGTGACAAATTGCTGTGTAACAGATGCCCCCTAAAGCATGAGGCCTGAAAGAGAGAGAGGGGTGAAATGATTTATGAAAACGTGTCCAACTGAAAACACCGCCGTCATAAAACCTGCGTAGAGAAATACAACTGATATCTCAGATACATGATATATATGTGGTATGGGCACAACCATCCATAACAGAGTATACAATAATCCAGATCTAAGGTATGGACGCAGCCATCCAGTGAGGATCGATAAATAGACTCAGGTATGGTCACAGCCATCCAATGAATGAGTCATGTAACTAATCATAATAATCCAAAAAATCGCAACCTAGATTCCAACAAACAAAATCCAGGGTCTTGCGCTCCATCTCGACCCGAACAAAGTACAAGTTCAAGCATGCGAATATGTGAGCTGGAGTCAAACATGCGAGAACATTGCCTGATTACCAGCCAATGATGAAAGTTGTTAACAGATGCGAGAGGTACCACCAATAATGACAATGGCCCTCAAGGTACTACAGGTACAATCTACGGCATGTGAATCAATGAGTCAGTGTCGAACACCCATAGAATCACTCGATCAGAGGCCAATGATGAAAACCTAACGCCGAATGCGAAGAACCTGCCATTGAGGCATGCAGGCTCTAAGGTACCAGAAGGGAGTCTCTAGATCAAATTCCTGGATAATGAGCTGAAGTCGACAGGAAGTGACCTTGATCGAAGTTGGGCCATAGTGTTTCCCACATCATCGACACGAGATAGAGGAACATAATGTTTTTGTGAATCAAGATCAGATGAGAATCAGAGGAAGGTTGAAATTTGCAGAGGTCAACTTCTCTTGAACATATGGCGGCACGATAGTGAGCTTGGAAGTATTTGACATCAACAGATTAGAGGTCATGATGACGGGACAAAGGGCAGATGAGAGGTCAAAAGAGATCACCCAAACCCATGGAGGCAAGTGAAAAAACAAGATGAGATGTCCCCAACCCGACACGAATGCAGACGAGTGCCATGTTCAAGAGCGACATACTGCCGACATGACAATGATGCTGGTTCCATTTTCCCCACCATTTCTGGCGAGTGCCTCTTTATTTTTATACAAGCTTGAAGAGGCTACCATATGCTTGTCATATAAGTCCATCCTAGTACATTTAACGATCCCTAGGAAGAAGGAACCGAATATCGTCATTATGACTGAATCCAATGTCATCAGGGTTTAACGAGTCTAACAAAGGAAGAACTCGACGTATTTTGATGTTTATAGAGTTTGAAAAGACAGCGGAAAAGTAAACTCCAACGGTCTCTTTTCGTAAATATTTCCTCAAACCCAAAAAGGTGGAAAACAATATCTGAGAAAACCTCCTAGTCGCGATAGGCTAGGGTATTCCTTTTTCGTAAGTAATCTATCCTAGCCTGAAAAAGGGGTAAATGTATACTGGGTAGATGTTGTTTCGTGTCCACTTTAACGAGATCGAAAACTACAAGGGACTCAGCAATATTTTCATATTTAGAGAGTTAGAAAAGAGCTGAGAGATGACTCCAAAATGAATTTTTTGTGTTTTTAACGAGTCCGAAAAAGTATAAAATACAACTTGTATCACTACCCAAGTTGCGTAAAAACCTGTCGCTACACATAGAAGCAAGTGTAAAATCCATTTCCGACAAAATATATAAAATATTGGAAAAAATGACATTTAAAACCTAATCTTTGACTTAAAAATTTATAAATAGGCTTCAAACGGTAAAACAAATTTACTTTTACATTTTACCTTGCTTGGAGAGCAACAATGGTCTGTTTGTGTGCAAACTTGCGGCGGTGATTGCGACTAATCTGGGACGTCATTCAACTCCTCATTTGTTCCAGGTAAAAGGCGTTCCCTTAATCTCCAATTTAATCCATTTTTTATGAGTTTCCATTGCACAGTCGATCTTTGGAGGAGACATTTTAAAATTTTAGGGCTCCACCATTGGCGCGGGTATCAGGCACGGACCTACGCCAATGGAATTTTTCTCACAAAGGGGTCACGCCAATGGCGCGACATAATTTTCCAGTTTAAATGTTTATACAGTGAGCCATCCATATGGATTTTTAAGCATAACAGAGATCTAACAAGGGTTTTTGATCATGTTGATGCAGGTAACCAAGCACAATGGTTATTGAATGGAAGGAGAGGGAACATGGGGAGGAAGATGAAATGGTTATTATTAATATGAATCTTTCGTCGTAAAAGATCACTTTAGCTACGCATAACAAATAGCCCTAACATCGATTATGGCTACAAAATACCTTTAAGATTGCTGCACAAATTCAGATCTAAGCACAAAAGATATTAAGAAGATAAAAAATAACATAGCTCCATAGATCCAATGAACAAGACAAGAAGAATTTATATGAAAGAATTTTGTATTATATTAAAGAATGGGGCTCCTGTGATGAAAACAAGAAAGGTGTTTTCCAGTTCTCCTTAGTGGGATGGGTTCTTGGAAGTCCTCAATGTTTCAAATCTAGCATTTCTCTCTCTTATGGATGTGGAAAAGCAAACATAGAACTCAATGGGAGTTCACAAAGCAAAATGGAAAATGGTGACCAAGAGAAGATCCAGAGTGATCTAATGCAATGAAGGTGGTTAATTAATGGGGAAAACCCCCCTATTTATAACAAAATATTGGGGCGGTCTAGCACTCGGTGCATGAATAAAATATTATTAATAGAATTCTAGAAGCACCTTTTAGGAATATTTTATTATATTTGTTGGAGGGAAAAGGATTCTTGACTTGGATCAATTCCTTTATTTATAAATAATAAATAAATAAATGATTTATTTATCATTTTAGGGGAATGATGGGCATATAATTAAATAAATAATGGTTTATTTAATTATTTATGTATGATTTAGTCAAATTTAACTAAGAATATTATTTAAATAATGATTTAAATAACTTGTTCTTAGGAAATAATTAAATAAATAAGGATTTATTTAATTAATTTCCTTTTTTGGGTTAAATATGACCAAATAAGTTATTTTATATGGTGAAAGAAATTTTACTTAGGGTAAAATTGGCCTTACATGGTGTACCTGGGTTCATCTAATAATAATAGGTTAGATGACCAAAAAAATGGTGTAACAGATTTCCCCCCAACGTACGAGTGTTAGGAGCAAATCGTATGGCCAAAGTAGGTTGTAAGAACTCAATCACTAGATATCAAAAGGGAAGTGAGAGAGAGAAGTGTAATGTTGTCTGATGTGTTAAAGGACTAGACCCTGAGGATACGAGACTTACAGGTGCAACAAGTCTCTATGAAGTGGTACCTGTGCTAAAGGTGGCGGGGGAGGCATACCTATGCCTGCCGAGACAAAGTACAAAGAATAAGGCACTTAGAAAACCACAAAACACAATAAGTAAAAATAATAAGGCGCCCGAAAAACCACGGAACACAATAAGTACAAAGAATAAGGCGCCCGAAAAACCATGGAACGCAAGAATGAAGCATGTGCTAGCTAAAACATGAGCCAGATAAATAACATGATGGATCCCACATACATGCGATGCTTGGAATAATCGTTAGGACTTATACAATAATATGGTAGTACATGAGATACAAATACACCCAAGTGCCCCCTACACGCGGGGAAGGGCTCGCAACATCTAACTGATACGTGCAAATCGAAGAAGCGCCACAAGCGGTGGAGGCTGATATCATCAAATGGGAGGAGCTGCATCAAGGGCAGAAATGAAGTCATCCGAGCATGTGGGGGGCTACCTGCAGGGCCACCCCCTCATGAGGGTTAATACATCTCACACATGCCCGAGAATCACCAATAGCTGCTACTGCATCACTAGACCATCCAGTGTATAGATCACAATCATGTTGGGAAGAGCTCAAACCAATGGTACACTTCCCCCTAGACTGGGCTTCTGGAATAAATGAGCTGATGTCGATAGAAGTAGGTCTGCCATAGGTGAGGCAATAAGGGATCCCCAACTAAGGCACAAGGGAAAATAGTAGAGCGACTTCCAAGTAGACATTGATGATGATGATGGAATGATGAAAGGGCCAAAGGGGACCCAAAAAACATGAGTACAAAATGGTATCTCATGATAGAAATCAACGCGAACAAGAATAAATATGGGGGTCAAGCGGTGCCCCAAGGAAAAGTGTTGTAAGTGAGGAAATCCAATTTGGAGAAGAGGGAAATAAATACTTCGTGGACAACATGTGTCCTGGAAAAGTAGTGAATGATAAAAACAAACATACGCTGGCTATCTACAAGGAGATAAAACATGCATTTCAAGTGGGAAATGCTAAGGGTAATATCTCTTAAGATAGAGTGCATTGTGAGGATTAGGAAGGTGGTGGCCTTCAAAGTCCTCTAAAAGATATGCTCCCTTCCCTAAATCTTTACTGATGATGTAAGGACCTAGCCATAATGAGTCAAACTTCCCATGACCAAGGGTATCGTGGGCCTAGTCGTATACTAGAACAAGGTCACCTTCATGAAAGGTGCGAGGGTGTAATTTTCGGTCATACTGAGCTTTGGTGCGCTTTTTGGCCACTTCGAGAGTTTTCAATGCAACGCGATAGTCTTCAGAGGCACGCTCAAGCATGATAAGTCATTGTTCAAGAGGTTGGGTATCAGGAAGAAGTTCGACGGCCAAGTGAAGGGAAGGGATTTCACATTCGATTGGTAAGATGGCCTCCTCGCCAAAGACAAGGTGGAAAGGAGTGAAACCGGTGGCGGTTTTAACAGAAGTACAATATGCCCATAAAGCTGGGAAGAGCATGAGATGCCAATTGGTTTTGTGCTTATTCACCATTCGTTGAAGCATGGTCTTAAGAATTTTTTTGACTGCTTCAACTTGACCATTACCTTGGGGGTAATAGGAAGATGAATATTGGTGTTTAAAACCTAATAGGGAGGAGAGCTAATGCCAAATCTAATCTTCAAAATTTCAGCCATGGTCTGAGACTAATTGTTTGGGAATGCCGAATCAGGTAATGACATGGTTAAAGAAAAAGAGGGCTACAGTAGCTGCCGTATTATTGAATGTGGGCATAGCTTTGGCCCATTTAGTAAAATAATCAACCACCACGATGATATATTTGTGGTTACCAGCATATGGAGGTTGACATTCCATGAAGTCAATGGCCCATTTACAAAAAGGACCGGCTGTGACGACAGGATGGAGAGGAGCGAGAGGAGCTCGCGCCTTGGGGGAAAAATGTTGGCAATTGGAACAGTGTTTGACTTCTTCAATGCAATCACTGAAGAGAGAAGGCAAAAAATACCCAACCCGCATGATTTTTTGGGAGGTCGCGAGGCCAGAGAGGTGGCCACCACAAGCACCACTATGACAGGCATTTAGGACTTGCTCGGCTTCAGCGTGGGTGAGGCAACGACAAAGGATAGTGTCAATGCCGTGATGATAAAGGTCATTGCCAATTAGAAGGTAGCGAGATGCTTGGTGTCGGATATGTCATTGAGCATCACAATCAAGGTGAAGGGCGAATTTTTGGGTTTGCAGGTAAGTAAGAATGTCACCGTACCAAGGATCGTTGGTGGTGATGGCAAACAAATTTTCATCGGGAAGAGCGTCATTAATTGGAGTATCTTGCGTCTGGGTAGGTAAATCAGAAATGAGTTCAGCTAGGACTAAAGATTTCTTACTTTTTGGGGTGGCAAATTCAAGGTCAAATTCTTGGAGAATAACAACCCAACAGGCATACTTCCCATTGAGGATTCAGCGACTCAATAAGAAAGCCATGGGGTTGGAATCAGTCACCACCTTGGTGGAACGCATGAGGATATAATTACACAATTTTTGGACCGAGAACACGAAAGCTAGTTCTAATTTTTCTTCATGCGAGTAGGACACAAGTGGACTAGCAAGGTTCTTACTGACATAATAGATCACATGTTTGACACTGTGATCATCCTCCTGGATAAGGACACCAGCAACCGAATACGTGGAAGTAGAGATGTATAGAATGAAATCTCGGTCAAAGTCAGGGGGACGAATCAAGGGAGCGGATGTGAGGGCATGTTTGAGGGCATCAAAAGACTCTTGAGTGTATGTATCCTAGACAAAAGGGGTGTGAGATCAAAGAAGTCTAAGGAAGCCGTGTGCGGTAGTGGCGTAGTCAGGAACGAATCGGCGAAGAAAATTAGCTTTGCCTTGGAGACTTTGTAGCTGGCATAAGGTACGAGGCAGAGGAAGTTCAAGAATGGCTTGAACCTTCAAAGGGTTGAGAGTTATCCCATATTTAGACACGATGAAGCTGAGGAGACGACTGGCGGGAACACAGAAGACACATTTCAAAGGGTTAAGGCAAATGTTATACTTGTGGCATCGGAGGAAAATGGTACGCAAGTCATGAAGGTGTTGCGCCCGATGTTTATAACGTGCAGTAAGGTCATCTAAATAGGCAAGGATAATATGGGTTAAGTCATGGAAGCAATAAGGCATGGCTCATTGAAAGGTGGTGCAGGCATTTTTAAGGCAAAATGGCATGACTCGGTATGAGAAAGTGCCCCACGGACTAATGAACGCGGTTTTAAGTTAATCAGCATGATGGATAAAAATTTGGTTGTATCCGGAGAAGCCATCCATAAAGGAGAGAATCTCATGCCCCGCACACTCATCGATGATTTGGTCAATAAATGGTGTGTGGAAGTTGTCTTTGGGACAAGCTTTGTTCAGATTGTGAAAGTCAGTGCAAACACGAATGGTGCCTTGTTTTTTTAGGAGAGGAACTGGGTTAGACACCCAAGAGGTATATTCGATGGGGTAAATGAAACTAGCCTATCGGAGCTTGTCAATTTCATCTTTGATGGCTTCATGTCGGGAAGGATGGATAGGTCTCAGCTTTTGATGAACTGGAATGGCATCAGGCAATGTGTCGATGTGATGTTTGACAATGGCAGGATTGAGTCCGGGAATTTCTGAGTATGACCGGGCGAAAACATCACAGAATTATTTGAAGAGTTTCGTGTAGGCTTCAATTTCTTCCGAAGTGCATTGGGCACCCATGGTGATATGTTCTTCAATACCTGGCTTGACAGAAATGTCGATTTTGATGGTGGGAGAGATATTAGCCATATTTCCTTCTTCGAAAGCATCAGGTGCAGGGAGGGGGTTTTTGAACCAATCAACTTTATTAGGAATGAAGTCTTTGGATTCGAGGGCATATTGGTCATGGGATGGATGGGGGAGGAAAGATGCGCGATGGTGCATATCGTCCCATGGAAAATCAGGGTGGGTCATGGCTTCCATGATGTCTTCATCGGACTGGAAGATGGGAAGAGAGGATGGAAGAGGTGGACCTAAGGAGGTAGAGGGATGCGACTCTTGATTGTGAGGGGAAGGGCTCACAGGTATGGTGTCATGTGAGGTGATAGAGTGAGTAGTTGAATGATCAGGTGAAGCATTGGGGGAAGGTACTATGGAGTTGGTATCCGAGAATCATAGGGATGAGGAAAGGTAGGAAATGGTAGCTAAAGTTTTGGTCATGTCAGTATCAGGAGGAGAAATGGTAATCGTGGTCCGGTGTGAGGGAAGAAGGATTATGGGCGAGGATGGCTTCGAAGTGGCGGTATGTGGCTAAAGAAGCACGATACTCGTCAAGGCGAGGGAAAAGGTGGGTATAGTGGCCATGGAAATTTCACAAAGAACAAGGGTGATTGGTGCGCAAGTTATTAAGTTTAGGGGTAGGAGCGGGTATGGTGACATGGAATTCTGGGATGTCTGATTCTAGAAACGTTTCTGTTACACCATTTTTTGGTCATTTAACCTATTATCATTAGATGGACCCAAGTACACCATGTAAGACCAATTTTAACTTAAGTAAAATTTCCTTCACTATGTTAAATAACTTAATAAACCACATTTATTAGGTTGTTTATGGTCTAAACAGGAAACCCCAAAAGGAAATATTAAACAAACCTATATTTGTTTTATTTTCCTCATGGAATAATTAATTAAACCATAATTTAATTATTATTCCTAATCATGTTTAACCCAAAACAAAGAAATTAATTAGATAAACCTTTATTTATCTTATTATTTTCTAGGAATAATTATTTAAATCTTATTTAGATAATATTCTTTGTTAAATATGACCAAATCACCCACAAATAATTAAATAAATCATTATTTATTTGATTATCTTTCAACCACTTCCTTAAAAAGATAAATAAATCATTTATTTATTTATTTTTGACAAATAAAGGGATTTGACCCAAGTCAAATACCTTTTCCCTCCAAAAAATATAATAAAATATTCCATAAAAGGTGGATCTAGATTTGGTTAAGATTATTTTAATCATGCACCAAGATCTAGAATGACCCAATATTTTGTTATAAATAGGAGGGTTTTTCCTACCATTCTTCACCTTTTGTTGCCTATTAGATCACTCTGGATCTATACACTTGGTCACATTTTTCCATTATTTGTTGTGTGAGCTCCCTTTGAGTTCCATTCTTTGTCTGGGTTTTCTACACCAACTAGAGAGAGAGATTCTAGATCTGAAGTGCTGAGGACTTCCAAGAACCCATCCCACTGAGGAGAATTGGATATGCCTTCTTGTTTTCCTCCCAGGTGCCCTTAATACAAAAATTCTTTCAAAAATTGTTCTTGTCTTGTCTATTGGTATATGGAGCAAACCCTTATTTTTACTGCTTAATGTCTTTCTATGCATAGATCTGGTTTTTTGTAGCTCTTTTCTTGATCAGCTAACTGCATTGTTAGTATGAATCCTTTGTCGAAGTGTATGAAAAAGGACCACTTTAGCTACACATAACTAATAGCCCTAACAACAAATGTGGCTGCCAATATCTTCAGATCTGCAATTATTTGATCAAGAAAAGAGCTGCAAAAAACCAAATCTATGCATAGAAAGACATTAAGTAGTAAAAAGAAGGGTTTGCTCCATATACCAATAGACAAGAAAAGAACAAATTTTGAAATAATTTTTTGTATTAAGGGCACCTGGGAGGAAAACAAGAAGGCGTATCCAATTCTCCTCAATGGGATGGGTTCTTGGAAGTCCTCAACACTTCAGATCTAGAATCTCTCTCTCTTGTTGGTGTAGAAAACCCATGCAAAGAATAGAGCTCAAAGGGAGCTCGCACAACAAATAATGGAAAAATGTGACCAAGTGTATAGATCCAGAGTGATCTAATAGGAAACAAAAGGTGAAGAATGGTAGGAAAAACCCTCCTATTTATAACAAAATATTGGGTCATTCTAGATCTTGGTGCATGATTAAAATAATGTTAACCAAATCTAGATCCACTTTTTATGGAATATTTTATTATATTTGTTGGAGGGAAAAAGTATTTGACTTGGGTCAAATCCCTTTATTTGTTAATAATAAATAAATAAATGATTTATTTATTTTTTTAAGGAAGTGGTTGAAGGATAATTAAATAAATAATGATTTATTTAATTATTTGTGGGTGATTTGGTCATATTTAACAAGGAATATTATCTAAATAAGATTTAAATAATTATTCCTAGAAAATAATAAGATAAATAGAGGTTTATCTAATTAATTTATTTGTTTTTTGGTTAAACATGACTAGGAATAATAATTAAATTATGGTTTAATTAATTATTCCATGAGGAAAATTAAACAAAATAGGTTTGTTTAATATTTCCTTTTGGGGTTTCCTGTTTAGACCATAAACAACCTAATAAATGTGGTTTATTAAGTTATTTTACATAGTGAAAGCAATTTTACTTAGGGTAAAATTGGTCTTACATGGAGTACTTGGGTCCATCTAATGATAATAGGTTAGATGACCAAACCCAGTTGTGTGGCATGTATTTCAGTCAACCGTGTGAGCAGAGAAAATCGTATGACTGGCACGTCAGGCAACCTCAATCACCGTACATCAAGAGGGAAGTCGTAGAGAGAATGTAAGGTATAAATAAGAAATAGCCTCGAGGAGACGAGACTCGCAAAATACCACAAGTCTCTTTTTATGATAGGGTAACAGCAAGTATGTGCGGGGAGGCATACCTATGCCCGCCGAGACAAAGTACAAAATAATAGTGTGTCCAGTAAACAAGGGACCGAACCATAAAGTACAACCGGCATAAACATGAGCGAGATAATAATACAATGAGGAATCCCACATACATGTTGTGCCTAGGATAACAGCAAGGACTTATACAATAATATCTGAGTACATGAGATACAAATACAACCCAAATGCCCCCTATAAGCGGGGAAGGGCTCACAAAATCTGACCGATACATGCAAATCAAAGAGGCGCTGCAAGCGGCTAAGGCCAACATCATCAAATATATGGAGCTGCATCGAAGGCTACAATGAAGAGGTCATCCGGGCATGTGGGGGGATACCCGCAGGGGGCCACCTCCTCATGAGGGCTGAGACATCTCACACACACCCAGGAGTCACCAATAGATGCTGCTGCATCACTGAACCATCAAGCATACGGATCTCGATCATGCTGAAAGGAGCTGCAGTGGAGAAAAAATCAAGTCAAAGGGTAATGAGAGATCCCTTTGCCTGATCCGAGGCACCGAGCAAGAGTGGAAGCTGGAACCAAAGTACACTGCCCTCTAGACCTGGCTTCTAGAATGAATGAGCTGATGTCGACAGAAGGAGGTCCGCCATAGGTGAGGCAATGAGAGATCCTCAACTACGGCACGAGAGAAAATAGTAGAGCGACGGAAAGACTGACACTAATGATGATGGTGAAATGGAAGGGACTGAGTAGCGAATGGATGACTTCCCTTGTTAGAGCATAAAGGGAATGAATGACCCGGCAGTGACTGACGCAATATCATAATGGATAGGAGACAGTGGGACTGAAGGCCATAATGTGCGACACAAGAGAGAGACCAAGCAATGAAGGATGGAGGGCTATGGCGGGGTACAAAGGGACTTGGGATAGACTCCATGAAGCGATGATGACTCAACTTGGATGCTCTAAACAAGGGTGACTCGATGGTGCTGCCACACAGTAAAGGTCCAATGGGGGACCATGAAAACATGAGTACAAGATGGGAACTCATGACGAACATCAACACGAGCATGGATAAGTATGGAGGCCAAATGGTGCCCCTAGTATGATTGTTGCAAGTGAAGAAATTCGATTTTGAGGAGGGTTATGGGTGAGGGGCATAGGTGCCCCCAAGCATGGTGTGGTCATGCCAAAATGTATTTAGAAAAAGGGGAATCTAAACACATTTTAATGATGTGGTGTGCCATTTGTTTTCGTTATGGTTATGCAGTTTGAGAAAGGAAATGGAGGATTACCAATCTCTTTTAGTACTGCATATATGGAGCAAATGGACTTTAAGTTTTTGGGTTGGCATACCTGGCGTCACTATCCCAAAGAGAGGATTTGGAGATAATGAACTGATGCTCGCCTAGAAAACCCATAGGTTGGTCAACAACAATGTCTAAGAGATTGGGTTGCTGAGGGAAGATGAGGGAGCGATAAGGGGTATCATCCCTAGAGTGATCTGAAGTGATATGGGACTCTATAGGTTCTTCTAAATGTGGAAGAATAATGGTACTAAAGTCAACACGACCAGATACGCTAGGAGAATTGTGGAGAATTGCTTCTCTTGGTCTCTCAAATGTGGGTGCCCCCTTACCCAAACATTGGGTTTCAATGTAATGGCCACAAGGTGTATGTGGTGTGAACGCATGGGTTCGATGTAAGGGGGAATAGATAAAGTCAGGGGTGGGGATTTTTTCCATAATGTCGTCATCATCATAGAATATGGGGTGACTGGTGGAAGAAAGACCACCTGACATGGCGAAGCGACCTGAATCATCATCATGAGAAGAGAGGTTCACATGCGTATCGTCACAAGGGGTGACAGAAGAGTAAGTAGATAAAGGATCTACCGATGTTGAGCCCAAGGTGATCGCTGAAGTAAGGTCAAGCGAAACAACAGGGGAGGGTTCAGAGGGAATGTTCCTTGAGGGTATCATGGATGATGATAGGTAGAAAATGCTGGACGAAGGCTCTGTCATCTCGACATCAGGAGGGGGGATGTCAATGGGAGCAGTCATGTCTGGTAGTTTTGCCTAAGAAAAATGCGCAAATAGGGGAGAGGTGGACTCATTGCGCTTGGCCTCGAATTGGTGGACTGCAACTAGAGAGGTGCAGAAGTCCTCGAGGTGGGGAAAAAGATGGGTGTAATGGCCATGGATATCACACAAAGCACAGGGGTGTTTGGTGTGAATAGTCTTTGGGTTCTGGATTGCGGTCGTGGAAGGAATAGAGGCTTCTGGGACCGTGGACTCAGGGAATGTGACATTAACCATGGGCTTGAGATGAAGCAACTCAGGACAGGTATGGGTGGTGTGGCCGACAACATCACACAAAGCACACTGGATGGTATGCTTTGGAGGCTGAGGAGGGGCAGGGTTTGTCGAGGCAGCCTTTTCCTTTCATGCCCCCTTGCGAACTTTGCCCTTCTTACCCGAAGCGGTCGCAACAGGAGGTGGTTCCTGTTGAGGTGACTGAGGCACTGTTGCAGCAGGAGAAGTTATGGAGACTGGTTGAACCGGGGTCAAAGCAATATAAGGTTTGGGTTGACCAGGTAGGGTTGCGGCTGGAGGATCATGGTACCAGACAGGAATCCCGAGGGTCAGGTTAGGAAGAGAGAGGGTGGCCATGACCAGTACCGTGTACACTCCTGGTGGGGGAGCTAGGAACGGTATCTGACCAGAGGGGTAATGGCCAGGTGGGACGGCTCCTAAATGGCTAAGGCTTGGAGGAACCATGCCAAGAGGATAAAGAGGCTCATGACTATCAACTGCAGGTGAAGGGCTAGGAGCAGGTTGCGGAGGGCAAGGTTGCTGACTAGCTGAAGTGGGTTGCTTGAGAGCAGCCCGTGACGATTGCATCGTGCAAACATTCGATGAGCTGGGGTCAGAGATAGGAGGAGGAGGAAGACCAGGGAAGGTTCCGAGAAAAGAGGAGTCTTTGTAAACGCCAGGAGAGACACTGGTCAAGGAATCGACGGTTTTCTTGTTGGCTACAGAAGAGATGGTCGTCTCAGGTGAGGTCTGAGATTTTGGCTCATGATATGTCAACTGGTCAATGGTGACTATCTTTCCATTATGAGGGAAAGACATCTTGCGGAAAACCACAGATGGGAAAGAAGACATATCATAGGTGTAGCTCCACCCCAAGAGAATGTCCTAATCTAGAGGGGCGTCGATGACTTCGACGTCAACGCAAAAAGTCTTGCCCGCAAGAGTGATAGGACAATTACGGAAGAGACTAATGGGCTGGGAGGCGTGGCCGTCCCATGCTCGAAGGGTGATCATGGAAGGGGCCAACTCAGGATATCCGCGTTGCTTCCAAACCAAAGTGGACATCACGCAGGTGGATGCCCCTTCATCAATTATACACCAGGAAACGTTAGCATTCTGAATTTTGACTGGGATTTGGAAGGCGACGAAAGCAGGAAGAGGAGGATGTTCTCATTGATGGGCGTCGAAAACAATCATTTGGTCATCAGTAGGATCTACAGCGCCCATGGCAGATAGCAAAGCCTTCTTTTGGGAAGGGCACGACTGGAGGAGTTCCAATGTCGAAATGGCAGCAGGAGACTGTGCCAAAGCATCTACTATGCTATATGAATGAGCAGCTCGACCAGAAGCAGAATTTCGGCGTAATGGTCCCTTAGGAATCTTGGTATGAACCTCAACTTTGGGCTGAGGGATATGCAAGGGACCATTGGATGTCGAAAGAGGCTCTGTAGAACCTAAAGAAGGGGACTCAGGGGCAGACTGAGCGGAAGGTGTGGGGTACTGGCGAGACCGAGTTTGAAGGTTAAGGTCGACGGTTAGAGGTGGATCAGAGTTGATCATGAGGATCTGGTAATTGGAGGAACCAGAAGGGGAAGGTTGAGTGGCTACCTGTCCATCAGGTGGTTGGGTAGCCACGAATCCCTGCTGTGCATCCACCTGCACTTGAGGGGGCGATGACTGCTGTTGCAGGGGTTGAGAAGGCAAGGGAGGTGGAGGTGCTGATGCTGGAGGAGCTGGAGCACCAAACTGCGGATACGAATAATAAGGGGGTTTGGTAACAGTATGGTGAGTAGAAGGTTGGTTCAAAAGAGGAGGTATGTTATATCCTGGATACGTGCTACCAGGAGGGGGACAAGTGTGGGAGGTGCTGCCCCCTCCCCCAGGAAAACCATAACCCATGGGAGGTTGGGCATATGGATGAGAGAGAGCTCCAACGATACCATCAGCGGCATGAGGTGCCCCCTGTGCGTTGACACCACCGGGTCTGGGGAGGTCAGGTAGAACTGTATAAACATAACCTGTCTAAGTGTAGATCAAGTCATATTTTAATGCTAGTTGGAGGGCAACTTCTTCAGTTTGGGGAAAATGTGATGCGACATCTTTCCCGATAGGAGGCAAGAGAGATCTAAGGAACCAGTCCATGTAGACATGGTCTTTGAAAGTAAGGGATTGACATAGGCTCTTTCTTCTCCGCCATTCCTGGACATGATCGGATAGGTGGGTCGTAGATGATTGACAGAAAGAAGTCAAAAGTTCGATACCAGTGTCATAACGAAGGGGAAGTTGGAAGTAAGATAAAAAAGCCCGGGCAAGAGTCGCAAAGGTGGTATGAGAGGAATTGGGCTGATCAACATACCACTTAGAAGCCGCACCTGTAAGCATTCATTGGAACAACTGAAGACGGACAGAGTCATCGGTAATGGAGGTAGATGAACACCACATGTGGAAAGATTGAACATGATTTGAAGGATCTTCTCCAGCAAGGCCTTCAAACTTGGGGATGTCAGAAGGGAGCTTTGTTGGCATAGCAGGCCAACTAGCGTCATGGTGTGTAGGGTCATTTTTCAACCGGTCCAAATCAGGGAGGCTGAGGCCTGCCATGAAGGGGAGTAAGGGCGCAGCCGAGGTAGTTCCTATGGCGGTTCCGCTAGTATCAGTCCTGGCATTAGGGCCGGGATTACCGCTAGCATTAGGCCCTGGACCAGACATAGTGAAGGTGATAGGGGGAGAATCGGAAGTAAAAGGAGAACCCAATGAATCAGAAGAGGATTCGGAGTGGGGACTCGAAGGAGGATAGGCTCGACGACGGTGGGAGGGGGCAGGTCGATCGACCGAAAACTGAGGGTGAAGGCCAAGAAGTCTCCGGGAAGTGCGCCTTGGGGGTGCAATGATGAAAAAAAAAACACGGCACAAGGGGAAGAAGAACAACCACAAGGGCAAGGAGGTGTAGAATCAAGTGATTACAATGTTGAAACAAGGGAAGATAGGTGCAGTGTCAATTGATTTTAAAGTCTTTGCCTGGCGGTGTAAACCAGGCTCTTCTTCGCTTAGGGTGAATGTGTGGCGTGCGTTAATTTTAATTTTTAAACCCTTTTCATTTTGAGAGCAAGAGAAAAAGTGTGTTGCGTAACTGAAAATAAATCTGCAGAGAACAGTATATAATGCTGAAATAACAGAAAATTAACATCTACGATTGCATCGATTCAACCCAAAAAGGCGGGTCTCTCAAAACTAATCTAAAAGAGGGAAAAAATCTAGTCAAAACACACTAAAAAGAGGCCAATAGATCTAGGGTCAAAAGGGACAGGGATCTAAAGGAGAAAGCTACTGAAAAGAGGTGCAGATCATAGCCAAAAGGCAGAGGCAAGGTGGCTGGAAAAAAGGAGGAAATTAGCAAAAAGCGGAAAGGACAGGGAGGAGGTCCTAAAGGGAGGTCCAAACAAAAATACAAGAGGTGATTTAAAAGGAAGAAGAGCTGATTTAAAGGGATCTGAGAATGAGGGATCAGATCTGAAAAAGAAATGGTTGAAAACTCTGAAAATTTAGACACTTACAGCAGCTAAAACTCTTCCACAAAAAGTGGAGTAAGGGGCTAGATTCCCACTTAGTTGAGTAAAAAAGAGCAAGAATAGGTCTAAACGGGTGGAGACAGAGGTCAGAAAACCCTGACAGAGGTTCAAAAAAAAACCCAGAAAAATTTCAGAAAAAATCCAGAAAAAAGTCCAGGTCGCAGTTTTTGACCTGTTTTTCGCTCAGGTAGCCATTTTTGGGCTATTTTCCGCTACCCAGGTCGTAGTTAATGGGCCAAAAAGTGCGACTTGGAGTCTAGGTCGCAGTTTCTGGGCTGAAAAGTGCGACCTGAAGCTTCGGGTGTCCCGGCGGCAGATTTCCGAAAAAGTTTCCGTCTCAGGTGCGGCTGATGTCTTCACCTGGGCAATAGGGCTAGAAACACGTGGAAGTTAGAAATTTTAATGTTTTAGGGGTTTATAGGGGAAAAAAAACACGAAAATAGGAAAAAAAAAAAGCTGAAAAGAAACCCTAGGGTCTGAAGTAGCTGGATATGCAAGAATATGAAAAACGACAGTGGTCGTAATTTAAAACCCGTGTGGAGTCGCCATTTGTTAGTATGAATCCTTTGTCGAAGTGTATGAAAAAGGACCACTTTAGCTACGCATAACTAATAGCCCTAACAACAAATGTGGCTGCCAATATCTTCAGATCTACAGTTAGTTGATCAAGAAAAGAGCTGCAAAAAACCAAATCTATGCATAGAAAGACATTAAGCAGTAAAAAGAAGGGTTTGCTCCATATACCAATAGACAAGACAAGAACAATTTTTGAAAGAACTTTTTGTATTAAAGGCACCTGGGAGGAAAACAAGAAGGCGTATCCAATTCTCCTCAATGGGATGGGTTCTTGGAAGTCCTCGGCACTTCAGATCTAGAATCTCTCTCTCTTGTTTGTGTAGAAAACCCATGCAAAGAATAGAGCTCAAAAGGAGCTCACACAGCAAATAATGGAAAAATGTGACCTAGTGTATAGATCCAGAGTGATCTAATAGGTAACAAAAGGTGAAGAATGGTAGGAAAAACCCTCCTATTTATAATAAAATATTGGGCCATTCTAGATCTTGGTGCATGATTAAAATAATGTTAACCAAATCTAGATCCACCTTTTATGGAATATTTTATTATATTTGTTGGAGGGAAAAAATATTTGACTTGGGTCAAATCCCTTTATTTGTCAATAATAAATAAATAAATGATGTATTTATCTTTTTAAGGAAGTGGTTGAAGGATAATCAAATAAATAATGATTTATTTAATTATTTGTGGGTGATTTGGTCATATTTAACAAGGAATATTATCTAAATAAGATTTAAATAATTATTCCTAGAAAATAATAAGATAAATACAGGTTTATCTAATTAATTTCTTTGTTTTTGGGTTAAACATGACTAGGAATAATAATTAAATTATGGTTTAATTAATTATTCCATGAGGAAAATTAAACAAAATAGGTTTGTTTAATATTTCCTTTTGGGGTTTCGTGTTTAGACCATAAAAAACCTAATAAATGTGGTTTATTAAGTTATTTTACATAGTGAAAGCAATTTTACTTAGGGTAAAATTGGTCTTACATGGTGTACTTGGGTCCATCTAATGATAATAGGTTAGATGACCAAAAAATGGTGTAACATGCATATCTGAAGATATTGGCAGCCACTTTTGCTGTTAGGGCTATTAGTTATGCGTAGCTAAAGTGGCCCTTTTTCGTACACTTCGACAAAGGATTCATACTAACAAATGGAGACTCCACACGGGTTTTAAATTACGACCGATGTCGTTTTTCATATTCCTGCATATCCAGCTACTTCAGACCCTAGGGTTTCTTTTCAGCTTTTTGTTTTTCCTATTTTCATGTTTTATTTCCCCTATAAAACCCTCAAACATTAAAATTTCTAACTTCCTTGTGTTTCTGGCCCTACTCCACAGGTAAGCGACATCAGCCGCAACTGAGACAACAAATTTTCCAAAAATCTACCGCCGAGACAACCGGAATGGGAGGTCACACTTTTCAGCCCAAAAACTGCGACCTGGACCTCCAGGTCGCATTTTTCAGCCTCTTTTCTGCGACCTGCACTGAAAACAGGTCAGAACCTGTGACCTGCCAATTTTTCAGTGGTTTTTCTACAATTTTTTTGGGTTTTGCTGAAGCTTCTGTCAGGGTTTTCCAGCCTCTGTCTCAGCCCGCTTTTACCTAGTTCTGATCTGTTTTTACTCATCTAAGTGGGAACCTAGCCCCCTAGGGCTTCACTACCCTCCACTTTTTGTGGAAGAGTTTTTAGCTGTTTCGGCCGTCTGTTTTTCAGAGTTTCAGCCTTCCCTTTTTCAGATCTGATACCTCCTCCTCAGATCTCTTTAAATCAGCTTTTCTTCCTTTCAAATCACCTCTTGTCATTTTGTTTGGACCTCCCTTTAGGACCTCCTCCCTGTCCTTTCCGTTTTTTGTTGATTTTCTCATTTTTTCCAGCCACCTTGCCTCTGTCTCTTGGCTATGATCTGCACCTCTTTTCAGCAGCTTTATCCTTTATACCCCTGTCCCTTTTTACCCTAGATCTATTGGCCTCTTTTTAAGTGTGTTTTGACTATATTTTTTCCCCTTTTTAGATCAGTTTTGAGCGACCCGCCTTCTTGGGTTGAATCGATGCAATAGTAGCTGTTATTTTTCTGTTATTTCAGCATTATATACTGTTCTCTGCAGATTTATTTTCAGTTACGCAGCACACTTTTTTCTTGCTCTCAAAATGAAAAGGCTTTAAAAATTAAAATTAATGCATGCCACACACTCACCCTAAGCGAAGAAGAGCCTGGTTTACACTGCCAGGAAAAGACTTTAAAATCAATTGACATTGCACCTATCTGCCCTTGTTTCGACATTGTAATCACTTGATTCTGCACCTCCTTTCCCTTGTGGTCATTCTTCTTCCCCTTGTGCCGTGTTTGTGTTGTCATCATTGCGCCCCCAAGGCGCACTTCCCGGAGACTTCTTGGCCTTCACCCTCAGTTTCCGGTCGATCGACCTGCTCCGTCCCGCCGTCGTCGAGCCAGTCCTCCTCCGAGTCCGCACTCTGACTCCTCTTATGATTCATTGGGTTCTCCTTCTCCTCCTGGTTCTCCCCCTGTCACCTTCACTATGTCTGGTCCAGGGCCTAACGCTAGTGGTGCTCCAGGCCCTAATGCCGGAACTACTACTAGCGGAACCGCCACAGGAACTACCTCGACCATACCCTTGCTGCCGTACATCGCAGGCCTCAGCCTCCCCGATTTCAATCAGTTGATCAATGACCCTATCTGCCACGATGTTGGTTGGCCTGCTATGCCAACCAAGCTCCCCTCCAACATTCCCAAGTTTGAAAGCCTTGCTGGAGAAGATCCAACCAATCATGTCCGATCTTTCTACATGTGGTGTTCCTCCAATTCCATTACCGATGACTCCATTCGTCTTCGATTTTTCCAACGCACGCTTACCGACGAAGGTTCTAAATGGTATGTAGACCAAGCCACCTCTTCCCATACCACCTTTGCGACCATTTCCCAAGCCTTTTTATCTTACTTCCAGCTCCCTCTCCGATACGATATTGGTACGGAGCTTTTGACCTCTTTCAAGCAAACCTCTTCAACCCACCTTTCCACTCATGTCCAGGAATGGCGACGAAGATGAAGCTTATGTCACACTCCCCCCTTCGAAGATCAGATCTATATGGACTGGTTCCTTCACTCTCTCTTAGATCCCATTGGCAAAGATGTCGCCTCCCATTTTCCTCAAACCGAAGAAGCCGCCCTCCAAATAGCCTTGAAATATGACCTGATCTATGCTCAGTCTGGTTATGTTTATACCGTTCTTCCTGACCTCCCCAGGCCTGGTGGCGCTAACGCCCCAGGGGCATCTCATTCCACCGATGGTATCATTGGAGCCCTTTCCCATCCATATGCTCAACCTCCTATGGGCTATGGTCTCCCTCACGGAGGGGCCAGCACCTCTAGCTCTCTTCCCCCTTCCGGTAGCATATATCCAGGATACAGCATGCCTCCTCCTTTTTCCCAACCTCCTGCTTACCTCAATGTTGCCCAACCTAACCATTACCCTTATCCGCAGCCTGGTGTGCCAGCTCCTCCAGCATATGCGCCTCCACCTCCCTTACCTTTTCAACCCCAGCAACAACACCTACAGCCCCCTCCAGGGCAAGTATTTGCACAGCAGGGCGCGACTAATCCCCCTTCTTCTCAAAGAAGGTAGAGAGGTAATCAAAATCAATATGCCCCTGGTACTCATAGACCCAATCCTCAAGGTGTTGACCCTAACACTGCTAACCAGCAACAGGGCACTCAGCCCAAGCCGGACAGGCCGTTTCGCACAAATAAGCCTTGTTCGTGTTGCGGTGTTTATGGTCATTACACCTACGATTGTCCCCTCTTACCCCAGATGCGTCAGATGTGGGAGTCTCAAGCCACATTGCATGGAGAACACATCTCCCCTCATGCTCCTCCTAATGTGGCCACTACCCAACCAGCTGTTTTTACCGATCCCTTCCCTCAGCAAGGATTCGTGGCTACCCAACCACCTGACAGCCAGGTCTCCACTCCACCTTCTATTTCTTGTTCCTCCGATTACCAGATCCTCATGATGAACTTTGATCCATCCCCAACCGTCGACCTTCACCTTCAAACTCGGTCTCGCCAGTACCCCAAGCCTCCCGCTCAGTCTGCCCCCGAGTCCTCTTCTTCCGGTTCTACAGAGCCTCTTTCGACATCCAATGGCCCCTTACATATCCCTCAACCCAAAGTTGAGGTCCATCCAAAGATTCCTAAGGGACCATTACGTCGAAATGCTGCTTCTGGTTGAGCTGCTCATTCGTATAGCATAGTAGATGATTTGGCGCAATCTCCCGCTACCATTTCCACACTGGAACTCCTCCAGTCATGCCCTTCCTAAAAGAAGGCTCTACTATCTACCGTGGGCACTGTAGATCCTGCTGATGACCAAATGATTTTTTTCGACGCCCATCAATCAGACCATCCTCCTCTTCCTGCTTCCATTGCCTTCCAAATCCCAGTCAAAATCCAAAACGCCAACGTTTATCGGTGTATAATTGATGAGGGGGCATCCACCTGTGTGATGTCTGCTTCGGTTTGGAAGCAACTCGGATCCCCTGAGTTGGCCCCTTCCACGATCACCCTTCGAGCGTGGGACGGCTACACCTCCCAGCCCATTGGCCTGTTTCGTAATTGTCCTATCACCCTTGCCGGTAAGACTGTTTGCATTGACGTCGAAGTCATCGACGCCCCGCTAGACTACAACATTCTATTGGGGCGAAGCTACACCTATGCTATGTCTGCTGTCCCATCCATGGTTTTCCACAAGATGTCTTTCCCTCATAATGGAAAGATAGTCACCATTGACCAGTTGACATATCATGAGCCAAAATATCAGACCTCACCTGAGACGACCATCTCTTCTGTAGCCAACAAGCAAACCGTCGATTCCTTGACCAATATCTCTCTGGGCATCTACAAAGACTCCTCTTTGCTCGGAACCTTCCCTGGTCTTCCTCCTCCTCCTATCTCTGACCCCAGCTCATCGAATGTTTGCATGATGCAATTGTCTCGGGCCGCTCTCAAGAAACCTGCCTTGGCTAGTCAGCAACCATGCTCTCCGCAACCTGCTCCTAGCCCTTCACCTGCAGTTGGTAGTCATGAGCCTCTTTATCCCCCTGGCACGGTTCCTCCAAGACTTAGCCATTTAGGAGCCGTCCCACCTGGCCATTACCCCTCTGGTCAGATACCGTTCCTAGCTCCCCCACCAGGAGTGTACACGGTACTGGTCATGGCCACCCTCTCTCTTCCTAACCTGACCCTGGGCATACCCGTCTGGTACATTGACCCTCCAGCTGCTACCCCACCCGATCACCCCAAACCCTACCTTGCTTTGACACCGGTTCAACCAGTCCCCCTCGCTTCCTCCAGGCCCCCAGAACCTCCCCAGGACCCTGCCCCTGTGGTGACAGCCTCGAGAAAGAAAGGCAAAGCTCGTAAGGGGGCAACGAATCAGGACCAAGCCACCCCGACAAACCCTACCCCTCCGCGACCGCCAAAGCCTGCTATCCAGTGCGCTTTGTGCAATATTGTCGGTCACGCCACCCATATGTGTCCTGAATTGCTGCACCTCAATATCCTGGTCAACGAGACGTTTCCCGACTTTGATATCCCTGAAGTCTATGTCACTATCCCAGATTCTATCCCGAAACTCAAAACCTTGCGCACAAATCACCCTTGTGCTTTGTGCGATTTCCACGGCCATTACACCCACCTCTGTCCCCGCCTTGATGAGTATCATTACTTTTTAGACACGTACCGCCAATTCAAGGCTACACACAACAAGATACCTTCTCACTTGTCTGTGATTTCTACTTCGATAAGACCAGAGGATATTCCTACTCCCATTCACATTCCTCCTCCCACTATGGAACCAATGGAGCCTTCGACCACCATTTTGTACCTATCGTCATCCTTGAGAGATAGTTCACCTAACCTTCGACCTGCAGACACTCTCAGTTCCCCCTCAGCTGACCTTGGATCTGTTGACATTGCGCATCTGATCCCTTCTCCACAAGATGACCCGTCACACATCACTACCTCATCAGGTGATCCTTCTTCCTCCAGTCTTCCCATCTTCCAGTCCGATGAAGAAATTATGGAAGCCATGACCAACCCTGACTTTCCATGGGATGATATGCACCATCATGCATACTTCCTCCCACAGCAGTCCCATGACCAATATGCTGTGGAAACCAAAGACTTCATTCCCAATGCAGTCGATTGGTTCAAAAATCCCATCCCTGCACCTGATGCTTTCGAAGAAGGAAACATGGCCAATATCTCTCCTACCATCAAAATTGACATTTCAATCAAACTAGGAATCGAAGAATATGTCACCTTGGGCGCCCAATGCACCCCGAAATAAATTGAAGCTTACACCAAGCTTTTCAAAGAATTCCATGATATTTTCACTTGGTCCTATTCTGAAATGCCCAGACTCGATCCCGCCATCGTCGAACACCATATCAAGACATGGCCTGATGCCAATCCAGTCTGTCAAAAGTTGAGACCCATTCATCCTTCCAAACGTGACACTATCAAAGCCGAAATCGATAAGCTCAAGCAGGTTGGTTTCATTTACCCCATTGAATACACCACTTGGGTGTCCAACCCAGTTCCTGTTCTCAAGAAGCAAGGCACCATCCGTGTCTGCACGGACTTTCGCGACCTGAACAAATCTTGTCCCAAAGACAACTTCCCCACACTGTTCATTGACCAAATCATTGACAAGTGTGCGGGGCATGAGGTTCTCTCCTTTATGGATGGTTTCTCCGGATACAACCAAATTATTATCCATCCTGCTGATCAACTAAAAACTGCGTTCATTAGTCCGTGGGGAACTTTTGCTTACCGGTTCATGCCTTTCGGCCTTAAAAACGCTGGCACCACTTTTCAATGGGCCATTTCTTATTGTTTCCATGACTTAGCTCATATTATCCTTGCTTATTCAGACGACCTCACTGCACGTTGTAAGCATCAGGTGCAACACCTACATGATCTGCGTACCATTTTTCTTCGATGTCACAAGTATAATATCCGCCTTAACCCGTTGAAATGCATCTTTTGTGTTCCCGCCGGCTATCTCTTAGGCTTCATAGTGTCTAAGGATGGTATCACTCTTGACCCTTTGAAAGTTCAAGCCATTCTTGAAATTCCCATTCCGCGTACCCTACGCCAGCTCCAAAGTCTCCAAGGAAAAACTAATTTTCTTCGTCGGTTCGTCCCTGACTATGCCACCACTGCACATGGGTTCCTTAGACTCCTCCGATCCAATATCCCATTTTTTTGGGATACCTATGCTCATGAGTCTTTCGATGCCCTCAAGCAGGCTCTCACATCCGCTCCCTTGATTTTCCCTCTCGACTTTGATCGGGACTTCATCCTGTACATCTCCGCTTCCACCTATTCGGTCGCTGGAGTCCTTATTTAGGAATATGACAATGGATCGAGCATGTGATTTACTACGTCAGTAAGAACCTTGTAGGGCCTCCTGTTTCCTACTCGTATGAAGAAAAATTAGTGCTGGTTTTCGTGTTCTCAGTCCAAAAACTTCGTCATTATATCATCATGCGCTCCACCAAGGTTGTGACTAATTCCAACCCCATGGCATTCCTATTGAGTCGTCATATCCTCACTGGGAAGTACGCCTGTTGGGTCATTATTGTTCAGGAATTCGACCTCAAATTTTTCACAACAAAGAGTAAGAAAGGCTTAGCCCTCGCCGAGCTCATTTCTGAATTACCTACCGGATCGTAAGACCCCCTAGTTAATGATGATTTTCCTGATGAACACTTATTTTCCATTACTTTCGACGACCCGTGGTATGGCGATATTCTTACTTACTTGCGAACCCAAAAGTTCGCCCTCCACCTTGATTGTGAGGCTCGCCAACGTATCCGACACCAGGCTCCTTGATACCTCCTTATCGGTGATGACCTCTATCATCGCGAGATCAATACTGTCCTTCGTCGTTGTCTCACACACGCTGAAGCTGAACAGGTCCTTAATGCCTAGGTCTTGTTACTGCCCAGAAAGTCATGCGCGCTGGGTATTTCTAGCCTTCCCTCTTTAGTGATTGCATTGAGGCAGTCAAACACTGTCCCAATTGCCAACATTTCGCCCCTAAGGTGCGAGCTCCCCCAGCTCTCCTCCATCCGGTCGTCTCAACTGGTCCCTTTTGTAAACGGGCCATCGACTTTATGGAGTGTCACCCCCCATCTGCTGGTAACCACAAATATATCATCGTGGTGGTCGACTATTTCACAAAATGGGTCGAGGCCATGCCAACATTTAACAACACGGTAGCTACTGAAACCCTTTTTTTCTTTAACCACGTTATCGCTCGATTCAGGGTTCTGAAACAACTGGTCTCTAACCATGGCAGACATTTTGAAGATGAGATATGGCGTGAGCTATCCTCACTGTTGGGTTTTGAGCACCAATATTCCTCCTCCTATTACCCCCAAGGTAATGGACAAGTTGAAGCAGTCAAAAAAATCCTCAAGACTATGCTTCAACGAACGGTGAATAAGCACAGAACCAACTGGCATCTTATGCTCTTCCCTGCTTTATGGGCCTATCGAACTTCTGTTAAAACCGCCACCGGGTTTACTCCTTTCCACCTCGTTTTTGGAGAGGAGGCAGTCTTACTGATCAAGTGTGAGATTCCTTCCCTTCATCTGGCCATTGAAATTCTCCCTGACACCCAACCTCTAGAACAACGACTTATCATGCTTGAGCGCGCTTCCAAAGACCGCCGTGTTGCCTTGCAAACCATGGAAGCGGCGAAGAAACGCACCAAAGCTCAGTATGACAGAAAAGTCCAGCCTCGCACTTTTCACGAAGGTGACCTTGTTCTAGTTTATGACCAAGCCCATGATGTCCTTGGTCATGGGAAGTTCGACTCATTATGGCTAGGCCCTTACATCATCAGTAAGGATCTCGGTAAGGGGGCATACCTCTTAGAGGATTTCGAAGGCAATCCCCTTCCTAATCCTGGTAATTCATGTATTGAGAGGTGGTAATTCAGGACAGGTATGAGTGGCGTGACCAAAAAAATCACATAGAGCACACTGGATAGGATGATTGGGAGGCCGAGGAGGGGTAGATTTGGGCAGGGTAGGTTTGTCTTTTGATGCCCCCCTGCGAGCTTTGCTATTTTTACTCGAAGCGGTTGTAACAGGAGGCGGTGCTTGTTGAGGTGAATGAGGTACTAGCATAGCAAGAGAAGTGGTGGGGATTGGTTGAATCAGGGTCAAAGTAATATATGGTTTAGGTTGACCTGGCGGAGTGGTGGCGGGAGGGTCAAGATACCAGACGGGTATACCCAAGGTCAAGTTGGGGAGGGATAGGGTGGCCAAGGTAGGGACTGAATAAGCGCCGGGAGGGGGAGTGAGGAAAGGGATCTGTCCAGCATGGAAATGGCCTGGAGGAATGGTGCCAAGGGGGTTGATTTCAGGTGAAGTCGACCCATGAGGATTGGTGGTAGAAGAAGATTCAGAAGGAAGAAGGGTGGCTAACGAGGGTGAAGGGCTAGGAGCTAGTTGAGGTTGAGGTTGCTGACTAGCCAAAGTGGGCTCTGTAAGGTTAGCCCATGATGATTGCATCATGAAAACATTCACCAAGTTAGGATTAGAGACGAGAGGGGAGTCAAAAAAAGTGTCGAGCAAGCAGGAGTCTTTGTAGACACCGGGGGAGACACTGGTCAAAGAATCAACAGATTTCTTGCTGGTGATAGTAGAGATGGTGGACTCAGGGGGGGTCTGAGATTTTGGTTCATGGTAAGTCAATTGGTCAATGGTGACGATCTTTCCATTATGAGGGAATAACATCTTGTGGTGGACTGCGGATGGGACAGTAGACAGCGCATAGGAGTAACTACGCCGCAAAATGATGTTGTAGTCAAGAGGGGCATCGATAACTTTGACGTCGACACAAACAGTCTTGCCGGAAAGGGTGATAGGATAGTTACAGAATAGGCCAATGGGATGGGAGGCATGGCCATCCCATGCATGAAGGGTGATGGTGGAAGGGGCCAGTTCAGAGGATCTGAGTTGTTTCCAAACCGAAGCGGACATTACGCAGGTAGATTCCCCCTCATCAATAATGCACCAAGCAACATTAGCGTTTCGGATGTTGACTGGGATTTGGAAAGAAATCGAAGGAGGGAGAGGGGGATGGTCTGACTGACGGGTGTAAAAAAAATCAATTGGTCATCAACAGGATCTACAGTGCCCACGGAAGATAGTAGAGCCCTCTTTTGAGAAGGACATGACTAGAGGAGTTCCAATGTTGAAATGGCAGCATGAGATTGGGCCAGATCCTCTACTATGTTGTATGAATGGGTAGCCCGAACAGAGGCAGCATTTTGGCATAATGGTCCCTCAGGAGGCTTGGGATGAACCTCAGCTTTGGGCATAGGGAGTTGCAAGGGACCATTGGGTGTCGATAGAGGTTCTGTAGGACCTGACAATGGAGACTCAGAGATAGACGAAACAGGAGGTGTGGAATACTGATGGGACCGAGTTTGAAGGTTGAGGTCGATAGTGAGAGGTGGGTCAGAAGCCATTATGAGAATCTGGTCATCAGAGGAACCAAAAGGGGAAGGTTGAGTGGTTACCGAGGCATGAGGTGGTTGAGTGGCCACGAATCCTTGTTGCGGGAAAGGATCGGTAAACACAGTAGGTTGAGAAGTAACGGGGGTGGGAGGGGTAGTAGGGGAGGAGTGTTGTCCCCGTACGGTGGCCTGAGAATCCCAAAGTTACCACATTTGTGGTAATAAGGGACAATCATGAGTGTAGTGACCATAAACACTGCAACATGAACAAGGATTATTGGTGCGAAGTGGCATGTCCGGCTTGGGCTGAGAGCCCTGTGGCTGGTTGGCAGTGGTATGGTCGAGATTGGAAGGATTGGGTCCACAATTACCAGAAGTGGATTGATTGCATCTTCTCCTTCTTTGAGAAGGAAGAAAATTAGGTGCCCCCGGCTGTGAAAATACTTGCCCTGGAGGGGGTAGTAAGTGTGGTTGTGGGGGCGGAAAAGGCAAGGGAGTGGGAGGTCCAAATGCTGGAGGAGCTGGGACACCAGGTTGCGGATATGGATAAGGAGTAGGGTGGGCAGTAGTAAGATAATCAGGGGGGTGGGAAAGAGGAGGAGGCATGTCGTAGCCTGAATACATGCTGCCTGGAGAGGAAAAAACGTCGGAGGGGCTGGCCCCTAGAGGAAAACCATGGCCCGGAGGGGGGTGGGCAGAGGTATGTGACATGGCTCCAACAATACCGTCGGCAAAATTAGATGTCCCTGAGGCATTAGGGCCACCGGGTTTTGGAAGGTCAGGAAGGAAGGTATAAACATAACGAGATTGGGTGTAGATAAGGTCATATTTCAAGGCGATTTGGAGGGCGGCTTCTTCAGTTTGGGGAAAAAGGGATGCGACATCTTTGCCAATGGGAGGTAAGAGAGAGCAAAGGAACCAGTCCATGTAAACCTGATCTTCAAAGGGGGGAGCTTGACATAAGCTTCTTCTGTGCCGCCATTCCTGGACATGAGCGGAAAGGCAGGTTGAGGAGGATTGACGGAAGGAGGTTAAAATCTCGGTACCAGTGTCATATCGGAGAGGGAGTTGGAAATAAGATAAAAAGGCTTGGGCAATGGTCTCAAAAGTGGTATGGGAGGAGGTGGCTTGTTCAAAATACCATTTAGAAGCTTCGCCTATAAGCGTGCATTGGATCAATCGAAGATGAATGGAGTCATTGGTAATGGAATTGGAGGAACACCACATATGGAAGGATCGGATATGGTTGGAGGGATCCTCACTAGCAAGGCCTTCGAACTTGGGAATGTCGGAGGGGAGCTTGGTTGGCATAGCAGGCCAACTAACATCATGGCAGATAGGATCATTAATCAGCTGATTGAAGTTAGGAAGACTAAGGCCGGCCATATAAGGGAGCAATGGGGCAGTCGAGGTAGGTCTCGAGGTGGTTCCACTGGAAACAGACCCAGCAGTAGTACAGGGATTGCTACTAGTAGTAGGCCCTGTAGAAGACATGGTAAAAGTGATAGGGGGAGAACTAGGAGTAGGGGGAGAACCCGAACAATCAGAGGAAGAGTCAGAGTATAGACTCAGGGGAGGACTTACTTGATGACGATGGGAAGGAGGAAGTCAACCAAGTGGAAATTGAGGGTGAAGGCCAAGAAGTCTCCGAGAAAGGTGCCTTGGGGGTGCAATGATGACAGGAAGAAGACAAGAATAATGTATATGAAAGAATTTTGTATTATATTAAAGAATGGGGCACTTGTGAGGAAAACAAGAAAGGTGCTTTCTAGTTCTTCTCAGTGGGATGGGTTCTTGGAAGTCCTCAGTGTTTCAGATCTAGCATTTCTCTCTCTTATGGATGTGGAAAAGCAAACATAGAACTCAATGGGAGTTCACAAAGCAAAATGGAAAATGGTGACCAAGAGAAGATCCAGAGTGATCTAATGCAATGAAGGTGGTTAATGAATGGGGAAAACCCCCCTATTTATAAAAAAATATTGGGGCGATCTAGAACTAGGTGCATGAATAAAATATTATTAATCGAATTCTAGAAGCACCTTTTAGGAATATTTTATTATATTTGTTGGAGGGAAAAGGATTCTTGACTTGGGTCAATTCCTTTATTTATAAATAATAAATAGATAAATGATTTATTTATCATTTTAGGGGAATGATGGGAATATAATTAAATAAATAATGGTTTATTTAATTATTTATGTATGATTTAGTCAAATTTAACTAAGAATATTATTTAAATAATGATTTGAATAACTTGTTCTTAGGAAATAATTAAATAAATAAGGATTTATTTAATTAATTTCCTTTTTTGGGTTAAATATGACCAAATAAGTTATTTTATATGGTGAAAGCAATTTTATTTAGGGTAAAATTGGTCTTACATGGTGTACTTGGGTTCATCTAATAATAATAGGTTAGATGACCAAAAAAATGGTGTAACAGCTATGGAGAATGAAGCCTGTATGACTGCACAGAAGAACTGTGGACTCAAAAAATTCTTTCTTACTCCATGTTTACGAGTTCAACCTGAGCTGCTACAATAGTTGGTCAGCATATGGGACGAAAATGAAGAAGTATTTAAACTTCGCGACCAAGTGTTGGAACTTGAGGTTTCTGACGTATATTTCATCATCGGGTTGTTGCGTAGAGGCCCAATACCCATTTTTGACGGGCAGCAGACCTTCCGGGGAAAAGATGGAACAAGTAATGGCGAGGGTGTGCCTAGGGGCATGAACTGGATCAAGAAGCGGGAAGGTTGACATCCACACTATCCATGATCTAGCACTCAGAGTGGTGCTACACACCATTACGCAGGTTGCGGGATCGCAGGCACCGCATGAGGCGACCAAAGCCCAACTCATACTAGCCTCCGAGTGTATGAACCCCACATTGTTTGATTGGGCTACTGCAGTGACGGTCAATATCAAAAGGCATCTGAAAAGATGCAAGCAAGTAAAACTAAAGCAGTTTAGCTACAGTTCCATTTTGGTGTCGTTCATCCTAGAACGAATACCTATTTTCCACGGCTAAGGGGCCATAGTTGCTGAGCCTGTACCACGAGAGCCGAGGATGGCTCGTTGGGCAGCACTTATGCCCAGGTCAGGAGGAGGCCAACAGATGTCTTGGAGGCCCGATTTTTTTGGGTGGTTGCGGCAACAGTTGATCGTGGTCAAAGATTTGCCCTATGTTGGGACCGATTTCACCGGAGATCCCGACCTTCCACTCCCGGAGGGGGAGGATTGGGATGAGGTGTTGGGTATGGTAATCTTTTTGATTTTTATGTGTTTATGATTTTTTTTTGGTAATACATGTTCAGTATATAACAATTTTATGTGTATGTAGATGTTGGCCTAGAGAGGCATGAGGGCATGTCGCCCATTGGACGGAGAACCCATGCCGAACATGACCCTCAGGCTGAGGGTGGCGAGGGAGGTGAACTGATTCAAAACCTGGAGGGCATCGCCTAGGGGATCTCAGACTATGCATGGCTAGCAGATTTTCTGCTAGCATACCAATGACACACTGTAGGGGTGCCCAGTCACCTCCACTGACTACTGAGACGCTTAGTGCATGCGGTGGCTTGTTACCACGAGCACCATGCAGATTAGACATTAGGGCTTTTCCTGCATATTTTTTGAGAGACATGTCGTCTCCGGCTGTATTAAGACGAACATGTATATTTTTTGATTTTATGTGATGCACACTATGTAAACATTTCAACACACGCACACACATATATATACCTATTTCTGGATGGATCTCTTTACATGTGATGATGATTTTGTTTTATAAATTGCGCAAATGTCCATCTAAAACCATATTCACTACTGCATCTGTTAATGTATTCATATGCCTGGGTATATGTTGATATGTGATATAATCAAAATTTCTTTCCAGTAGATGAATACGCAGATACAGATGTAAAATGGATGGGTTTCTAACTGAATAGTGACCATTAAGCTGTAATACTACAAGTTGCGAGTCTAGATACACAAGTAATTCACGAATGCCGAGGTCCATAGCCTCGGTTAATAATTCCAACATGGCACTATATTCCGTGATATTATTTGTAGTAGGACCTAGACACACACCTTGTAGGTTAACCAATTCACCAGCAGGATCATAGATTACCCAGGCTGCCGAGGACAGATTCCTGGTACTGTGGGAGGCACCATCCGCGAAACCCACAAACAGAGTAATAGACATCTGCACAATCAGGAAGACCTGATTAGCAGAAATATGCTTACATCACACACCACACCACACATGCACACAAATGAATATACACACCTATGTACACACACCACACCAAAAATAACTTCAAGCGTAGTATTTTTTAAGGTACAGCCCATTTCTAGGTTGTGCCAACGGAACTCCTTCATAATTAATGAGCTCATAAGCCCCATTTTTCAATACTCGTTTTACTATGTATGGCCCATGCCACATGGATTGGAACTTTCCTACTCCAAGTTTGTCGTGTGCTTGGTCGTATAGGAGGACAAGATCCCCTTCGACAAAGGAACGTGGAGAGACTGATTGATCAAAGTGAGATTTGACCCGCTTCTTTTGTGCCTCAATGACTAAAGCAGCCAAGCGGCGGGCTTCATCCAACCGTTCCAAATACAAGAGATGCTCTTCTTCAGGAGAAGTATCGGGCAAAAGTTCCACAGCCAACTCTAAGGAAGGAATTTCGCACTCAACCGGAAGAGTTTCTTCCAGACCATACACCAATTGAAATGGTGTGAATCCAGTTGCACTCTTTGCTGACGTCTAGTAGGCCCATAGAGCTGAGAACAATTGGAGGTGCCAATTGGACTTATGAATACTAACTGTTCATTGAATCATTGTGACCAAAACTTTGTTCACAGCCTCAACCTGGCCATTTGCCTAGGGGTAATATGGCGTTGAGCTATCGTGCCATAAGCCCAATCTTGATGTCAGCTCAGCCATCATATAATCTCGAAAGTGAGTACCATGATCGGTTACAATGGTCTAAGGGACCTCGAAATGTACGATAATGTGGTTGAAAATAAATTGGGCAACTGTCTTACCATCAGCGGTTAGTGTAGGCATCGCTTCGGCCCACTTAGTAAAGTAGTCGACAACGACGATTATATATGCATGCCCCGCGGCCGAATGAGGGTTACATGTCATAAAATATATGCCCCATTTTGCAAAAGGGCCGATAGTAATGACAGGATGCAGAGGGAGAGGTGGCGCATGCATCTTGCGCTGAAAAACATGGCATGCATGACATTTTCGTACTGCAACAATGTAGTCTTTGAATATCGACGGACAAAAGTAACCTGCACGTAGAATCTTCTGGGTAGTGGCATATCTGGAAATGTGACTACCACAGGTGCCACTATGACAGTCATTCAAGACTCTTTCAGCCTCTTCCAGGGTCAAACACCGGAAAAGCACTGAATCTACCCCAACCCAGTATAATGTATCTCCTACAATGCAGTAGGGTTGAGACTGATGCCGAATCCGACGTCGGGCATCTTTGGTCAACTCAGACCGAAACATTGATGTTTGAAGATAGCCAATAATGTCTCCGTATAATGGGTTGCGAGTGATGATGAGGAAGAGTGTTTCGTCTGGGATATGAACCTCAGAATGAGATGGGGTGGAGTCTGTCGGGAGGGAGCAAATGAGATCCGCAAAAACCAGTGATTTTGTCGACTTAGCAGTGGTAAACTCTAAGTCGAACTCTTGAAGGATAATGATCCATTTGGAGTATTTTCCCCCCAGTAATTGTCGAGATAGAATATATGTCATGGGGTTGCAATCTGAAACCACTGTTGTTGTACGAAGCAGGATGTAGTGGCGGAAACGTTGCACAGATTGCACTGTGGCTAATGCCAGCTTCTCGACATGAGCGTAACGTGTCTCTATGTCAAGAAGGTCCCGTGATAGATAATAGAAAACATGTTCATTGCCATCATTGTCATCCTGAACCAGGACCATAGCTATGGTGCTAAACGCGGTGGCCAAATATAAAATGAAATCACGGTGATAGTTTGGAGGACGAAGCAACAGAGAATTAACAAGTAACATCTTTAGCTTCTCAGAGGATCATTGAGCAATATTGTCCGGGCGAAAGGGAAAATATTTCTTTAAAAGACGCGTGAATCCTTTGGAAAATTTCGCATAGTTCGGGATGAAGCATCGAAGGAAATTAGCTTTTCCCTGCAGACTATGTAATTTATATAACGAGGAGGGTGATGGGAGATTGACAATAGCCTCGACTTTTAGAGGGTCAAGGCGAATTCTGTCTTTGGAGACTATGAACCCCAAAATATGGCCAGAATCCACGCAAAAGATGCATTTATGAGGGTTAAGCCAAATATTATAGCTTTGACAGCGAAGAAAAATCTGGTGGAGGTGTTTTGGGTGGTCCTCCTGCCAAGCTGAGTGAGCTGACAGATCGTCCAGATAAGGCTGAACGATGTGGCATATGTCGTGGAATGCGTAAGACATAGCACGCTGGAAAGTAGCTCCAACGTTCTTCAAGCCGAACGGGATATTTGTATAAGAAAAGATACCCCACGGACAGATGACTACAGTCTTGTGTTGATTGGCAGGTAAAATATTTATCTGATTATACCCGAAAAAGCCATCCATCAAGGAATAAATCCCACTCCCAGCACATTCGTCAATGATTTGATCTATGAAGGGAGTAGGATATTTTTCCTTAGGACAGGCACGATTAATATCACGGTAATCAACGCAGATCCTTATAGTACCCTATTTTTATCTATAGGGACAATATTTGAGACCCATTCTATGAGGGTAATCGGGTAAATGAAGCCCGCATTTAGAAGTTTTTCAGCTTGTGCTTTAATGGCAGCGGCTTTGCGAGGATGCACTTGGTGTAAGCATTGGCGCATGGGTTTCACACTGAGATATGTAGGAATCTCGTGCACTACTATACTGGGATCAATCCCAGGAATTTCCTCATGGGACCAGGCGAACACGTCTCTGAATTCTCAGAAAATATCAGTATAAACTCGTATCTCATCAGGAGAACAAGTTACTCCCACATGTATGTTTTCAACTATCCCTGGTTTAACAGAGATGTCGATTGGAGTGGTTTGAGCAATGTTGCTCAGGTTTCCCTCTGAGAAGACCTCATGTGTCAATATGGGCATCTGGAGAGGTGGAGTGGGAACTTGAGATGCAAAACGCTCTAGACAGTCTGACATTGCCCCCAGGCTAGGCATAAAGGTGGAACAATGATGTTTACTGTTCCAAAGCAGCTCCTCAAGAGACATTGTTTCAACAATGGCTTCATCAGAAGGAAAATTCTCTTTAAGAGGATCAGGCGAGTCACCCTCACCGAGCCAGGGTGATTGAGAATAGATATCTAAAGCCATGCTCAAGGGAGCATGCTGAGGAGGGGGAGGATTAGATGCGGAAACGATTTCACAGTAATTAATCTCTACTGGAGTTAAGGGCATCGATTCTCCAAAATCAGTCACCTGTTCAGGCGAAGGGATGATCCATGGGTCGTTAGACCTAGAGATCATATTAATTTGAATGGTGTGCGGTGACGGTGTGGGAAAAATACCCATGAGGTCAGGGTCCTTGAAAAGACCGGGTCCTACACTATGGAGTCACCAATTTCTTATAGAGGTAAATCCCCTCTGCGGACAGAGGCAATCCCTACTAGCCTAGATTGGGTCTAGCAACAATCAAACACACTACAACGCAAGCTCCTAATTGCAAAATCAAAGTGCAATAGAAGGCCTACCTCAGGTCCAACGCTGTTGTCATTGCGAAGAGGATAATGCTCTCGATCCCTTGCTCCGACAGGTCACAATTCCACCACTTGACGTGATCAAACATCTGCACGTACAAGAAACAAGATGAACATACGAGCGTAAAACCATATAATTGAAATTATTTGTCAGTCAAAGAGGACACAACTCATAAACAAGCATGAACAATACGAGTGGAACTATAATTGTAGTCTCTTATATTAATGAAAAAAAGGATGTTACAACCTGGCTCTAACGCTAAAATCCTCCTTCGGGGGGTCATCAGTGGAATATGTCTCTGTAAAGCTTGTCGGGAATAGGGACAAGCCTCTCTCTTCGACCGTCAATCTCCTTGCTATGGATTTGGCACTATGAGGACTATCAAAGCTCTTGCAGCATTCTTTAGGCTATGAAGGCTCTTAGAGATTCGCTTGAAAAGGGAAATGGAAAGCTTATATAGATGGTGGAAAAGGAGTTGGGATCCCTACAATCATGGGATTGGCCCTATCCTCAAGGAAGCTTCCATGGGAGGTGGAAAACTACTTCCTCTACATGGAAATCCAGAGCCAAACGTCCCAACTCAATTTAGAGACCAGTTCAAGAGTTGGTTAAAGTCAATCTTCTGCCATTTATTTTAAAAAAACACCCTTTATTAAGCCTGGCACGAGTGAGACTCTGAGACAAAGCACCAATTGGTGCGGCCTCTTTAGAATATTTCCTCCATTGGCACGGGTATAACACTGGCTAGTCGTGCCAAGGATGAAAAGGCTATTTTTAGGGTTTTTCACAAGGAGTTGTCTTCAGGGAAATGAAAGTACATGTCTAGGGGAATGCCATGAAAGTGTTTTCAAGTTATGTCACTGCTCATAGGTCACGGAATGAGCCCTCCAATGTGCAGGATGGGAAATTGCAGGGGCGGTGACAAATTGTTGTGTAACAGTAGTGCAAATCAATTTTTTTGAACTAGTGCCGCTATGAAAACGAGGTTTCTTGGCTAATTTGACAAGTTTTGACATGAAACTTTAGGGAATGACCCACAAATGGAAATTATGGATACTTGAAAATGAATGGACCTTAAAAAATACTTTATTTGGACTTAAGGATGGGCTTTGAACTTATGAAAATATGACCTACCTTTGATCAAATCCTAAATTTCCTTATAAACCCAATTTTGAATCATGACCAAAAACAAACTTGACACAATGATGTTTTGAAAAGAAAATTTGGGTGATAACAACCCCAACTATGACACAACCACTTAATGATGATCCTAGACCTCTCGACACTACCTCTTCAACTCTTGTAGATAGAAACTAGTACAATTTTTACAATAATGTATTTACAATGACTTAGTACAATGATACCTTTACAATGACTGTATGCAGTGCTGCCCACTTGAAGACTTCATGTGATGAACTTCTTGCTTCTATTCTAGACCTTGGTTGCTACTCTTGTCATGCTACCCTTGTTGGGAAAAATACTGAGAGGGGGGGTGAATCAGTATTTACTACATACTCAAAACTTTTCACTTTTTCATTCCTTAAAACCCATAAGCTACTTTCCGTTAGTAAACTCGCGCATACACGCGGATATCTTTCATGCAACTCGCATATACACAGAGATCTAATTATGTCATTAGTTCTTTTCTTATATCATTCCATTATTCATTCATCAGATGTTCAATAAACAGTAAACATGTGCAGTAAGATCAGAATAAACCATCACACAAAGCATCACACATGAACACCAGGATTTTTAGGTGGAAACCCAAGTCGGGAGAAAACCACCGCTGCAGTTGCTCAGCCTTCAATATTTTATTATAGAGAAAAAAATCTTACAACATATGTGCGTCAAAAGTGCACTTACCGAAGACGCAGCACCCACCCGCACCGTTAATATCACCTCTCCTGGAAGGGAGCTACGACCCCCCGACTCGTTTACCAGCCTCTCCTGGAAGGGAGCTACGACCCCCCGATCTCGTTTACCAGCCTCACCTGGAAGGGAGCTACGACCCCCTGACTGAAGGCTACAACCCTCAGCACCACCTTGGACCACGTTTCATCAATTTTCACACTGGATCCAACAAATTCAATAGAACAACACTTGCAGGCCACGTTTCATCACATTTTCAGACTGGACCCTTTCCATACTTTTAAGCACAAACATACATCACCAACAGATACTTATCAACACAGATCAGATAGCAGAAACAAAGCAGAACAGATCAGATATTTCATACCCTTTTCTTCAACAAACCCTAGTTTGCATACGCGCTTTCTTTTCTCTGATGTCGTGTATATACGTGCTTCCTTCCATATAAATCGGCGTATACTTCAGTAAAAATTACAAAGCTAATTTTATTGTGCATACGCGCTATCTCTTCAGCGAAGCCGCATATATACGCGCTTCCTCTTCGGTGAAGTAGCGTATAGATCTTCAACCATCATAGAGCAGCATACTTCTTCAGATCAGACATTCAGTTCAGATTTACCCTTTTACTTCAGACATGTGTTCGCCTCATTTCAGATCTAAGCCTTCCATAAACAGATCTAGCAAATACAAATACATTCCAGATCTAGATATTCCGCTTCATCATTTCTTCATAGGTGCACCATAGATTCAGATCTATCATCAAACCTTTACCCTTTCCATACAGATATACTTCATAGAGAAGTATTCATTCAAGTTCAGACATCTTGCTCCCACACATATGATTTGCACAATGAATTTCTTCTCCTTATATAGGTTTATCCTTTTTCAATACCACGGGCCAAAGAAATACCATGAGCCTTCAATACCACGGGCCAAAGCAATACCATGAGTCTTCAATACCACGGGCCAAATCAATACCATGAGTCTTCAATACCATGGGCCCCTGTTTTTGCACTTTATGAGTACTTTTTTCCCATACGCTACTTGGAACGTTTATTCCCGCGTGCATACGTGACTTCCCTTAGGAAAATCCGCGTATTCCTAGAGACATACTCTTTTCATCAAGATTTAGCACATGCTGAATTCCTTTCTTCATTGCCTTCTGTACACACTGTAGATACATCAGATTTAGTTCATCAAACCATATTCTATCAAGCACAACTTCATCTAGTAAGTTGCCATTATCTTCATCAAGAGGGTTGCCTTTCAAGGAAAACACTCATCATCATATTGCTATCAAACATCATTTACCAAGTCCATCACGTCAAGAATAACTTCATCAGGTGGATTGCCATCAAGGACAACACATGTCAACAGTCGCATGTCTTCATCTTCATTCAGTGGGTTGCCATCAAGGACAACACTCTGCATCATATTTCCAACAACCCTTTGTTGCACCTTGATTTTTTTTTCTTCCCTAGAAATTATGTTCCTTTGCAGTCCTTGACAACACATGATCTAGATTTTTCTTGCCTTCTAGGAGCTCGATATTGAATCTGGTGTATGTGTATTATTGCAAATCTCCAATATGTGATTTTTAGTTCTGTAGTAGCCCTCTGAGTCTTATATCCAATGCCATAGGTTTGACCCAATTTGGATTCATCAAGAGAGAGTTATTCCCAATCTCTCATAATGCCCTAATTAAGGACTATTTTCAGTAGAGAAAAATTGTACAGCATGCCACGTGTCACTGTTTATTTATTCAGCTCTGAAATTTATAGTGAGAAAACTAAAATCCATGCCCTATCTGCCACTTTTTACAAAATTCCAATCCGATACTTAGAGAGAGTTATGACGATTTTCCCAAGGTCACTTCTTTGAGATGAATTTAAGGAGCCTGCAGAAACACTGACTTCCACAGATCATATATCCAAAAATATTGCGCACCTTGATCTAAAATTTTCACAGGCACTTCCTCAGGATTTCGGCTTTTCCTCATTCAAATTTCATCTTTTGAACCTGTTAGACTCCTATACCAATAGGTATCATATTTCATGATTGACTTGATGAGCTATGTAATATGTTCATACCTTTTCTTGTTGCAAAGGTTTTCCATATTTTCAAAAAATCAAAAAATTTAAAAAATGTAAAGAGGGTATACCCTAAAAGAAAAATCAAAGGAGAAAAGAATAAAAATTGGCCAAAAAAGTGAAAGAAATGAACCCCACCAAAAGAAAGGCCAAGGAAAGTGTGCCGGTCTAAATGCCACTACTTTTTGCTCTGATGTAATAAACAAATTATGTGCAACTTGTATTCTATACCACAATTTATGAACAGTCAAATAGTTTAAGCTTGGCTAGTTCATCTTTCAATTTCATGTTTTAGAGATAGAGAATAAAATCTGACCAAATTGTTTAATCTTCGCAGATAAGTAGATAGGTAGAGTGAGTAAAAGGAGCTCAATAGTTTAATCTGATCCCTTGGATGTAATAAGGTTAGAATTAGATAGATTTTCATATGTAAAAGAAAAAAAGTGTGATAAGGGTTTGCCAGTCTAAGTGCACCCTAATAAAGAAGAAAAAATGGTAGGGTAAAGTAGATAGAGTAGGTATATGATGTTGCAGAATTACATGTGATGAATGATGGCTTTAGATGTGGTAAATCTTTTACTTTCATCACAATTACATAGGCAGACAATACATTAAAGAATTTCAAGCAATGTAAAGTCAGATTATTAACTTCCCTTCTCATCTTTTCCCTAAAAATTTCACTAATTTCCCCTAAGTACTAGGCATTTAAAGATTAGAGGGGCTCAAGGCATTTCCTTGACTTTTGGAGGGACCGGACCCTCGGCCCAATAATTTGAAAAGCCTAAGTACTTAAAATCATTTATCATAACATTCATTCATCTCTAAAAAATATTTTCCTAAGTAAAATCCCATTTTACTTAGGAAAAATCATGTAATATTTCACATAAAAACCCTCCTCATAGAAGCATAAGTTAAAAGCATTAACCTAATGTTTACACTTAGCGCTTCTTTCATTTTTTCATATTAACTTCTAATTTTATTATTTAAATCCTTGTAAATTCCCCTTTTCCCATATTATTTTAATAATAAAATTCCCAAATAATAATATCCCACCCCTTTGGTTGAAAAATAACCATATTATTGTATTAATCATGATTAATTAGTCAAATCTTTGATTAATCATGAGCGCATTTCTCTACCATATCAATAAGGGTTAATTAATCCTCATGATTAATTAATAACTTGAATCCGCCAATCAAATCACCCTCGATGCGATTAATTCAAAATAAATTACATTGGGCCCGCTCGTTATCTTTCCGTCATCTCGTAACCCCGACCACCGTTCGATCAACAGATCTCAGATCTACGGTTGATATCAATATCGCTAGCCATCCTCGTCTGAACTATAACGCACGATGGCCAAGCGGTTTTCTGAACAGTACTGCACCATGCGTCGTTCATCGTATGGAATCGCTCGCCCTCCACCCAAAGCCACCTTTCCCCAAAAGCGGTGCGATTGCGTACCGCTTACCGCCTCCAACTAACGACAAAACTTCACATCGTCAAGTCAGCGCCATCTGTCCACTGTTCATTCAAAGCTTACCCACCAATATCAACCGTTTACCAGTTTAAACACAATCACCCTAGTGTTGCTCATTTTCACCTGATTGTGCAGTAAAACCCTTTGTAACCCAGCTGCGCCACCTGAAGCCTCTGTTAACCAATTCGAGCATGGTTTACCTCCCAAAAATCATTCTAGATTAACTCCACAGACCTCTCAACATCAAATGAAACCTTTTCGACCTCTCCTGCAAACCAATGCTTTCTTAACAATTTTTTTTGTTTTACGGTGATCAGGAGACCACATCCTTGGGTAAACAGTCTTAATACTAGTCATAATACTTGTTTACTCCAAGAGTGTTATCAAATCTATTCAAACAGATATGGAAGATAAAACATACAGTTGAAAGACAAGCAAAGGAAATAGGATATTAAACAATTTACTGTTGAAACAGACAGTAAAAACCTAAACTAGACATTGAAGGTAAAAGGAAATAGTAAAGAACAGTCAAAGAGTATCATGATTAAAGAGTATCAGATTGAAGACCAAGTCAAGTAAATCAGCTAGCATCAAGATAAATAGTAGGGAAGACAGTTACAAAACAGAACATACAAGTTCATGACAAAGTGAAGACAAATAAAAAATAGAACGGTAAAAAGTAAACAGTAAAAAGTGAAAGTAAACATGAAGATATTAAGGGTTAAACAAAGATGAAAAAATTTCACTAGCCACAATGAAATTTATCCAAAGTAAAAATGAAAAACAGTCAAAAGAAGTTTAAGGTTAAAAGATGAAATTAAAGCAAAAATTGTACATTCTTTAGAAATTTCCTGTTTAAGTCATAGTTTTGCAGAAACTATTGTGGTCAATCCAAGATGAATTTTGCAAAAATGAAGGAGGCTTATGTTCTTAAGAGGACCATGTACGAAAACCTCTCTCACGTTTTTAACAACTATTATGGTTTTGGAAATATTAAACAATGTTGGAAAGCACTTTTTTGCAGAAAATTCTAGTTAAGTCATCATTTTGCAGAGAAGATTGTGGCCAATAAGAAATACATCATACAAAAATTAAGGAGGTTTTTGTTTCTAAGAGACCCATATACAAAAACATATCTCACTATTTGCACAGTGATTTCAGAATCAGAGATACATGCACATCTTTACGGGCTATTTTTCAGACTCTTTAAAACTCTGTTTTACACATATTTTTACAAAGACTATTGTACATAGATGGAGAGGAATTTTGGGAAATTGAAATAGGTTTATCTCACCAACATATTTATCTACAATAACCTCTTTCACTTGTTACATATCTATTACATATTGAGAAATAAAAAGATATCATTGGACCCCAAGTTTGTATAATTGTTGGAGCAAAATGCACAAAGAAAAGAAGCAGTTAGTGACTTGGATGACTCATCATCAACTAAAAGTTGGATCAAATTCGAATTATCCTCTTTTTCATCACCTATCCATAAAAAATAGTGTCAAATAAATGCATTAGTTTGAGTGTCCTTTACTTAAGTTCTATTTATGTAAAATAGTTGGAGAGATTTGTGAACTAATCTTGATATTTTTTCAAGATATTTTAGTTCAGAATTTGTATAAATACTTCACTCTTGGAAGTATTTTGGGGGTGGATTTTTTAGACTCTGCTGTAAATTTGACTATTTGGAATAAAGTGCTATTGGAGAATTTTTTTTTGGCTAAGATAGATGATGAATTGAAGCGAAAGACGTTTTACAGGATTCATGTGTCAGACTACGGATCAATAAGTCATCTTTCCCTTGTGTTTTAAAGTCTTTATATCTGTTTATTATATCATTTTGTTTCATTTCTGAATGACTAATGAAAAGGAATAAATCAGAAAGTACTTAAGTGTAATCTGAATTCAATCATTGTTATTCTAAATGTTTTCTTCTAAACTGGTTTTAAACAGTGAATTCTTAATTGCTCCTGTTTTTCTAGTTTAAACATTTTGGTTATTTAATAAAGAATTCTTAATTGCTCTTTTTTAATAATCACTCAATTTTCCCTCTTATGAACATGTTGAAAGATTCTTAATTTCCTTTCATCCATTTTAAATCCATTCCATTCACTTTAAATCTAAAATTGTTCTCTGTTTGATTATCTTGCCTTGTAAAACCATTTTTTGTCTAGAAACTTAATTCAGTGAAGCCATCTTTTTGACTCCATAGACCAATAGCCTGAACTACTCAATATTGCCCTCATATATCGAATTCCACCACCCAAATTCAAAAAAAAACCTTGGACTTTATAACTAGCCTAATATCTTCTAAAACAAAGCTAAATTTTACAGAGAGAGCCCTCTCTGGGTACAGATTGGCTAGATTCTGTACCTAAAAGATTGGTTTTTGGTTACCTCGGACCCCTTTCCTCTTCCCAACAACTTCAAGGAAAATATGAGTGATAACAGAACCTTCATAAAAAAAATTTAGAGTGAAAATTCCACGATGACCTATTTCAGATGGCAAAATCCCTTGCATAAGGAGGATATGAGGATCACAATTTATATAAATGCTTAGGTCGAGAGGGGCTTCAACAAGTGAACGTGGGAGGGATTTTAGGAGCTTGAAAAAAATTAATTATGACTTTTCAATGACCCATGCCACAACCCCATGGGGTTTTAGCCCACTAACTAGGATTACAAACTTCAAACATGAATATCTCTGAAACCGTGAGGAATTACGTGGCGTGCCATATATAAACAAAAACATATCGACAAGAAGAAACCATAAAAATAATTCTTGACCCAGAATATAGTAATTTGGTAGGTAAAAATTCCCATGCAATATTCGGGTAGCCCCTGGTGCTACTTGGGTTGACATCAATGACAAATTCTTATCAACAATATCCCCCTTTAGCATTGATGGCAACACAAGTACTCCCCCTACGATCATGACACCTCTTCCTACAAAATTCTCTCCCCCTTTGACATTAATGGCAAAGGGTAACTCCCCCTGACACACAACCATCCTGTGGACCTATACACACTTCCAATCCCCCTTTATATTATGAATAAGAAAAATTTAATGAGAACCTGGGAGAATCCCAAGCTTCTGGCAAAGATATTCAAATGCTTCACGAGGTAAAGGTTTAGTGAAGATATCAACGATTTTTTCTTTTGTACCAACATACTCAAGTTTGATATTCTATTCAGCGACTTGTTCTCTAACAAAATCATATTTGATTGGAATATTTTTTGTTTTTGAATGCATGACAGGATTCTTGGAGATGTTGATGGAACTAGTGTTGTCACAGAACATGGGAATAGGCTCACTGAATTATACTTGAAGATCTTGCAAAGTTTGTTTCATCCAAAGGACTTGAGTACAACATGATGCTGATGCAATGTATTCTACTTCCATTGTAGATAACGAGATTGAGGTTTGCTTTTTTCTCAACCATGATACGAGACAACCACCTAGATAGAATGCTACTCCACTAGTACTCTTACAATCATCAATGCTTCCTGCCCAATTTGCATCTATAAAGGCTTGAATAATGAGATTGTTACCCTTGGGATACCACAAGCCATATTCTTCTGTGCCCTTTAGATATCGAAGAATTATTTTGACGACAGTAATATGTGATTCTTTTGGTCCTGCTTGGAATCTTTCTACTTGTACAATTGTTTGCATAACATATGGCCTGGAGGTTGTTACATATAGAAGACTACCAATCATAGATCTGTACAACCTCTGATCCACATCCTTAGATGAGTCGTCTATGCTCAATTTTCAACCTGTTACCATCGGATTAAGGATGGGTTTGCAATCTTCCATTTTGAATTTCTTGAGCATTTCCTTGATGTACTTGGCTTGACATATAAATATTCCTTTCCCTTGCTGAGATATTTGAAGCCCTAAGAAGTATGTCAGCTCACCAAGTAAAGACATCTCAAACTCACTTTGCATCATTGTAGAAAAGTTCTTACTTAGTCGATCATCATTACTACCAAATATTATATCATCCACCTATACATCAACGACTGCTAGATTATATTTATCTATTTGTACATAAATATTTCTATCAACAATACCTTTCTTGAACCCTTGTTGACGTAGATATCCATCAAGATGAGCATACCATGCTCTAGCAGCCTTCTTGAGACCATATAGAGCCTTCTTTAACTTGCAAATATAGTCTTCTTTTTATGATAGTAGAAAACCTTCAGGTTGTTTGATGTAAATGTCTTCTTCTAATTCTCCATTCAAAAATGTTGACTTAACATCCATTTGGTAGACTTTTATTTTTCTTGAACATGCATAGGCAAGAAACATTTGGATGGCTTGCATTTTGGAAACAGGTGCAAATGTTTCATCGAAATCAATTCCTTCCACTTGTGCATAGCCTTTGCAAACCACTATTGCTTTGTTTCTGGTAACATGTCCATCTTCATTCAATTTGTTCCTGAACACCGATTTAGTCCAAATGACATTTTTATCTTTTGTTCATGGAACTAATTCCCTGGTGTTATTCTTCTCAATTTGATCCAATTCTTCATTCATAGCTGCTACCCAATGTTCATTTTGGCTAGCTTCTTTAAAACTACTAGGCTCAAAGGTTTCTAGAAAAGCAATGTGACCTTTTTTATATGAACGAAGCTATCGACCTTCATTTATGTCACCAATGATTTGATTTGATGGATGGTTCTTTTGAATCCATTCTTTTGTTCTCCTTGGAGGAGCTTCTTGTTGTTGTTTTGGTATATCTTGATGATCATTATTTACTTCTTCCTGGTTGATAGTTGCTTCTTGTTCTAGAATTTTATTTGTATCTTTTTCAGCCTCTGTCTCAATTTTCAAAGATTCTAGATCCTCGTCATTATTTGCTAGAACACCATCTTTGTCAAATGTAACATTTATGCTCTCCACTATCTGTTTTCATCTTAGATTATAAAATTTATAGGCCTTTCTTTTGCATGAGTAACCAAAAAAGATACCTTCATCAACACGTGATTCAAACTTACCCAAATTTTGATCTTCTCTTTTGATATAACATTTTCTTATGAAGATTATAAAATATTTTACATTAGCTTGTTTTCCTTTCCATAATTCATATGGGGTCTTGTTGCAATTATTTCCGAGAAGACTTCAGTTGACAATGAAGATTGTCGTATCAATTTCTTGAACCCATAATTTTTCATCCAATTTTGAGTCCTTCAACATTGCTCTACCCATTTCCTGTACAGTTCTGTTTTTTCGTTCATCAACTCCATTTTGCTGAGGTGTTCATGCTGTTGAAAAATTTCTTTTTATTCCATTTTTGTCATAGTATTGTTGAAATAATCTGGAAGTGAATTCTCCACCATTATCTGATCTTAGACAATTTATTTTCAAATCAATTTCATTTTCGACCAACTCCTTGTAGATATTAAAGCACTCAAATGCTTCAGATTTTTTCTTTAGGAAACTGACGGTTGTCATCCTGGTATATTCATCTATCATTAACATGAAATATAATTCTCCATCTAAGCTTTTTGTTCTCATAGGACCACATAGATTAGTATGTATCAACTCAAATGGATGTGATGCAAAGTGTTCTTTTGTTTTAAATTGGAATTTTGTTTTCTTGTCGTGCTGACATGCCTCACACAGTGTGTTGGAAGGTTTTGAGATTTTCAGCATTTCTTGTACTAATTCCTTTTTTCTTATCCTGACAAGATTCTCAAAGTTTATGTGACCCATTCGTTTGTGCCATAACCAGCTTTCATTTTCTTTAGCTAGTATACATTCTTTATAAATTTCTTCATCCATAACATATATGTCGTTTGGAGCTCGAATTTTTGTAGCCACAATTTTACCATACCTACTATTGTACCTTGAGAAACAATTCCTTGTTGTGAAAAGGAATCCGTGCTCAAGACATTCTGATAATTATGTCACAGAAATATTCGTCCATGTTTAATCACCTCCAGAGTTCAATCATTGAATCTTCAAAATCAAATGCTATAAACGTCCCACAATGCTATTATTTGCTGATATAGAATGAAATGTTCAGAAGAAGAATGAAAGGAAAAAGCCCAAAACAATATGCTGTTGTACAGAATCTATCATCTCATACTTTAGAAGAATTAAAAGAAAAGAAAAGTTAAAATGAAGGAGCGCCTATTAAGGGTTTTGACTCTTGTTTACACACGTAAAAAGAGACCTGCTGCTTTGATACTTCATTTTATTCAAGGACTGAAAATACATTATGTAAACTAGAAGATGTATCAACGTCAACAAATACTAGGAGCTTGCTTTTCTTTCATAAATCACTTGAAATCTGAGTACAAAGATCACTCTCCCGAGATCTAAAAAACTGGAACCCCTGCTCCTCCTTTACCCTCTTCTTTTATGTCTACCCTCTAATGTAACTTCCTAACTGTTATGATCAGTTATAAAACTGATTCTTGAAAATTTTGGCATTAATTAAAATTACAAAAATCTTGTTTTAATATTATATATATATATATATATATATATATATATATATATATATATATATAATATAAAACCCAAAAATAGAATTGAAAGTTTTTTTTAAAAGGGCGAATAATGCATTTTGGGTCCCGCTACTACACCCATATGCATTGGCGACAGAGCCACCAATTGTTTTTGAAAACCCAAAACTGCCTGCGGGAGCAATGATAGCAGTTTCCTAAAAAAGGACTAGGTGATGCCGTAATGCATCACAGTCGTCGATTTCGTAAATAGTAGTTTCAACTAAACCACTTGCGGGGGTGCCATCTCCCATAAACCCCATTTAACTTGTACTACCGCTACACCATTGGATCCGAGCCAAATGATCTACGTCGTTGATTTAACTGTCATATTATATGCGTTTGTTGTTTTGGCCAAAAGTTTATGCACATCCTATATACAATATTGGTGCCTAAAGAAGAGTTCGAGCCATTGTTGCTACTGATGGGTGTACATGAGATGCCAAAGCTGTCAGTTCCCACCAAGAGGCACGATCTGCGTTGCTATAAGCAATTTCATGTATCCGAGGGTCATAGCAGTTAGATTTAGGCCAGGCATTACTTTTTCCCAGTTTATCAGAATTTGTATTTAATATTCCTTCTGAAAAATTTGATCCCTCCTTGATAGTCCTAGGCTGTCCACTATTATTCTTAACATTCCCAAACAAGTCCTCATCATCTTCTGTACTGTTATCTCCAGAATCAAAAGAATGGCCAGGAATTTCTCCGTCATCCAACTCAAAATCGCTTCTATCAGCATTTTCTACCTTCTTAATACTGGAAATTGGCTCCGAATTGACAAAGTTATGTGAAGTGGCTTTGAGGTCATTTTTTGTCATTTGGTCACCTTCTTCCATAACATCCACAAAATGTTCAATATCATCATCATCATCCTCAGGCTTAAGCACTGCAACAACCGTTTTGAAAATGCAACAACACGCTTTGAGTTTATATTAGACTTCAACGCCTTGAACATAAGCCCCAGAAGCATCTCTGTCTTTGACGACTTCATGAGAGCAGGAGTTAAAAGCGTTGAATAAAGAGCACGATAGAAGCGATCACTGATAGTTTGGTTTTTAGCTAGAAGTTTATATACCAACATCAATTCTTACGCCCCAATGTTGAAACTCTTGGAATGCACCAATTAAAAAAAATCATGCGTGTTTCCTTCTCTATGATAACATCAGCTTCATCAGTTGAAAAATAAGGAAAAGCTCTATCAACACCCGTTAGCAATGTAGTCTTTCACTCTTTCCAGCATTTTTTCCACAAGGATCGAATAACATCACAGGCCCTGTAGCATTTTGTTCACTATTATCTAAATCATCATTGTTTTCTTCTGAAGAAGAGCATCGAGGTTCAAACGCAGCAATGGTGACTGTGTGGGACTTTTCTTGCTTTTTTAATTTAGAAGCAACATCTCCATTTGATTTCTCAGGTGACAAATTCTTGTTAAAGACTACCTGCCCCTCTCTTACACCACTACCATAGCCCTCATGAGATACGGCTGTATCATTTATCATGCTTTTGCTTTTCACCTCCTGAACAAGCATGCTGGAGTTTTGAAGACTAGTTTTCTTTTGTTCTGCTTTTTGTTGAAGACTTCGGTAGTATTTCGAGAGGGGACTCATTCCAGATACTTTCTCAGCCTAAAGAAGTGAGGATACAGCCGCATCATCCTTGGGAGAGAATGATATTTCCTCTCGTTTTTTATTCACATATGCAACAGTGCATTCAAACTGATCTATGAGTTGCTTCACTTGAGGCTGAAATCTATCAATGTTGGTTCTTTCGTGGGAACGCTGTAAACATACAATGACTTTAAATGCTAAATCAGGGAAAGCTTCAATGCTGTTGAAAATTCAAAAGCTTCCCCATATCCTCTAGCAGGTGTCCTGTTCAGTTCTTTACACTCTAGCATATTTAAAAGTAAAGAAGCCACAGGAATAAAAATTCCTCTAGCAGAAGCAAGTGCGTTTAACATTTTGGTACATCGCAGCTTCAAAGGGGCATAACGTGCAGTAGAAACCAAATGAGCAATTCCAATTACAATACGAGCCATTGGATAGGAAAGAGGACGGAAGTCAATATTGCTAGCATTGGCACAAAGAAACTTAACCCAATGTTCAAGACAATTCATATATTGCTAGCTGTAAGCCTTCTCCATTGCTTCCTCATTAAAGTGTTGTATCTTTTTTTAATGATCTTGTTCCACTTCGATAATTGTTCCTCAGCAACCTTAAATTGCCGAGAGCTTCACCTGACTTTTTACTGAGTAAAATTGTGCTACAACATCTGGCTCCAATTGGGAACAATACTTTGGTAGCAAAGTGCTAAAAACTTTTAGATCAGTAGTCTTTATTGGGCATGGAGTCGATTCAAACTGAATTTTCTCCCAATCTGAAATTTCTGAAAATTTCAAACTTTTCTGAAACTCTCTTCTGCTAGGATCTTTATTTTGAACTGAAAATTTGAAACTAGAAATACTGCAACTGGAAATGCTCAATTCCTGAGCTTATTTATATACAACTCCTATATATATAAGCATGGTTGAACTTAATCAAGTGAATTCAACCTTCCAATGGAACCAATCCAACATCTGCTTGTTAGATTTAATACCTTCATACTGCTGAAATTGAAAAATCAAAAGAGGAATGTACCATGAAAAATTTTCATATACAAAATTTTGTACATACCCTTGCATTAAAGCTTGTTGCTGACCGAAGAGATTTGCCATATGTTCAGCAACTAGATCATAGAAATCATGAGAAAAAACTTTGGTTATCTGCTTTTCTTGAACATTTTGCAGACATCTTGGAACATGGCAGCTTCTTTCATTGTTTGACCCTTCAATTAGGAACTGTGTGTTAGGAACTTGACTGCCACTTCCTGTAGTCAGGCATTTAGGCTGAAAATAAACATCTAAGGTTTGCTCTCCGTAATGCTGATGTTCCTCATTTAACATCAATTGATGACAAAAATCTTCCTCTTCTTGCAAACATGTCTGAAAAATTGCATTATTTTCCTCACTACTCACAAAATTATTGCAATGATCTTCCATGCTTTCATAATGTAGTTCAGTTGTTGCAACTAAGTTTTGATTCGAATCGTCAAAAGAATTAAATTCTTGTTTTTCAACAATACTGGAACCTTTTGACACTTTTTGGAAATCTTTATTTTCCTCTGAACTTACATTCTCTTGTAAATAAATTCCAATGTTTCCTTCACAAGCCCTCTTATCTTTGACAAAAATTGGACTTTCTGCATTGCAGGAAAAATTTCTAGAAGCCCATGCATTATCTTCGATTTCTTGCGCATGGAGAAACATCAGCTTCAAAGTACTAGGTTTTCTGTCTTTGAGATAAAAATCCAAGGCAATAGAAAGAGATTTCAAATAATAGACCATAGCTGCTGCTTCTGGAGGTCGAATTTCTTCTGGCATGCTGAAATAAATTTTTTGAAACCTCCTATTAAATTCAGAAATTGATTCATTGCTTTGCCTTCGGATTGAATACAATTCCAAAAGGTGCTCTTCATATGAATTATTCTCGCCCCAATATGTAAGAAATACATCTTGAAGATCTTGCCAGGAATTAATTGAATTTGCTTCCAAACACTGAAACCATTGATGAGCATCCTGTTTTAAAGAATGACAAAACATTCTTAAAGCTACGTCTTCGTAAATAATTTGAAATTTTTCCAAAAAGTATTCAAATTCCAAGACATGTGATTTAGCTGAAATGTCCTTCTCCTTCCTGGAGAAACTTGGAAAGGACTTGAATCCTTTTGAAGGATATTGATGGAGAATAGCAGGTAGCTTCAGGGGTTTAAAAATTTCTCTGTTTTTGAACTGAAAAGCAGTCAATTTCTTATGAGGAAAAATATTATCATCCAAAGATGATGAATCATTACCTTTATGCCCAGACTGTGACTGATTATCTTTCGGGATTGTAATACAACAATCATCCCTCCTTTCATGTTTAGGAGATACATTTGTGTCAAGATTTATAATACAAGCTGACGCAAAATCATCTGTTTCCAATAATAAATTTAAATTTTGGGCCTTATAATATTCTGAGAAAATAAAGCAGGAAACAATCCTTTTAAGATAAAAGGGAAAATAAACCACTAAACTGACAGTAAAAAATAGAACCTCCTTTAAAAAACGGAAATTCTGAAACATGTTTTTTCCATGATACTTTCTCATCTTCTTGCCAGGAAAATTCTTCATCTAATGAAACCTTCACCAGTGGAGTCGCCAGGTGAATAATAAACAACCAATCTTCAAATCTGAATCTTGTTCACCATCAAAAAGAAAGGATTATGAAAGCTTCTACTGCAAGGTATTTGACCTCACGGTTGGCTTTTTGAAAATGAGAATTCTGTAAACAGAAAACACAGCCAAAAACTTCCTCCTCACTGAACAACCAGAGGAAGTAGAAAGAAAACCCAGGGAAAAGAACTTATCTTCTTCGATCCCCGATAATGGCACCAATTAATGTTGTATGTTGAGAAACAATTCCTTGCTGTGAAAAGGAATCCGTGCTAAAGACATTCTTATAATTATGTCACAGAAATATTTGTCCATGTTTAATCACCTCCAGAGTTCAATCATTGAATCTTCAAAATCAAATGCTATAAACGTCCCACAATGCTATTATTTGCTGATATAGAATGACATGTTCAGAAGAAGAATGAAAGGAAAAGGCCCAAAACAATATGCTGCTGTACAGAATCTATCATCTCAGACTTTAGAAGAATTAAAAGAAAAGAATAGTTAAAATGAAGGAGCGCCTATTAAGGGTTTTGACTCATGTTTACACACATAAAAAGAGACCTGCTGCTTCGATACTTCATTTTATTCAAGGAATGCAAATACATTATGTAAACTAGAAGACGTATCAACATCAACAAATACTAGGAGCTTTCTTTTCTTTCATAAATCACTTGAAATTTGAGTACAAAGATCTCTCCCGAGATCTAAAAAACTGGAACCCCTGCTCCTCCTTTGCCCTCTGCTTTTATGTCTGCCCTCTAATGTAACTTCCTAACTGTTATGATTAGTTATAAAACTGATTCTTGAAAATTTTGGCATTAATTAAAATTACAAAAATCTTGTTTTAATATTATATATATATATATATATATAATATAAAACCCAAAAATAGAATTGAAAGTTTTTTTTAAAATGGTGAATAATGCATTTTGGGTCCCGCTACTACACCCATATGCATTGGCGACACAACCACCCATTGTTTTTGAAAACCCAAAACTGCCTGCAGGAGCAATGATAGCGGTTTCCCGAAAATGGACTAGGTGATGCTGTAATGCATCACAGCCGTCGATTTTGTAAATAATAGTTTCAACTAAACCACTTGCGGGGGTGCCATCTCCCATAAACTCCGTTTAACTTGTACTACCGCTACACCATCGGATCCAAGCCAAATGATCTGCGTCGTTGATTTAACTGTCATATTATATGCGTTCGTTGTTTTGGCCAGAATTTCATGCGCATCCTATATACAATATTGGTTCCTAAAGAAGAGTTCGAGCCATTGTTGCTACTGATGGGTGTACATGAGATGCGAAAGCTGTCAGTTCCCACCAAGAAGCACGATCTGCATTGCTATAAGTAGGTTCACGTATCCGAGGGTCATAGCAGCGAGATTTAGGCCAGGCATTACTTTTTCCCAGTTTATCATAATTTGTATTTAATATTCCTTCTGAAAAATTTGATCCCTCCTTGATAGCCCTAGGCTGTCCACTATTATTCCTAACATTCCCAAACAAGTCCTCATCATCTTCTGTACTGTTATCTCCAAAATCAGAAGAATGGTCGGGAATTTCTCCTTCATCCAACTCAGAATTGCTTCTATCAGCATTTTCTACCTTCGTAATACTGGAAACTGGCTCCGAATTGACAAAGCTATGTGAAGTGGCTTTGAGGTCATTTTTTGTCATTCGGTCACCTTCTTCCATAACATCCACAAAATGTTTAATATCATCATCATCATCCTCAGGCTTAAGCACTGCATCAACCATTTTGAAAATGTAGCAACATGCTTTGAGTTTATATTAGACTTCAACGCCTTGAACATAAGCCCCAGAAGCATCTCTGTCTTTGACGACTTCATGAGAGCAGGAGTTAAAAGCGTTGAATAAAGAGCATGATAGAAGTGATCACTGATAGTTTGGTTTTTAGCTAGAAGTTGATATACCAACATCAATGCTTACGCCCCAATTTTGAAACTCTTGGAATGCACCAATTAAAAAAAAGCATGCATGTTTCCTTCTCTATGATAACATCAACTTTATTAGTTGAAACATAAGGAAAAGCTCTATCAACACCCGTTAGCAATGTAGTCTTTCACTCTTTCCAGCATTTTTTCCAAAAGGATCGAATAACATCATAGGCCCTGTAGCATTTTGTTCACTATTATCTAAATCATCATTGTTTTCTTCTTAAGAAGAGCATCGAGGTTCAACAATATCATTTGATTCAAACGCAGCAATGGTGACTGTGTGGGACTTTTCTTGCTTTTTTAATTTAGAAGCAGCATCTCCATTTGATTTCTCAAGTGACAAATTCATGTTAAAGACTACCTGCCCCTCTCTTACGCCACTACCATAGCCCTCATGAGATACGGCTGTATCATTTATCATGCTTTTGCTTTTCACCTCCTGAACAAGCATGCTGGAGTTTTGAAGACTAGTCTTCTTTTGTTCTGCTTTTTGTTGAAGACTTCGGTAATATTTCGAGAGGGGACTCATTCAAGATACTTTCTCAGCCTGAAGAAATGAGGATACAGCCGCATCATCCTTGGGAGAGAATGATATGTCCTCTCGTTTTTTATTCACATATGCAACAGTGCATTCAACCTGATCTATGAGTTGCTTCACTTGAGGCTGAAATCTATCAATGTTGGTTCTTTCATGGGAACGTCGTAAACGTACAATGACTTTAAATGCTAAATCAGGGAAAGCTTCAATGCTGTTGAAAAGTCAAAAGCTTTCCCATATCTTTTTTTTTAATGAGCTTGTTCCACTTTGATAATTGTTCCTCAGCAACCTTAAATTTCCCAGAGCTTCACCCGACTTTTTACTGAGTAAAATTGTGCTACAACATCTACCTTTCTTGATTTCACATTTTGTGGAGTTGAATAGCATTGTGTGGCATTGATCACACATTTATCCAACACTGAGCAGATTGTGATTCATGTTTTCAACCAATAGAATATTCTTCGCTATAACATATTTTCTTCCGAGAGTGACGATACCTGATCCTATAACATTTAAAGATCCATCATTTCCAAGGGATATAGTTCCATACTTATTCTCTTTTAGACATACAAATTTCCTTCCATCTCTATTCATATGCGTTGAGCAACCGTTGTCAACATACCACACATCTGATTTGTTTTGAGCCTTGAGAGTAAGAGCACAATTATTAGTCTTCATCTTCTTCCATGTTTATTCATTTTGTGGCTTCAAAGATTCTTCTAGAGGATTTTCAAGTCTGCAGTCTCTCGCTATGTGGCCAAAGTTCTAACATTTGTAACATTCCATATTATTTCTAAAATGTTAAAATCTATTGATGATTCGTTGAGCCCTAGGAGGTTCACATTTTAAGGATCTCCTGGAATTGTATTGGTTCCTAGGGTACGTGCGACATTCTACAGCTTTATGACCAAATTTTCCACATGAATAACAATAGCCATGAAAAATATGTTGGTACCTAGATGGAAATCTTCGTCGAGGAATCGTCTTCCAAGGATGTTCTTGCGAATCTTGTCCAATGAAGTCTACATGGATGTCAGATCTCATAGGTTCATTGTATTTTGTTGTAGAAGGTCCTGCTTCTTCTTCTTTGTAACCGAGGCTAGTTCTCTCGTTGTAAGATCATTCATTGTTGATGATTTCTTCCAATGACCTTGAGCTATTAGCATAGTTTTGGACATTTTTTCCCTTCTTCACTTCCTTATGCAGCGAGACTACTTTGGCTTCTAATGCTTCCCTTTCTTGCTTGCTTTCTTCCAACTTCTTTTGAAGTGACTCTTCAATACATTTTTGTTTTTCAACTTCAATTTTGAGACCTTGAACTTGTTCTTCAAGATTATTGGAACGAATCTTCTCTGCCTTGAGCTCTTTTGTAAGCTTGAATGCTTCCTTGGAAAATTCTTCTATGGTCAATCCTTATTCTTCGTTGTTTGATACCTCTTTTTTATTGTGCTTGGCCATAAACAATACTCTCTCATTGGCTTCTTCTTCGCTGTCATTATCTTCATCGGATGATGAGCTACCTTCTTTAGAGAGAAAGTTCCTTTTGGATCTTTTCTTTTTGAATTTCTTAAAGCATTTCTTTCTTTTCGAGTTTCCATCACTTTTGTTCAGACATTTTGCTGTGAAATTCCCAACCTCACCACAGCCGAAACATATCAATGGAAGTTTACCTTTGAATTTTCCCTTACCAATTTTTAATTTTCTCGTAAAGTAAGCATATTCTTCATCTGAAATACCTTCTTCGTCATCTACCTTTTCTTCACACTTGCAGGTGCATGCCTTTGCAATTGAAGGTTGTTTGTCCTTATTGGTTTTCTTAGATGCAACGAATGTAGTTTCTATATGTGAAGTACCCTCTTCTTCATCAAGTCTCATTTCATATGCTATGAGAACTCCATGTAATTCCTCTTTGCTGAGTTTGTCTAGATTTACACTGTATTATAAGACTAATACCTTTGGGTTGAATCTCCCTGGTAACATTCTAATAATCTTTCGTATAATAGTATTCTCTTCAACAGGCTCTCCCAATCCTTCCAGAGTATTGGTTATTTCATCAACGTATTGGAAGTATGTAGGAATGTGGCGATCTTCTTTCATTCCGAGTTGCTCAAATTTTTCTCTATAGATTTGAAGCTTTGCTTCTTTGACATTTGAGTCACCTGCATATATATTCTCAAGCTTGTCCCATACATTTTTAATGGTTTTACAACCAAACACCTTATGATAAGAAGATTCAATAAGTCCACTGATAATAGTATTCTTTTCTTTTGCATCATTTACCAAATTCTTCTTACCTTGTTCATCCACGATTGATGTAAATAAATTTTGAATAGTGTCCCACACTTCATTACCTTGTGCCAAGAGATATACCTCCATTCTTCCTTTCCAAAGTGCATAATTATTTTCATTGAATAGAGGTACACCATTCTTGGTATGCTCCATGACCTCCTTCCAACTGTTAAACTACTATTGAAGGAACTTGGTTCCGATACCAATTGTTGGAAATACTGAGAGGGGGGGGGGGGGGTGAATCAATATTCCTTTCAATTAGAGCATTAGTTAATATTCAAATATTCTCAGTGTTTGTACAATGAGAGTGGTAAACAAAAGGAATGCAAATGCACATATTTTTTAAGGTGGAAACCCACTCCGAGACAAAAACCACCTAATTCTTTTCTAATAATCATTTAATATAAAACTCCAATTGAAAATAAAGCTCCAACTTCCTAGAATCTAGAAAAGCATTCTTCTGCAACTCCCACTGGATGGATGCTCCAATGCCTGAGATGCTTTAGTAGTCAACAAAACGGATACCCCAACACCCAATGAGCTACAACTCGCCCTAGCACCACCCTACCACCCTATAGAAGAATAAAAGAAGAATGGACTCCCATACCAGGGAAAATAGTCCACTTTACAATGATATAGACTGATGTAGAAGAATAAGGCATGCTAGACCATAACCCCAACTATGACACAATCACCTAATGATGATCCTAGATCTCTCGACACTACCTCTTCAACTCTTGTCAGATAGACACTAGTAAAATTTTTACAGTAATGTATTTACAATGACTATATGCAGTGCTACCCACTTGAAGACTTCATGTGATGAACTTATTGTTGTTGTTATACACCTTGGTTGCTACTCTTGTCATCCTACCCTCCTTTCCACCTTGATTTTCTTTGTTTCCCTAGAAATTCTGGTCCTTTGCAGCCCTTGACAACACATGATCTAGATTTTTCTCGCCTTCTAGGAGCTTGATATTGAATTTGGTGTATATCTATTATTTTAGATCCCCAATATGTGATTTTAGGTCCGGCATTATTCCTTTGAGTCTTCTATCCAATGCCATAGGTCCAACCCAATTTGGATTCTTCAAGGGAGAGTTATGGCCAATCTCTCACAATGCCCTAATTATGGACTATTTCAGTATAGAAAACTTGTACGGCATGATAAATGTCATTGTTTCTTCATTCGGCTCTAAAATTGATAGAGCCAAAACTAAATTTTGTGCCCTATCTTCCACTTTTTACATAATTCCAAGCCAATACTCAGAGAGAGACTTATGACGATTTTCCCAAGGTCACTTCTTTGAGATAAAACACTGACTTCCACAGATCATATCTCTAAAATATTGGGCACCTTGATCTGAAATTTTCCAAGGAGCTTCCTCAGGATTTCGGCTTCACCTCATAAAAATTTCAGCTTCTGAACTTTCGTATAAAAAAATTTAGAGTGAAAATTCCATGATGACCTGTTTGAGATGGCAAAATCCCTTGCATAAGGAGGATATGAGGATCACAATTTATATAAATGATTAGGTTGAGAGGGGCTTCAACAAGTGAACGTGGGAGGGATTTTAGGAGCTTAAAAAAAAATTAATTATGACTTTTCAATGACCCATGTGACAACCCCATGGGGTTTTAGCTCACTAACTGGGGTTACAAACTTCAAACATGAAAATATCTCAAACCGTGAAGAATTACATGGCGTGCCATATATCAACGGAAACATCTCGACAAGAAGAAACAATCAAAGTATTCTTGACCCAGAATATAGTAATTTGGTAGTTCAAAATTCCCATGCAATATTGGGGTAGCCCCTGGTGCTGCTTGGGTTGACATCAATGACAACTACTAATCAACACTACCTGCATACACAACGCACTATCTCTTGCTAGAGCCTGTGTTGGGCACAATCTACATTTTTGTTTTTTGAATTCTGCCTAAAATTTTCCCAATTTTTTGCATTGAATGGAATCTAATGGTTCTTATGGTTGTATTTTAGGTTTTCATTGGATTATAATTGACTTAAATGATCTAGGCATAGTAAGATCCCTAAGATATTGTGGACTGTTAAAGTACTTCCAGTTATCAGGGATGAGGCAACAAATAGAACTCTTGGAGTTCTTAGTTCAAGCATGGGATCTAGCTATCGAGGCATTTCATATTAAGAACCAAGTGGTTCCTATAACAGTTCAGTATTTATACTTTCTTACAGGTTTGTCGAGGAGAGGCTTGCCTATTTTTCTCTCAAGGTCTATTGTTGGAGGAGAGACTATGAGAGATTGTGTTTTACCACATTGTTATCTAGGGGCAGAGCCAAGAAAAGATGGAAACATAAACATTCGAGATGTTAGAGATTTTCCTTTGAGAACTATCCTTTTCATGATTACAAAACTTGCTGGCACCGTTACACTACATGTAGCGAATAGATCGTATATGTAATACACGCTAGAGTGTATTGAACCAACAGTCTTCAACTGGTTTGAAGTTGTACTTTCTCAGATAAAGGAACAACTGAACAAAGAAAATGGAGGAAGGAAGAAGAACTTTAGTTATGGTTTGATCCTCATGTCATTCACCTTAGAACGGATTGCACTGATGCAACCACAACATGTGACATTGGATGTGTCTAATCTTAGAGATACACGAATGCATAGATGGGTAGAACTAATGGGTAGGCATGCATGCCAATCGACCATTGTGTTCTCCACTGCATTCTTTACCTGGTTCTAGTGATATATTGTCACCATTGATGAGTATGCATACGCAGGCATTAATTTCCAAGGAGATCCAAATCTAGTTTTACCAGAAGGTTCTCAGTGGGGTGCAATGGGTAATAATATTTTTACCATGTTTTTTATTTTCCTAAGGTTTATACAATACTTTTGTATTTTTTATGTTTTCTCAAGACTAAACTAAATGTTTGATGTAATGCAGATGTTGGTCGAGTTCAACCGATGGAGGAACTGGAGTGTGTAGCACTGTGAGCCAACAAAGAGGACTATCAGGAGAGCAGTCCTTCAGGATATTGATATGGTTGGGACTCTAGCTGAGCTTCGATAATACATAGAGGGGTTAACCTTTGGTATTCTAGATTGCCGAATCAAAGAGTTACCCATGCGACTGCAACGTCACACTATAGGTGTTCCTAACCGTTGGATGCGATTACTACGTAAGATAGCTAGATCTATAGCATGTCACCACGAACACCACTAGTTTAATTTTGACATTTTGCATACATTTTGAGGTCAGGTGACCAATGTGTCTTGGGCACAATTTTAAAAAAAAAACCTATAACTATCTATCTATTTGATTTCAGTGTTTTTCTTATGTTTATTGTGTAATCCTATTCAATGATGTGAATGTTTTATTTACATGTGTTGCAAATGTCTGTCTAAAACTTGATTAGGTAAAGAATTAGTCAATGTGTTCAAATTTCTGGAAATGTGTTGATATTGAATAAAATCAAAGTGTCTCTCCAAAAGTCTAAATCTTAGGAACAATCTATGAAGTGTTGAATTTCCAAAAGTATAAACACTAGTAAGTTGTAATACCACAAGTTGTGAGTCTAACATTATGATAATGTGGTTAATACCAAATGAAATTTCATAAAAGAGAAGTTCAATCAACGTGCTATACTCAACGATATTGTTTGTCAATCTACCGATACAAATCCCTTGAAAACTCACTAACTCTCCATTCAAAGTGAAAAAGGCCTACACCGCAGAGGATATATTATGCGTACTACGACTAGCACCATCAGCACATCCAACAAATGGTTCTAAAGATTCAGACATCTGCGATGAAATGTAAATCTGATTACTAACGTCAAGAAAAATCTAAAAACAAACTAAGATAGTGAATGCAAATCAACAACATATATAGACATTATAATACAAAAAATCACTACACTCATGATTAAGCATAGTAACATTTCAGATACAACCCATTTCTAGGTTGCGCCAACATAATTCCATCATAATCAACTAACTCATAAGCACCCTTAGCAAGAACTCTTTTAACAATATAGGGGCTATGCCATAATGGCTCAAATTTCCCTGTACCTATTACATCAGCTTCTTGATCATAAAGAAGGACCAAGTCACCCTATGAGAAAATGCGAGGCTGGACATTTTTGTCGTATTGTGCCTTTATACATATCTTATGTGCTTCGTTGGCCAATTGGGCTTCACGATGCGTTTCATCAAGATGGATGAGGTTAAAAAGATGTTCTTATTCTTTTGAGTTGTTAGGTAACAATTCGATTGCGAGTTTTAACGATGGTATTTCACATTGGATTGGCAAGATAGCTTCCAGACCATACGCCAATTGAACGGGTGTAAATCCGGTTGCATTTCTCATTGAGGTTCGGTACGCCCACAAGGCTGAGTATAGGATCAAATGCCAGTTTATTTTACGAAATCCTATCATTCTTTGTAGCATACGTTTAGGAATCTTGTTGATAGCCTCAACTTGTCCATTTAATTCTGGATAATAAGGAGTATAATTATCATGTGACAATCCTAACTTGGCAGTTAATTCAGTCATCATGTGGTTGCGAAAATGATTCCCATGATCTTTAAATATAGCCTGTGAGACCCCAAACCATGAAATGACATGATTAAAGAAAAATAATGTATTTTTCCGTCCTATGTTGTTAAATGTAGGTATCACTTCGGCCCATTTGGTAAATTAGTTGACTGTGACAATAATATAACCATGCCCCTCGAACGAATGAGGGTTACATGTCATGAAGTCAATACCCCATTTCGAAAATGGTCCCACAGAGAAAACATGATGCATTGGCACTAGTGGTTTGTGGATTTTATGATAAAAAATCTGACACGCATGACAACTTTTGACTGCGAGGATGCAGTCACAAAATATTGTTGGCAAAAAGTAACCAGCGTAGAGTATCTTCTATGTGGTAGCATATCCAAATAAATGTCCACCACAAGCCCTAGCATGACAATAATTTAAAACCTTTTTGTCCTCCTCATGAGTGAGGCACCTCCTTAAAATGGTATCGACACCACAACAATAAAGTGTATCGCCGAAGATCAGATAATATTTGGCTTGGTATTGAATATATCGTTGTTCAGAGCGAGAGGTATCAGGTTGAAAAGTTTGAGTTTGGAGATAAATGATGAAAAATCCATACCAAGGATTAGATGATCTGATCAGAAACAGAGACTCGTCAGGAATTGATGGTTCCAACGTAGTTGCATTACTATCAGAGGGAAGGTCACAGAGAAGCTCAGCCAAAACTAAATACTTCTTTGACTTGGATTTGATGAATTCCAAATCAAATTCCTAGAAAATGACAATCCACTTTGAATATTTCCCCCCCAGCAATTGACGTGTTAATATAAAAGTCATGGGGTTGCAATATGAAATGACAGTGGTCTTTCAGGGTAGGATATAGTGGCGAAACCTTTAGACAGCTTGAACAACTGCCAAGGAAATATTTTCTACGTATGAATACTTAACTTCCTTATCATTGAGATTACAACTCAAATAATAGATTCTATGTTCAATTCCATCTTATACTTGGACCAAAACCATAGCAATGGTCATTTCAACTATGAAAATATATAAGAAATAATCATTTTGATAATTAGCGGGATACATTAATGATGCTCGGATAAGAGTATCGTTGAAAAAACCAAAAGAGGCTTGTGCAACTTGGTCCCAATGGAAGGGAACCCCCTTTTTCAAGATTTGAGTAAATCCTTTAGATATTTTGACGTAGTTTGTAATGAACCTTCTTAGGAAGTTAGCCTTTCCTTGAATTTTCTGTATCTGAAGTAAATTTGATGGTGCAGGAAAATCAAGAATGGCCTAAACCTTCAATGGGTCGATTCAAATTCCTTCTTTTGAGAATACGAATCCAAGAAAATGACCAGAACCAACACAAAACACACATTTATGTGGATTGAGGCATATTTTGTAGTGTTGACAGCGTAATAAGATGGATCTCAAATGCATCGAGTGATCAGTCCAATTTCGTGAATGCGTTAGTAAATCATCTACATAAGGTTTAACAATGTGCTTGATGTCATTGAAAGCATAATCCATTGATCTCTGAAAAGTTTCCCCAGTGTTCTTTAAACCAAGCGGTAGTTTCCTATAAACAAATGTGCCCTAGGGACAAATGAATTTTGTCTTATGTTGATCCTCTGGGCGGATATTTATTTGATTGTAGCCGGAAAATCCATCCATGAAAGAAAATATTTCACATCAAGCACAATCGTTAATAATCTGGTCGATAAAGGGAGTAGGATAGTTGTCTTTTGGACAAGCAATGTTGACATCCCAATAATTGACACAAAATCTAATGGTTCCTTGTTTTTTCATGACAATAATTATATTGGAAACCCACTCAGTTAGCGGAACAGGGTAAATGAAACCAACACGCAAAAGTTTTTCAACTTTTGCTTTGATGGCAGCGGCTTTCCTTGGGTGAACAAGACAAATTCGTTGACGCACTGGTTTGACATTAGGATAGATATTATTAGTGTGTTCAATAATACTAGTATCTATGTCTGGCATTTCCTTGTAAGACCAAGCAAGCACATCACGAAATTCACAAAATAGAGAACGATAAGATTCAAGTTCTAATGGAGAACAAGAGACACCGACATGAATATTTTCTACAACACCAGGTTTAGTCGAAATATCGATAGAAATGGTTTCTTCAATATCTGACAGATTTCCCTCAGAATCAATTTCATTAATAGGTAAAGAATTTGAAAAGGAATTTTTGATTGATGGGTGATATAGTTCACTAAGATGATTTTCTTCATAATCATAAAGATGGAAATGATGATAATAATCTTCCCATGGTTCTCTTTTTGACATCATGGCTTCGAAAATATTCTCACTTGTTAATAAAATTGAGGAAAATGGATCAGATGGAGTACCAAATTCTAAGGAACGATCAACCCAAACAACCGGAGACACTGATTTCAGATTCGCCGCCCAAGCCAGATAGATTGATTGCTATGCCAACTCAATAGGGCTGGGTGGTAGAAACTCATCCAACATAAAAAATTTAGATTCATCCGTACTCTCCCTTAAGTCATATGGAGTGGAAGAGATAATGTAGAAGGTCTCTATACTTGTAATTTCTGCCGACATCACTAGTGGAGCTAATGCAAAGGTTCCCATGAGAGTGGAATCCTTTAAGAGTCCTACACCAATGTTCTAAAGTTCTAGTTGGGGTGCATGAATGAACAGAGCACTTCCAGTTACCTTCGAAGTAGAGGAAAATAAGGATAGATGATTAATGACTGTGATATTACCTTTATATGGAAAGGAAATCATTCTAAAATAAGTAGAAACAATTGCAGTAATTTCATATACCCATGGCCTTCCAAGTAGAATATTATAGTCAAGGGGTCTGTCAACAACCTCGAAATCAACATTCACTATTTTTCCCCCTAGTTCAACATACAGGTTATTAATAATACCATAAGGCTTATGTGTACGGCCATCGAAAGCCTTCAATGTCGTTGATGATTGTGATAAGCGCGGCGAGCCAAGTGACTTCCAACAATTTAGAGACATAATACATGTAGATTCTCCCTCATCAATAACAGTATGATGAACAAGGTGATTGAGAGAATTTAATTGTATGGAGAATGCCAATTCTACTAGTAGTTTTGGTACATAGCCTGTATGATTAAAGACGACAAGATTAGAATCATTCGGATCAATTCCACCAAAAGGCGACAATAAAGCTTATTTTTGGGAGGGAAAATTTTGTAATACCTCAAGAGAAAACATAGCTGAACGGGATTGATCCAAATGTTCAACTATATTATAATTTTGAGCATCTCTTGCTTGAGGATTATATGTCAATTTATGAATTACTCCTTTTGGTGGTTTAATCGTCAATTTAGGAATAGTAGTAGGTGGTATTGATTCCATAGACGGATTAGTAGTCGAGGTAGTAGGTTGATCATTGGCCTGAATACCATAATATTTATTACGCATTGACACCAAAATATTTGTTGAATGTTTTTTGACAGATAACATAAGTACTTGGGAACTAGAAGCTGGATCAGTAGCAACCAAATGTGTGTCCAGATTTGGAAACAGATCTGTCAAGACAACTGACGCATTAGAATTCTTAATGATCTTTGAGACTTCAGCGTGGTGAGGAAAATCCCGAAAAAATTGTCCCTCATTACAGATTATGCATGGATAACGAGGTTTCATAGGTCCATATGATTGATCATATGATATTTCCTACATGTTACAAGTTTTCTTTTTCTAAGAATTCCCTTTTTTCTTACTTCTGGGTTGCTTGTCACTTTTTCCCTTATCAAATGACATGGCATTAATTTCGAAAGAAAGTGCAGGATCATATGTAGTAGTATGATGTGTGTTTGGAGTTCCAATCAAGCTGTCTCTAGCATGAGAGTCCTTTAATTGAGGAGGAACAGTAAAATGAGATCTCGGGACGTTAGGAATTTTTTCATAAAGCGTGCCAGACTGAGTATAAATCAAGTCTAAATATTGGGCTTCAGGGATAACTTTCTCTTCTATGATGATGCCACCCTTAGTGACATCCTTAGTTATAGATGGCAACAGTTACTTAATGAACCACTTAGCAAGGAGCTGATCCAGAACAAATGTCTTAACCATTCTACAATGACGACGCCACTCATGAATATGACTGGAAATGTGAGTAGCATTAGTACATTTTAAAGGTCAAGAGTTCCGTTCCAGTTTCATATCGGGTGGGTAACTGGAAGTGAGTCAAAAATACTATAGCTAGGGCAGTGCAATTATCAAAAAAATATCTAGGTAACTCAATATGCCATTTTGCAGCCGGACCTATGAGCGTACGCTGGAAAAGACATATTCGAACAGAATCACCATTCAGGGAGTTTTATGAACACCATAAATGATAAGTCATGACATGAGTCGATAAGACTTCTCCAGGGTTTCCAATGAACTTAGGAATATCTGAGGGTAATTTGTGAGGTATCACCGACCACGAAGGAGCATAGTTGATTGGATCATTAGTTAACTAATTTAAATAAGGTAACTCTAAAGTTGCAACAAAGGGCAACTGTCTATTAAGGTCATGCTGAGCATAGCTAGGGTAAGATGGAATTGCTTGAGCAACAGGCCTTTGAGCACTAGCATAAGGAATCTGTTGTTGGTAACACAGATAGGGGTTGTTTTGAAAAGAAAATGATTGAGGATTCTGTTGACCAAAACCTGGATATGATACTTGTTGAAATGAAATTTGAGGTATTTTTGCCTGAGGCTGCCAAGGGGTCTGTCCACCAATGTTGTAACCCAAATTATAATAATTTGGATTCAGTTGATAAGTATAACTAGGTTCTGGCTGTAACATCCCATAAAATGGTAAATGAGCTTGTGAATAAATGATTCTAGATACAGGTTGTTGTAAATTAATTGAAGGATTGGGAGTCTGTAGACCCAATATTTGAGGGTATTGAGTTGAAGGACCCGCTTGATAAGGTTATTGTAAAATATTTTTGATTATGTAACAAGGGTAATGATGTATTAACAAGTGGAAATGATGTGGGTGTAACGGGTTGAACTGGTTGATACGAGCATACAACCATTTGTGATTGGATAGGCAGAGTGGGATGCCATTGATAAACATTAATTTTGAAATTAGGTTGACCAAAAAGTGATGGAGTACTGTAACATTGGGTGACCAAAGGTTTCCCCCCATCATGAGGAGGATAATAAGACAGAAAGTATTACTCTTCAAATGGTGAGATTCTAGTTGATATGGTACTCAAAGGAATAGACCCAAAAGGACCAGCTTGATATTGCCCTGATGATGTGTACAAAGAATCAAGTTGTTTAGTACTCACTATAGGTTTACTAGTTATAATACCAGATGATGACATTGGTAAAGTCCATGGGTTTGAATATTCACCAGAGAAAATTCCAGATAAATATTTATAACCTGATGGGACCATAGGGCAACCATGAAAATATGACTCTGGTGAAGTTGTAAACATCGACAGGGTACTGAGGGCAGGTGCTGACGTAATTGGAATAGATGGCCCAACCAAAGATGTTGGTTCAGGCATGGTTACTTGAACAAATGGATAACCTTTTAGATTGAAGAAAGTTTGAATAGAAACAGGATCAACAAAAGTAGATGGTGATGATTGAGGAAAAGACTCGTGCAAGTAAAGGTCCTCCCCAAAATGGGTTGGAGCTAAAGGTTTCTCGTCTTGTGGGATTTCTTCAATCAAAATTAAACCTGGTGGAAGTATTTCACTGTCAGGCCCAAAGTATATTTCAGGTGGTTGACTGTGTGATATGGGAGACTCAATGGCTACAAAAATTTGTGGGATGACCAATGGAGGACCAACTTCCAGCTGTTCAACTTCGGGATTCAGATGTTCTGGCAAATAAGAGACAAGATCTGGATTAACCTCTGGTTGAACAACATCAGGTCCAAGAGGTATGGTCTCACTGATTGGATGGATCGTGATCACAGGTAGCTGTGAGGACTCCGTCTCAACAACAGTAGACGAACCGGGATGTATAGGAACAACTTGAGCTAACTCTGGTATATGGGAAGATTATGCTTCACCAGAGGTATGAATAGTACTTGATTCGATAGAGTGTTTTCTCCTTCGTTGGCCAAGAGTAACTTCTGGTGGTAAAGGTGGTTTCAATGCTAATATATGCGAACAATGGGGGAAAGGATTTTTTTATTCCACGATTACTGATTTATTTTAACCAAAAACAAATAAACAAAATAAAATGGTAATGCTAGGCAAAAAGGTTTACCAAGAAATTGTGAACTGCAGAATACCTCCTAGCGAACCAAGAAGTACGGGAAGGATATGTCCCCGAATGTTGTGTCCAATGTATCAAAATTTAGAATGAGGATGACTCGGTTCACTATGGATGGATATCAACCCAAATTTTTCCTCCCAAATATACCCAAAGATACGTGGAGGCCCAAGTCCATATTAGCGTTGTCTGATGTGAAACCGCACAGTGAGAGCACCCCTTTATAATTTTAGTACTGTAACACCGCCCGATATACCCGAAAGTATGTGGACAAGCTATGATATACTTACATACGTGGAGTGAGGTATCACACTCGGAATGTATCGCAAACAAGTTAACGATATCTGCTATGTTTTATGACGCCGGAACATGTCTTTAGCCTAGACCTTCTAAATGTTATCGTTATGGTTCCAATGCTTTGTTAGGTAAATTGAGATAAATTTTAAGTTGATCTTGTTTATCAATTTTCCTTTCAAGGTTCACTGCGATGATGTATTGGAAATTCTTAAAATGAAAACTAAAATGATAAGCAATCTTTCCCTTTAATTTTTTCAATGAAAATCCTAGCTACTAGAGGGAAAGAGCAATCAATTTGAGAGCAAACAAATCAAAGAGCACAAACTAAATGTAGTTTTCCTAATTTTTCCTTTTGCAAAACACACAATCCACTACATGCAAATGCAAGTTTTTCTTTTCAATTCCTTTAATGTTATGAATGCAGAAAAGAAACTAAGTGCACCAAATCAATAAAAAAAAATGCCTTTTACTTTTGAGAAATGAAGAATTTAAACAACAATTTCTCTTTCGAAGGAAAAATGAGGAATTAAACAAAAATTTCTCCTATCAGGAAATGAAGAATTTACGTCAATTTCCTTTTCAAAATAAAATGGATCTAATACAGAAAAATACCTTAAAATTAATTCGTCAATGATAAAGAAAAACATTTTAAATAAACATTGAACAAATTTTTCTTTCAAAGGAGGAAGAGGTAGGTAAGGGCACTAGTCAATTTGAGGTATCAGGCTCTTTAAAACAAAACAAAAAACAAACTAAAAAGAAATTGCAATGAAAAATTCAATGGAATTTGGATGGTTTCAGGAGGAAACATAGGCTCTAAAGAGAGACAGTGTGTTGCAATGCACGTCTGAAAGGGAGAGAGTGCTATGCAAAGCACTATGTCCTATCCAACAGTTCATTGGGTGCAGTGTACAAGGAAAAATACAACTATTTAACACACATCTAATGCAAATTTGGATTTAAAAAAGCCTAATTTTTATGAGTAAATGCTATTGGGTGAATGAACAGAGAAAATTAGAGGAAAAAACACTAAGGATGAAGGGTAAACTCCCCAGTGGAGTCGCCAATTTGTTATGCAGAATTATGGATTACGGATAAAACATTCTTCCCTGGATGTAGTGCTCATCTAGAAAAACATGTTAAACACTTTTCAACTACTTTCCCTAACTGCAAATAAACACACAAAATATATCAAAGAACTTACTTGGAGTCCAAGCGCTTCCTATTCTCCTCTTGTCGCTCTTGCTGTAGCTTCAAATCTGAGCTAAGTCGCCAAAATATTCTCTGCAAAGATGAACACTAAACAAAAAAATATAGAAATAATACAGATGTCTATTCAAGTTATTCAGTTAAATCAATAAAACATGAACCATATGCATCAAATAAGAATTCATAATATGAAATACATGAGCTTATACAGATACATATGTGGGAACGTAAGAAATAATCTTTATTAACGGATAGAAGGGGGGGTTACAACCCAGTGATTGAATTCATGTCACCATCTCCAGTAGCATGCTAGCCTCATCACAATTCACATCTCTCCAGCAGCATATCACTCAAATCAATCCATTAATTGAAATTCCACTAGCATTTCTCTACTCAAATTCTTCTTCTCAAACACTAAGATCTGTGCTCAATTTATAGAGGAGCTTAAGATAGTTTTACAATCAATGACTTTCCAATAATAGGCAAGACATGTTCCCAATCTTGTAGATGTTAAATGGACACATGTATTCGAATTTTCACACATGTGAACTCTTATAGAAGGCATTGGCCAAGTGGAGATTCCAGAGCACTAAGAATTTTGCTCCAAATGTGACCAATGCAGCTTTGAATGTCAGGAAGTGCTTTGCAGAGCATTCTTGAATGGAGTTACTTGCATATGCAATGCACTTAGTCCCTTTATATGAAGCGTTGGTGAGCTCTCATATGATATATTATAAACTTCAAATCTTGGAAACCTCTGCAGATGAAAGTCATGGATGATTTGTCTTGTTCTTTTTCTTAGGGCATATAACAACTGAAATGATAGGGGATGATAGACCCTATTCATTGGTCCTGGAGATGATGTCCAGTTAACCAGGTCATTGGGAATGGCGCCCAAATTTACTTATAACAGCTGTTATCACTCAAAAACATCAAGCATCATTTTGAAAAGGTTAGATAGGTTCATGGGTCAAAATAAGGTTTTAAGAGTCATTTTTGAGTTTGACCAAGGGAAATTATAAATTTTTTATAGTTTGAGTTTACCCTTAGGTCCAAATACACTCATTTTTAAACTCCTTCAAGTCAAATCGTTCATCATTTTCCAATTATTTTCATTTTCCAAATTTTTTTTGTACCAAAAGTGCCAAATTATCCAATAATCCCTATTTTTGTATCACATCCAGTGTAAAAAAGGTAGAAAGCGCTACGAAACTCTTGAAATTTATGAAACAAAAACTTTGTTTTCTGGTTTTGAGCAGTCAACTTCAAAGGAGGTTTCTGAGAAAAAAAAAGGTATTTTAAGAACATGAGAGAGGTTATTTTTAAAAACATATCAAATAACAATAATCTCTCTCACTTTCCTCATAGGTGTTATCAGTTGGGAGATACGAGGCTTTCTTTGAAGCCCTATTTTCAGAAAATATAGTTTTCCTGTTTTACACATGTTTTCCAAAGGCAGTTTCTGGATAGCCAGAGATATGTTTCAGAAAAAAAAGAGAGGTTTTTATTCAATACATAATTTCATACAAAAACCTTCTTTAATTTCTAGAACTACATCATGGATGAAGAGATATAGGCTCTGTCCTAAGACCTATTTTTCAAGAAAAAAATAGGAGAAAGCTGTAAGAAATGCCTCAAGGAAGCTAAAATGAAGTTGGTTTATGGTTTGTATGGTTTGTAGATGATGAGGATAGGTTATATTTTGATTTTTTGGGTAACCACACGTTTCATTTGCCAAATTTAAGAAAAATCTACATACTGAGCAGTTTCATAGCGCATTCAGTGTAAAAAAGCAGAAAAGCGCTACGAAACTACTGTAGCTACTTTTCCCTTTTATTTTGATCAGTTTTTGAAGGGTTGAAGAATGGATCAAGAACTGAATTTTATATGGAGGATGTATTAAATGGTAATTAAAACAATATTGGAGGAAATAAGTCAAAGATTTGAATAATAAAGGTTGAAATAACAACGCTAAGAAAGTGCCATGAAACTGATGTGTTTTTGTAGTGCAACACATTACAACCTTTTTGAATAGTTTTGAAGTGTTTTTGGACATCTGGAGCTTAGGAAAGAGTGATGGGACATGCTAACCAAATCTTCAACAACAAAGGACCTGTTGTGACCAACAACAACCCCCCTTTTATTTATTATTAGTAATAATACTAAATAAATGGGGACCCTTAGTTAAAAATCCAAAAAAATCAATTTAGGATTTGTTTGCCTTTCAAATAAAACTTTCTATCATAAACTTATAAAAATCCCTTAGAAAGAATATTTAGAAACACTTAAGTTTATGATAGATTATAATAAAATTGCTCTTGAAACAAGATAACGCATCCATAACAAAATAGTATATATAAAACGCATTGATCGCAGATCGCATAGCGCAGAAAACAGAAATGATTAATAAATATCTTTTGCACTCTTATCAATTCTGCGCTTTTGCGATTGTGCGCTTTTGCGATTTTGCGCTATTGCGCTTTTGCGATATGCACTTTTGCGCTATTGCGCAATTTCCACTTTTGCGCTATTTTTATGACTGCGATGACTTCATTTTGCGATATTGCGACATTGCGATATTGCGATATTGCGCAGCAAATCGCAGATCGCAATGTCGCAGATTCATGTAGGCGCACTATCCCAAGGCAATCTTCCCATATGTCAAATCCGTTATGCGCTTTAATGATTATATTAAATGATTGGATTGATTATTAATGTGAAAAGAGATTGTGTTTATATTGAAAGTCGTTTCACAATTTAAATATTATATTTCATCCGCTTTCACATTCAAAACAGTCTCATCACCTTTCTTATATCATTACTCTCATTTATTCGTAAAACGCAGGCACGAAGGAGCAGACCACTATACAAAGCTTTCGCTAAACACTATGGGTAAAAAGGAGAAGAGCTCAAGTTCTGAGAGCAAAGAAATGGCTTCGCTATACGCAGACACCGCCTGTAACAAGGACGCCGGTATATCCACTTGGGAGGGAATGTATAAACTGTTAGAAGATGAAAACCCTGTGGTGATAAAAGTTGCAGCTACAGCAGGTTCAAAGGATACGTCTGAAGCAACTCTTAGAGACTTGGCTTGCTCATTTCTGCATAGAATAGCAGCAAGGCCAAGGATTCTCCCATACACAGACATGGTGAGATGGGTGCTGGATAGCACAGATATTTCAGACAGACAATTCAGAACTCCATCTGAAGAGCTAATCGGGTCATTCACCATAGAAGATTTGAGATTAATGTATAAGCTGCCAAAACCTCAGGCGACTTTCAACAAGAAATTTATGGAAGATTTTTCCAAAGAACACTCAAATTTGGCAAAATGCACAAAGGAGTGGACCAAAAGAAGTGAACCATTGAAGAAAAAAAAACAAGGTATGTACAGCACAGGTTCACTTACCTCTCCTTATTGTTTTACTGCTGCCATGTTATGCAGGCTTTTTGGAAAGCCTGACATAAATATGATATTACCCGAATGGCTTCCTTTGTTGAATGCGGCTGTTAATTCTACAATTGTAGATTGGGCCAAAATCCTATCTGATAATCTCACCACTGCTATTTTTCATTACTGGTCTAAACGAAATGTTTCCCAGCGGGTTTATCCGCCTTTTTATTTATCTGCTTATGTCATGGACGCCATCTGCTATGTCTCTAAATTCCCTGTGATGGGCTGGAAATGGACTATCCACGATCCTTTGCCCATTCATGTGTACCATAAAGAACTATGGGAGTCTAAGTTTGTCCCCCATTTTTACTAAATTTTTCGTGGAATAATGTTGCCATTGCACAGAACATTGTATAATAATGATGCCCCGAGGTTATCCTCAGAAACAGAGGTTGATATTCTCCCCGTCGCAAGATGGTTTGGAGAAGAATTGTTCACCTATATTAGGGTTTTTGGAAGTTATGCTTCTCCCCATGTTTTACCCTTATATGTTCCAGATAGACTTGTAGCTCGGGAAATTGCTTATCAGACCTGTGGCTAGGGAGGTATAACAAAAGATTTAAAAGACAAGAAAAAGGGCATTTGGCCACAATTTCCCATAAAATGTGGAACATTTTCACTGTTGGATATTGGTCATGCATTTCACGAGATAGGCAACGTTACATGCCTACAGCTGTTCAAATTCTCAAGAAGGTTATTTGACCCAAATGATATTGTTAAGAATTTTACCAATGCAGTCAAAGTAAGGGAATTTGTCGGGGAGCAGGATCTTTTTGATGATATGTTCCAAGCAAGAAATTCATTCAAAGAGGTTTGGAATTCAGCTAAAGCGCAGCTATCTCCAGAGGATTTTCAGGAATTCAAGCTGTACAGAGAAAGGAGACTAATTCCTATTCCTTTGGATAATCTACGCTTAGAGCCCGCAAGGGAGAAAACTCCTAGTGTTAGTCTTAACGGAAATTCAAGTACAGGTAAATACAAATCAAAATCTGACAGAGATTATAAACACTCCAATAAGTCTAAAGAAAAGGAAGATAAAATGGAAGAATCCATTAAAGATTCTGCACAATCTAAAGAGCTTACTCAACAAAAAATTTTGACTTCTCAACAAAGAAATCCTCCTCCACCCAATGTACAGCAATAGCCAGTCACCATTGAGTTAGATAAAGAATGGGAAACCTTTAATAAATTGATTAATGTAGAAGGACAGAATGTGTAGACCCCTGTCCAAACAACCAAAGTTTTGAACACAGGAACAAGCAGCACAACCGCAGTAACAGAGCACATACCAATCACACCCTCCTCTGAAATTGTACTTAATGTAGAAGAAATTCCTCCTCTAGATGTATTTTATAGCCCAAAATACAAAGAAGTAGTAAAGAGACAAAGGAAAAAGAGAAAAATAGAAAGTGCAATTGCTACTGAACCAGAACAAGTAGATGTTTTGTGGAAAGATCCTGCCACAGAGCCTACTCATAATCTCACTAAGTTATCTCAAATAACAGGAGCTTATGCTTCTGCAACAATTGATAAAGAAGTTGAGATACAACTTTTGTTGGATGAAAAAGAAGAACAGATAAAGGCTCTACAACAGCAATTGCAACAGGTACAGGCCAATAAGGAAGCACAATTAAAACTTGAAGAGTTACAACAACAACTTCAAGAAATGCAAGCAGGACATCAAAAAAGTCTGGCTGATAAAGACAAAAAAATACATATTATCCAAGAACAGCATAAGGATGATCCTAAGCTTCCAGAATTCATTTCAGAAACCATCTCTTTGAACAACCAACTACTGCAACAAGAGGAAGTTTTCTGCCAAAAAATATTGCAATGGAATTCTTTGTGCCAAGAAAGTGATAAAATCACAAATCATGTCGTAGATTTACGAAATGATTATGATTTGATTAATGAAAATATCAATGATTATCTAGCATGGCAAAAGACAGAAGAAGGCAGAAAAGCTGATGCACCCATCATTAACGAGAACCAGAAAGAAATACTGTTTAATAATTGGGATGCACAAATTAGAAGGGCAGAAAAGGCAGCAGAGGAGGCATCTACAGCAGAAAACACTCTCACTGATTGTGTAAATGACAATTTACACAAAGCTAACTTGATTTCTGAAACTTTTCCAGAATATCTCCCACAAGCAAATCAACTGCAAACAGAATGGAGGCAAAAGGCAGAAGAAAGAGAAAAATCCATCCAAGGGCTGACAAGATTGAATTGGGACTCATACTGGATGTACTTGGTAAAGCCACACAGTCAGCACAGTGTGCTCAATTGTATCATCAATGCTACAGAGAAGATTGCTCCTACGCTTGTCGACTCTGCCTTTTCAGGACAGTTGAATTCCGAAGTCGGTCAACCGCATCTTCTCAAAACTATGCTGGATGCCTGCAAGCTTAAAGATCAAGTTAATAGATAGATAGATTTAGTTTTAATTTCACTGTATTTTAGCCTAGGAAAAGGACGGTCATTGAACCGAATCCTTATTTTTTGTAATAAACTATTTTTAGAGTTAGTTAAGTAGTATTTAAACCCCTCTCATGCATTTAGAGAGGGGCCCTGGATCTTAATATTTTTGGACTTGGAGATTGCATTTCTGTACTCCATTGTCTTATATATTTTTGAAAAGGATCACATCTGGTGATTTTCATGCGGAATTATCTTTGAAGTGTTGCATTTCTGTACCTTGGAATTTGGTTTTGCATTATAGTTACTGGATAGAGTATCAAATTGCATTTGAAACTCTTCAAGATGAACAAGGTATTTCTATCTGTTCACTGTTGATCTCTTTTGTTTTATGATATTCATTTTAAAATTTCTATCATTTATATGTATATTGGTTTTCACAACGCTTCCTTTTATATATCATTTCTGAGTATAATTGAAACGTTATTTTTCATAATTACATGTAAATGGTATACAATGATGAATGCAATATGCTAATATAACTCTGTTTAATTTCTTAAACAGAGTTATCTTTATTTGTTTCTGCACATTTCAATTTAATTAATAATACATTTTCATGGTTATTGTTGAATTGGAACAATCTTAAGTTGTATTCACATATAATTACCCGGGTTAGTATTAGGATTTCTTTATCAGTATTTAGCTTAAATTAGATAGTTTTATTTCAGTTAGTTTAGTCCCATTTCCACCCATCCAATCCAACCCATTTAGTTACAAGGAAACTGGTCCTTTAAATCTAGTCGGAGCCACCACACCAAACGGAAAAGGAGCTGCCTTAAGGTCCCGACCGGGTGGTTTTCCCCGATGTTTGAAGCAGAGATTTTCTAGGCTTCAACATTTTTGGCGCTAGAAGGAGGGCCTGAGCTATGAATGGCAAGTAAATATTTATCCACAAGCCATTCTGAGAGCAAAACACCCTCATTAACTTCTTCAATTTCTTTTGAAATTCAAAATCCAAGAGAAGAAATTGCAGAAAATATTCAGTCACCCACTACCAAAATCTCAAAACATTCAGACAAACAACATCCTGAGTCTCCTGAAGTTCAAGATATAATTCATAAATTGAAAGGATTCTCATTATCTTTGGAAGAGTCTGAAATATCTGAAGGTAGTGTAAGCTCAAAATTTATTCCTTCAAAACCTCTTACTAGGTTGCAAAGTGAAAAACTTGGTATTCCTCCAAAAGAATTTCCTTTACCTAGTAAGGGAAAAACAAAAATAATTCAATCAGAAATAGAAAGTGATACAAGTTCATCATCTCATATTCAATCACCTGTTTCCAAAAGCACAACTCAACAAAGTGCAGTTGTTTCATCATCATCTCTTCAATCATCATCTCCACAAACATCTTCTACTCAATCCTCATCAATTTCAAAATCATCTATTCCAACCACTTCTATTCAAATTTCACGAGTTTCTACTATTCCTCCAATAGTCCTCCCAATAATGGCACAGAGACCATGGTCTACTCCAGGAGCAGTCAACATGGCTGCACCTTTACATGATTTACCAGACAATCCTGGAAAATGGCTTCCAAAGTTTAGCCCAGATCTTAACATTCAAGCTGAAGAACATATCAATAATTTTATGATGGCTATTAATTTGAATGGATTCATACATGAAGATGTTGTAGTTAGATTATTCCCATATACTCTTTAGGGAGTAGCAGGATCATGGTATTTTTCATTACCATCAGGATCTATAACAAGTTGGGACATCTTTGCAGATCATTTTTTGACCAAATTTGGAGATGATCAATCAATTGCAACTTTACTCAATGATCTCTCAAATTTGAAAATAGAACCCAAGGAACCTATAAAAGAATTCAATGCTAGATTCAACAAACTCTTGAACAAAATTCATACAGATTCACAACCTAGTGAGCAAGTCAGAATCGAATGGTATATAACTGCCTTACCCTCAAACATAGCAATTTTCGTAGATAGAGCTGCAAAGCCTACATTGGCTGAGAACATGAAAGAAGCTATTGCAGTAGAAAAACATATCACTTCTCTGGAAAAGAAAAATACTATTGAAGAAAGGAAATCAAAGAAGGTCAGCTTTAGAGATGATTCAAAGAAAAATACCAAAGATCCATATGACATGGAAGGTTTACAGAAAGTTCTTAAAACCATGTCAAATGAAATGGTTGAAATTAAAAAACAAGTGGCTGAAACTGCTACCAATAAACCTTTCCGAAATTTCAGAAGAAACCAAGTTGAATCTAAACCTCCTAATTTAATCTCTAATGCAAAGTCAGAAGAAGAAGAAGAAGAAGAAGATACATCTATAGTATCAGATCAAGAAGACGAAAATGAAGAAATAGCTGAATTAAATGGAATGTGGGATTTTATTCTCCCTAATTTTGATAGTGAAGAAGCTATGCCTGTAAGTACTAGGAGTAAATCTATAGCAGAACCAGTGCAAATAGTTCTGAAAAATAAAATTACAACTCCAAGTACCAAAGAGAAACCCATTGTAAAGAAAACTTCTCCATTACCTACTCAAAATCAACCATCTTCTTCTAATCCTCTCACATCAACAGCGAAAACTTTAGTAGTGTCAGATCCTATGGAATACAATATTGTTGAAGACATGAAAAATATTAAAGCCAACATTTCCTTACATGAACTCAGCAAACTGAAACACCAGCAAAAGTTGCTATTGAAAGAATTAAACGCTACACCAATTGCTCCTTTACCAAGTGGTGTAGTTGCAAAAGCAGCAAGAGGAACTGGTAAGCCACCAGATAAGGTAGATGCTACTGATACTGTGCTCATTGGGGAAAAGTCAAATTCTCAAACTCCTCCTTTTCTTTTGACTTATGAGATGTACAATAAAAATCTGCACAATTGTTTGATTGATTCCGGAGCTTCCTCCGATATAATGCCTACTTCTGTCTGTGCTAAATTGAATATTGAACCACAGAAATCAGCAGTTCATATCATTCAGTTGGATCGCTATAAAGTCCAAGTGATAGGAGAAATTAATTCAGTTACTATCAGATTAGCCTCAGATCCTAGGATTGTCCAAAGAATTGATATTCTAATTGCTGATATTCCTGAATTCTATGGATTAATCCTGAGCAGGGACTGGTCTGCTAAACTTAACGGTTATATCTCAACCGATTATTCACACATGTGGCTTCCCTACAAAGGGAAACCAAATCAAATCAAAATTGAACGAGAAAAACATATGATGCACACTGTCACTGAATTTGAACAACCTAATGAACCTGTAGCATTCAACAACAATATTCTTGGAGGTTATTCTGCTGAATCATTTCTTGGAAATTTCAAAGCTCTTCAATCACCTTTTTCTGTAAATACTTTTGTTTCTCAGATAGAAATTTTTTCACAACCTGATACTTCCAGAATTGTAAATATTTCGGATGTAATTGTAGATAAGCCAATAGATAAGTCTTTATTTTGGTCATTATATTTTGATGGATCGAAATCTAGTGATGGAGCTGGAGCTGGATGCATCCTAATTGATCCAAATGGGGAGAAAACCATGCTGTCATGTAGATTAGAATTTGAGTGTACTAACAATACCACAGAATATGAAGCCTTGGTTCAAGGACTTTATAAAGCTATAGGGTTAGATGTTAAATACTTGAAATTTTTTGGTGATTCTGAAATTGTCATTAAACAAGTTAGGAATACTATTCATTGCCTTTCAGGACATCTTAAACACTATCAAACCCTAGTACAAGACCTCACCACTCATTTTTTAGCATTAAATATTTCTCCTATTCCTAGGAATCAGAATACATCAGCTGACTTGTTAGATAATGTTGCATCTAAACTCTTACCTGCTGAAGATTGCAGTCCTGATAGGTTTTCTGTATAATTGATTTTTCGTCCATCTATCCCAGATAATGTTACAAATTGGAGAGTATTCTATCATGATCAAGATATTCTAAATTTCATGACTTTAGAGAAATCATATGATGAGCAAATTATTGACGAAGATGATCATGATTTACAAATTGCCTCAAAAGGTAATGAAAACCCCATTCCAAAATCTGTTGTTAAATTAGAAGATTTATATGACATTAGAGACAGATTTAAGAAAGTTGTTAATTCAAAACTTCAAAGCTCAACTTTGAAGTTTGAATTAGTAAATCTTGGTTCTGATTCTAAACCTCAAAACGTTAACTTAGGACTCAATTTAACACCGGAAGAAAGGAATGCATTCATTAAACTGCTAAACAAGTATAAAAACGTTTTTTCTTGGAATTACGATGATCTAAAAACGTATGATACTTCGGTTATTCAACACACGATTCCAATGCTTCCTGATATTAAACCTATTCAACAAAAGTTGAGAAAGATCCATCCAAATCTCGAAAGTCAAATCAAATCAGAACTTAATAAACTTTTGAAAGCCAAAATCATTTTTCCAGTCAGGCACTCTAATTGGGTTTCCAATATGGTACCTGTAAGGAAGAAGAATGGTGATATAAGAATCTGTATTGATTTCAGAAATTTAAACAAGGCATGTTTAAAAGACAATTTCTCATTGCCAACCATGGAACAGATACTTCAAAAGGTAGCTGGTTCTGAACTTATGTCTTTTCTCGATGGATTTTCGGGCTATAATCAAGTTTTAGTTCACCCAGATGACAGATTGAAAACAACTTTCAGAAAAAAATGGGGAACTTATGCTTATCAAAAAATTCCTTTTCGTCTAATAAATGCAAGAGAAACTTTTCAAAGAGCCATGGATATAGCATTCAAAGGTCTGATCAATAAATCAGTTGTTGTTTATCTTGATGACATAACATTATTTTCAAAAAAGAGAGCCAATCATCTACATGATTTAAAACAAATATTTGAAAGATGTAGAAAGTTTGGTATCTCCTTAAATCCCAAGAAATCTTTCTTTGCTTTAGATGAAGGAAAACTCTTAGGATTTGTTGTGTCAAAAGATGGTATATATATTGATCCAGATAGAGTGAAAGAAATTTCTAATATTTCTTTACCACATAACAAAAAATCCATGCAATCTTTTCTTGGACAGATAAATTTTGTTAAAAGATTTATTCCTGATTTTTCTTTAATTGTTTTACCTATGCAAAATATGATGAAGAAGAATTCAATATTCAAATGGACGCATAAAGAAAAAGAAGCTTTTGATTCAATCAAACGAGCAATCATTAATGCACCAGCATTAAATACCCCAGATTTTTCTAAAGATTTTATTTTGTATACTCTGGCCACTGAAACATCCTATGCAGCCATTTTAACACAACTCAATGATCAAGAAATCGAAGCACCTATTTCTTTCTTTAGCTCGAATCTGCAAGCAGCCGAGCTTAATTATTCCGATGTTGAAAAACAAGCCTTTGCTGTATTTAAATCAATCAAACATTTCAGACCTTTTCTCTTGAAAACACATACAAAAATCATTGTCCCATTCTCTGCAGTGAGGCAATTATTAATTCAAAAAGAAGTAGGAGAAAAGAGAGCTAACTCGGTAACAACCTTGCAAGAATATGATATTGATATTAAACCAGCTAAGATTGTTAGAGGACAAGGTTTTTGCAGATTATTGGCAGGAGCTCATAACATACCAGAAAATCAAGATTCAAATCAAGATATTCAAGTAAGTCAGATAAGTGTTACAAATTCTGGATCTCAGTATGCTGATCTTATCTATTACTTGAAAATGGGTATGCTCCTTCTAATCTTAGCTATAAGAGTAAACGTGCTTTAAGGTTAAAGGATATTAAATACCAGATCATTGATAATGTGTTATTTAGAAAAAATTATGATTCAATTTTATTAAGATGTTTGGAAAAGACTGAAGCTGAAAAGGTTTTGCAGGAATTGCATGATGGACTAGCAGGAGGTCATTTTGGAGGTGATACCACGGCTCACAAAATAATTCGCGCTGGTTATTACTGGCCTACCATTTTTAAAGATACGCATGATTACGTAAGGAAGTGCCAAATTTGTCAAACTGCAAGTGGAAGACAAAGGAAACCAACTTTTCCTTTGCAACCGATAACTATTGAGCAACCATTAGAACAATGGGGGCTTGACATTATTGGTGAGATAGTACCTCATTCTTCCAAATGGCACAAGTACATCCTTACTGCAACTGATTACTTTACAAAATGGTTAGAGGAAATCCCATTGAAGGTAGCCAATTTTGATGCAATTATTGATTTCATAGATCAATTCATCATAACCAGGTTTGGTGTACCTCAAGCTCTTGTCTTTGATAATGCATCTTACTTCTTTGGAAATAGTTTAATTGAATTTGCAGTCAAAAGAGGTTTTAAATTAAAATATTCAGCAAATTATTATCCACAAGGTAATGGTTTGGCTGAATCCACTAATAAAAACCTTATCAAAATCATTAAAAGGACCGTTGATCAAAATCAAAATAATTGGCACAAATCTTTAATCTTTGCGTTATGGGCTGATCGTATCACTGAAAAAGCTTCAAGAAGGACTTCACCTTTTAATCTGGTTTATGGAAAAGAAGCTGTGATACCATCAAATTTAACTCTTCCATCATTAGCCCTAGTGCAGTTTATTGAAGAAAATCCTTCATCATCCATTCAATTGAGATATGATCAAATCCGTAAACTAGAAGAAGATAGGGATAAAGCAAAAATTACTCATGAAAAACATCAACAACTTGTAAAATCTTCTTTTGATGCAAGTTCTACCGGCTCAAAAAATTTGTCAATTGGTGATCTCGTTTTGAAATGGGATAAAGCACACGAAGAAAAAGGTAAACATACCAAATTTAAGAAAATGTGGCTTGGACCATTTCAGATCGTTGAGAAGATAAGCTCAAATACATTCATTCTCCAAGATTTAACAGGTAAGAGAGAGTCTCTTCCTGTAAATGGGCTTATCTTGAAGAAATTATTTTCATAAGGAGGTAACCCCTTCTTAAACTGTACATATTTATTTTTGCAAAAGTTTTTGATTATTTTTGTTTTTACAAATAAAGGTTGTTTATGAGTCTCTGATTGACTGTTTACTATTTGAGAAAATTTCTTCGGAAAAATATTATAAATATTTATTTTGTGTAAATAAAATTTTTTAAAGTAATGATCATAGTTTTTTAATAGTTTAAAATAAGATGTTAAACTTTGAAAAGATTATTTCAATCATTTACATGATCTTTTGAAAACTTGAAGAAAATGTAAAGCATTATAAAGTTTATTAAGCAGAGAAAGGTTATCTATCAAAGTATAGATTTTTTTCAAAGTTTTGGAATTCAAAAAACTCTAAAAATTGTCATCCATTGATTCTTAAGGATAAAACTATTTCAACCCATCCATTTAAGTTGTGATTTTTTAGAATGTAATTCTAAGAAATTATACGAAAATTTTAAGAGATAAGAGGTCTCATTATGAGCCGACTTACCATGTTCATAAGGAGTAATAAAACTAACATTACCAGTACTGCATACCAAAACAGGGTAATGGATTATAAATATAAGACAAGGGGTCTCATCATGAGCCAGCTTGTTCAGTTTAATTATAACTAGTGAATGGCATTGTTATTAACTGGCTGCCAAACTAGAACAATGGATTTTAAAAAATAAAAATAAATAAAAGACAAAAACACGAGATAATACGTCTTATGAATTTATCTTTTAAAAAGTCATAATTTTAGTTGGATGGGACAATGAATGGTTAATGGTTTAAAGGTAACCCTGTCGACACTATGAATGTTTGCTGGCAGCAGAGGCAATACCTATGGCAATAGAGTATATTATAAAACCAAAACTTGGAGATATCCATTTACTTCATTATTAACACCAATCAAAGCTTGATATAACCCAAAATGTTTTTATTTATTAAGGAATTAGACAGAAATTATGAAATGATTTTTATTTTTCTTTTTCATAGCAGCATTTTATTTGAATTATTCTAAGATAGTTTTCATTATCTTTAAAAACCTTTACTTACTAAAGATAGAATGTTCATTTTATTTTTTCAGAGATAACTGTTTCTTTCAGTGAATCGCCAATTGTTGTGACCAGCAACAACCCCCCTTTTATTTATTATTAGTAATAATACTAAATAAATGGGGACCCTTAGTTAAAAATCCAAAAAAATCAATTAGGATTTGTTTGCCTTTCAAATAAAACTTTCTATCATAAACTTATAAAAATCCCTTAGAAAGAATATTTAGAAACACTTAAGTTTATGATAGATTATAATAAAATTGCTCTTGAAACAAGATAGCGCATCCATAACAAAATAGTATATATAAAACGCATTTATCGCAGATCGCATAGCGCAGAAAACAGAAATGATTAATAAATATCTTTTGCGCTCTTATCAATTCTGCGCTTTTGCGATTGTGCGCTTTTGCGATTTTGCACTATTGCGCTTTTGCAATATGCGCTTTTGCGCTATTGCGCAATTTCCACTTTTGCGCTATTTTTATGACTGCGATGACTTCATTTTGCGATATTGCGACATTGCGATATTGCGATATTGCGCAGCAAATCGCAGATCTCAATGTCGCAGATTCATGTAGGCGCGCTATCCCAAGGCAATCTTCCCATATGTCAAATCCGTTATGCGCTTTAATGATTATATTAAATGATTGGATTGATTATTAATGTGAAAAGAGATTGTGTTTAGAGTGAAAGTCGTTTCACAATTTAAATATTATATTTCATCCGCTTTCACATTAAAAACAGTCTCATCACCTTTCTTATATCATTACTCTCATTTATTCGTAAAACGCAGGCACGAAGGAGCAGACCACTATACAAAGCTTCCGCTAAACACTATGGGTAAGAAGGAGAAGAGCTCAAGTTCTGAGAAAAAAGAAATGGCTTCTCTATACGCAGACACCGCCTGTAACAAGGACGCCGGTATATCCATTTGGGAGGGAATGTATAAACTGTTAGAAGATGAAAACCCTGTGGTGATAAAAGTTGCAGCTACAACAGGTTCAAAGGATACGTCTGAAGCAACCCTTAGAGACTTGGCTTGCTCATTTCTACATAGAATAGTAGCAAGGCCAAGGATTCTCCCATATACAGACATGGTGAGATGGGTGCTGGATAGCACAGATATTTCAGACAGACAATTCAGAACTCCATTTGAAGAGCTAATTGGGTCATTCACCATAGAAGATCTGAGATTAATGTATAAGCTGCCAGAACCTCACGCAACTTTCAACAAGCAATTTATAGAAGAGTTTTCCAAAGAACACTCAAATTTGGTAGAATGCACAAAGGAGTGGACCAAAAGAAGTGAACCATTGAAGAAAAACAAACAAGGTATGTACAGCACGGGTTCACTTACCTCTCCTTATTGTTTTACTGCTGCCATGTTATGCAGGCTTTTTGGAAAGCCTGACATAAATATGATATTACCCGAATGGCTTCCTTTGTTGAATGTGGCTGTTAATTCTACAATTGTAGACTGGGCCAAAATTCTATCTGATAATCTCACCACTGCTATTTTTCAATACCGGTCTAAACGAAATGTTTCTCAGCGGGTTTATCCGCCTTTTTATTTATCTTCTTATGTCATGGACGCCATCTGCTATGTCTCTAAATTCCCTCTGATGGGCTGGAAATGGACTATCCACGATCCTTTGCCCATTCATGTGTACCATAAAGAACTATGGGAGTCTAAGTTTGTCCCCCATTTTTACCAAATTTGTCATGGAATAATGCTGCCATTGTACAAAACATTGTATAATAAGGATGCCCCGAGGTTATCCTCAGAAACAGAGGTTGATATTCTCCCCGTCGCAAGATGGTTTGGAGAAGAATTGTTCACCTATATTAGGGTTTTTGGAAGTTATTCTTCTCCCCATGTTTTACCCTTATATGTTCTAGATAGACTTGTAGCTCGGGAAATTTCTTATCAGACCTGTGGCCAGGGAGGTATAACAAAAGATTTAAAAGACAAGAAAAAGGGCATTTGGCCACAATTTCCCATAAAATGTGGAACATTTTCACTGTTGAATATTGGTCATGCATTTCACGAGATAGGCAACGTTACATGCCTACAACTGTTCAAATTCTCAAGAAGGTTATTTGACCCAAATGATATTGTTAAGAATTTTACCAATGTAATCAAAGTAAGGGAATTTGTCGGGGAGCAAGATCTTTTTGATGATATGTTCCAAGCAAGAAACTCATTCAAAGAGGTTTTGAATTCAGCTAAAGAGCAGCTATCTCCAGAGGATTTTCAGGAATTCAAGCTGTACAGAGAAAGGAGACTAATTCCTATTCCTTTGGATAATCTATGCTTAGAGCCCGGCAGGGAGCAACCCTGGAAGTTGTTAGTCTTAATGGTACTACATGTATGTCCAACTGCAATGGTTTCAAGCTTTGCGAACACTCCAATAAGTAGTAAGAAAGGAAGATAAAATGGAAGAATCCATTAAAGATTCGCACAATCGAAAGAGCTAATTAACATCAAATTTGACTTCTTCAAACAAATCCTCCTACACCCACAACCAGTCACCATCGGGTGGGATAAAGAATGGGAAACCTTTTAATCAAGGAACCAATGGTGAAGGACAGGAATGCATGTATTCCCCGTCCGTACAACGGAAGTTTTGAGCACAGAACAAGAAAGATGTACCAAGCAAGAATGTGAGCACATACCAATCACACCCTCCTCTGAAATTGTACTTAATGTAGAAGACATTCCTCCTCTGGATGTATTTTATAGCCCAAAATACAAAGCAGTAGTAAAGAGACAAAGGAAAAAGAGAAAAATAGAAAGTGCAATTGCTCCTGAACCAGAACAAGTAGATGTTTTGTGGAAAGATCCTGCCACAGAGCCTACTCATAATCTCACTAAGTTATCTCAAATAACAGGAGCTTATGCTTCTGCAACAATTGATAAAGCAGTTGAGATACAACTTTTGTTGGATGAAAAAGAAGAACAGATAAAGGCTCTGCAACAGCAATTGCAACAGGTACATGCCAATAAGGAAGCACAATTAAAACTTGAAGAGTTACAACAACAACTTCAAGAAATGCAAACAGGACATCAAAAAAGTCTGGCTGATAAAGACAAACAAATACAGATTATCCAAGAACAGCATAAGGATGATCCTAAGCTTCCAGAATTCATTTCAGAAACCATCTCTTTGAATAATCAACTACTGCAACAAGAGGAAGTTTTCTGCCAAAAAATATTGCAATGGAATTCTTTGTGCCAAGAAAGCGATAAAATCACAAATCATGTCGTAGATTTACGAAATGATTATGATTTGATTAATGAAAAGATCAATGATTATCTAGCATGGCAAAAGATAGAAGAAGGCAGAAAAGCTGGTGCACCCATCATTAACGAGAACCATAAAGAAATATTGTTTAATAATTGGGATGCACAAATCAGAAGGGCAGAAAAGGCAGCAGAGGAGGCATCTACAACGGCAAACACTCTCACTGATTGTGTAAATGAAAATTTACACAAAGCTAACTTGATTTCTGAAACTGTTCCAGGATATCTCCCACAGGAAAATCAACTGCAAACAGAATGGAGGCAAAAGGCAGAAGAAAGAGCAAAATCCATCCAAGGGCTGACAAGATTGAATTGGGACTCATACTGGATGTACTTGGTAAAGCCACACAATCAGCACAGTGCACTCAATTGTATCATCAATGCTACAGAGAAGATTGCTCCTACGCTTTCCGACTCTGTCTTTTTAGGACAGTTGAATTCTGAAGTCGGTCAACGGCATCTTCTCAAAACTATGCTGGATTCCTACAAGCTTAAAGATCAAGTTAGTAGATAGATAGATTTAGTTTTAATTTCACTGTATTTTAGCCTAGGAAAAGGACGGTCATTGAACCGAATCCCTAATTTTTGTAATAAACTATTTTTAGAGTTAGTTAAGTAGTATTTAAACCCCTCTCATGCATTTAGAGAGAGGTCCTAGATCTTAATATTTTTGGACTTGGAGATTGCATTTTTGTACTCCATTGTCTTATATATTTTTGAAAAGGATCACATCTGGTGATTTTCATGCAAAATTATCTTTGAAGTGTTGCATTTCTGTACCTTGGAATTTGGTTTTGCATTATAGTTACTAGATAGAGTATCAGATTGCATTTGAAACTCTTCAAGATCTACAAGGTATTTCTATCTGTTCACTGTTGATCTCTTTTGTTTTATGATATTCATTTTAAAATTGCTATCATTTATATGTATATTGGTTTTCACAACGCTTCCTTTTATATATCATTTCTGAGTATAATTGAAACGTTATTTTTCATAGTTACATGTAAATGATATACAATGATGAATGCAATATGTTTATATAACTCTGTTTAATTTCTTAATTAGAGTTATCTTTATTTATTTCTGCATATTTCAATTTAATTAATAATACATTTTCATGGTTATTGTTGAATTGGAACAATCTTAAGTTGTATTCACATATAGCTACCCGGGTTAGTGTTAGAATTTCTTTATCAGTATTTAGCTTAAATTAGATAGTTTTATTTCAGTTAGTTTAGTCCCATTTCCATCCATCCAATCCAATCCATTTAGTTACAAGGAAACTGGTCCTTTAAATCCAGTCGGAGCCACCACACCAAACGGAAAAGGAGTTGTCTTAAGGTCTTGACTGGGTGGGTTTCCCCGATGTTTGAAGCAGAGATTTTCTAGTCTTCAATAGGACCATGAAATGAAGATTAATTGATGGCCAGAATTTTCAAAGAAGTAAAAATATCCTATGCCTAAAAACCAGGGTATGATTTCCTGCTTTTGTGGAGGTCACCAAAGTGGTCATGAAGAAATTAATATCATTATCCAAATTCGACCATGTGATGATAAACTTGTCAATGATCTATTTTCAATTAGATAAGGTTGTTAGGATAACGTTGTTAAAGATAGTAATAAGGAGTTTGAGTCCTTTTTGAAATAGGACTGTCAAGTAGGATAGGTGTTTGTTTGTCATATATTTTATGTTTTATGGTTATGCAAGGTGTCAGTGGATAGAAATTAGATTTATATAGCCTATAGGTGGATCATATGATGATGTAAGAGGTCTATTAAAGGCCATTGGGTCGATTTTTTCAAGGGTTGGAAGAGTTTTGGAAAAATTGCAGCTTATGGTAATGCATTATTTCAGTTAATACAGAGATCTGTTACTTGAACAACTTGAGGTTCTGAAGTATTTTTTAGTTCTTTATTATTCTATTTTTGCCTCATATGTATCTCACTTGTATTTTTTTTCAATTATATTACTTAGAATTCATCTATAAGATGCTTTGAATTCCTTTATATGTGAATTGACTGTGTATACTAATGTTTTATTTGTGTGTGTCCTACTTCTAGAAACTCTGAAAAACCTCAACTTCCATGTCAATTAACTCGCTGAATCACTAAGAGTTTTGAATCCATAATCCAATGCCTACATACCGATATTATTTTCAATCTACACTCATCAAGTTGGAAAATTTCATTTCAGCAGACTACTTTTGTAAAGCTTTGGATTTACTAATATATACAGAAGCAATACAACTTCTCTTTACCTGATATTATTAGTGTATTTAAATAAGATTATGTCCTATATTTGAAATGTTATTTTATTCCATAGACTTAATGCTTATTACACATAATTCATGGTTGTTCATGCTCTGACTTCCTTTAAGTATTGAGCTATGGTGAATCTCTTTTAATATTCTCCTTCCAATACCTTGATGTCTCATTACTCAGAACTCATGTATCACATGCTCTAACTTCCTTTGAAATTCAAGTTATTGAGATTTTCCTGAATGTGTTACATTTTCATTGAAATATATACAAGCCTCAGCTTTCACAAGGAGAGCCATTGTTATCTTTATCCCCGTCATTGACCCCATAAGCCCAATGGTAGCAAGCCTTTATCTTTTCAATGTGCAAACATAAAAAAACAAGACACAAACAATAGAGTTAGCCATCTTTCTATATCTTTATTCCATATCATTAAACCCTTGAGAGAGCCCTCTCATATTGAGGAGGCTAAGCCTCAATCACAAGATTGGTTTGAAATAGTTACACTGATATTGTCTGATCAACAGCCATTCAGGTACGATTTTGGCGATAACAAAAAATATGTTAGAGAATAATGTATCCATTTCTTTCATTTGAGCTAGCATAAGGTGAAAATTGATATTCCCCATTTTGTAGCAACCCTTCATCTAGTGTATAACCACATCATAGTCACCAAAAATCAATAATTGTTTCACCTCCATGTCTACTATAAATTTCATTAAGATCATTAGATCCATCAAATCAACATAGTTATTAGTACTACACCCAAGCTTGCATTGAAATTAAGGAGAATAGAATATTTTAGAAATAAGGTACCTCTTGCAGTACAAAGAATATGTTGCTCTTGGCTAGCACCATACAAGTCACCTCAATTTATCAATTCATGGTTTCTTCCTCATCCTATGTTTATGTGTATTTTGATGCTTCCAGACACTGACCTGGTATTAGATTCACATTGAAATGGAGGAATGTATCTCTCCTGAAATATATCAACATTTCAAGCTAATGATATTCTCCAAGAAACCACAATAGGAAGAGCTCTAAAACCTTTAAGCTCTTTATTCTAGGTCCAGTTATTGAAAGCCTCCTCCATAGTCTGCACTTGTCACCCTTCCCTACAATTTTTTTGTTACTTAATATCTTCCCATACCTTACCTACATAGTTGGAATTGTTAATAAATTATCAACTAGTTCTCTTTACTTCTTACATAGTGTACACCACCTTGGACCATTCTTGCTACATTTTTTAGGTATTTTCCATGTTAGTGATTTATTCCAAAGAGATAATGGCATATAAACATTTGAATCTAGAGGAGCATAAGAACATAATAATTCCATGGAATCTTTCACCTCCAAGCTTCCTCTTCCTAGGTTGTATCTACAAACTTTTCTTTGTCCCTGAACATAGACCCTAGGGCAGGGTTCCTTGTGTTGGGAAAAATACTGAGAGGGGGGGGTGAATCAGTATTTAGGGAAAACTGAAGCTTTTTAACTTTTCATGCTCTAAAACTCATACGCTACTTTTCTGAAGCCAACTAGCGTATACACGCGGATATCCTTCATAATACTCGTGTATACACAGAGATCTAATTCTGCCATTAGTTCTTCACTTATATCATTCCATCATTCATTCATTAGATGTTCTATAAACAGTAATCATGTGCAGTAAGAACAGAATAAACCATCACACATGAACACCAGGATTTTAGGTGGAAACCAAAGTCGGGAGAAAACCACCGTTACAGTTGCTTAGCCTTCAATATTTTATTATAGAGAAAACATATTACAACATATGTGTTGGCGCAGACTCCTACCAGCACGCAGGCACCCACCTACGCTCGTTTACCAGCCTCTCTTGGAAGGGAGCTCCAACCCCCTGACTCGTTTACCAGCCTCTCCTGGAAGGCAGCTACAACCCCCTGACTGAAGGCTACAACCCTCAGCACCTCTATGGACCATGTTTCATCAATTTTCACACTGGATCCAAAGCTTCCTCTAGGACACCACTTGCAGGCCACATTTCATCATATTTTCAGACTGGACCCACTCCATACATTTAAGCACAGTCAACCATGAAATAGATACATATAACTCACTGACAGATATAAGTAAACCATCAGAATAGATCAGACATTTCTTACCACTGACTTCAGCAAACCCTAGTTTGCATACGCGCTTTCCCTTCACTGATGTCAAGTATATACGCGCTTCCGTTCACATCAACCCGCGTATACTTCTGTACATATTACAGAGCTCATCTCATTGTGCATACGCGCTTTCTCTTCAGCGAAGCCGCGTATATACGCGCTTCCACTGCGCCAAACTAGCGTATAGATCTTCAACCATTAGAGAGCAGCATACTTCTTCAGATCAGATATTTAGTTCAGATTTACCCTTTTACTTCAGACAGATGTTCGCCTCATCTCAGATCTAAGCTTTCCATAAACAGATCTAGCAAATACAAATACATTCCAGATCTAAATTCCCTTCTTCATCATTTCATTATTGGGGCATCATAGATTCAGATCTATCATCAAACCTTTACCCTTTCCATATAAATATACTTCACAGAGAAGTATTCATTCAAGCTCAGACATTATGCTCCCACACTCATGATTTGCACAATGAATTTCTTCTCTTTATATAGGTTTACCCTTTTTCAATACCATGAGCCCCTTTTTTCAATACCATGAGCCAAAACCACATTACATCCGATGGTATTCCTGGACGGGGTCATTTAGGTGAAATATTACCCATTACAATGGGTCAATACCATGGTGGTTACCCCTGGTTTTGCACTTTTTGAGCGCTTTTTCCCATACGCGACTTGGCACGTTCTTTTCCGCGTGCATACGCAACTTCTCCTAGACAGATCCGCGTATGCCTTGAGACATACTCTTTTCACCATAGATTTAGCACATGCTGAATTCCTTTCTTCATTGCCTTCTGTACACACTGTAGATACATCATATTTAGTTCATCAAGACATATTCTATCAAGCACAACTTCATCAAGTAAGTTGCCATCATCTTCATCAAGTGGGTTGCCATTCAAAGACAACACTCAACATCATATTGCTAGCAAACATCATTTAATATCGGATTTACATCATTTACCAAGTCCAACAGGTCAAGAATAACTTCATCAGGTGGATTTCCATCAAGGACAACACATGTCAACAATATCATATCTTCATCTTCATTCAGTGGGTTGCCATCAAGGACAACATTTTGCATCATATTGCCAACAATCTCCCCCTTTGGACTTGATGGAAACCACGATGGTGTTTGGTTACCATAACAGATAGGTACATTAAGAATACAATGACACCATGTCACATTCCCCATTTTTGACACCATTCTTTCTCTTCATTCAAACACCACAACACTCTCCCCTTTGGACATCAAGGGCAAAGGCTGATCAAACCAACATACTCTCCCCCTTTCTCCTTATGTGGAAGAAGTGTTCCGTATCCGATATACCTATGACCAAGCTCCCGAGTTCATGCCGAATCTTCAAACATATTTTTCAATGAAGTACATGACTCTATGACCTTCCTATCACCAATGACTCATACTTACATCAAAGATCCATCCAAGTGGATTTACATATGAAACTCAACTACCCAACCAAGTGGGTTTACAAATTTGACTCAGCTACCCAACCAAGTGGGTTTACAAAATTTGACACAGCTACCCAACCAAGCGGGTTTACAAATTTATCAAGTCCTTACATGACTGAATATTACAAATTTACATCATGGATCTCTACATGACCTTTTCATCCAACTACAAATATAACTTTAAGACCAACACCAGAAGGTCCTCAAGAAAGAGAACATATTTCAGAACCATCATAATGCCAACAATGCATTATACTTAGCAAGACTAGGGCTCCCCCTGAAAATGTGCATCCGAACGTCCTTTCCATATGACTAAGGCTCCCCCTTAGTTTGTGCATCCTGAACACTTTCAACCAATCATCAAGGCATATTTAAAACATCAGAGATTGAAACAGTATTATAAGAGCTAGAACATCACCAGAGATACCAGAGATACCAAACAGCATTGCAGCTGTGCTGAAGAGAGCTGACTCAAGAAGAAAATTGTCAGCAATCCGACATACGCGATTTTCTGTGCATGAACTCGCGTATATACGCGACTGTGTTTCAGGAAACCCACGTATCCAATACCATCTTCTAAATTTTAACCAAATCTGATCCTCTGTGAGAAAAAGATAGTGTTCAGCTTCTTTCTGGGATAATTGAATGCTTCCCTGGACTACAGATAGATAGAACAGTGTAGTTGTGTCTTCAAGCGTCATCCACCGGTTGTAGCATAAGCCCATTAGTAACCAAGCCTTCAGATTCTTTGCAGCATCAATACAATCTTTTCCAAGAGAGATTATCATACCAGAACAATATTTTCAACTATGTGTCAATCATCCATGTGGTCCAATATCACCATGATCTTCAAGATTTAACATGAAGTAACATATGTAGGCAAAAGATCTCAACCATAGTAACAAACCTCGCATGATCTATTCGTTGTTCGAATCAAATGACATCCAACTCATCCATACAAAAGATACTTATCAAAGAAATCCCAGGGCTCAAAATCTCATCATAATAAACCATATACCAAGTCATCATCATTTGAGCATGAGTATCACAATAACCAAAGAATAAGCAGTCATAGTACCAACAATGAAATCATTAGTATTCAACCTGCTGCTCCCCCTGAACCAGTGCTCTTCCTCAAATTTTGCAACCTGAATACGTTCATCAGCAAGCCATCAGCAACAATATTTGCATGAACTGTCCTTATCTCCGAATTATAAGACTTTCATCTCAGCAACAAATACTCTTCATCAAAAAGCAAACAGGACTCATCCATGATCTTCAACATAAGAAACCAAGTATCATATCATCATTCTTTAGAACTGAGAAACTAAGCTGATACTGAGTCAATAATACAGTTATTAACAGTGAGATTGATGCTCCCCCTGAACCTCTACTCCTGATCTTCAGCTGTCATCCCAATTCTCTTATCATAAGTGAATACACGACTGTGTCTGCTGGAACTCGCGTGTATACGCGACTTTTGTTCATAGAACCTGCGTATGGAAAGTGAAGCATATAATTTTATTTTATTTTACATTCCTTCATCTCCCCCTGAACTTGTACTTCCCGTATTCGTCCATTCAACATTTCTATTTGTTTTTCCATTTGAGAGATCATCTCTTTGTTGATGGTTTCTTGCTTCTTAGATGAACTTTGTAGTTCTTCAACTTTAACCTTGAGAGTCTCTTCTAGATCCACAACTTTACTTTCACTATCTGCACCATTGCTTGCACAATAACTCTTCCTCTTTTCAAATCTGTTTCCCTTTAATAGAGGTGGCTTTATAGACACTACTCCTTCAAGACTTCCCATTGCGAAGAATCTCCTTCAAGCGATCAAGCTTCTGCAGAAGGACCTCCCCTGATACCAATTGTTGGGAAAAATACCGAGAGGGGTGGGTGAATCAGTATTTAAGGGCAAACTGAAACTTTTTACCTTTTCATGCTCTAAAACCCATACGCTACTTTTCTGAATCCAACTAGCGTATACACGCGGATATCCTTCATAATACTCGCGTATACACAGAGATCTAATTATGCCATTAGTTCTTCACTTATATCATTCCATCATTCATTCATTAGATGTTCTATAAACAGTAAACATGTGCAGTAAGAACAGAATAAACCATCACACATGAACACCAGGATTTTAGGTGGAAACCCAAGTTCTGCAGGAAACCACAACCGGCAGCTTGCTTAGCCTTCAATATTTTATTATAGAGAAAACATATTACTCCATACAGGTTGCCAGATTTCACTTTCAACAAAGACGTTGTGCACCCACCGCTATGCTCGTCACACACTGCCTCGTGCAGACAGCGACCCCCTGACTCGTTTACCAGCCTCTCCTACAAGGGAGCTACAACCCCCTGATTGAAGGCTACAACACTCACCACCTATATGGACCACGTTTCATCAATTTTCACACTGGATCCAAAGCTTCCTCTAGGACACCACTTGCAGGCCACGATTCATCATATTTTCAGACTGGACCCACTCCATATATTTAAGCACAGTCAACCATGAAATAGATACATATAACTCACTGACAGATATCAGTAAACCATCAGAACAGATCAGACATTTCTTACCACTGACTTCAGCAAACCCTAGTTTGCATACGCGCTTTCCCTTCACTGATGTCGCGTATATACGCGCTTCCGTTCACATCAACCCGCGTATACTTCTGTACATATTACAGAGCTCATTTCATTGCGCATACGTGCTTTCTCTTCAGCGAAGCCGCGTATATACGCGCTTCCACTGCGCCGAACTAGTGTATAGATCTTCAACCATTAGAGAGCAGCATACTTCTTCAGATCAGATATTTAGTTCAGATTTACCCTTTTACTTCAGACAGATGTTCGCCTCATCTCAGATCTAAGCCTTCCATAAACAGATCTAGAAGATACAAATACATTCCAGATCTAGATTCCCTTCTTCATCATTTCGTTATTGGGGCATCATAGATTCAGATCTATCATCAAACCTTTACCCTTTCCATATAGATATACTTCACAGAGAAGTATTCATTCAAGCTCAGACATTATACTCCCACACTCATGATTTGTACAATGAATTTCTTCTCTTTATATAGTTTTACCCTTTTTCAATACCATGAGCCCCTTTTTTCAATACCATGAGCCAAAATCACATTACATCCGATGGTATTCCTAGACGGGGTCATTTAGGCAAAATATTACCCAATACAATGGGTCAATACCATGGTGGTTACCCCTGGTTTTGCACTTTTTGAGCGCTTTTGCCCATACGCGACTTGGCACGTTCTTTTCCGCGTGCATACGCGACTTCTCCTAGACAGATCCGCATATGCCTTGAGACATACTCTTTTCACCATAGATTTAGCACATGCTAAATTCCTTTCTTCATTGTCTTCTGTACACATTGTAGATACATCATATTTAGTTCATCAAGACATATTATATCAAGCACAACTTCATCAAGTAAGTTGCCATCATCTTCACCAGGTGGGTTTCCATTCAAGGATAACACTCAGCATCATATGGCTAGCAAACATCATTTACCAAGTCCAGCAGGTCAAGAATAACTTCATCGGGTGGTTCGCCATCAAGGACAACACATGTCAATAGTTGCATGTCTTCATCTTTATTCAGTGGGTTGCCATCAAGGACAACACTTTGCATCATATTGCCAACAATCTCCCCCTTTGGACTTGATGGCAACCATGATGGTGTTTGTTTACCATAACAGATAGGTACATTAAGAATACAATGACACCATGTCACATTCCCCATTTTGACACCATTCTTTCTCTTCATTCAAACACCATGTCACTCTCCCCCTTTGACATCAAGGGCAAAGGGAGGATCAAAACCAACATACTCTCCCCCTTTTCTCCTTATGTGGAAAAAGCGTTCTCAAGATCTGATATACTGAAGTGACCAAGCTCCCCCTGAGTTCATGCTGAATCTTCAAACATATTTTTCAATGAAGTACATGACTCTATGACCTTCCTCTATCATCAATGACCTACACTTACACCGCACCAAACCATGGTTTAAGGAAGAACCTTACCACCAACCAAGGGTTTACAAATTTATCAAGTCCTTACATGACCGAAATATTACAAATTTACACTTCCATGATCTCTACATGACCTTTTCATCAAACTACAAATATAATCTCATTTAACAATACCCGCAAAGTCAACGCACAACTGTGCATATTTTAACCATCATAATGCCAATAATGCATTATACTCAACAAAGCTAATGCTCCCCCTGAATCTGTGCATCCACGCATCCTTTTCATATGACTAAGGCTCCCCCTTAGTTTGTGCATCCTGAACACTTATACCAACAAATCGTCAAGGCATCTTTATCAAAACATTAGAAAATAGAATTATGAGAACTGGAACACCACCAGAGATACCAAACAGTATCAGAGATACCAAACAGCACCGGCAACAATAAGAGAGCCGATTCCCAAACAAAATTTGTCAAGAATCGAGATACGCAGTTTTCATAGCATGAACTCGTATATACGCGACTCGTGAGCCATGTGAAACCCACGTATCCAATGCCATCTTCTAAATTTATATGTATTTGTGCTTTTGACTGGCAGAACACTCCCAGCTTCCTTTCGTCTTAGATACTCGAATGCTTCCCTGGACTACAGATAGATATAACAGTGTAGTTGAGTCTTCAAGCGTCATCCAACGGTTGTAGCATAAGCACATTAGTAACCAAGCCTTCAGATTCTTTGCAGCATCAATACAGTCTTTCCAAGAGAGATTATCATACCAGCACAACATCTTCAAATATGTGTCAATCATCCATGTGGTCCAATATCACCATGATCTTTAATATTTAACATGAAGTAACATATGTAGGGAAAAGATCTCAACCATAGTAACAAACTCTGCCTGATCTATTCTTATCTTTGAATCATAAGACTTCCAATTCATCCATGTGTGAGCACAAAAGATACTTTTCAGCAAACAAGGCTCAAAATATCATCATAATAAACTATGTACCAAGTCATCATCATTTAAGCATGAGTATCATAGAATAAGCACTCATAGTGCCAACAATGCAATTATTAGTATTCAACCTGCTGCTCCCCCTGAACCAGTGCTCCTCCTTAACTTGTGCAACCTGAATACATTCATCAGTAAGTCACCAACAACAATCTCTGCATGAAATGTCCTTATCTTCGAATTATAAGACTTTCATCTCAGCAACGAATACTCTTCATCAAAAAGCAAACAGGACTCATCCATAATCTTCAACATAAGAAACCAAGTATCATATCATCATTATTTAGACCTGAGAAACTAAGCTGATACTGAGTCAATAATACAACTTATAAATACCAGATCGATGCCTCCCCCCGAACCTCCTCGCTCCGCATCTTCACTAGCATATCAATTCTCTTATCATCAATGCATACGCGACTGTGTCTCATTGTAACTCGCGTGTATACGTGACTTTTGTTAATTGAACCTGCATATGCAAAGTGAAGTATAGAAATTTTTACATTCCTTAATCTCCCCCTAAACTTGTACTTCCCCTTAGACTATTCATTCAAAAGATTTCTATTTGTTTTTCCATTTGAGAGATCATCTCCTCAAGATAGATTTCGTTATTCATGAACTTTGTAGTTCTTCAACTTTAACCTTGAGAGCTTCTTCTAGATCCACAACTTTACTTTCACTATCTTCACTATTGTTTGCACAATAACTCTTCCTCTTTTCAAATTGTTTCCCTTGAATAGAGGTGGCTTTATAGACATCACTCCTTCTTGACTTCCCATTGCGACGGATCTCCTTCAAGCGATCAAGCTTCTGCACAAGGACCTGCTCTGATACCAATTGTTGGGAAAAAATATCACGATTTCTTTTCGTGCAATCGCAAACTGAAACTTTTTACCTTTTCATGCTCTAAAACCCATACGCTACTTTTCTGAATCCAACTAGCGTATACACGCGGATATCCTTCATAATACTCGCGTATACACAGAGATCTAATTATGCCATTAGTTCTTCACTTATATCATTCCATCATTCATTCATTAGATGTTCTATAAACAGTAAACATGTGCAGTAAGAAAAGAATAAACCATCACACAAAGCATCACACATGAACACCAGGATTTTTAGGTGGAAACCCAAGTCGGGAGAAAACCACCGCTGCAGTTGCTCAGCTTTCAATATTTTATTATAGAGAAAACATCTTACAACATATGTGCTGGCGCAGACTTGACCAGCACGCAGGCACCCACCTGCGCTCGTTTACCAGCCTCTCCTGGAAGGGAGCTCCAACCCCCTGACTCGTTTACCAGCCTCTCCTGCAAGGGAGCTACAACCCCCTGACTGAAGGCTACAACCCTCAGCACCTCTATGGACCACATTTCATCAATTTTCACACTGGATCCAAAGCTTACTCTAGGACACCACTTGCAGGCCACGTTTCATCATATTTTCAGACTGGACCCACTCCATATATTTAAGCACAGTCAACCATGAAATAGATACATATAACTCACTGACAGATATTAGTAAACCATCAGAACAGATCAGACATTTCTTACCACTGACTTCAGCAAACCCTATTTTGCATACGCGCTTTCCCTTCACTGATGTCGTGTATATACGCGCTTCCATTCACATCAACCCACGTATACTTCTGTACATATTACAGAGCTCATTTCATTGCGCATACGCGCTTTCTTTTCAGCGAAGCCGCGTATATACGCGCTTCCACTGCGTCGAACTAGTGCATAGATCTTCAACCATTAGAGAGCAGCATACTTCTTCAGATCAGATATTTAATTCAGATTTACCCTTTTACTTCAGACAGATGTTCGCCTCATCTCAGATCTAAGCCTTCCATAAATAGATCTAGAAGATACAAATACATTCCAAATCTATATTCCCTTCTTCATCATTTCGTTATTGGGGCATCATAGATTCAGATCCATCATCAAACATTTACCCTTTCCATATAGATATACTTCACAGAGAAGTATTCATTCAAGCTCAGACATTATGCTCCCACACTCATGATTTGCACAATGAATTTCTTCTCTTTATATAGGTTTACCCTTTTTCAATACCATGAGCCCCTTTTTTCAATACCATGAGCCAAAACCACATTACATCCGATGGTATTCCTGGACGGGGTCATTTAGGCAAAATATTACCCAATACAATGGGTCAATACCATGGTGGTTACCCTTGGTTTTGCACTTTTTGAGCGCTTTTTCCCATATGCAACTTGGCACGTTCTTTTCCGCGTGCATACGCGACTTCTCCTAGACAGATCCGTGTATGCCTTGAGACATACTCTTTTCACCATAGATTTAGCACATGCTGAATTCCTTTCTTCATTGCCTTCTGTACACACTGTAGATACATCATATTTAGTTCATCAAGACATATTCTATCAAGCACAACTTCATCAAGTAAGTTGCCATCATCTTCATCAGGTGGGTTGCCATTCAAGGATAACACTCAGCATCATATGGCTAGCAAACATCATTTACCAAGTCCAACAGGTCAAGAATAACTTCATCGGGTGGTTCGCCATCAAGGACAACACATGTCAATAGTCGCATGTCTTCATCTTATTCAGTGGGTTGCCATCAAGGACAACACCCTGCATCATATTTCCAACACCTTGAGTACAACATAACATCCTCCTTGCTTATTTTGATATGAATATTCTTATGTTGATCCAAATATACCTTTCAGTGGCATATTTAACTCTTTTTCAAACCAAACTCCTTTCCTTTCTTCCATCGTTTTTGCCAAATTGAGGTATATATTGCATCAACTCCCTAACCTAGGGCATGAATTCCTTAACATTGAAAAGTAGAAATCAAACCCAATGGTAATTTATAGGCTTGTCAACATTGAATCTGTGGATTAGCTCCTATTATGATTTCATCCCCTTTTCTAACTCCCCATACTAGCCATAAACCTACGAAATTGAATGTTAGTGTCAATGATTTCCAGACTATAGACCCATTTTGGATAGCTTTTTTTTCCTTCCTATCTCATTATTCCATGTTAAGGTGTTCAATGTGTTTTTCGTATATGTTACGAGTAAAAATACCCACAAGGTCTGGGTTGAGGGACCTAACAGAGTGAAAGACATATCACCACAAAAAGAACTCAAATTACAATTCCTAATGCTTGAGCTAGAAAAATGAGGATAGGTGACCTTACCCATGTGTCCTACATTTTAGGTCGATCCCGCAGGGTGCAAACCCTCTGCTACTCCTCGTGCTTCGAGACCTACAAATCAATCAAGACAAAGCACACAAACTAGTTGCACAACATATATATCCTAGATGTCAAAATGTTAGAACATATAATCTCATAAAAATAACATGATATTAACCATTACAAGATCATTCAACATGTATAGGAGACATATAACACAAATACATTAGGGATGAGACAAATCTTAGTTTATTAATAATATGTAAAAAGAAAGTGTAGAAATCACCTAGGATCTTCCACAGCTCTAAGTGAAACCATCCTCTGGATCCATCTAACCCTAGCCTCACAAAGCTTCATCCATAAAAGGTGCACAAAGGATGTCACATAAAGAGGGGGTGAACATCACAAGGAAACAAGGGTTTCCTGAACCTGGAAAGTGCATGAGGCATAGGTAAATATTAGACTTGATCAAGGCTATAACAGGCTATAATATCAATAGCATTCTCCCTCCTCCCTTAGGCCTTTCCCTTGAGGTGTACTTATGCTTCTTCAAATCATTTTTTCAGTTGGGAAAAAGTTTGGCCATGGGCTGGTGTACGTAGTCTATAGGTAAAACTCATAAACCCCACCCAATTAATAAGGATTTTATTATTTTTTTAATATTTTAAAATTGTATATGTGGGTCAGATATGAGTGGACCCACGTTTGCATGTGGAAAATTATGACCAGAGTCACATATGGAATTCAAAATAATTTTTTTTAAGAAGTTTGACCAAGTCTGAATGGAAGGGATGCCCGAGGCCAATGCATAAGCCATCAAGTATATAGAGGTAATTAATGATGCTCTCATATATTCCCCCTAATATATGAGGTCATAAGGGGTACATGATGGTCGAAACGTATTATGTGCATAAGAAAGAATCTTGCAAGGATTAGAGAGGACTTCACCAGATTTCAGCCTGCCAAAAACCAATGAAAGAAATAAGAAAGAAAGCTCATGTCTGAGGTGGGAATACCCATGCTGAGTGAAGGAAAATCATGTCTGCATATAAATTATGGAGCAGATCCAATATGCATACAAGAATAACTGAACTGTAAAGTACATAGTGAATCATCTATTCACTGTTCGAAATACATATCAAAATCATGTTCAAGTATCACATATAAAAGACTGATCAATGATGCTACAAAGATATCTGATCACTGAAGTCAATACTGAATCTCCAAGTACCAAATAATAAGTGGTGGAAAAATAGGTACTGCACACAACTCGGGTGCCAACATATAAGATGTTGATGATGTAAATAGGGCTAGGGTGCAGCTCTAGGTTTAATATCAGAGAAATTTGTTGAAGTTGATAAGAGACAAATCCATCGGCAAGAAGTTAATGGAGACCTTCTCAAACCAACACAAGTAAAGGACCCAATAGCTGATGTGATAGGACAATACTCTGACATACTAGGATGACTGACTGAAAAATGAGTCAAGAGACACCGCAGAAAGGCTCACTCAGGTTTACTTACCTTGAACAAAAGCATGACTCAATTTGACTATGGCAGCATATGGTAAATTTTTATAAGTTTGTCAAGCAGGAGGCATAAAAAATCCCTCCCTATGGTTAGAAGAGATAACCAACCGAGGGAGTACTAAATTGATAAAAATGTTATGGATTCTCCTAAGTTAAAACTAAAGCCATCCCAAATGGAGAAAAGACTTGGCATTTTTGTGCTTTGTTCAAGCATGACACAAGTGACACTTTAGCTGCCATCAAATGTGGAAGTAATGTCCCATTCCCACTCTTTTTTGGGATTTTTTTTTTTTGTGTTTTTCAAATGATATGAAAATGAAAAATATTATTGTTATGACAATTTGACTTAAAAATTTTCTGGATCATGTTGCAGACAGGGACTAGTGAGACCAGAGGGCTTCCCAAGGCATAGCTGCTACAGAAGAGAATCTAAGGATGTTGTAGAAGACCCAGGGAGGACCCTCCATGATATACAGAGAAACTTGGGGAGCTTGAATCACCAAGTCCCTATGGCTGCCATAGAGGACCTCCCAAATGCTATATAGAGACGTGAGGTTGGAGTACCATGCAATTGGGTGCGGTTGTTCCGCCATGTGGCCACAACTATAGTTCTTCTCAAACACCTATCCTGGGCAAGGCCCATAGGGATAGATTTTATTGATCGGATGACTGTAATATTTTTTGATGATGAACATGATCGGGCATAAGCCCTAATTTTGTAGGACATGATTGTCTGATTTTTGTATATTTTTAACACAAATCTGAAATATATATATATATATATATAGAGAGAGAGAGAGAGAGAGAGAGAGAGAGATACAATGATTTATATGATGTAATTTTCCCATATGTACAATGGTGAATGATTTTTTGATATTTTAATGTATTGAATGATTAATATGCCAATCAATTTCATGATTAGCTAATGAGTCTGCAAACCAATTTTCTGAACAAGGAATGTGATTGAATGTAACACATTGAAATGAACGTTGTAAAAAACACACTCTCAGAAATAATCGATGTAAAAATGGGTCTCTGACATGATAGGTGTTATTTAATTGTGAAACCACCAGTTGTAAATCCAAGTATACTACTAACAAATCAACACCAAGAGATATTGCCTTCGAAAGTAGGTTTCCCACTTCAGTGTACTCTGGCACATTATTTGAAGTAGAACCAATGCATACATCCCTTAAGACTAGCAACTGACTGAATGGATAGTAAATTACCCAAGCTATGGAAGCAAGATTACGGGTATGTCGACTAGCACCATCGGCAAAGCCAAATGAACTCATCTCATCCAAAAACACTTGCTAAAGAAGATCAAAATCATCAAAGTCACATCAAAAAATAGATAGATAGAAATGTATAAAAAATAAAACATGTACAAGCAAAGAAAATGCTAAACAAAAGCCTAGGCATAATACTTCTTCAAATAGATCCCATTATGGGCCCCGCCAGCTTGTTTCCATCAAAATTAACCAAGGAATAAGCTCCCTTATTCAGGACCTTTTTAACAATGAAAGTGCCATACCACATGGATTTTAATTTTCCTGACCCCAAAGCATCCTTTTCTTGAGCATAAACCAAAACAAGGTCACTTTCATAGAAAACCATAGGTTTGGCCACCTTATCATACTGAACCTTCACTTGTTTTTTATGAGCCTTGTTCATTATAGCTGCATCTCGGCACTACTCATCAAAATTTTCTAGATAAACAAGGCATTCTTCAAGATTTGAAGTGTCAGGAAGAAGCTCGAAAGCCAGCTTAAGGGAAGGAATCTCACATTCAATAGGAAAAAATTATTCCAGCCCATAAACCAGTTGGAAAGGAGTGAATCTGGTTGCAGTCTTAACAAACATTCGATATGCCCAAAGTGCAAGATACAACATGACATGTCAATTAGACCTAGATTTATCAATTGTCTATTGAAGGATAACCTTTAAAGACTTTTTTATGGCTTCAACCTGCCCATTGGACTAAGGATAATATAGAGACAAATGCTCCTACCAAAAACCCAATATAGTAGCCAATTCAACCATCATGGTGTTCTGAAAATGACTGTCATGGTCAGTGAAAATCTCCTTGGGAATACCAAAGCGATAAATGACTTGGTTGAATAGAAACAAGGCTGTTGTTTCACCATCATTCGCAAAATTAGGCATAGCTTCAGCTCATTTCATAAAGTAGTCCACTTCTACGATAATGTACTTATGACCCTTTGCCAATGGCAGCTTACAAGAAGTGAAATAAATACCCCACTTTGTGAACGGGCTGATAGTGACAACAGGAAAGAGTGGAGCTAGATGAGCGCGCATCTTCCGAGTATAGAATTGACAAGGATGAAATTTTTTGACCGCCTCAACACAATCTTTGAAAATCGAAGGCCAAAAGTGTCCTACAAACAAAATATTTTTGTTTGTAGGAAGCCTAGATAAATGACCACCACAAGCTCCACTATGACAATCGTTCAACACAACCTTAGCTTATTCAAGAGTTAAGCAATGTCCAAGGATCAAATCAACCCTGTGACGATATAGACTGTCACTAGTAATAAGATAAATTTTTGCTAAGTGACGCAACTTTTGAAGCTCATCTATTGAAAAATCTAAGGGAAACTTTGAACTCTAGAGATAAAAAATGAGATCTCCATACCAAGGATCCTGTGAAGAAATGAGGAAAATACTTTCATCAGGGGATGACTCTTCATAAAAAATGTCATCTCCACAGGAACACTCAGAGATCAACTCTGAAAATACCAAATATTTCTTGGATTTGGCAGACTGGAATTCAAGATCAAACTCTTGCAAAATGACAATCCATCGATTGTATTTCCCCCCAATCACTCGCCTACTAAGAAAAAATTGAAATGGATTAACTGCTCCCAAAACATAAGTTTTGCGAAGAAGGATATAATACCTGAGTCATTGGACAAAATGGACTGCTTCCAAATCTAATTTCTCAATGGGATAATGCTGCAATTCAAGACCCACCAAGCCTTGACTAAGGTATTAAATAACATGCTCAAAAAGAGAATAATCCTCCTGAACCAGAACCATACTGATAGTAGATTCTGTTGCGGTGAAATACAAAGGGAAGTCTCTACTATAATCAGGTGGAGTCAATAATGGAGTAGAGGTAAATGCCTTTTTCAAAGCATCAAACGAGCGTTGAGGAATGTCATCCCAAAATAATGGAACTCCTTTCTTTAACAACCTCATAAATCATTTCATCACCTCAACATAATTAACGATAAACCTCCTTAATAAATTGACTTTTCCTTGTAGACTTTGAAGCTAACGAATCAAAGATGGGGGATAAAAATGAATTACTACCTCAACCTTGAAGGGATCTACCCGAATCCATTCCATAGACATGACAAATCCCAAAAACTGATCGGATGTGATGACAAAATCACACTTATTAGGGTTCAACCAAATTTGATAATGACAACATCGTTCAAAAACTTGTTGAAGATGAGTGTTAGGACCCTGTAATGTAACTTTTTTTTCATACACTTTGCTATCATTCCATCCTTTTCCAGTCCATATTTAAAGCCTATATTATCACTTTAATCTATTCTTCCAAAGGTATATAATGTTTCTTCTCTTTACTATATGTTTAACTTGTTTTACATGTAATTTTACATTACTTTCATACTTAGCCACTAATCAGAAATATATAGTTGCTAAAATAGTTTGAATAATGTAGTTAATTCATCATTGCTGTCTAAATATCGTGTTGCTGAAACAATCCAAATAGTACGCAAATCTCGTTGCTGAAACAGTCTGTGATTTGCGATGCTGAAAAAGTATTTCAGGTACGATATCAACAAGAAAGGATAATTAAGGGAGGTTTTACACTGGCTGTAACAACTGCACCTCGAAGCTATCACCATCATAACCATTGTAATAGCATCTTTGCTATGGAGGAACAAAATATCCTATTCCAACATAAAAGATCAGATCAGGTTAAGAATAAGATTTTTATGATGTAATCAAATGTGTAATAGATGTATCCTCTTTAAATAGAGGAGACATCAGCATTAGAAGGGGGATTACAGAAGGTTTAGTTCGAAAGGGAATTATGGAGAAGGAACGTGGATAGTTTTGTAATATTTTACATTTGACAGATGGATAAAAGATTATTCTGAGCATTTCTTCTTAATTCCTTTTTCTGGGAAGTCTTGTGAGAAGGAAAGGGCCCACCTTCCTCACAAGATTCACCCATTAATTTTTGTAGTGTGTTACTCATTATTTTCATTTACACCTTGTCAAAACTCTGTTTTTCTGAAATCATTTATACATTGTTGGAACTCTGTTATCTATTGTTGAAACTCCATTTCCATTGATTGTCACATTGTTTTCATATAATTCATTCCTAGGTAATCGTTAATTATTTCAATTGGTAATCTTGTTTACATAATGAGTTTGTGAAAGCGTGGTAGTCAGAAACAGGTGCTGAAGATTCCTACTTGGGGAATAGGGTCCTGTTCTCTGTTATAGCATAATTGGTATTTTCTTCTGCAAATTGGTTTCTTTTCCTAGATTGTTGTTTTCTTAATGTAATCCAGGATTCTTCTGATAATTGTTTGCAATAGAAAGATTGCTTTTGTTGTAACTCAAATTATAACTTTAGTTTGTTTGAAGCAAGGTGTGATTAGTGTAGTTTTTACTACAACTTTTCATTGCTTTTGAGATTGAGCATATACAGTGTGTGATTGCCTTTGAAATAAACAAACTTCCCTAGGTTGAAAATTTATGTAGCACTTGATTATTTAAATTAATAAGAAATTAAAGTGACCAAAATTTTGGTGCCGTTGCCGAGGGAGGCAATTATAAGTTTCAAAAGCATTGATGTTTTTCTTTTACATATGCAAATTGTATGAAAGGATCCAGAGCCCACAAGAAAACTAACCCTACAGGTGGCAAGGGCAAAGGAAGGGGAGGAAGAAATACCTTTATTGACGAGATCATATCAAAATCTGAATCTTCTTAGAGGCTAATCTCTCGAACGCCAAAGCCTCAACATTCCCCTCAATCGAACTACGAAATAGAAGGAATTGTGAGCCTTGAAAACGTTGAGGAGCTAGCAGAAAGCATTGAAGAGCCAGTAAAAAATGTTGAAGAGCCAGTAGAAAATGTTGAAGATCTAGCAGAAAACGTTGAAGAGCCATCATAAAACATTAAGGAGCCAGTAGAAAACATTGTGGATCGAGCAAGTGCAGTAGGAGACTAAGCAATGGAAGGGAACAATGAATTCGGTGGAGGACAAGTAGATCCTGAAGGAGAGGGAAAAGATGAAAATTCTCTCTCTACCTTGGGGTTCCCTATTGGTGATCTCCCTAGAGGAGCAACCCCCATGAAGAATATCCCACTTTCAGCTTTACCTAACTTTCATGGTTTATCTTCTGAATATCCTGATGAATTTCTTTTTGAGTTTGATATATTATGCAGAAGTTACGATTACATTAGAAATGCCCAAAAATTGAAGCTATTTCCAACAACATTAAAAGGAAATGCATTAAGATGGTTCATGAGTCTTAGAGGCCATGTAATCACAACATGGGATTAGTTGAAATATAATTTCTGCTCAAATATCAAGACTACTACCGGACGAGAGAAAAATGAGAGGAAGTATTTAAGATGGTATAATAGAAGGAGGATGAAAATCTGCAGGACTTTGTGGAAAGACTACAATATAATTTGCAGAGATCCAATCATCCCGATGTAAGTAAGGATATTCTTAAGGCAATTTTGTTGGCTGGATAAATCGATCTTGCGGACAAGACCGATCTCCCTAGTATTAGAAGATAGTCTAGCAACAAAGAGACAATTAAATCTATCTTTCTCTAGATATATCACGATTTATAAGTAAATGCTACAAAGGTGTTATGATCCTACCTTGATCCAATGCTTGTTTGTAGTAGTCGTCCTTCAGTCGCCCGAAAGAGTTATCTTTGAAGATATGCAATAAAAAATAAACAAACATCAAATAGCACCTGCATAGCATATATTCATAAATCATATCTATTATGGTGATCAAGGAATCCATAAAATAAACAATCAATTGACAGCTTATTGAGAAAAACAAACTTATTTGTATTCACTTTGAAATAGTAGAAGAACCTTACAACCTTTTCAGCCTTGATGTTGAATAGGTCTTCCTGGGGTCCGAAGTAGGAATTTCCTTTACTCTGACAAGCCTTGCACTCTTCCAACCGAGATACATACATGTATGTAATCTTTCCTCATAAAATCTCAGCTAAAGGAGTCTAAGTTTCAACAACACTTTACCTCAAATAACACTAAAGCTTGAACTCCCTTTTAGGCTACCCAATTCCTCTTTTTATAGTGAAAAAGAGGAGGTTTCAGTTCCACCTATGAAGGGATAGAATCCTCCTTCAAAGGTATAAGCTCCTCACATCAAGGGGTTAGCTCCTTAAGGCATGGGATACATGAACCTGAAAAGAACGGTCTTGCCACCGTAAGATTTCTTCCAGAAGCTTCTAGAAATGACTGAAAGTGATATTTTTGAGTTTACTTGTGCCTTTTTAATATTTTACAAGGGTCCACACTCTTAACGTAGAGAGAGTGTGATTAGGTAAGTAGGAGACATGACCATTAGGTGCGGGACCGCAGTTAAGACAAAGAGAAAGTGCGATACCAAAGTTTTAGAGACTTTTGAGAGCTTTTCTATTATTTTCAAGGATTGATATGAGGAACTGATGTTTTAGACTTGAAAAGGAGGAAATTATGAGTGGTAATGAGCTCATAGAGATAGAAAAACGTCAAGGTGACAATTTTCAGTGCAACAGATTGCCCCCTAAAGTGCGAAGTCTATAATAGATGAAGATAGAGTCTGTCATGTATGAAGAGTGAAGTACTTTATCATTTCAAGGATCATCCTTTGGAGACCCCATTCAGAACCTGTAAAAAAATTCAATGCAAAATATATATATGTAGACATATCATTGCTGAGGTAGGCATTCCCATACTCAGATCAAAACTAACTAGAAAACTGACTTAAACTGTTCTGATACAGGAATGATTTTTTCAATATATCAACAGTATAGACATGTGTAGACACAGTATGGACGTAGCCATCTTTTTATGAATAGCCCACTGTATGAATAAATAACAAAATCCCTCGCAGCCTGGATGGTAGAAACTAGATCTAGGGTCTTGATTTCTATTTCCCGAACTAGTACGATTCTATCCATGTGAATGAATGTGTCAAAGTCGAACATGGTAGAAACCACTTGATTACCAGTCAATAATGTGAACTATTAACAAGTGTGAGAGTAACCACCAGTAATTTCAATCTCCCTCAAAGTACTCAGTACAATCCATGAAATGTGAATAAATGAGCTGAAGTCGAACATGCCACGGAATCATTTGATCGAAGGGCAATGATGCAACTTGTTGTCGAAGGCAAGAAACCTACCATTGAGGCATGCATATTTCAAGGTACTGACAATTTCTAAATCAACTTCCTAGATAATGAGCTATCGTGGATAGAAAGTGATCCGTCATAGGCAAGCCCACAACACGAAATCATAGATCAAGTTTTGAAGAGATATATTGGCAAGGACTGACTCAGGGATGGTCAAAATGGAAGAAAAATATTTTGCAGATGAATGGTTTGTTTGAACTGTCCTCTTGAACACATAACAACACTGCAGATGGCTTGGTGACAATTGACCCAAAGCTAATACCCAGAAACTGGCTGAAGACTTTCAATATGGTTTGATTAATTGTTAGGCAAAGGATTTTCCCAACCCAAGTGAACAAAAGTGCCATGTTCAAGAGTGGTTAACAGTTTTCCGAAAATCAAAATGTGACAAACAAGCTCGTTTTTCTCTCTTTTCCCCCACCATTTCTGGCAAGTACCTCTCTATTTTTGACAAGCTTAAGAAGGATAACATTTGCTTGTTTATAAGCTCATCCTTCAGATGAGTCCAACTTAGTTTAAAATTTGAACCCTAAGAAGGAGTGGTTTGTTCCTGCTTAAAATTGAACAAATCCTTTACTGTTAAATTTTAACGAGTCTAGTATAGGAGAAACTCGGTGTTTTTCAATTTTAGGGAGTCAAAAGAAAAAACTTAAGAAAAAACCATGGGTGTACTTTTTTGTAAATTTCATCTCTCGAGCCCGAAAAAGGATAAAATAATGTGGGAGAGAACTCTATTGACCATATTTAGTCAATGTATACCTTTTTCATAAATAGTCCATTTCAATCCATAAAAGGGGTAAACTTATACTGAAGGGATGATGATTAATTTATTTTAACGAGTTCGAACAATCAAGTGCTCAGCAATCTTTTCAATTTTTGAGAGTCTGAAAAGGACTCCAGTCTTTTGCTTTTTCATAAATTTTTGAAAGAGTCCGAAAAAGTGATAAAAGTATGCTCTGCGTCAAAAAATGATCAATTTTCCTGAAACATCCAATTTTATGCACAAAAAATCAAAACATTACACATACCTATTTAAGATAAATAAAAAATCTTTCAAAAATTACCTTTTTAAAGTGAAAAATAAACAAATTAAAAATTCATTTATTCGAAAAAACTTATAAAAAGGGCTTTTCTAACTTTATTTTTACCATTTGAGTTCAAAGTGAAAAGTGAGAGCTTTTGGGTAAAAAGGTTCCTGTGAAGATTCTGGAAAATTCGTTCGTTGGAATTGAAATCCATCAGCTCCAGGTAATCCACGTCCTCCTTATCTTGCATTCCATCCATTTACATTTTGCTTTTAGCCTTTAAATTTGATTTTTGAAGGGAAAATAGGTTTAAAAAATAACTCGCGGGGGTCCACGGGCGCAAAACGTGGGCCCTGCGAACCTTGAATTTTTCTTACAAAGAAAAAAGTCATGGGTTTTCACCTATTGCACAGCGCCCGTGAGTTCCTACGCACTGTGTATGAGAAACGGGTGCGGACCCCACGTAATGAATTTTAAAACTTAAATTTCTCAAATTCCACCAAAATTTTTTCAAACAAGTTTGTTCTAATATGTCTCTTTGTGTATTGTAGGACATTCAAAATGCTTACTTGGAGAGAATGTGAGCACGAGGATGTAGATGAAACCACAATGAATCATATGCCCACACTACAGGCATTGACAACATGCAGATTGTACAAGTTCTGGGCCATACAGGGCATGAGGGCCCAAGTAGACCTCCTGACATCGCTAGTAAATAGATGGTACACACACGACCAGTGTTTCATCATTGGCGCCCATCCACTTGAAATTGAGCCAGAGGATATATATTGTTTGACTAGTTTACCTAAGAGGGGTGAACAAATATCTCTGTTTGGGACTAGGCCAGGTGGCCAGTCTGTCGCTAGTCTTCGACTAGAGTTTTGCGATGATCGAGTAGACCCCAAGGATAAATGGATTGATATTAAAACTATCATTCGACCTGAGCTCAAAGTCATTGCATTCACCATTACTAGACTGTGCAGGAGTGTAGCATTGCATGTGGCTACTGGATCCCAAATGAAGATTGCAGTAGATTGTTTCCGAGGTACCATATTCAACTGGTGCCAAGTAGTATTGGCCAATGTGAAAGGCCAACTGACCAGAGAAAAAAATGGAAAGTTAAACAACTTTGGTTACGGATCCATTGTGGTTACATTTGCTTTGGAGAGGATTCCCTTACTAGGTGTGCAACTCATTCGAGTCGATCCAGGCAGTGCCCGGGAACCTCGGATGATTCGATGGGTAGCTTTGATGGCCTGTCACGCTAAGGGAATAGAGGTTGTTCGATTTCTGCCTGCATATTTTCTTTGGTTGAACAACCAACTTTTTGTGATTGAGAACTTTCCACACGCCAGGATGGAACTCCGCGATGACCAAGACATGGCTCTTCGAGCAGGAGAACAATGGGATGATTCAGATAAAGACCATTTTCAAAATTTTCTAAGTTCTAATTTTTTTTATTTTAATCGTCTAAAACTAATAATAAAAAGTTTAAATCCAGATGTGGGCCCACGATGACTAGCCACTCTCTAGCCTTATGAGAGGAGACACCCAGCTACAGCAGCACCAGCCCCATAGAGCCAATCAGCAGAGATCCTGATTGACTTGGAGCATCATCTAGAGCGCTTGACACTAGATATTCCAAAAACCAATATAGATGATATTCCACTTAGGCTACAGAGATATGTGATTGGGGTTCCAGGACCTTTTAGGAGGTTCCTGTGTAAGGTGGCCCGAGCAGTATTTTCTTATCATGATCATCATCAGGGATAGGATGATTGATTTGTAGACTCATAACATTTTTGACTTTTTGTATTATCATTTTTGCCGATCATAAGGTGTTTTTCAACCTATGATCGAAGACGATGTATATTTTGAAACACACTTCTATGCTATAATATATCATTATTACCGGCTATCTTGTGTAACATTTTATCGAATGTTATGTAATTTACTATTTTGATTATTGCAAATGTCTATTTATCATACTAGAAGCAACTGCATCTGCTAATGTATTTAAATGTCTTGGAATATTTTGATATTCAATGTAATCAAATTCACGTTCCAAGAGACAAACTTTCAAGAATAATCGTAATAATACTGGATTTCTAATGGCATAAACCCTGTTAAGATGTAATATAATGAGTTCGGAATCCAACCTAACAATCAAACTCTGAATTCCAAACGATATAGATTCAGATAATAACTCAATCACTGCACTATACTCTGCAATGTTATTCATTGTTTGACCGAGGCTTACCCCATGCATGAATACTAACTCATTAGAGGGTGAATAGACAACCCAAGCTGCGGAAGAAATGTTCCGTGTAATATGATAAGCACCATCAACAAAACCAATATATGTTTGAAGAGACATCGACATCTGCAATATCAAGAGTAAAAACCTAGATAAGCAGGAATAGTAATAAGAGCACACTCTAAACTAGGCACGCTTTTCTAATCTAAGACACACCATTGGTAAAGAAACTAATCTACAAAACTCTCCACACAAAATTTAAGCATTATATCTCTTCAGATAAAGCCCATTTTTTGGTTTATCTAAGGAGACCCCATCAAAATCTATCAGTTCATAGGCCCCTTTTGCCATCTTTTGCTTAATAATGTAAGGACCATGCCACATAGGTACAAATTTTCCAGCCCCTAGCTTATCTTTCACTTGATCGTATACTAAAACTAAGTCTCCTTCTGAAAAATTGCAAGGTACATTTCTTTCATACTGAGCTTTCATTCATTTTGCATGAGTCTCATTTGCTAATGTAGCAGTGCGTCGATTCTCATCTAGATGAGCTAAGTACAAAAAACATTTCTCTTCTTTTGAAGTAGATGGGAGTAATTCTATGACTAATTGTAATGACGGAATTTCACATTCAATAGGTAACACAGCTTCCAAACTGTAAACCAGTTGAAAGGGAGTGAAACCAGTTGATGTTTTTACTGAGGTCTGAAATGCCCAAAGTGATGAAAATAGCATGGTATGCCAATTCGACTTATGAATACCAATGATTCATTTGATCATAGTGACTAAAAATTTATTGATAGCTTCAACCAGACCATTAGCCTACGGGTAATATGGAGTAGAACTATCATAGCACAGGCCAAGTTGATCTGTCAGTTCAGTCATCATGATATTTCAAAAATGACTTCCATGATTCGTAACGATAGCTTGAGGAACACTGAATCTAGAAATTATATGATTGAACACGAAATTTGTAGCAGTCTTGCCATCTGCCAAAAATGTAGGCATCTCCTTGGCCCACTTAGTAAAATAATTTTCCACTAAGATAATATACGCATGCCCCCCAACCGAGTGAGGGTTACATGTAATAAAGTCAATACCTCACTTTGCAAAAGGACCGACAACAATTATAGGGTGAAGAGGAGTGGGTGGTACACGCATTTGACGATCAGAGATCTGACAATTGTGGCATTTACGAATTGCATAGATACAATATTTGAATAAGGACGACCAGAAATAACCAATGTGCAATATCTTTTGCGCTATGGCATACCCAAACATTTGACCACCACATGCTCCAGAATGATAGTCATTTAGAACTTTCTCAGCTTCTTCGTGAGTAAGACAACGTCGGAAAATAGAATTCGCTCCACGACGATAGAGTGTATCACCAATAATATTGTATTGTTGGGATTGGAAACGTATTTTGTGTCACTGATATCGTGAAATTTCAGGCTGAAAAGATTGGGTTTGGAGATAAACAATAATATCCCCATACCAAGGATCGAGAGTACTAATAAGAAACAAGGATTCGTCTGTAATAGGTTGTTTCACCATAGTTTCAGTATCAATACATGGGAAGTCACACATGAGTTCGACAAAAACCAAAGATTTCTTTACCTTGGATTTTTCAAATTCCAAGTCAAATTCCTGCAGGATAACTAGCCATTTGGAATACTTTCCCCCTAGAAATTTTTTGGTCAAGATATACATCATAGGGTTACAGTCAGAAATCACTGTGGTTTTGTGTAATAAGATGTAGTGACGAAATATTTAGACAACTTGGACAGCTGCTAAGGCCAGTTTCTCCACATGCGAATATTTGATCTCAGTCGGATGCAAATTTTGACTAAGATAGTAAATCACGTGTTCATTTTTGAATTCATCTTCCTCAAATAAAACCATCCCAATGGTGGAATGAGAAGCGGCGAGTTACAAAAAATAATCTTGGTTGTAATTGGTAGGATGCAGTAATGGTGCTTGGGTCAACATGTGTTTGATTGCATCAAAAGATTGATCAGCGATCTCATCCCAAAAGAATGGAATGTTCTATTTTAACAACCTGGTAAAACCCTTTGTTAACTCGACATAGTTAGGAATGAAACGACGTAAAAAGTTTGCTTTCCCTTGCAAACTTTGGAGTTGGCGGAGAGTTGAAGGAGGAGGTAGATTGACAATAGCTTCAACCTTCGATGGATCAACACAAATGCATGCTTTTGAAACAACAAATCCTAGTAAGCAACCCGATTCTACATAGAAAACACATTTGTGTGGATTCAGTCGAATTCTATAATGCCTACATCTCATAAAGATAGCTCATAAATGAGTGAGATGATCAGCTCTACCCAATGAATGGGTAGGTAAATCATCGAGATAAGGCTGCAGAATGTGCTTGATGTCATGAAATGCGTAAGACATAGCCCTTTGAAAATTTTCCCCAGCATTCTTCAATCCAAAGGGTAGCTTGCAATAAGCAAATGTTCCCCACCGACAAATGAAAGTTGTTTTAGGTTGATCAAACGGGCGTATGTTTATTTGATTGTAACCAAAAAAACCATCTATAAAGGAGAAAATTTCACTATCGGCACAAGCATCAATAATTTGATCGATATAAGGGGTTGGATAATTGTCTTTAGGACAAGCTCGATTAATATCCCTATAGTCGATACATACTCTTATCATTTCTTGTTTTTTTTTGACAAGAACAATATTCGATACCCAATCGGTTAAAGGAATTGGATAAATGAAACCTGCACGAAGTAATTTCTCAACTTCGGCTTTTATAGCAAAAACTTTTCTCAGATGTATTTGACATAAGCGTTGTTGGATAGGTTTAGCATCCGGGTAAGTCTTAATCTCATGGAAAACAATTTATGGATTGATTCTTGGCATTTCTTCATATGACCAGGAAAACACGTCACGAAATTCTTGAAATAGGGCTTTATAAGTTTGGATTTCGTCGTCCATACAAGAAGCACCTATATGAATGTTTTCAACAATTCCTGGCTTAACTAAAATGTCAATAGGAACCGTTTGAGAGATATTTTCCAAATTTAACTCAGAATCAGAATGTTGCAATGGATTCTAAGGTTCTTTGACATAATCAGTAGTAAAAATAGAAGAGAAATCATTTTCAAAATGATCGAGCTCAGGTAAAAATGAAGATCGGTGATGTAGATCTTCCCATGGTAAATCATCAACAGAAAAGAGTTCACGAATCTGCTCATCAGTATGAACAATATTAGGAAATTTCACTGTAGCTGAGCTAGATATAGAAAGTGATTCCTCATGGATCACATTCATTGGATCAGTCTCAGTTGAAGAAGGATTAGAAAGCGACTGTATAGCCTGATATGCAATTTCAAAGGGACTCAAAGGCATTATGCCATCAAATGAATCCACCTCGGAATCAGAATGTACGATCCAAGGATCATGAAAAGTAACTGTATTTGATGAAATCATATGAATATTTGTGATAGGAGGTGATACGTTAGGAGAAGGAAAGGAAAAATTTCCCAGTAAACTAGAATCTTTAATCAAACCTATGCCGACATCCTTGTAAGGGATAACTATTTTAGTGATGTGCTGGATAGTTTCTGTAGAGGCTGGTTCAGATGAGAAATAAGTCAGCTGGTTGATTGTAATGATATTTACTTTATGTGGAAACTTGATAAGCTGAAAGACCGATGAAACAACAACAGTCATAGCATAAGACCAACTGTGACCCAGGAGAATGTTGTAGTCTAAAGGGGCATCAACCACTTGCACATCTAGATTTACGGTTTTTCCTTCTACCTATATAGGTAAATTCTGCAAGATACCAAAAGGAATGAACCCTTGGCCATCAAAAGCTTTTAGAATTGTCAGAGACTAATTGAGTGTAGGAGAACCAACCGATTTCCAACACTGGATCGAAATAATACACGTAGAAGCCCCTTCATCAATTATAATCTAAATAATGAGTCTGTTTTTAACTAACACTGCAATCTGGAAAGCCATTTGATGGGGTAGGTGGGGTGTACTATTCTATAAATCGAATATTATTAGGTTCGAATCCTGAATATCGACAGCTCCTATGGTAGACAATAGTAATTTACACTGTGCTGGGCACGATTACAGCACTTCCAAAGCCAACATTTCTGAAAGGGAAATAGCTAAGTCCTCAACAATGTTGTAATTCTGAGCAGCTCTTGCATGTGGATTGAAAGCTGATTTATGAAGTACACCTTTAGTAGGCAGTTTGATTACTAAGTTTGAGTTGGGTTTCTCGATCTGTAGAGAATCAGAAACAGGAGGAGGTGTAGTTGATGTGTTTGAATTAGAAGATTCTACTTCTTTACCACCAACAATATTTTTACTACCATAATCTTGTGATCGCGTCACAATCCTAACATGAGAAATCATCATAACGAGTTCTTTTGAGGCGTTCGAGGTAGAACCAATCATCTTACTATCTTGAGTAGGAAAATGATCCTTTAAGACAATAGGCCGTTGAGAATCTTTAACGAATTTCAAAACCTTTGCTTGATGTGGGCATGCTTTGGTAAAATGATCCTCGTCACAAATGAAACAAGGATAGCGAGGTTTGTGTTTTTCGTCAGTAGATTCATTTTTATCTATTTTATCTTTTGAATTTTGTTTGTTTTTATTCTTCCCCTTATTTTTACTGCCAGATTTAGATTTGATCATAGATGACTCTACGACATGGATGTCAGCAGAAACTTCAGCAGAAGAATCTCCTTTCGGGGAATCAGGTAAAGTTATTATAGGAGAAGAATTCTTTGAATACTTCTTCTTGCTTTTAGTACTAATTAAACCAATCATACCATCAGTGGCATGAGACCCTGAAGGAGCTACAGTTATTTGACCGTGTTTTGGAAGATCAGATATTTTTTCATGTAAAGTACCTAACTGCGTATAAACAAGGTCAAGGTACTGAGCCTGAGCAATGACTTGCTCCTCAGTAACAACTCCTCCCTTAGCTACATCTTCAGAGATTTTGGGTAATAATGATTTAATGAACCATTCCTCCAAAATTTGATCTGGAATGAAAACTTTCACTAAACGCCTTCTACGTCGCCATTCGTGAATATGATCAGGAATATATGTGGACGTGGATTGTTTTAGTGAAGTCAATAGTTTTGTGCCATTTTCGTATCTGACAAGCAACTAAAAATGAGTTAAGAAAGTAGTTGCTAACTAATTGAAATTATTAAAAGAGCCTTGTGGTAACTCAATGTACCATTTGGCAGCAAGACCAATAAGAATTCATTGAAAAATGCGTAACCAAATTGAATCATCAATTATCAAATTAGACGCACACCAGAGGTGATAATTCATAATGTGATTTGATGAATCCTATCCTAACTTACCCTCGAATTTCAGTATATCACTGGGCAACTTATTAGGCATTAGCAGCCAATACAAAAGATAGTAAATCAGATCATTCGTAAGGCACAACAAATTAGGTAAATCCAAAGTTGAAATAAATGGTAACTAATAGTTAGGGTCGCGAAAACCTTGAGTAACGAGACCAGTTCTGGGAGGATAATATCCAGGATAACTCGAAATCATATTTTCATTAAGAATGGTATAACCTCCCAGAAAACCATTATTAACCGGACCAAACTGGGGTTGTTTAGGCTGTTGGTAAGTATAGCCAAGGTACGGTTGATACTAATAAACTAGGTTTTGTGCAATGGGACCGAATTGATACTATCCCTAGTATGGTTGATATGTGAATTGCGGTTGACTTTTGGCAATCGTACTTGTACCGACTTGTCCTATAGGCATCTAGACCAAAGTCTGAACTGTAGGACTTGACTGGGGCACAGATACTTGAGGAATTTGCACGGATGCATGGATAGAAGAAACCAAAGCTATAGATACTCCCGAAACAGGTGTTGTAGGTTGAACAGATGTTGCATTAGCTGCAGCAGTTTGAGGCAGAGTCTGAGGTGTACTAGGCCCAGGCTGCTAAACAGAACCAGGTGCAGGGACTTGAATAGTAAGCTAGACAGGTTGCTAGGTTGGGCCAGAAACTAAATGTTGTCCAGGTTTATTAGGTAACTATACATTAGGTTTCACAGTATGTTGAATTTAAGATGGATTCCACTCCACGTTCATTCCGGGGTATTGTCCCATAGAAGGTTATGCATATGAAGGAGCATAGCTTGGTTGAATGTAGGGTTGATAATTAAGTGGTAAATTTCCAGCTCCTCGTACAAATGATTGACCAGAAGGTGGTTGGAAACCTTGAGTTGGGTATTTACCTTGAGGTTGATAACCCTGAGGCACGTACTAAATCTAGGGTTGATAAGGACCCTGAGGAATATACTGAGTCTGGGGTTGACCTTGGGGTATGTACTGTCCTAAAGGTTGATAACCTTGAGGTATGTACTGTCCTTGAGGTTGTTCTCCAAAATAATATTGTCCTATAGTTTTTCCTGGTAAAAAATTACCTTGATGTTTCCCTCCAGGCAGTAACTGACTACCTTTAGGTTGCCCCCCAGGCAATAACTGACTACCTTGAGGTTTCCACCCAGCCAGTAACTGACTACCTTGAGGTTACCCCCCAGGCGGTAACTGACTACCTTGAGGTTTCCCCCCAGGCAGTAACTGACTACCTTGAGGTTGAGGATTTGGAATATTATCAGACATCATAAATATTTTCTCTACGTTCAACATTTCAGTTTGAGCTCCATTAATACCATGTGATAACACTTGTTCAATCGGTCGAGGATTTGCTCCTGAGAAAGTACCAAAGAGTGCCTGGTACCCCAAAGGAACAGAAGGACCATCGTATAAAAATATTTCCGATGATTGGGAAAACATATATGACTCTCCTAACATGATCGATGAAGGATAATAACCTCTTGGTGTAGGATGAAAAGGAATTCGAGGTGGTGAAAAACTAAGACCCAGATTTTCTAAAAAATTTGTCAATGATAAATACCAAGCGTCACTTTTAAAAGGACTATAGAATAGTGATTCACGCTCCCTAAGATTCAAAGTCCGAGGGTTTTTGGGAAGAGTTACATCTTTGTCAGGATCGACAAGTTCTTCAATAGATATGAGGCCAGAAGGAAGATTTTCAGTAGTGATATTTCTTACCCTAGGTGAACCAGGATCACTAGAAGTTGGAGTAACAAATCATGAAGACGGTTCCAAAACAGTAGGTTCAGTGTCAAGCTTAGAAATTTCAGGTTCTTCAGCTAATTCACTGGAAGGAGAAATACGACCAGTAACTTCAGAAACTGAAATTGGCTTAGAAATATGCTCGGTTGTTTCTATTTGATAATTAGGATGAACAAGTATAGATGAATCTCCAGCTTCTATTTATCTAATTCTATTGTCACTAGATGATACTAGAGCTCGCAACCCTTCAAGTTGGCTTGGTGTATACTCATGGGGCTTCCCCTGAAGTCTACAGGATTGTCTCGGTAATTCTGCCAAGATTGAATATTAATTAATCACATGCAAACAAAGAAAAATTCAATAAAAACACCTAAAGTCTCTAAATAAAAAAATAGCTAAATCACACGCCTAAAAAATCTAAGAGTTCAAACCATGCACAAATAGTAACTTCTCGTACTAAAAACACTATTTGGTGATGAAATCTAACTTAGTAGAAGTTTAATACAGAAAGAGTGGTTGGAACAGTTACCCCGATAACCTGCTTAATGAAATAGACTAGCACAATTTTCTTCACAAAACCATATCGAGTGAAGAGAACCCCTGAGAGAGTCCAAGTGAGTATAGTTGACCTCTGCTCCAGGTACAGTGAGATATTTCCTTCACTGTCACCTTAGGAAATAATCTTAAGTTTATGGACACTAAGGTTACCAACAACAAAAAATACAACTGGGGGAACAGTCTACGATCTGATTCTACGCGCAAGGGCAGAGTAACAAAGCTCAATCCCCTTGAAGTTTCCTCGACATGGTCAATCTGAGGTTTACCAACAAGTGACCCCAAGCTCCTCAACAATGGTTAATTCGAGGTTTACCATTTGTAATGCGCGCAGATCTTATATCTTTCCCAATGAAATGGAATTGATTGTCTCAAAGGTTCGGACATGATCTCATGATTAACTCCTTTAAGAGAAGCTTCCCAGAATGTACCAATTACAATTATCTACTTGTTTTTTTTTACTATCTTGGAGAGTTAATTACTCCCTACTCCAAGATACTAGCCTAAGCTATATTGGTGATAAGAGCCCTAAAAGTAGAAAAAATTACTAGATTAATTTTAATTAAGCGTCGTTTTATGGGTTGTTTCTTTAAGTCAATAGGTATGGAAATGAAACTTTGATGGTGTGAAGACTCAACTCCAAACACACTAAAAAATGCACCTAAAATGATAAGCAATTTGTTTTTATTTCAATGAAGTCTAGCTAAATGAAAGAGTTCTAGAAATGCAATTTCTTAAGAGACAATTCTTTCTTTCAACATGAAGAATAAATGAAAAGAAAATATTTTTTTTCTCTAGAAAATCACTCAAAACTACGAAAAACTAATTTTGAGATCTAAAAACTTTGAAAATCTAATGGAATAAAAGCTTCAATTTTTTTTTAGAATATTTTTCTTAGTTTTTCAGTAAACTAAGGATTAATTTGCACAGAATAACAAACAAATCAAAAGACATCCAGATATGTTTTCTTTTGTAAAAAGTAAATTCAGAACTTATAACAAAGCTTGTTAAAAGATTTTCAAAGAGAAAACTAGATCTATTTCTCAAAAAGGATGGATTTCGCAACCAAGTCAGACTCATCAAGAAGACAAAAAGACACCAGTGTGATCTGAGGTATTTCAAGCTTCTAATCTTTGAGTAACTATAGAGGCAAAGTGAAAACCATTCCAAGTATGCAAAACTTCTAGAAAATTACTCAAAAAAAATACTATTAGAACTCATTGACAAGAGGTTTTTGATAGGAAAAATACAGATATGGGTAGACACTAAGAGTCCTAAATAAAATATAAACGTAAAATGGAACAAGAAATCTTAAAATTTTCAAAAAATTTAACAGGGTTCGTAGGCTCTAGAGGTAACATGTGCGGTCATGCATTGGGTACTTAAAGAAAGTGCGAAGATGCTTGCACTGTGTGTGAAGACAAAGTACGGTCCCCAGAAAAATTCAAGAAAAACACAAAAGACTTCAAAAATTTTCAAAGAAAAGTAAACCTAAGCTACCCCAGCCAGTATACATCAATTAAAAACCAGAAAAAATCATTTTCTCAAGTCAAAACAAAGGAAAACCAAAAACCAAAAACCTTTCCCCAGCAGAGTCGCCAATTTGTCGGCTGGATAAATCGATCTTGCGGACAACACTGATATCCCTAGTATTAGAAGATATTCTAGCAACAAAAAGACAATTAAATCTATCTTTCTCTAGATATATCACGATTTATAAGTAAATGCTACAAAGATGTTACGATCCTACCTTGATCCAACACTTGTTTGTAGTAGTCGTCCTTCAGTCGCTCGAAAGAGTTATCTTCGAAGATCTACAATCAAAAAATAAAAAAATAAAACAGCACCTGCATAGCATATATTCATAAATCATATCTATTATGGTGATCAAGGAATCCATAAAATAAACAATCAATTGACAGCTTATTGAGAAAAAAAAACTTATTTGTATTAACTTTGAAATAGTAGAAGAACCTTACAACCTTTTCAGCCTTGATGTTGAACAGGTTTTCCTGGGGTCCGAAGCAGGAATTTCCTTTACTCTGACAAGCCTTGCACTCTTCCAACCAAGATACATACAGGTATTTAATCTTTCCTCATAAAATCTCAGCTAAAGGAGTCTAAGTTTCAACAGCACTTTACCTCAAATAATACTAAAGCTTGAACTCCCTTTGAGGTTGCCCAATGACTCTTTTTATAGTGCAAAAGAGGAGGTTTCAGTTCCACCTATGAAGGGATAGAATCCTCCTTCAAAAGGATAAGCTCCTCACATCAAGGGGTTAGCTCCTTAAGGCATGGGATACATGAACCTGAAAAGAGCGGTCTTTCCACTGCAAGATTTCTTCTAGAAGCTTCTAGAAATAACTGAAAGTGAGCTTTTTGAGTTTAATTGCACCCTTTTAATATTTTACAGGGGTCCGCACCCTTAACAAAAAGAGTGCGATTAGGTGTGCAGGAGACATGACCATTAATATTAGGTGTGGGACCACAGTTAAGACAAACAGAAAGTGTGATACCAGAGTTTTAGAGACTGTCTAGATATGCTAAATATGCTTAGTAAAGGGGACATATATAAAGAATCATATGATGAAATTGTTAACCTCTGTAAAAGATGTGCAAGAGGAGCTACAAGGAATATGTCAAAAAGCAGGGATACCACATATTCAAGAGTTAAAAAATCAACCAGTGGAGGAGCAACAAGAGCTGAAATAGGTAATTTACTTGAGGAATTTAAAACTGAAATGTTAAGTTCTCTTGCTTCACAGATTGACACCTTGTAGGTTAAGAAAAAACAAGCCGAAGCAGAAGCAACTTTGTCTGTATTTTGCCCCAAATGCAGAGATAAACACCCACTAAGGGAATTCCCATTGGACAAGGTGCCAAGGACTTTCCGATTGATCAAGTGGCGGACCTGATCCTGTTATATGCGGGAGTTAATATGTGTAAATCACATCCGTGTTCTGATCGCAATCGGAACTTTTCTATTATGCACTCCGATTGCATTTGTTCAAATTTTGGACCCGATTGCGCTATAAGACATGTTTTAAGTGGTCATCGCGTCCGTTTGATCAATCGCAATCGCAAGTTTTTGTTTGACACCACCGATTCGCTGACGGAGATGTGGGGCTCGACCCTTTCATATATTAGTGGTTGTGATTCGACTCATTGGATTGTAAAATAAGACCAAAGGCTTAAGGTGGAGGGCGATTGTTTATATATAAAAGGATTGTTGTTAGATATATATAAAGCACGGTTGCCGTTGTATTAAAATATGCCACATGGGTTGTGAACCCTCGGGCCTCGGCTTAATGAGAGGGTGATTATTAATATACAACGACTGTGATCTATGTTCGTTCCGCTTGCGGAACTTCCACATCAACAAGACACTCATGGCATGAAAAGGGTTGAAATTGCCCTGATTTAAAAAGTCAGCAATTGCATTTCATTTATTTAAAAGGCAGAGTTACACGTATGTAGCTGTTACACCCCCACAGAGGACAGAAAAGAAAATAGAGCCGAGAGGAGATAAAACACAGTAACAAAAAGGACAAAGACAGCCAAAGAAAATACAAATGCGCATAGATTCAAAAGACTAAATGAGTTGAGCTAGAGTTCACTTTGTAATAATAATGTAAATATTTTAATTGTTTTTATTGTTTGTGATGCATTGGCAAGTCTCCGAGAGAAAACAAACTCCCATTGTAATGTTAAAATTGACACCTACAGTCATAATTTCTGAGTAAGATGATAAAAGGAGTGAGAAGGCAGAAGGCAAAGAGACATGACTTTCCATTTCGAATTCCAAGAAGAATACAAACAGTCATGTGAGGAAATCTATAAATAATATCATCTTGATATGCAGAGAGAGTTTTTGAGAGCAAGGGAGAGAGCATATATAGAGAGAATGCAGAATATAGAAGGCAGAGAAGATTAAGAGAAGCTATAGAACAGAGCTGATATCTGAGGTAAATCAGCAAACATTCAGTTTTAGAAAATTAGGAAGTTGGAGCTTCCCTATCAAGTTGCAGCTTGATAGCTGTCAGTTGTAGCTGACTGAGGTTGGAGCCTCCTGTAGGTTGGTGCCTGCAGAAAACTGAAGGGAGTTGGTGCTTCCTTGCAAGTTGTAGCTTGCAGAATTGAGGTAGGAGCTTCCTGTAGGTTGGTGCCTGCAGAAAAACAGTGGTGAGAGGGAGTTGGAGCTTGCCTTTGCATCACAACAATAATAAGATGTGGTTTTCTCCCTTTATGGGTTTCCACTTATATCTGGTGTCTCTGTGCATGATATTTATGTATTGATCCGATATGTATCATTTGCTTAATACCTGCTGCTCTCATATTAAGTCTACTGCTCTATTAAACTAATACTTTCTGATTACATTCTAAAATTACTCTCACATCAAATTGAGTTTGAAATGAAGGTGTAAATAAGTTTAATGAAAAGTTTTAAAACATCAGGAATGTATTAAACTGATTCACCCCCCCTCTCAGTTTAATTAGAGGTTCAACAATTGGTATCGGAGTCGGTTCCTTTGTACAAGTCTAACAACTGAAAGGAGATCATAGGTTCCCAAGATGGCTAGTAAAGAAGGATGCTCAACCAATAAAGCCCCTTTCTTCACCGGTGAAAATTATGCTTTCTGGAAAATCAGAATGAAGACATACATAATGTCTCTAGGAATAGAAGTCTGGGCTGCTGTGCAATTAGGATATGCCCCGAAGGCAACTGACTCAAAAAAGGACTCAAAACAAGATTTTGTGGCTAATGCAAAAGCCATGAATGCCATCCTGAATGGATTATGTGAAGCAGAGTTTATTAAAGTAATGCACAAAGACACTGCCAAGAAAATATGGGATACTCTTGAAGACATACATGAGGGAGACTAGAAAGTAAAAATTGCCAAAATTCAAATATATAGAGCCCAGTTTGAAAACTTAAAAATGAATGATGATGAAGATGTTGGCAGCTTCTTCTTAAAAGTTGCAGAAATTGTTAACAATATGAAAGATCTTGGAGAAACCATACCAGAAGGTATAGTTGTGCAAAAGATTCTGAGATCACTCCCATCCAAATTTAATCCCAAGGTGTCTGCAATAGAAGAGACAGCGGATTGGGAGACTTTGACCATGAACCAGCTACTTGGAAATCTAATAGCCTATGAAATGAGGCTCCCACAGAAGAAACCAAGTTCGAGGGAAGCAACCTTTAAACTAGAAAAGAAGAAAGAAGAAGAGGAAGAAATATGCTCTTGCTCAGATGAAGAAGAAGCAAAATTTGTCAAGAAACTGGATAGAGGTTTAGGTAAATACAAAGGTAAACTTCCTTTCAAGTTCTTTAACTGTGGAAGAGTTGGACACTATGCTACTAAGTGTCCTCACAAGAAAGCAAGGAATCAGGCTCAAGATTCAGAAAAGAATAAATCAAAGAACTGGCAGAAGGGAAGGAAGTTCAGCAGAAAATCTTTCTATGCTTAACAAGATAGCAGTACATCTGAAGATTCAGATGAACCCTCAAGTGAAGAAGGAACCTCAGATTTCTTATTGATGGCCATAGAAGATCTTGAGGGACTCCTACTAGAAGATGAAGAAGAAGAAGGGGAAGTCGACCTTGAGGGGGAGCTAAGAAGTGCTCTGGAAGAGATTGAGAGACTCAAACTAAAACGCAGAAAACAAAAAGATATTCTCCTCAAATGTGTTAAAGAAGAACAAAATTCAGAAGTCCTCATGCTACTGAAGGTAAGGCTTGAAGAAGCCAAGAAGATAGAAGATATGTTACTTCAGCAAATCAAGGATAAAACCCAAGAACAAGAGAAGTTGGAGGAAGAAGTGGTATGTCTTAGGAAGAAACTAGAAAATGCTCAAAGGACAGTGGTTATAAACTCTTCTCAAACAACAAGCTCTAGCAAGTTGAATGATATCCTAGTTGCTCAAAGATCCCCAATGATAAAAACAGGAATAGGCTATGAAGGAGAATCAAGTAAAGGCAAAGAAAAAGAAAACAAAAATATAATTTTTGTAAAAGCAAAGAAGATTGATGAAGAAGCCCAGACAATTCATACAAAAGAAGAAATATGTAATAAGGATGACAGAGATCAGAAGAAATCTCTAGTAATAAGGAATATAATGAATACTAAGATGGCAGAAAAAGAATCATATGCCCCTAAGTATATCAAATTTGGAAGTCATCAGAGGAGATTCTTCCCTCCTATGAAGAATGCCACCTGTTATGTCTGCCACAAGCCAGGACACATTGCTGCATATTTTTATGCAAGGAAGAGTAATTCAGACCCACAAAATATGCAAACAGTGAAGAGGCTATCTCAAACAAACAAATGGAGAAAACAATCTTACATCAGGTATGCAAATAATTTCTATGGTTATTGTTTTTATTGTAAAGAATTTGGCCATAAAATTATTGAATGTAGAAAGTATGGAAAAAGAATGATGTTGAACACCTCAAGGAGGTTCATGAATCAAAGAAATTTTGGTCATACTCAAAATTCTGCAAAAACTATGATAAAATGATTTATATGCAATGAAGTTGGACATATGTCTTCCAAATGTCCTTTGAAAGGATGCAATTCATCACCTCACAAAAGATATCAAACAGAAGGATTCCTCCAGTGGAAAAAGAAGGAGAATAAGTGTGACCTGGCTCTAACTTCTCAAGATCTGAAAAGCCAGTGGTACTTGGACAGTGGCTGCTCCAAACACATGACTGGAAACAGAAGCAAGTTTATAACTCTTGATGAAAAGAAATATGGCAATGTTATTTTTGGTAATGATAAATCAGGAAAGATCAAGGGAAAAGGCTCAGTCAGCATAGACAATGGCAGAGGAAAAGCCCAAGAGGTACTATTTGTGGATGGACTGAAATAAAATTTACTGAGTGTCAGTCAGATGTGTGACAAAGGTTGTGAAGTTCTTTTTAGAGCACAAGATTGTGTAGTCAGGTCAAGCACAACAGGAAAGACTCTGCTCAAAGGTGTTCGAACAGAGAACAATGTATACATAGTGAAAGAGGAAGATGAAGCCCGCCATCTTAGCAAACTTGAGGAGTCATGGTTGTGGCATAGGAGATTGGGACATCTCAGCTTTGACCATATCATCAAATTGAGCAAGAAGAAAGCTGTCAAAGATATGCCAGAAATAAAAAGGCCTTCAAGTACTATATGCAAATCTTGTCAATTGGGGAAACAGACTCGCACATCCTTTAAATCTAAAGAGGAGCTGTCAACAAGAAGACCACTCCATCTTGTGCACATGGACCTGTGTGGACCTGCTAGAACTAGGACACCAAGTGGAGAATCCTATTTCATGCTGATAATAGATGACTTTTACAGAATGACATGGGTTGCTTTTCTCAAAAATAAATCAGAAGCATTGGAAAAATTTAAGATATTCAAAGCATTAGCAGAAAATCAAACTAGATGCAAGCTTAAATGTATCAGATCAGAAAAAGGAGGAGAATTCACAGATTATGACTTTGTAGACCTATGTAATGAACATGGAATAAAGCAACAATTTACTATTGCAGGGACACCTCAGCAGAATGGAGTAGCAGAGAGGAAAAACAGGTATGTACAACAAATAGCCAGAGCTATGATGTAAGAGAATAATATTGCTCAAACCTTCTGGGCAGAAGCAGTACACACAGTAGTACATATCCTTAATAAAGCTCACTTAAGGCCAAGCAGTGACAAGACTCCATATGAACTATAGCATGGAAAGCCAGCTTCAATAAAACATTTCAGAGTCTTTGGTAGCAAGTGTTACATAAAGAATAATGATGAAAACCTTGGGAAATTTGATGAAAGAGCAGATGAAGGGATTTTTCTAGGATATGCTTCCAAAAGTCTAGGGTATAGGTGCTACAATAAGACTCTTTGGAAAATAGTTGAAAGTATTGATGTGAGATTTGATGAAGAATTTCCAAACAATACAAGAAATACAGACTGCTGCAGTCCATCAGATAATCATGAAGAAGAAGATCAGAATGATGATGAAACCAACAAGACAACAGAAGATGCAGAACTGAGCCCAAAAACCCCCTCAAGATACACTTAGAAGAATCATCCTGAAGATCAGATCATAGGAGACAAGAAAGCAGGAGTCCAGACAAGAAGGCAGCTAACAGAACAAATAGAAGAAGTATACATAGCCATGTTATCACAAATAGAGCCAAAGAAATTTGAAGAAGCCAGCAAGGACAAGTATTGGGTAAAAGCAATGAATGAAGAATTGGACCAAATTGAGAAGAACAATACCTGGGAACTAGTTCCTAGACCAATTTAGGATAATATCATTGGTTCAAAATGGGTATTCAAAAACAAAATGCATGAGCAAGGACAAGTAATCAGGAATAAAGCAAGGCTGGTCTGCAAAGGATACTCACAAATTGAAGGACTTGATTATGAAGAAACATTTGCCCCTGTAGCCAGAATGGAAGCTATCAGAATGTTCCTGGCATTTGCATGCTACCAAGACTTCAAGTTATATCAAATGGATGTAAAGTCTGCTTTTCTTAATGGAGATCTATAAGAAGAAGTGTACATGGAACAACCAGAAGGCTTCTCATTGACAGACAAAGAAGACTATGTGTGTAGACTGAAGAAGGCCCTATATGGACTGAAACAGGCTCCTCGTGCTTGATACTCAAGACTGGACAAATATTTGCAAAAACAGGGTTTTAGGAGAGGTGGAGTAGACAACAATCTATACATAAAATCCCATGAAGATGAACTCCTGATTGTTGTAGTATATGTTGATGACATTATTTTTGGAAGCAAAAAAGATGAACTAGCAAAAGGGTTTGCTGATGAGATGAAAACAGAGTTTGAAATGTCTATGATTGGAGAGCTCAGTTTCTACTTGGGACTGCAAATTCAGCAAACGAACACAGGCACATTCATTTCTCAAGAAAATTACTTAAAAGAAATGCTGAAAAAATTCAAAATGGAGGACTGCAAACCAGTGACAACCCCCATGATCACGGGATGCAAGGTGTGTGCTGATGATGGGTCTGCAGATATAGATAAAAAACTCTACAGATCCATGATAGGAAGCCTGCTGTACTTGACAGCTTCAAGACTAGACATCATGCTAGCAGTAGGACTAGTGGCAAGATATCAAACAACACCTAAACAAAACCATCTTCTGGCAGTAAAAAGAATACTCAGATATCTACAAGGAACAACACAATATGGGCTTTGGTATCCTAAAGGCAAAAGCTTCACCTTAACAGCGTACACAGATGCAGATTGGGCCAGCTGTGTGGATGATAGGAAGAGTACAAGTGGAGGTGCATTCTATCTAGGAGAAAGTCTAGTGGCATGGCTAAGCAAGAAACAAACATCCATATCTCTGTCTACTGCTGAAGCAGAATATATAGCAGCAGCAGCAAGTTGTACACAAGTCATGTGGATGAAGCAAACTCTTCAAGACATGAAGGTAAGCATTAATGAACCTATCTCAATCAAATGTGATAATACAAGTGCTATAAGTATATCTAAAAATCCTGTGCTTCATTCAAAAACTAAACATATACCAATCAAGTATCATTTTCTCCGAGAACAAGTGGCTCAGAAGATAGTTAAACTGGACTATGTATCAACAAAAGAACAGATAGCAGATATATTTACCAAACCACTTGCTAGAGAACCATTCGAATACTTGAGAGACAAACTAGGGGTAGTATCTGTATATACTATTCTCTAATATGAAGAGAAAGTACAGTCTCAAGGGGAGAACAAAATGAAGATATCATTCCAGGGGGAGAACAGCCAACAAGATAAGCATAAAACAAGTCCACAGGATCAGCATTATCAGTATTATCAGCATTATCAATATTATCATCATTCAAATCCAACAAGAACCTTTCAATCGTAAAATGCATCATCTCTGTCTGCAATCTAGCACATATTACAGGCACTACAAATGAATCACATGTATAAAACACATATCGACTCACTATACCAAAGTGTTCTCTCAACAAGCTTCATACATCACTCTGGAGAAGCATAGTACAATTTCACCAGAAGAGGACCTAAACGTAACTCAGAGAAAGGAAATGCAACGACAGAGCTCATATGGAGAGATGAGACGTCGTCCTTTGCCATTGATGTCAAAGGGGGAGGAAGAAAAAACAACAGGAGGAAGAGTAGGCAAACAGGAAGAGCAAGCAACAAGAGAAAGAGAAAGCAAATAGAGAAAGTGGATTGCCATCAATGCCAAAGGGGGAGACTGTTGGAAATATTTTCATTGATGGCAAAGGAGGTAGCACTCAGGCAAAGGAGGTAGCACTCAGGCAAAAGAGGCAGCGCTGAAGCAGAGGAAGGCAAAAGAGGCATAGCGAAAGCAATAGAGGCAGCAAGAAGAAAGTCAAAATGTAACATTCATAGAAGCACAGTGAAGAACTGTTATCGAAAGGTAGAGACAGAGGCAGAGCGACAAAACCAACAGAGGCAGAGGCAGAGACTAAGTGACAGAGGCAGAGAGCCGTTACAAAATTCTGGGAATCACACACTCCAACCGGTGTTATACATATAATACATAATCCCTATTCCAGGAATCTCTTAACTCCAGCGGCAAGGCAATGCATATAATACAGAACCATATTCCGGGAATCGCACACTCCAACCGGCGTTATACATATAATACAACACAAAAATTATTCCGGGAATCGCTTCACTCCAGCAGCAAAATATATATATAAACATATATATCAGTTATATACAAGCAGAGCGCTTTATATCTATATAACCAAAGGTTATATCAAAACGAAATGGATTATAAGGTGGGACCCCTCACCTAATCGCAATCGGAGAAATGGTTCAATCGCAAGTCTTTTGTAATATGCTTCGATCAAGTGGCGGACCCGATGGCGTTATACGATGGAGTTAATCGGTTCAATCACGTCCGGATCTTAATCGCAATCGGAACTTTCCGATTGATCGCAAGTCTTTTGTAATATGCTTCGATCAAGTGGCGGACCCGATGGCGTTATACGATGGAGTTAATCGGTTCAATCACGTCTGGGATCTTAATCGCAATCGGAACTTTCTGATTGATCGCAAGTATTTTGTAATATGCTCCGATCAAGTGGCGGACCCGATGGCATTATACGATGGAGTTAATCAGTTCAATCGCGTCCGGGATCTTAATCGCAATCGGAACTTTTCGATTGATCGCAAGTCTTTTGTAAAATGTTGCGATTGAAGTGGCGGACCCGATCCTGTTATATGCGGGAGTTAATATGTGCAAATCGCATCCATGTTTTGATCGCAATCGGAATTTTTCTATTATGCACCTCGATTGCATTTGTTCAAAGTTCGGACCCGATTGCGCTATGAGACATGTTTTATGTGGTCATCACGTCCGTTTGATCAATCACAATCGCAAGTTTTCGTTTGACACCACCGATTCGCCGACGGAGATGTGGGGCCCGACCCTTTCATATATTAGTGGTTGTGATTTGACTCATTGGATTGTAAAATAAGACCAAAGGCTTAAGGTGGAAGGCGATTGTTTATATATAAAAGGATTGTTGTTAGATATATATAAAGCACGGTTGCAGTTGTATTAAAATATTCCACATGGGTTGTGAACACTCGGGCCTCAGCTTAATGGGAGGGCAATTATTAATATACAACGACTGTGATCTATGTTCGTTCCGCTTGTGGAACTTCCACATCAACAAGACACTCGTGGCATGAAAAGGGTTGAAATTGCCCTGATTTAAAAATTCAGCAATTGCATTTCATTTATTTAAAAGGCAGAGTTACACATATGCAGCTGTTACACCCCCACAGTGGACATAAAATCAAATAGAGCCGAGAGGAGATAAAACACAGTCACAAAAAGGACAAAGACAGCCAAAGAAAAGACAAATGCGCATCGATTCAAAAGACTAAATGAGTTGAGCTAGAGTTCACTTTGTAATAAGAATGTAAATATTTTAATTATTTTTATTGTTTGTGATGCATTGGCAAGTCTCCGAGAGAAAACAAACTCCCACTGTAATGTTAAAATTGACACCTACAGTCATAATTTCTAAGTAAGCTGATAAAAGGAGTGAGAAGGCAGAAGGCAAAGAGACATGACTTTCCATTTCGAATTCCAAGCAGAATACAAACAGTCATGTGAGGAAATCTATAAATAATATCATCTTGATATGTAGAGAGAGTTTTTGAGAGCAAGGGAGAGAGCATATATAGAGAGAATGCAGAATATAGAAGGCAGAGAAGATTAAGAGAAGCTACAGAACAGAGCTGATATCTGAGGTAAATCAACAAACATTCAGTTTTAGAAAATGAGGAAGTTGGAGCTTCCCTATCAAGTTGCAGCTTGATAGCTGTCAGTTGTAGCTGACTGAGGTTGGAGCCTCCTGTAGGTTGGTGCCTGTAGAAAACTGAAGGGAGTTGGTGCTTCCTTGCAAGTTGTAACTTGCAGAATTGAGGTAGGAGCCTCCTGTAGGTTGGTGCCTACAGAAAAACAATGGTGAGAGGGAGTTGGAGCTTGCCTTTGCATCACAACAATAATAAGATGTGGTTTTCTCCCTTTATGGGTTTCCACTTATATCTGATGTCTCTGTGCATGATATTTATGTATTGATCTGATATGTATCATTTGCTTAATACCTGCTGCTCTCATATTAAGTCTAATGCTCTATTAAACTAATACTTTCTGATTACATTCTAAAATTACTCTCACATCAAATTGAGTTTGAAATGAAGGTGTAAATAAGTTTAATGAAAAGTTTTAAAAGATCAGGAATGTATTAAACTGATTCACCCCCCCTCTCAGTTTAATTAGAGGTTCAACAGATTATAGAGTCTTAAGTAAAGCCAATCAAAAAGATCACTTTCCTTTACCATTCATTGATCAGGTATTAGATAGCTTGTCAAGGAAGAAATTATTCTCCTTTTTAGATGGGTTTAGTGGGTATAATCAGATCAAAATTGCACCCCAAGACCAAGATAAGACCACTTTTACTAGTGCTTGGGGAACTTTTTCTTATAGAGTTCTCCCATTTGGACTATGTAATGCACCATCAACCTTTCAAAGAGCAGTTATAGGAATATTTTCTGATATGCTTAATGACTCTATGGAAATATTTATGGATGACTTTACCCCTTATGATGTGTCTTTTGAGGATGCATTACAAAATATTGAGAAAGTGCTTAAACGATGTGTACAAGCTCACCTCTCCTTAAGTACCGAAAAATTTCATATGATGATGAGTGAAGGATTAGTACTTGGAAATTTTATTTCATCTCAAGGAGTTCAAGTAGATCCATCCAAAATACAAGTCATTTAGAACCTTCCTATTCCTAGAACACAAACGGATGTGAGAAGTTTCTTAGGACATGCAGGATATTACAGGAGATTTCTTAAATTTTTTTCCAAAATAGCTTCTCCTTTTTTTGTGTTACTTATGAAAATTTTTGAATTCAAGTGGACTAATCTTTGCCAGGAAGCATTTGTTGAACTCAAGCATCAGTTATCTACAACTCCTATTTTAAGGGGACCTGATTGGGTACTTCCCTTTCATATATCCTCTGATGCTTCAGATACTGCAATTGGAGCTGTCTTGGGACAAGAGGAAAACCATCTTCCTTATGCTATCTACTTCATTAGTAAGAATATGACTCCTGCTGAGCTTAATTACATAGTTACCGAAAAGGAATTTTTAGCAGTAATTTATGCTATTAATAAATTTTGACATTACATTACTGGTTACTCTAATTTTGTCCATACTGACCACTCAACTATTAAGTACTTAATGAACAAATCTGTCACAAATGCTCGAGTCACTAGATGGTTATTGTTATTATAAGAATTTGATATTAAAATTTTAGATCGACTAGGAAAAGAAAATGTAGTTGTTGATTTCCTTTCTCAGTTAAAAGCTGATGATAATACTCCAGTAGATGATTCCTTTCCTGATGAATATTTAGTTGCAGTATCTGCTCACTCACCATGGTATGCAAACATTACCAATTATCTGGTTGCAAGAAAGTTACCATCACACCTATCCCATCGAGAGAAAAGAAAAATCATTCAACAAAGTGCTTGGTATAGTTGGATAAGTGGATGTATTTTCTACACAAGACTTGATCATGAAATCCGAAGATGCATTAGAGAAGATGAGGCTTATGATGTACTAAAAGCTTGTCATGATGGCCCTTGTGGAGGGCATTTTGCTGATAAGAGAACGACACATAAAATTCTTAGGATGGGTTATTATTGGCCCTCACTCTTTAAATATGCAAAGAAATATGTCCGGGCCTATGATAGCTATCAGAGAATGGGTCGACCTAATCATAGAGATGAAATTCCATTAAACCCCCAGGTAATACTTGAACCATTTGAAAGATGGGCCTTAGACTTTGTAGGACCCATTAATCCTCCATCCAATCAAAGATTTTATATATTGGTCTGCAAAGATTATATGACTCTATGGGTGGAGGCTAAATCACTCCTTAGAGCTAATGAAGAAGCTATCCTAGCTTTCCTATTTGAAGAGATATTTGTTAGATTTGAAGTGCCTAGAGAGCTAGTTACAGATGGAGGACCTCCTTTCACTTCTCATGCCTTTAAATCCACCCTTTAGAAATATCATATTCATCATAGAATGACTACACCATACCACCCCCAAGCCAATGGGCAGGTGGAAAGTACAAACAAAGTAATAGAAGCCATTCTAACAAAAACAGTGAAGGACAACTAGAAGGATTGGTCTCAAAGGCTCCCTGAGGTGCTATGGGCTTACATAACTACCTGGAGAAATACTACAGGATTCTCCCCCTATGAATTGGTTTATGGTAAAAGTGTTGTTTTTCCTGTGGAATTTGAAATTAAAACCTTAAGGACTGCTTTAGCAGCTAACCTTGATTTGACTAATGCACAGATAGCCATGTTGCAGCAGCTTCATGAATTGGATGAAAAAATATTAGATGTCATTCATCAGAAAACTATGATCCAACAATAGAGAAAAAAATGGCATGATAAAATCATCAAGCATAAGCAATTCCAAAAAGGTAATTGGGCTTTATTGTATGACTCTCAGTTTGAAAACTTTCAAGGGAAGCTACGTAAAAGATGGCTAGGACCGTACGAAATAGATACTATTTTTCCCAATGGAACAGTAAGGCTTTTAACAATTGATGACTCTAAAACACTGTTATTTGTAAATGGTCATCGGCTCTGTTTGTACCAGCACCCCATTTCCAAAGAAGATTTTAAGGCTACTTGCATGGCAGATTCACATTATCTCTTTTTAGGGGAGTCTCCTGCCCCTCATTGCATTTAATTTTTCTGAATTGTATTTTTAGTATTAGAATTAGATTTCTTAACTAATAATCCCTGTCAGAGGCTAGAATGTTACAATTGGTTATTTTGCAGATTCTCGATTCAGGAAAGGCTTACTAAGAAAGGACAATCTCACTAAAAGCAAATCTAAGCTTCATTTTGTGAAGCATTTCTCCTCTTGCTTCAATCCATTCATAGTTCATTCCCCATATTCCAGTTTTCTTTTAACATTCCATCATTCATCCCCCCTCATTTCTTTTCCCCTTTTCATGTCATTTTTCCATTTTTCCCATTACTGAAACAAAACTCTTCAACAACATTTTCCCTATTTTTCCAATTGCTGAAACACCACTCTTCAGCAACACTTTACCCACTTTTCCCATTGCTGAAACACCATTTTTCTTCAAAAACATGACCATGCAACATTTCCCGTCATGAAATTTTCTTCTTCAGTTCTTTCATTTTCACTTCTCTTATTTCTCATGCTAATCCTGTCCTTTCACTGCCTTCTCCTATGATTAAATAAACCTCTAATATAATCTCCCTCATTTTTCAAAAATCTTCCAAAGTTTCTTCCATAACCATTGCCAATCTATCATAAGCAGCACTGTATTTTTCGAAGTACGAATTAAAGGTAAACATGAGGTATGTAAATTTTATATGTAAGTACAATTAAACTATGGTTAAATGAGAAGATTTCGTTTATTATTACCACAATCCCCACACACTTAAAGTCATCATTTCAGTCGTAGTTGGGGGGAATATCGAAAATTTATGCTATCATTTCACAAAAATTCGATTACCATCATTTTTCTTACCCATTACCTCGTCTCTTCACCATCATTCCATGTTCTCATTCACAAAACTTAGTCTCTTCGAGTGTGGTAACTTGGCTCTTTGACTATGCATTTTACCAAAGTTGATTAGCTATGGGAGGACCTACTATTCGACATGAACCCGCCACGATAGCCCTGCTCGAATTATACCCAGAGGTATATCATATTTTTCAGTAGGCAGGCTGGGTAGGATATTTTTAGAGGCTTTAGGAATTTGACCCACAACAACTTCTTGAATTTGCATGGAATCTTAAGGAAGATCATTCTATAGTTCAAGGAGTTCGGATTCAAGTCTTGGAGGATGACATAGCATAGGTTACAGGCCTTCCTGTCACTGGAATTCGATGGTTCAGCCGGAAATATATCATTCTTAATGCACAACAGGATTTTCTCCTGCCAGGAGAACAAGTTGAGACTAAAGGCCAAGGTGTTCGACTCGATTCGTTGCTGCCTCCTTGGCCGAAAGTTGCAGAATTTGTTAAACATTACCTCACCTGTGAAGGCCACTACGAGGTAGTTTACTAGCATTATTTTGTCTTGTTAAATCATTTACGACATGGTAGACTGTTGAATATTCCTTATTATTTACTTGGATGTCTTAGAAACATGTCGCATTATTGTAGACAAGTAAAATTCCCTCTCCTTTCCCCCACCCATCACCATCTCGTCCAGTTACTAATCCGAAAAGGTTTTTCTCAAAAAAACCCTCCCTTAAACAATCTACCCATAGACCCTCAGCAAGATGCTAAAAATCCCCAAGAACAACAACCACAAAACACTCCTAATCCTCCAGAAATTCCACCCGCAGAACCAATTGATCCAATTAACCCTCCTACCATATCAAGTCCATCCCACAATTTAGCAGAATCATCTGATCCTACTGTTCATATCCCTAGTGATGATTCTCAAGCAGATAATCCCCCCTCCTCTACTCGCAAAAGGAAAAGGCAAACCACGACTGCCTTTCTACCAAAAAGATGAATGAGGGCCTCAACCAAGGTAGCCACCACTTTTGATAACCCTCCCCCTCAAGAAAAATCCACTCATAAGAGAAAGAAAACTACTACTTTTCCTGCCTTTTTACCTAGAAGATGAATGAGGGCGTCAAATGAAGCAAGCACCATTGCCACTACCCTAGACTCTCAACCCATTCTTCTAAAAGCCCATACACCACCACAACCCCAGATCTCGGAATCTTTACCTGTCTCACCCAAGGGCACTAAAACACAAGAACTAGATGCCCAAGGTACTGCGACATCATTTTCTTCAAAACAAGTAGCAGTCACACAAGAACCAGCTATAGTTATCACACAAGAACCAGCTACAACTGAAACATAAGAACTAGCTGGTGATGTACAAGAGCTAGATGCCTAGGATGCTGCACATCACGTAGCTATTACACAAGAACCAACTACTCATTCGGTAGCTGCTACACAAGAACCAGTTACTGAGACTGTGACTATTACACAAAGCCTAGTCACCTTGGCTTCCCTCTTACAAGAAAATGAGTTTCTAAGATCAGAACTGGAAGCCTACAAGCAAGAATTGATAATGGCAAGGGAAGCCTATGAAAAGGAGCTTAATTTGTATACCTTAGCTCATGCAGCATCCATGGCAGATAAAAACAAAGAAAATGACCAGTATAAAGAATACATGTGCAGCCAATGTGGGAATATTTATCATCAAGCGGGATAGAAAGTAGCTCAAATCCCAATGCCGAGAGCATCTATGTCTTTTGCAGTCAAAGAGGGATGCCCTACTGTTACACAAGAACCAATAGGGCCTTCAAAAATTCCAGAAAAAAGAACCTAATTTACAAGTACCTTGCCCTATTGTAACTGTTAAATCTGAAATTCCTGTTTCTTCTACTCAGACTATACCTTAGCCTACCACTCACGATGCTAAAACACAAATTGCACCATGGGATGAGCAGGAAATAATGAACAAGTGGAGGAAAGAGTATGCCATTTCACAAGGGAAAATCTTGCAGGAGCATAAATCACTTTGGCAGAACCACATATACTCAAACTGGGAGGCTTTGGAGCAAATACTCCAACAATCTCGTGCTCATAAGAAGTATAATAAAGAGTTAAAAAGAAAATTTCTCCTGATATTTTATTTGGTAAAAAAAATATTGGCTGCCATAAAACCATCTTTAAATTACTCTCTTTTCCTTGCAGAATGCCTTGCATTCTTTCAGATAAAATAAATCAAAGATGGAAGATCCCATAAGGTGTTTAAATCTGAAGATGTTGTGCAAAATTTTGCAGAGGCCTCTACTAGTGACTAGCATTTACTGTGTGAATTATATCTTCATAATGAAGCCATTCCTGAGGACAGAAGTCGTAATCTTAATCCTCTTGTTGGTAACATCCAGATTCGGGCATTTGCCTCTTTCCTTGCCAACCAGATTACATGGCAAACTGATTTTCTAGAAGCCATGCATAATGAAGATAATCGTCTTCTCTCGATACTTCCAGAACCACAAAATCTTGCCACCTTTGTTGCAGAATATTATCAATTTCTGAAGAAACCAGGGATGACTTAACACTTGTGGCAACTACAGGCAACAATACTCCAGGACTATCAACACTTTATTAAAGCCAAAGAAAATGTTGCCTTAAGAGAAAATAACATGTTTTGGATACAATATTCTAAGGAAAAGCAACAGTATAATCCTTTCAGTCCTACTAATCTTGAAATAGCAATCTCCAGGGTACCAGACTACGTCAAGTGTGTTCAACAATGTGCTGAAAAATGGATAGGGTATCACTTTCATTTTCATATTCTGTGGATGCCAACAGAGGAATATCATGCTCATCATAGGTTGGCCAAAAAATCTGAAGGAGCAACTTGGCAAAAGCTGAAAAATGTGCAAGGGTTCAGAGCTTCAACAGATAGTACCTTCTATAGCTACTGCATAAGTAACTTGCATGCCAAGAGCCAGTATTTGGATTCTAATTCAGATTGAAGTTGCCTGAGGACATGCAACCTTTTTAGTTGGGGGGGATGTTAGGAATCTGTAATGTACCTTTTTTTTCAATACACTTTTCTATCATTCCATCCTTTTCCAGTCCATATTTAAAGCCTATATTATCACTTTAATCTATTCTTCCAAAGGTATATAACATTTCTTCTCTTTACTATATGTTTAACTTGTTTTACATGTAATTTTACATTACTTTCATACTTAGCCATTAATCAGAAATACATAGTTGCTAAAATAGTTTGAAGACTGCAGTTAATTCATCATTGCTATCTGAAGACCGCATTGCTGAAACATTCCAAATAGTACGCAAATCCCGTTGCTGAAACAGTTTGTGATTTGCGATGCTGAAACAATATTTCAGGTACGATAGCGAAAAGAAAGGATAATTAAGGGAGCTGTTACACTGGCCGTAACAACTGCACATCGAAGCTATCACCATCATAACCATTGTAACCAAATTTTCGCTATGGAATAATAGAATATCCTATTCCAGCATAGAAGATCAGATCAGGTTAAGAATAGGATTTGTATGATGTAATCAAATGTGTAATAGATGTCTCCTCTTTAAATAGAGGATACATCAGCATTAGAAGGGAGATTACGGAAGGTTTAGTTCGAAAGGGAATTATAGAGAAGGAACGTGGAAAGTGTTGTAATATGTTACATTTGACAGATGAATAAAAGATTGTTATGAGCATTTCTTCTTAATTCCTTTTTCTGGGGAGTCTTATGAGAAGGAAAGGGCCCACCTTCCTCACAAGATTCACCCATTAATTTTCGTAGTGTGTCACTCGTTATTTTCATTTACAGCTTGTCAAAACTCTATTTTTCTGAAATCATTTATACATTATTGGAACTCTGTTATCTATTGCTAAAAATCTATTTCCATTAATTGTCACATTGTTTTCATATAATTCATTCCTAGGTAATCGTTAATTATTTCAATTGGTAATCTTGTTTACAAAATGATTTTGTGAAAGCGTGGTAGTCAGAAACAGGTGCTGAAGATTTATACTTGGGGAATAGGGTCCTATTATCTATTATAACATAATTGGTATTTTCTTCTGCAGATTGGTTTCTTTTCCCAGATTTTTGTTTTCTTAATGTAATCCAGGATTCTTCTGATAATTTTCTTCAATAGAAATATTTCTTTTGCTGTAACTCAAAGTAAAACTTCAGTTTTTTTGAAGTAAGGTGTGATTAATGTAATTTTTACTACAACTTTTCATTGCTTTTGAGATTGAGCATATACAGTGTGTGATTTCCTTTGAAATAAATAGACTTCCCTGGGTTGACAATTTATGTAGAACTTGATTGTTTAAATTAATAAGCAATTAAAGTGACCAACAATGAGAGGTGTTGTAGCTCCTAAAGACAGCCTCGAGTTGAAAAAATACCTGTTCCTAGGACATCTTAAAATCAGAAGTTAAAAGTGGGCAACAGTATAAATAAATCTGATAGGATATAGCTCAAGAGAACAATGGTTTTGGTGGTTCGAGAATGGAGAATACCATTTGAGCCTGTTTCAAGTGAATTACCCTAACAGTGAGAGGGCTTAATAGGCTGTGAGACTAATGACTTTTAGATGGGCCAAGTATAAAACAATGAGTATAAAATTTAAAATATGTAGAGATGTTGAGAGAGAACTTAGAAGGACCTAACAAAATACAGTATTAAGAAGATTAAGAATCTGTCCCCCGTAAACTCAAAGGAAATGGATATGAATGAGGTGCGAACAACAACAGAGGTCAGTGGAGCAGAAATTAAGGGATTGCAACAATATTTATACATGAAATTTAACACCTAAGCATTATGTAAACACGAATTCATGAATAAAATTGCAGACTACCAACAGCTACATTACACAGACCTCCAAAGAAACATTGCATGACAGATGATTATACATGAAAAGGAGATCATTAATAACATAAGGAAATAGATACAACTACTCATTGATTCATCTGGAATAAAAAATCAGCTATGTATTCAAATTAAATTCAGACAACTCTCCCAAATATGCGTCTCAAAGAGTAGGGAGCACAATCATACAAAACTACAGCAGATTTCTTCCAAAATTCATGAACCTTACTTTCATCTTAGAACTTACTATATATAGAATTTTCCTGGAGAGTCTACGATACTGAATCATTTATGATCAACCCATATCTATGAAATCAAAATATTCTACCTAACTTGCAGAGCGTACATTGAGAAATTACTTCTATACTAAGAGAATTAAAACAGGAATGGGGTGAAATTGAGATTTCACCAACAAAATCATCAAAATTAAACTGAAAATAGAAAGGACATGGTCACCCATCGAGGAAAATTATGGGGACTTTTATAACAGGATGGTAAGGAGTAGTTGTAGGTGGGCAAGAATGGCTATCATCACACAGCTTCACCTGTTACTTGAAAGTCCTTTGATTTCCACTCAATCTGCTGTGAATTGGTAGTCGTACTGCATGCGCCTAGATCTTCATTGAAGAACTCCTGAGCAACCTGAATAGACCACCCCTGGATGTTCCACACAGTATTTTGTGGTGTATTTGAATTGCAAACAGGAACTCAGATTTCAGAGGGAGGTGAGAGTGGTTTGCGGTATTGGATGGGGGGGGGGTGAAATGCAACAAGGACCGTCAGATGTAGGGAAGGCATGTGCAGATGGATAAAGTATGGAAGGCGATGAGGGGAAAGGAATGACATGGAAGATAAGCGGGACCAGATCATAGCATTGATCACAAGTTTTATCTTTTATTTATACGTTGTGGGGATTAAGTTTCAAGATTTGGGATGAGCGGGGGGAGGGACCCACTGGTTATCGACTGAATGTTATGAATCGGCGAAGGTTTGAGCGATAAGTATTATAAAAATTATATGGTATATGTATTGTAATGGCTTATAAAGTGGAGGGAGAGCTGTAGAGGTGGGGTCGACTTACCGCATCACAAAGTAAAATGGATAGACTTTCGGGCGAGCACAATGGTAAGTAAATGCGATGCGATATCGCAATCTCAAACTGGTGATCGTAATATTTAGAGTTTTAGTCTCTATGCCAAATATGTAAATTTTGTGAAATGCGATGAGGGCCCACTTATGATCGCGATCAAAAACTGGGAAGCAAAGCAAGGGAAAATTCATGAAAAGGTAAATTTTGATGTTTCTCAAAGGAAAAATGAAATGGAAAGGAAAGGACGACAGGGATTAGGTCCCACATCATATCGCATCGACGATTTTATAACTTATGGAATTTATTTGTTATAACAAAAATGTTGTGATAGTGATATGCGATGAGGCATGTGGGGTCCCACCAAGGTTTGAACAGGTTTTTTCATATATATGATATAATGATAATTCTTAATATAATACGGTTGTTCGTGGAATTCTTGACCCTTTCATAATTTTTCCCACATTCACGACTTGATCTGCATGCGTACACAACTCTGCCATTTTCTATTGTTTCACTCTGACTACTTCTTCGCCTCTGCCCTGTTATTTCCTTATAGGGAACGATGTTCCAGGTCATGTGCAGTCACAGCCTAACATTGGCTCCATCTAAGGACAACGTGCTACTTATAGTGCGTTGAGAACCTGCAGAATTGAATGCATGTGCTTTTATTGGGTACATGGAGTTGCCAATGCACATTGATTAGAAAAATTTTCATATCAACGATCAAGTGGACACAAAATGGAAGATGAAATGGAGGATGATGTGGAAGATGAAATTGAAAAAGCCAAAAAATGGACCAAAAAAAATGGCAACAATGGAATATGATACGGAAGATGAAATCGGAGAAATATAAACAAGAGGGAGTACAGTGGAATGACATACACAGTGAAAATATCTATAAAGTGAGCAAAATTAGCCCTCATCAGCGATGAAATTAAAACTTGAGGAACTTCCCATTTATGGGCACCTCAAGTATGTCTCATTCTAGGTTCTCTAGCATGAAAGTATTGTTTCCTTTGTCCTCTTCCACCCTAAATGGACCAAAACAGAGGGGGTTGAACTTCCCATATTTCACTTTGTCTATTCACCTGATATCCTATCGCAGCACCAAATTCCCAACATGGATTTCTCTATATTTTTCTCTTAGGTTAAATAAACCTTTCATTTTTTCTTGATATTCTACTAATATGAGGCTTACATGTTCCAGGGTTTGATTAAACTCCACCAAATGATTCATTATTCAGATAAGGTCATTGGGTGCCTCCTCAAATTATTGTAAGAATCGAGCCACAGATAATGCAAGTTGAATTGGGAAGACCGCGGATCTGCCATACAACAACTCATAAGGGGAATTTCTTGTGGATATTTTAGTGGTGATGCAATTTTCCCATAGTGCAAACTTGAGCTGAGAGTCCTAGTTCTTCTAATTTTCTTTAATGGTCTTCTTAAGAATTCTCATGAGTGTCTTATTAGAAGATTCTGCAAGCACATTTCCCTATTGGTAGTATGCAGTGGAGTGTCCCGGCAAGATGTTGTAACGCTGACAAAAATGTACAAATTTGGTTGACTTGAAACCCTGGGAATTATCTGTAATAGTTTTAGTTGGGCATCCAAATCTGGCTATTATGTTCTCCTCCAGGAACTTGATCACCACTGAATCTGTAGCATTTCTTTTGGGCATGAATTCTACCCACTTGGTGAAGTAAATTGTAGCAGTGAGGATCCATCGATGTTGATTGCTCGAGGCCAAGTGAATCTCTCCTATGAAATCAATTCCCCATTGCTTAAAATGTTATTCAACATGTACTGGGATCAATGGGAGAGGTGCATACCTTTGCTTTTCAGTGAATGTCTGACACTTCTCGGAGGCCTGGACACGAGAATGTACATCACCAAATATTTTAGGCCAGAAGAAACCTGCCCTCAAGATCTTGTGTGTGGTGGCTCTCCAACTATAGTGTCTGCTGCATATCCCTTCATGGAATTCAACCATCACTTGTTCCACCTCCTACTCTGTTAAACATAATAGAAGGATCCCCATCGGGTCTTTCCAGTAAAGTTTGCTATTCGCCACGATATAATTGTAAGACTTCAGCCTTAAGGTGCGGTACTTGGCCTTATCATACTTAGGAGGACATCTTAGTGATAAAATATATTCCACTATATCTTTATACCATGGGGAGAGAAGGTACTTCACGTGTGTTTTTTGAGTGGAGGATTCTATGCCTTGATGTGAACATGTGCCCTCCTGTGCCTCTCCTCTTGATGTAGACAGATTTATCCCCAGAGCTTGACAGTTGGATTTAGACAAGATCTTGGAAACCCTTGGCCTTTAATCAGCTTGGTAGGCTTTATTTCCAGTTCATACTCCTGAATCTTGGCTATCCACTTGCCCCTTCTTCCTTCACTATCGCCTTGTACCAAAACATCCTTTACTGCTACTGTGGGAACACAGGAAGTTATAGCAGACTGGAATACATACACCCAGAATGACTTTAGATATTTGATCAAGGCATAATCTTGCTTCTCCAGGATAGCATATTTCAGCTCAGCGTCTTGCAGGACTTGGTTGAAGAATGAAATGGGCTTATCATGCCCTTCGGCATTTTTCTGTAGAAGTACTTTAGCTGTTGTGTGAGGAGATGCAAAAGAGAAAATTAAGAATGACTTCCCATAATAGGAACCGGCCAGAACTAGAGCGTCTGCAAAGGCTTGTTTGATTCTGATGAAGGAGTCCCTAGATTCAGGAGTCCATCTAACTTCACTTTCTTTCTTCAGCATCCCAGTGATGTTTCGGAAAATCCCGACATAGTTGGGAATGAACCTTCTGGGGAAATTTATTCTTCCCAGGAACACTTGTATCTCCTTCTTGTTTCTTTGTAGGGAAATGCCATATATCGTCTCTACCCTCTTTGGATCGATCTTCACTCCCTCCTTAGTCACTATGTGCCCCAACAACTTTCCTTTCTCCAAGGAAAACATGGATTTTTGAGGATTCAAAGACAAAACATGTGGAATTTCTTAAAGGTTTGGCAAAGGTTCTCGATGTGTTCAGCGTCACTCTTTGAAAAGATGAATATTTCATCCAGGTAAATCACCACAAATTTTTCTTGCTCTCTTATGAAATTTGAAATGTAGCATCAGCATTTATCTGGCCAAAGGGCATTTGGGCATACATGAAGGTTCCCCAAGTTGTGGTGAATGTCAACTTCTTCTGGTCTTTGGGGAGCATTGTTACCTAATTATATCCTAAGAAACCATCCATCATGGACATGCAGGAGGATCCCACCACCTTTTGTAGGATGTAGTCCATCTTTGGGAGGGGATAGTTATCCTTGAGCGAGGCTCTGTTAAGATTGAAAAAATCCATGTAGAGCCTTATTTCACCATTTTTCTTCCTTACTGGCACCAGGTTCACCACCCACTCGAAGTATCTTAAAGGGACAATGATCTTGGCCTATAACAACTTCTTGATTTCCTTCTCGATGGATGGGAGGAGAAGGGGGTTGATCTGTCTCAGCTTATGCTTATGAGGCTTCACATCTTCTTTCAGAGGTATTTTATGTTGTATAATATCCATGTTAAAAGTCTTCAAGTCCTGGTATGACCAGGCGAAGACGTCTTTGTATGATTTGAACTGACTAAGATATGGACCTTTGTATTCTTCGGGAACCCCTTTCGATAGCTTATCACCTTCGAATCTTCTTTTGTCCCAATATTCACATCCCTGACAGGCTCATCAAGGGTCATTTTGTTGGGGTCTACTGGGATGTCATTCTTGTCAAACAATCTCTCCAATGGCACAAGCCCCCGAGGGATGACATTTAACTTTAATTGCAAAACCCGGTGTCCAACCAATGTCTCCTCCCACCTGGTTTTTGGCTTTTCACAGTCATCCTCAGGGACTCAATCGGTCACCATATTTGAAAATTTTCCTATCGTTTCCATGAAATTTTGGACTTGCTCTTCATCTTTGAAAACTTTCCAATGCTTTATGTTGTCTGGAATGGAAGGGAGGTATCGCACTTCAACCTCATATATGAGAAGAGGATTTTGCGAGGGGAAAAAATTACTAGCAGCCACAACTAGTGAGTCTACCATTATGCTATAATCCCTTGGCATGAATTGAATATTAAATATAGAAAGAATTTGTCAACTAAATTACATACCTTGTTCCTATAGGATCGGAGGCGCGGGTGTTTAGTTTGGCATTGGTTCCTTACATGTCTCACTACAAGCTCTGAATCTCCAAACACTTTGAGGTTTTGTATGTTCATATTCTACGTTATTTACAACCCCAGTAGCAGTGCTTCATATTTGGCCACATTATTTGTGGCTTTGAATTCCAACTTAAAGGAGAGGGGAACCAAGCATCCATATGGGGATATCAAGAGTACCTCGATCCCATTGCCTTATCATGAATTAGCTCCATCAAAATGCAAGGTCCATATCTTTCTTTCCTTTCTGCTCATAGGATTCTCCTGTATCATAGGACAAATATCTATTTCTTACAGGAATTATTCATCCTCCTCTAGCATAAGGCAAGAGAATGCGCCCTCCTTACCATAGACTAGATAATTTGTGGAACCATTGGCTTTGGTGACCATCTTCACTAATCTGGATTCCTGATATAATATTCTCTCCTCCCCACCGAACACTAGAATAGTGGCATAGGCAAGGTTAAGCTTTATGGATCCTCCAATATTGGTACCATAGGATTTGTACAGCAACATTCCAAATAAAGCTGGGATATCGGGCACAACAATGTCGATTACCAAGCTTTTGGCCGAAATCTGGGCTAAATTTACTACTAGATTTTTCATCATGCCCAAGAATTTCACCCTCTTGGAATCAAACAAATACAAATATTTATATGGCCTAGTGATCTACAATCCAAAATACTGCATGACAGATAATGGAAATAGATTATGTGAAGCCCCAGAATATAGCATGCAATTGTGCAGTAAAAGGTCATGTATACCTAGAATCACATAAAAATGGGGGATTGCATGAGTCCATCTCTTCTACATGAGGTCCAAAAACCACCATGGGCCTTTATTCTTGGATATTGAGGATGTCAGGGAGAGGGCCTTCACCCTCGGGCAGCATGAACTAAGAGACTTGGGCTTTGTATGAGGGTTGTTTTAGGAGCTCGGTCAAGGGGACAGGGATCTTGAACTTTTCTAATTCTTTCTGGAGGCTGAAGGCAATGGGAGATTTTTTTGTGACAACTTCTTTGAACTGCTCTTGAGGAGGGCCAAGCAGTTTCAAGGGTATAGTTGTGGACATCTCATTTTGGGGAGGATCAGAACCTAGCTTTGTGGAAGTGGGAACAGTGGCCTTAGGATGTGCAGGCTCTTCTAAAGGCTTCTCCCCCTTACTGGCAGAACTAGAAAATTTTTGTCCTCTTGTTATTGATTCTTCATTTTGTTCTTGAACTCGAGTTCTCTTTCTAGATGACTTGAGGTAATACTTCTTATGGACTTGAGCTTGCATGAAGTCCACAAACTTCTTGCAGTGCTTATCAATATCTCAATCCTCTGGGGGGACTTCCTTTTCTTCTAGTCCATCTTGTAGGGTGAGTTCACCTTCTTCATCTTCTAAATAAGTGGGGAATTGATTTTCTTGGTTGTCAGTTACTTCCTCGGCTTGTCCCTCCATTTCTCCTTCTAGTTATAGGGGAGGTTGGATGTGATCTTGCAACTATTTCCTTTCTCGCTGCAACAACTATGGAGGGGGCTTCTAGTATTGGGGATTAAACCCATGGCTTGGAATCATTTGGTTAGGATGAGGAGGGGAATTCTTGGCCTCTAGTTCAAGCTTCACCAGCTATTTGAGAGGTTCTTGATTAGCTTATTCATCTCTTCGATCATATACTCCTATGATTCCCTTTCTTGATTAGAGGTAGAGGTCTCCTCCCCGCCCCTTCTTCTAGCTACATGCTCTGTATTGCCTTTGAAATTACCATTAGAAGTGAAGTTTTCTTCTACCTCTAGTGCATCAGTCTGAATCTGATCCAGAGAGGAAGACTTTCCTTCTCTTTGGGTGAACCCAAACTCTGGTTCAAAAGATCCGATGAAGACCACCTTAGAAGTTTCTTGGGGAGGCTTTATTTTAGTAGAAATATTATTATAAAGCTTAGTGAACCTCTTTATAAATTCTATTACATCCTCATTTTGTCTCTTTTTAAGAGCGTTGAACTCTGTGAGGACATACCCACGGTTCATCTTCTCTCCCCATTTTTTGTGTGAAGAAATTCTCCATCTCCTCCCAAGTGGTGACTACATTATTAGTGAGATATTTGAACTAATTTTGAGCCTCTCCACCAAAGGATTGGACAAAAATCCTCAAAACCGCATCTAGGTGCTCCACATTCACGTTCTCAGCAAAGGCACATAAGTCTTCGATATGTTTCTGCATAGAAGTGCTATCTTCCCCAGTGAACCAAGGTAGGAGCTTTAGGTAATCTTGAGGCATATCATGAAATACTTGAGGTAAAGCCAATGGAGAATATTTGTTAAGGAGGAAGTTGGGTACAACCATGAGGGGTGTGTTATGCGGATAAATCCCTCTTGCGGACAAGAGAAATATCCCTAGTATTCTATGGATAGCTAGAAAAAAACATCCATTTGTAAATCATTTTTTCTAGATCATTTGTAATTCAGAAATATTATAAACAAAGAAAGAGGACATGCCCCTACCTTGAAACTCGACGTCTAGTGTAGTATTTCATTTAGTTTCTCCAAAGAGGTTTCTTTAGTAAGTAGAACCTGCAATAAAACACAGAAAAAAGAATTAAAAGCACCTGCAACATATAATAATTGAGAACAACTAATCTAACTCAATGATCAAGGATTCCAAGTATTGAATTATTCGAATAGACATAAGAACAACTCAATGAGAAAAGGAGATCCATATGTATTATCTTGAATGAAAAGAGTAACATTGCAACCTAATGCCCTGATGTTATTCAACTTCCTCCAGGGGTCCTGAACAATCGTTCCTCCTTTAGATTGACAAGTCTTCCTCTCTCTGAACTAGGATGAAGTTATGGACATGAGTGTGTAATCATTATCATACCAATAATGACTAGTGTAGAGAGTATGCTCTCTTGGGAATTTCTTCAACAATTACCTTATGTATGTGTACCCTTGAGACTGAAACATGAGCTCAATTTATAGGGAAATGGAGGTAGTTTCAGTTCCATGAAGAGGGGGATGGATTCCTCTCATGAAGGGAATTGAGCTCCATATACCAAGGGATAAACTACGTGAGTGGAGGGATAAAGCTTGAACTGATCGTACTTCTAGAAGCTTCGAGTTGGGAGAATATTCATCCAGCTAGGCTTTTAGAACTCACTTTTTCCTTTATTTGACTGTTTACAGGTGTCCGCAAGTTTTATAAGTAGAATGTGTGGGATGTGCTGCAGGCTATAGAACAAATATCTACGGATCCGCAGGAAATAGCTAGGAAAAGTGTGGAGTTAGACTTTTTAGGGTTTTAATGAGCTTTTCTCCAATTCCAAGACTTGGTTTAGGAACATTAGGGTTTTGACCTCTAAGCAAGCATAGTATAGGTAGTGATGAACCTATATATATAGTTAAATGTCATGGTGACAAAAAAACGTGTAACAGATTTCCCCCTAAACTGTGAAGTCTGGGGTAGTTCTGAAGAGTGAAGTGCTTTATAATTCTGAGGATTGGATTGCAGACACATCAGTAAAAAACCTGTAAAAACATTCAATTCAAGAATATATATGTATATCATCGCTGAGGTAGGAATTCCCATATAGTATGGGTGCAACCATCGATCATGTTGATCAGCGGTTGTCATTGATGTCAACCCAAGCAGCACCATGGGCTAAACCAATATTTCATGGGAATTTTGACCTACCAAATTAATATATTCTGGGTCAATAATGATTTTTATGGTTTTCACTTGTCGAGATGTTTCTGTTGATATATGGCACACCATGTAATTCTTCACGGTTTGAGAGATATTCATGTTTGAAGTTTGTACCCCCAGTTAGTGAGCTAAAACCCCATGGGGTTGGGGCATGTGTCATTGAAAAGTCATAATTAATATTTTTTAAGCTCCTAAAATCTCTCCCACGTTCACTTGTTGAAGCCCCTCTCAACTTAAGCATTTATATACATTGTGATCTTCAGTTCCACCTTGGGCAAGGGATTTCGCCATCTGAAATAGGTCATTGTGGAATTTTTGCTATAAAATTTTTTCTACAGACGTTCAAAAGCTAAAATTATTATGAGGTGAAGTGGAAATCCTAAGGAATCAGCTACAAAAACTTCAAATCAAGGTGCACAATATTTTTGGAGATATGATCTGTGGAAGTCAAGGTTTTTGCAGGCTCCTGAAATTCATCTCAAAGAAATGACCTTCGAAAAATCATCATAACTCTCTCTCCGTGTATCGTATTGGAATTCTATAAAAATTGGAAAATAGTGTATAGTCTTTAGTTGTTTCTCTATCAATTTTAGAGCCAAATGAAGAAACAGTGACATGTGGTACGCCATACAAGTGATCTCTACTGAAACAGTCCATAATTAGGGCATTGTGAGAGATTGGGTATAACTATTCTTGAAGAATCCAAATTGGGTTAGACCTATGGCATTGGAAAGATGACTCAGAGGACTACTACATGACAAAAAAATAAGATATTGAAGATCTGAAATAACATATATACACCAGATTCAATATCGAGCTCTTAGAAGGCAAGTAAAAGCTAGATCATGTGTTGTCAAGGGTTGCAAAGGACAAAAAATTCTATGGCAGAAAAGAAAAGAAAGGTACAGCAGAGGGTAGCATGAAAAGAGCAGCAACCAAGGTTCATAATAGTAGCAATAAGTTCATCATATGAATTCTTCAAGTGGGTAGCACTGCATACAATCATTGTAAAAGTATCTTTGTACTAAGTCATTGTAAATACATTATTGTAAAAATTGTACTAGTGTCTATCTACCAAGGGTTGAAGAGGCAGTGTTGGGAGGTCTAGGATCATCATTAGGTGGTTGTGTCAAATTTGGGGTTATGGTCTAGTACATCTTCTTCTTCTACATCATTGTATATCATTGTAAAGTGGACCATTTTCCCTGGTACGAGAGTCCATTCTTCTTTTATTCTTCTATAGGGTGGTAGGGTGGTGCTTGGGTGAGTTGTAGCTCATTGGGTGTTGGGGCATCCATTCAGTTGACTACTGAAGAATCTCGAGTGTTGGATCGTCCATCCAGTGGGAGCTGGAGAAGAATGCTTTTCTAGATTCTAGGAAGTTGGATCTTTATTTTCAATTGGAGTTGAATATTAAAGAATTATTAGAAAAGAATTAGGTGGTTTTTGTCTCGGAGTGGGTTTTCACCTTAAAAATTGTGTGCATTTGTGTTCCTCTTGTTTGCTGCTATCATTGTACAAACATTGATAATAATTGAAGATTAACTAATGCTCTAATTGAAAGGAATACTGATTCACCCCCCCTCTCAGTATTTCCAACAATTGGTATTAGAGCTTAGTTCCTTCAATAGCAGTTTAATAGCTAGAAGGAAGTCATGAGCATACCAAGAATGGTGTACCTCTATTCAATGAAAATAATTATGCACTCTGGAAAGGAAGAATGGATGTCTATCTCTTGGTGCAAGGTTACGAAATATGGGACACTATTCAAAATGGATTTACATCAACCGCAGATGAACAAGGTAAGAAGAATTTGGTAAATGATGCAAAAAAAAAGAATATTATTATCAGTGGACTTATTGAATCTTCTTATCATAAGGTGTTGGGACAATCTTGAGAATATATGTGCAGGTGACTCAAATGTCAAAGAAGAAAAGCTTCAAATCTATAGAGAAAAATTTGAGAAACTCAGAATGAAAGATTGCAACATCGCTGCATACTTCTAATACATTGATGAAATAACCAATACTCTGGAAGGATTGGGAGATTCAGTTGACAAGAAGACTATTATACGGAATATTCTTAGAATGTTACTAGGGAGATTCAACCCAAAGGTATCTGTCTTAGAATATAGTGCAAATCTGGACAAACTCAGCAAGGAATAATTACATGGATTTATCATAGCATATGAAATGAGACTTGATGAAGAAAAGGGTACTTAAAATCTAGAAACTGCGTTCGTTGCATCTAAGCAAACCAATAAGGACAAACAACCTTCAAGTGAAATGACATGCACCTGCAAGTGTGAAGAAAAGGGAGATGATGGAGAAGGTCTTTCAGATGAAGAATATGCTTACTTCATGAGAAAAGTAAAAAATTGTAAGGGAAAATTCAAAGGTAAACTTCCATTGATATGTTTTAGCTGTAATGAGGTTGGGCATTTTGCAGCAAAATTTCCAAACAGAAGTAATGCCAACTCAAAAGGAAAGAAAGGCTTTAATGAATTCAACAAGCAAGGATCCAAAAGGAACTTTCTCTCTAAAGAATATAGCTCATCATCTGATGAAGAAAATGACGGTGAAGAAGAAGCCAATGAGAGAGTATTGTTTATGGCCAAGCACAATAAACAAGAGGTATCAAACAATGAAGAAGAAGGGTGGACCATAGAACAATTTTATGAGGAAGAAATCAAGCTTATAAAAGATCTCAAGGCGTAGGGGATCCGTTCTAATACTCTTGAAGAACACGTTCAAGGTCTCAAAATTGAAGTTGAAGAACACAAATGCATTGAAGAGTCACTTCAAAAGGAGTTGGAAGAAAGAAACCAAGAAATGGAAGAATTAGAAGCCAAAGTAGTCTCGCTGCGTGAGGAAGTGAAGAAAGGAAAAGCTATCGAAAACTATGCCAATAGCTCAAGGGCATTGGAAGAACTCATCAACAATCAACAATATTACAATGACAAAACTGGAATCGGCTACAAAGAAGAAGAAGCAGGACCTTATACAACAAAATACAATGAACCTATGAGATCTGACATGCATGTAGACTTCAATGGAAAAGATTCACAAGAACAGCCTTGGAAGACAATTCCTTGATGAAAATTTCCATCCAGGTACCAACATATTTTTTATGGATATTGTTATTCATGTGGAAAATTTGGTCATAAAGCTGTAGAATATCGCATGTACCCAAGGAACGAATTCAATTTCAGGAGATCTGTCAAATATGAACCTCCCAGGGCTTAGCGAAACTTCAATAGATTTGAACATTTAAGAAATAATATTGAATGTTACAAATTTCGAAACTTTGGACACATAGCCAAAGACTGCAGACTTAAAAATCCTCCATAGGAATCTTCAAAGCCACAGAACGAACGAACATGGAAGAAGAAGAATAATGATAATTGTGCTCTCGCTTTCAAGGCTCAAAAGAACAAAGATGTGTGGTATGTTGATAGCGGTTGCTCAACGCATATGACTGGAGATTGAAATAAATTTGTATCTCTGAAAGAGAAGAAGGATGGAACCATGTCCTTTGGAAATGATGGATCTTTAAATGTTATAGGATCAGGTACTGTCACTCTCGAAAGAAAATATTCTCTAGCCAAGAATGTTCTATTGATTGAAAACATGAATCACAATCTTCTTAGTGTTGGACAAATGTGTGATTAAGACACACAATACTATTCAAATCCATGAAATGTGAAATCAGGAAAGGCGTGTATGGTGAAATTGTGGCTACAGCAAGTCGAGCTCCAAATGACATATATGTTCTGGATGAAGCAACTAAAGCATGTCTAATAGCTAAAGAGGATGATACAATAATTGGTAGCAATGATGATCGAATATGTAAGAATTTTGCTACAAAGGTGCAAAGTGATTTCGAGATGTCTTTACTTGGTGAGCTGACATACTTCTTAGGGCTTCAAATATCTCAGCAAGAGAAAGGAATATTTATATTTCAAGCCAAGTACATCAAGGAAATGCTCAAGAAATTTAAAATGGAAGATTGCAAACCCATCCTTACTCCAATGGTAACAGGTTTCAAATTGAGCATAGATGACTCATCTAAGGATGTGGATCAAAGGTGGTACAGATCTATGATTAGTAATATTCTATATGTAACAACCTCCCGACCAGATGTTATGCAAGTAGTTGGACAAGTAGCAAGATTCCAAGCAGCACCAAAAGAATCACATATTAAATATTCACCAGCATTGGAATATCTTCACTAGAAGCTTGGGATTCTCCCAAGTTCTCATTAGATTTTCATTTTTCAGAATATAAAGGGGGAGTGGAACTAGATTATAGGTCTTGTTACACCATTTTTTGGTCATCTAACCTTTTATCATTAGATGGACCCAAGTACACCATGCAAGACCAGTTTTACCCCAAGTAAAACTGCTTTCACTATGTTAATTAAAGAAACCCCAAAAGGAATAATTAATTAAACCATATTTTAATTATTATTCCCAGTCATGTTTAACCCAAAAACAAAGAAATTAATGAGATACACCCATAGTTATCTTATTATTTTCTAGGAATAAGTATTTAAATAATATTCCTGGTTAAATATGACCAAATCAACCACTATTAATTAAATAAATCATTATTTATTTGATTATATCCCAACCACTTCCTTAAAAGGATAAATAAATCATTTATTTATTTATTCCTCACTAATCAAGGGATTTGACCCAAGTCAAAGTCCCTTTCCCTCCAACAAATAATAATAAAATATTCCATAGAGGTGGATCTAGATTTGATTAACACTATTTTAATCATGCACCAAGATCTAGAATGACCCAATATTTTGTTATAAATAGGAGGGTTTTCCCCATCATTCTTCACCTTTTGTTGCCTACTAGATCACTCTGGATCTATACACTTGGTCTCATTTCTACCATTTGCTCCCATTGAGCTCTACTTTCTGCATTGGGTTTTCTACATCTACAAGAGAGAGAAAGCTTAGATCTGAAGTGCTCAGGACTACAAAGAACCCATCCCATTGAGGAGATCTGGATACACCTTCTTGTTTCCTCCCAGGTGCCCTGTAATATAAAAATTCATTCAAAAATCGTGTTCTTGTCTTGTCCGTTGGATGCATGGAGCAAAACTCTTTACTTTTCTGCTTAATGTCTTTCCATTTATAGATCTGTTTGTTGCAGCACTTTAACTACTAATTGCAGATCTGAAGATGTTTTGCAGCCATTATTGTTGTTAGGGCTATTAGTTATGCGTAGCTAAAGTGGGTCTTTTTCGTACACTTCGACAAGAGTTCATACTAACAGGTCTGTAGGATGGCTGTGTGTTAGGGGGAGTGGAAGTGTGTACAGGTCCACAGGATAGTTGTGTTTCGGGGGGAGTTAACATTTTCCATTGATGTCAAAGGGGGAGAGAATGTTGTAGGAAGAGGTGTCATGATCGCAGGGCGAGTACTTGTGTTGCCATCAATTCCAAAGGGGGAGATTGTTGATCATCGGTTGTCATTGATGTCAACCCAAGCAGCACAAGGGGCTAACCCAATATCACATGGGATTTTTGACCTACCAAATTAAGATATTCTGGGTCAATAATGCTTTTGATGGTTTCTACTTGTCGAGATGTTTCCGTTGATATATGGCATGCCATGTAATTCTTCACGGTTTGAGAGATATTCATGTTTGAAGTTTGTACCCCCAGTTAGTGGGCTAAAACCCCATGGGGTTGGGGCATGGGTCAATGAAAAGTCATAATTAATATTTTTTAAGATACTAAAATCTCTCCCACGTTCACTTGTTGAAGCCCCTCTCAACTTAAGCATTTATATAAATTGTAATCTTCATTTCCTCCTTAGGTAAGGGATTTCGCCATCTGAAATAGGTCATCGTGGAATTTACACTCTAAATTTTTTTCTACAAAGGTTCAGAAGCTGAAATTGTTATGACGAAAATCATAAATCCTGAGGAAGTGGATGTAAAAAATTTAGATCAAGGTGCACAATATTTTTGGAGATATGATCTGTGGAAGTCAGGGTTTTTGTAGGCTCCTGAAATTCATCTCAAAGAAGTGACCTTGGTAAAATCATCATAACTATCTCTCTAAGTATCGGATTGGAATTTTGTAAAAATTTGAAGATAGTGCATGGTTTTTAGTTTTTTCTCTTTCAATTTCAGAGCCAAATGAAGAAACAGTCACACGTGGCACACCGTAAAAGTGTGCTCTGCTGAAATAATCCATAATTAGGGCATTGTGAGAGATTGGGTGTAACTCTCTCTTGAAGAATCCAAATTCGGTCAGACCTATGGCATTAGAAAGAAGACTCAGAGGACTAATACAGGACCAAAAATCATATATTGAGGATCTGAAATAACAAAGATACACTAGATTCAATATCGAGCTCCTAGAAGGAAAGAAAAAGCTAGATCATGTGTTGTCAAGGGTTGCCAAGGACCAGACTTTCTACGGCAGAAAAGCAAAGAAAGGTACAGAAGAGGGTAGCATGACAAGAGCAGCAACCAAGGTGCATAACAGCAGCAAGAAGTTCATCATATGAAGTCTTCAAGTGGGTAGCGCTGCATGCAATCATTGTAAAGGTATCTTTGTACTAAGTCATTGTAAATACATTATTGTAAAAATTGTACTAGTGTCTATATGCCAAGGGTAGTAGAGGAAGTGTTGGGAGGTCTAGGATAATCATTAGGTGGTTGTGTCAAAGTTGGGGTTATGGTCTAGTATATATTCTTCTTCTACATCATTCTATATCATTGTAAAGTGGACCATTTTCCTTGGTACAGGAGTCCATTCTTCTTTTATTCTTCTATAGGGTGGTAGGGTGGTGCTAGGGTAAGTTGTAGCTCATTGGGTGTTGGGGCATCTGTTCAGTTGACTACTGAAGAATCTTAGGCATTGGAGCATCCATCCCATGGGAGCTGGAGAAGAATGCTTTTTTAGATTCTAGGAATTTGGAGCTTTATTTTCAATTGGAGTTGAATATTAAAGAATTATTAGAAAAGCATTAGGTGGTTTTTGTCCTGGAGTGGGTTTCCACCTTAAAAACTGTGTGCATTTTTGTTCCTCTTGTTTGCTGCTATCATTGTAAAAACACTAATAATAATTGAAGATTAACTAATGCTCTAATTGAAAGGAATATTGATTCACCCCTCCTTCTCAGTATTTCCAACATATCATAAGTAATCTACTGTATCATGAATAATAAAACTCCTCGCAGCCTGGATGGTGGAAACTAGATCTAGGGTCTTGATTTCTGCTTCCCAAACTAGTATGATTCTATTCATGCGATTTATTTTTTTGAATTCAAACATGGTAGAGACCACTTGATTCCCAGTCAATGATGTGAAATGTTAACAAGTGTGAGAGAAACCACCAATAACGAAAATGGCTCTCAAAGTACTCATTACAATCCACGAAATGTGAATGAATGATTTACATTCAAACACTTCACAGAATCATTCAATCGAAGGTCAATGATGCAACCTATCATTGAAAGTGAGAAACCTTCCATCAAGGCATGCAGATCCCAAGGTACTGATAGGATTCTAGATCAACTTTCTAGATAATGAGTTGTCATCGATAAAAAGTGACATGTCATAGGAAAGCCCATGACACAAAACCATTAGATCAAGTTTTAAAAAAATATTTGCAAGGAATAACTCAAGGATGTTCAACGCGAATGAAGACAAATGTTTGCAACGAATGGTTTATTTGAACTATCTTTTGAACACATAACGACACTGCAGATGGTTTGGTAACAATTGACCTAAAGCTAATACCCTGAAACCAACTGAAGACTTTCAATGTGGTTTGATTAATTGTTAGAAAAAGGATTTTCCCAACCCAGGTACAAGTGTGAAAAAAGTGTCATGTTCAAGAGTGGTATACTGCTTTTAAAACAAGGGTAACATCTAGATTCCTTTTCTCTCTTTTTTCCCCACCATTACTGGCAAGTACCTCTTTATTTTTGGTAAGCTTGAGGATGATAACATTTTCTTGTTATGTAAGCTCATCCTTCAGATGAATCCATATTAGTATTAAAATTGAACCCTAAGAAGGAGTGGTTCATTCTTGTTTGAAATCGATAGGTCCTTTACTGTTAAATTTTAACGAGTCCAGTATAGGAGAAATTCGGTGTTTTTCAGTTTTAGGGAGTCAAAAGAAAAACATAAGCAAACTCTGTGGTTGTACTTTTTTCATAAATTATTCTCTCAAGCCTGAAAAAAGGATAAAATAATATAGGAGAGAACTCTATTGACCATGATTAGTCAACGTATACAGTTTTCGTAAATAGTCCATTTCAGTCCGGAAAAAGGGTAAACTTATAGTGAAAGGACGACTGTTGATTTCCTTTAACAAGTTTGAATAGACAAGTACTTGGAGATATTTTCATATTTAGAGAGTTTGAAAAGGGCTTAAAAGAGAACTTCACGGTTTTGATTTTTTGTAATTTTCAAGAGCCCAAAAAAGTGATAAAAGTGTACTCAGAATCAAAATAATTCTTTTCACCGAAAAAATTGTATTCTACACAAAATCTTGAAAGATTAAACATACCTATTTCCAATAAGTAAAAACATCGAAAAATAACCTTTTAAAGTGAAAAATAAATAAAATATAATATTTTATTCATTCAAAAACTATAAAAAGGAGTTTAACAAAGTCATTTTTACCTTTTTTCTTCAAAGCAATAAATTGAGAACTTTTGGAAAAAAAAGTTCTAGAGTTGATAACGGGAGAATCAACCGCTCAAATCATGATTCGTCAGAACCAGGTAATCCACAACACTCTTCTCTTCATTTCTATCCAATTAAATTCTCTTTTTTGGCTTTAAATTCATTTTTTGAGGAGAAATTATGTTCAAAATTGCATTCTCAGGGGTCCGCAGGTCATGCGCGCGCTACCTACGGACCCCGATAATTTTCTGAAGGGAAAATTATCAGGTTAATGCAGTTTTTGTGTGGAGCCTGTGCGGACGTCCACACTATCTCTGCACAAAAACTGCGGAGGCATCGTGATCGGTTTAAAATTAATAAATTCTCTCAAAAATGGTTAAATTTTCCCACTCAAATAGTTCCTAACCTTCAAATGCATCCATTTGTAGACAATTCCACCATGTTAGAGTGTAGATAACATGAGCATTAAGATACAAACAATGAAGCCATGAATAATCCTCAAACAATGCGAGTGCTTAAAAATTATGGTTGATATAAGTTCAGAGTGATTCAAGGTATGAGAGCATATGTAGAGTTGATGACATGGTTAGTGAAAAAATGGGATGTTCAAGATCAGTGCTTTATCATTGGCGACCATCGGCTCAAAATCGAGCTCGAAGATATTTATTTTCTCACTAATTTATCCAAAAGAGGAGAAAACATATCCTTGTTTGGGGCTAGATAGGGTAGCCTACCCATTGCTAGTTACAAACAAGAGTTTTGCAGTGATGCAACATATCCAAAGGATAATAGCATAGACATAAAGACTATCTTGCGACTAGATCTCAAAGTGATTGCATTCACGGTAACCAAGTTGTGTGGGAGTTTGGCTCCACATGTAACCACTGAATCTCAAATGTATACCACGCTAGAGTGTTTCAGAGGCACCATTGTCAACTAGTGCAAAGGGGTATTGGCCAACATGAAAGGAAAAATAACCAGATAAAATATTCAAAGTTAAAAAACTTTGGTTATGGCACCATCTTGATTTCTTTTGCTTTGGAGATAATCCCACTTCTCTCCCCTCAGCTTATTCCAATAGATCGTGGGGAGCCTAGAGAACCTCAGATGGTACGTTGGGTTGCATTAATGGCCCGCCATGGTGGTGATGGAAGTTCAATGGTTCAGTTCACTCTCGCGTACTTTATGTGGTTGCAGAATCAAGTCTTCACAATTGAAGACTTCCCTTATACAGGTATAGATTTCAGAGGTGATCCTGAGATGTCCTTGCCTCTAGGGGCACAGTGGGACGAATCAGGTAAGTGAATCATTTTGATGTGTTTTAAAGTATAAATTTTATTTGTTTTTTATCATCCAATATTGATAACAAAATTTAAATGAAAATGTTGGTCCAAGATGACCAACTACACTCCGCCACTTTGAAATGTGGCAAGAAGAGCCTATAGTGCCACCACAGGATTAGGCAATAGAAATCCTAATTGATATGGAATACAACCTGGAGAGGTTAACCATATATATTCCCAAGACAGGGATAGAAGACATTCCTCTCCAGCTTTAGAGACATGTTTCGGGTGTACTAGGACAGTTTAGGAGATTCCTGCGCAAGGTGGTGCATGCCATAGTCTACTACCATGATCATCATCACAGATAGTGGATGATCATCGTGGATTGACATGTTTTTTTTTTATATCAATATCTATCAGATCATAAGGTGTTTGAACCTATGATCACATACGATGTAATATTTTTTGAAAACAAACCTATCTATGATATTACTACTTTCTCTGACTATATTGTTCAACATGTATCGAATGTTGTTTTGGTTTACTGTTTTAATGTTGCAAATTTCTATTTAGAACACGATTAGCTAATGCATTAGCCAATTTGTTTAAATTTCTTGAAATGTGTTGATATTCGATGTAATCAAACTATCTTTCCAAGAGACGAACCTTAAAAAATAATCTCAATAACACTTGATTTTTAATTGTGTATACTCTGTTTAAATGTAATACAATGAGTTATTAATCTAACCTTATGATCAAGCATCGAATACCAAATTAAATGGCATAAGATAATAACTCCACAACTGCTCTATATTCTGCAATATTTTGTTGTTTGACCAAGGCTTACCCCATGCATAGAAACTAAATCATCAGTGGGTGAATAGATAACCCAAGCTGTGGAAGAAATATTTTTTGTACTATGACAAGCACCATCAACAAAACCAATTTACGTTTGAAGGGATGTCGACATCTGCAATATCAAGAGTAATCAAGAGAAGGAGTGATAGTAGTAAAAACAAACTTAAACTAGGCACACTTATCTAATCTAAGGCACACTAACTAGAAAAATAACTAATATACAAGTGAGATCTTCACACAAGAATCAAGCATAATATCTCTTCAGATAAAGACCATTTCTTGGCTTATCTAAAGAGACCTCGTCATAATCCATCAATTCATAGGCCCCTTTGGAAAGCACTTGCTTGACAATATAAGGATCATGCCACATTGGTTCGAATTTCCTAGCTCCTAGCTTATCGTTAGCTTGATCATATACTAAGACTAGGTCACCTTTTGAAAAAACATGAGGTGTAATACTTCGAGCATATTAAGCTTTCACGCGTTTCTTATGAGCTTCGGCAGCTAATGCTCAGTGCGTCGAGTCTCATCTAATTGTGCTAAGTACAAAAAATGTTTTTCCTCTTTAGAGTTAGCTGGTAGTAACTCTGTGGCTAATTGGAGTGACAACATTTCGAATTCAATGGGTAACACAGGTTCTAAACTGTAAACCAGTTGAAAAGGAGTGAACCCTATAGAATTTTTTGTTGAGGTTCAGTATGCCCATAGTGCCGAAAAAAGCATGGTATGCCAATTCGATTTGTGAGTTTCGATAATCCGTTTGATCATGGTGGTTAAAAATTTCTTAACGGCTTCATCGTGGAGCAGGCCAAGTTGATCGGAAAGTTCATTCATCATTATATTTCGAAAATGAATCCCATGGTCTGTGATAATAGCTTGGGGTACACCAAAATGAGAAATCACATGATTGAATACGAACGTAGCTGAATTTTTTCCATCTGCCACTAATGTAGGCATCGCCTTGGCCCATTTGGTAAAGTAATCTACAACGAGAAAAATATACCCATGCCCCCCGACCGAGTGAGGGTTACATGTAATGAAATAAATGCCACATTTCAAAAATGGACCGACAACAATTATTGGGTGAAGAGGAGATGAAGGTGCATGCATATTTCGATCAAATATTTGGCAGTTGTGTCATTTTTGGACCGCAATATTAAAATATTTGAACAATGACGACCAAAAATAACCAACATGCAATATCTTTTTGGTTGTGGCATATCGAGACATATGATCACCACATGCTCCAAAGTGGAAGTCATTCAAAATCATTTCAGCCTCTTTGTGAGGGATACAACATCGAAAAATAGAATCTGCACCACAACGATAAAGTGTGTCCCCAAAAATATTGTATTGCTGAGATTGATAATGAATTCTCTATCAATTTGAACGTGAAATCTCAGGGTGAAAGGTTTGGGTTTGAATATAAATGATGATATCTCCATACCATGGATCTAATGTACTGATAAGAAACTGAGATTCATTTGCAATGGGATGCTCTACCATGATTTCTATCTCAGTATTGGGAAAGTCACACATAATTTCTGAAAACACCAGTGATTTCTTTGATTTAGATTTCTCGAATTCCAAATCAAAATCTTTTAGGATAACAATCCATTTAGAGTATTTTCCCCTGAGTAATATTTTTTTTAGAATATACATCATCGGGTTGCAATTAGATATCACAGTTGTCTTTCCTAACAAGATGTAATGACATAATATTTGGACAAATTGAACTACTGCCAAGGACAATTTCTCCACATGCGAATATTTAATTTTGGTTAGATTTAGATTCTGACTTAGATAGTAAATCACATGCTCATTGTGAAATTCATCCTCTTGAACTAGAACCATTCCAATGGAGGAATTAGAGGCTGATAGGTATAAAAAGTAGTCTTGGTTTTAATTGGGTGGATGCAATAATGGTGCATGGGTTAACATGTGTTTTAAAGCATCCAAATATCGATCAGAAATCTCATCCCAAATAAAAGGAACATTATGTTTCAACAACCAGGTAAAACCTTTTGTTAACTGAGCATAGTTATGGATAAATTGACGCAGAAACTTTTCTTTCCCTTGCAAACTTTGGAGTTGGCGAGGTGTGGAAGGAGGAGGTAAATTTATGATGGCCTCAACCTTTGAGGGGTCAAAAATTCTAGCCTTCAAAATAACGAAGCCTAGTAATCGTCCAGATTGCACACAAAAAACACATTTGTGCAGATCCAAACGAATCTTGTAATGCCTACATATCATAAAAATTGCTCTTAAGTGAGTAGGATGATCGTTCCTATGCAATGAGTGAGTAGGTAAATCATCCAGATAAGGTTGTACAATATGTTTGATGTCATGAAAAGCATAAGATGTCGCCCTTTGAAAAGTTGCACCATCATTTTTTAATCCGAAAGGCAGTTTGCAATAAGAAAATGTTCCCCAAGGACATATGAACGTTGTTTTTGGTTGATCAGTAGGGAGTATTTCGATTTGATTATATCTGGAAAATCCATCCATAAATGAAAACATTTCTTTTCCAACACAATCATCAATGATTTGATCGATATAGGGGGTATGATAATTGTCTTGGACACGCTTTATTAATATCCCTATAATCGACAAATACTCATATAGTCCCTTGTTTCTTGGTAACGAGAACTATATTATATAACCAATATGCTAATGGGATTGGATAAATAAATTCTGCTCGTAGTAGTTTTTCAACTTCATCTTTAATAGCAGCAACTTTTCATGGATGTATCGGATGTAATCGTTGTCTAATAGGCTTTGCATCTGGGTATGCATTTATTTCATGAATGACAATATTTGGATCAATTCCTGGAATCTCTTCATAATACCAGGAACATATGTCTCAGAATACTTGAAATAGGACTTTATATGTATTAATTTCATCAATCGTATAGGAAGCACCTATATGAACGTTTTCAACAACTCCAGGTTTAGCTGATAATATGTCAAAAGGAACAGTTGTAGAAATGTTTCCCAAATTAATCTCAGAATCCGATCCGAATTTGTAATCGATATGGGATTATATGGTTCCTTGACATAATAAATTGTAAAAATAGACGAAAAGTAATTTTCAAACCTATCAAGGTTAGGTAAAAATGAAGATCTATGATGTAGATCATCCCAAGGAAATTCATCCATAGAAAAAAATTCTCAAATACTTTCATCAGTATGAAACACTTGTTGAAAAGGATCAGAAATTGATGTCAAGGTTGAGCTTGATAGTGAAGAAGGTTCTTCGGTGATCACATTAATTGGATCAAAATTAGTCGATAGTGTGTTATAAAAATACTGTACTACTTCATATGCCATCTAAAAAGGACTCAAAGTCATCTCGCCATTGAAAGAATCCATTTTTGACTCTGAAGGCACTATCCAAGTGTCATCGAATGGAATAGTGCTTGATGAAATCATATTGATGTTGGCAATGGTACGTGGAATGTTGGGTGGAGGCATAGAGAAATTTCCCATCAAAGCAGAGTCCTTTACTAAACCTACTCCAACATCTTCAAATGGGCTAGTCAATTTTCCAACATGTTGGATACTATCTGTAGAAGCTGGGTCGGATGAATAATATGACAGCTGATCGATATTTGCAATATTTACTCTATGAGGAAACATGATTAACCAAAAGACGGATGATACGACAACATCCATGGCATAAGACCAACTTCGACCCAAAATAAGGTTATAATATAGAGGGGCATCAACTACTTCCACATCTAGATTAACATTTTTTCCTTCTACTTCTATAGGTAGATCTTATAAAATTCCAAACGGATGGAATCCTCTTCCATCAAAAGCTTTAAAGATTTTCAAAGATTGGTTGAGTGTCAGAGAACCAAGAGTTTTCCAAAAATTTAATGACATTATGCACGTGGATGCCCCCTCATCAATTACAGTGCAAAAAACTCGTATGTTTTTTTACTAATACTGGAATCTGAAAAGCCATCTGATGAGGGAGTATCGATGTAAATGTTTATAAATAGAAGACCATTAGGTTAGAATCCTGGCAATCTATAGCTCCAATAGTTGATAAAAGTAATTTCCTCTATGTTGGACATGATTTTATCACTTCTAAGGCCGACATTGCTGAATGGAAAATCTCCAATTCTTCAACAATGTTGTAGTTCTGAGAAGCTCTCGCATGTGGATTGAAAGCTGATTTCCAAAGTACACCTTTAGTGGGTGGTTTAATTACTAGATCAAGATTAGGTTTCTCGATATGAAGTGGATTAGAAACTGAAGGAGATGTAGCTAGTGTTGAATTAAAATTATTGATCTCTTTACCAGTTACAGGATTTTTACTTCCATAGTCTTGCGATTGCATCACAACTGTTAGAAAATTATATATTATGGAGCAATGCAACACATAAAATATGCAAAAAATACAAGCACACAAAACATATAAAACTAGAGAGACACAGATATATGTGGTTCACCCAGTTTGGGCTACGTCCACCCCAAATAGCTAGTCCTTCCTTTCTATTATCCAGAAAAAAATGAAGAGACAAAACCTACAACAGATCCGCTATAAAATCCTTTGTTCTCTCTCACGACCTCCCTATCTATTTTTCATTCTGAGAATACACACATAATCCACAGCTGCAATACAATACCCTCATATATACAAGGGGGTTTCCTTCTAGGCCAAAAAACCCTAAATTAAACATAACTTCTACCGTCATATCATATGCCTATGAATGGCCCAGATTGACTAGAAATTATTATACTTTTACAAGGAAATTTTACATCTATTTTTAGCTTCGGGGGCGCTACCCCCGAAACACCCGCCAAGGGGGGGCTCCGAAAAGCGTTTCCGGCCCCCCCTAGACCCCCCATGACAGGGATTAATTATGGGCGACGTTGCTGCCCCTTTTAAGGTATAGGAGTCCAATGCTGTGATACAAAGTAAACAAGATAATCATGCTCCACACCCAACAATCTCCCACTTGGAGACTAATTGTAGCAACTCCACCGCTTCTTCTTTTGTTAGAAAATGACTCCTCTTTGGACATGGCTGTTCCTCATCTTCATCATCATCGTTGAAGACCAATTGAAACTGAGCACATTCTCCGTATCTACCTGGTTACAAATTTTGTTAGCATATCTGCAGGATTCTGGCTAGTGTGTATCTTTTCTAGCTTCAACTCTCCATCTTCCAATACTGACCGTATGAAATGGTACTTGAGACATATGTGTTTAGTCCTGGAATGAAATCCTAAGTTCTTTTCAAGATGAATGGCACTTTGGCTATCACTGTATAACGTGCCCATATCATGCTTCTTACCCAATTCATCCATAAACCTTTGTAACCAAATTATTTATTTACTAGCCTCTGTAGCAGCAACATACTCGACTTCTGTTGTTGAAAGTGCAACAACACTTTGGATTTTTGAAACCCAACTGACAGTTGTTCCAGCTACAGTAAATACATATCTTGTAGTGATCCTCCTATTATCTCTATCACCTGCCATATCTGCATCAACATATCCTTGCAGAGAAATGTTTGAACCGCCAAAGCATAATGCTTTATTTGTGGTACCTCTCAAATATCTGAGAATCCATTTTACTGCCATCCAATGTGTTAGAAAATTAAATATTACAGAGCAATGAAACACATAAAATATGCAGAAAATACAAGCACACAAAACACATAAAACCAGAGAGACACAGATATACGTGGTTCACCCAGTTTGGGCTACGTCCACCCCGAACAGCCAGTCCTTCCTTTATATTATCCAAAAAAATGAAGAGACAAAACCTACAGCAGATCCGCTATAATATCCTTTGTTCTCTCTCACATTCTCCCTCTCTGTTTTTCGCTCCGAGAATACACACCTCATACACAGCCGCAATACAATGCCCCCATATATACAAGGGGGTTGCCTTCTAGGGCAAAAAAACCCTAATCTAAACATAAATTCTACCGTCAGATCATTTGCCTAATGAACGGCCCAGATTGACTAGAAATTACTATACGTTTACAAGGAAATTTTACATCTGTTTTTAGCTTCGGGGGCGCTGCCCCCGAACCCCTGCCAGGGGGGGGCTCCGAAAAGCGCTGCCCCCCCCCCCTGGACCCCCCACGGCAGCGATTAAATTTCGGGCGGCGTTGCCGCCCCTTTTAAGGTACATGGGTCCAATGCTGTGATACAAAGTAAACAAGATAATCAGGCTCCACACCCAACATCACCAAACAATCTCCCCACTTGGGATCGATTGTAGCACCCATCGTCGCTCATTTGGCCGGACAATGACTCCTCTTTGACCCGCCGTTTTCATCTTCATTGTCATTTTTGAAGACCACCCTGAAAACTGAGCATGTTCTCAGTTTCTCCCTGGTTACAACTTTTGTTAGCATATCTGCAGGATTCTGGCTAGTGTGTATCTTTTCCAGCTTCAATCTTCCAATACTGACCGTATGAAATGGTACTTGAGATGTATGTGTTTAGTCCTGGAATGAAATGTTGAGTTCTTTGCAAGATGAATAGCACTTTGGCTATCACTATATAGTGTGCCCATATCATGCTTCTTACCCAATTCATCCATAAACCTTTGTAACCAAATCATTTCTTTACTAGCCTCTGTAGCAGCAACATACTCGACTTCTATTGTTGAAAGTGCAACAACACTTTGGATTTTTGAAACCCAACTGACAGTTGTTCCACCTACAATAAATACATATCCTGTAGTGCTCCTCCTGTTATCTCTGTCACCTGCCATATCTGCATCAACATATCCCTGTAGAGCAATGTTTGAACCACCAAAGCATTATGCTTGATTTGTGGTACCTCTCAAATATCTGAGAATCCATTTTACTGCCATCCAATGTTCTTTTCCTGGATTGTTCATATACCTGCTTACAACTCCCACTGCATGTGCAATATCAGGCCTTGTGCAGACCATTGCATACATTAAACTTCCAACTGCAGATGCATATGGAACTTTAGACATATAATCCATGTCTTCTTGGGTCTTTGGGAACATCTCCTTACTAAGTTTGAAATGGCTAGCAAAAGGTGTACTAACAGGTTTTGCATTGTGCATATTAAATCTTTTCAACACCTTTTCTATGTACTCATTCTGAGACAGTGTTAATTTGTGATTTTCCTGTCTCTAGTTATCCTCATACCAAGGATTTGTTTTGCAGCTCCCAAATCCTTCATTGCAAATGAATTTGCCAATTTTCTTTTGAGCACATTTATTTCCTGCATGTTAGACCCTACAACAAGCATGTCATCTACATACAATAACAATATAATATAGCTTCCATCATTTTTCCTTTTCAGATAAACACAATGATCAGAGTGACATCTAGTATAACCTTGTTCAGACATAAACTTGTCAAATTTTAGATACCACTGCCTTGGAGCCTGTTTTAAGCCATACAAGCTCTTCTTTAACTTGCACACCAATTTTTCTTTCCCTTTTACCTCATATCCTTCTGGTTGCTACATGTATATCTCTTCCTCCAAATCTCCATGGAGAAATGTTGTCTTTACATCTAACTGTTCAAGATGTAAATCTTCCGCTGCTACAAGACTTAAAATAGTTCCGATTGAATTCATTTTAACAACAGGAGAAAATATTTCATCAAAATCAATACCTTTCTTCTGTGCAAACCCCTTCACCACAAGTCTAGCTTTGTACCTCTGTTTTCCTCCATCTTCTTCCTTCAGCCTGTAAACCCATTTATTCTGCAATGCAGTTTTACCTGCAGGCAACTTGACTAAGTCTCAAGTCTGGTTATGCATTAAGGAGTCCATCTCTTCTTCCATGGCTAGCTCCCACTTCTTCCTGCTTTCAACCTGCATTGCTTCTTCATAACATTCAGGTTCACCAGAATCAGTCAATAATAAATAATATAATGAAGGAGAGTATCGTTCAGGCGGTCTACTTATCCTGGTAGATCTTCTAACACCACTTTCAGGTGTTTGAGGTGCCTGTTGCTGTTGTGGTAGTTGTTGTTGCTGTGGTTGTTGATTATTATTATTTTCAGGCACCTTTACTTTTTCAGTTATCTCATCAAGAACCGTGTATTCCTTGCTTTCTTTTTCCTATTTCTTTTCCTGCAACTGATTCTTATACAAGACCTTTTCATTGAATATTACATCTTTGCTCCTAATGATTTTGTGATTTTCATAATCATATAAGCGATAAACAAAATCATTAGCACCATATCCAATAAAGGTACATTTCTTTGATTTTTCCTCAAGCTTTGTTTTGTTTTCTTTATTAATATGGACAAAGGCCTCACAACCAAAAGGCTTTAAAAAAGAGTAGTTTACCTTTTTACCTGTCCATGCTTCCTCTGTAATACCACCATCCAAGGAACTTGAAGGCCCTCTGTTTATTAGATAAACAGCAGTATCTACAGCATCTGCCCAAAATTGTAAAGGCAATCCTGCATGCAATCTCATGCACCTTGCACGCTCCATGATTGTTCTGTTCATCCTTTCTGACACACCATTTTCTTGTGGTGTTCTTGGAGCTGTCTTCTCTCTGTGTATTCCATTTTCTGAACAGTACCTATCAAACTCTTTGCTGCAATATTCACCTCCATTGTCTGATCTCAAACACTTCAACTTCTTTCCTGTCTCAATCTCAACCAAAGCTTTCCATTTCTTGAAAGTATCAAATACATCAGATTTATTCTGAATACAATAAATCCATGTTTTCTAGTTGCATCATCAATAAAAGTAACATAATAACGAGAGCCACCGAGAGATGATACCTGAGCAGGTCCCCATACATCTGTATGCACAAGCTCCAATTTTCCGCTCTTCTTTTCTTTCCCAACTCTGAGAAATCTGACTCTCTTCTGTTTTCCATAAATGCAATTCTCACAGAAATCCAAATCAACATTCTTCAAACCTAGCAACAAATTTCTTGAGTGGAGAATCTTCATTCCCTTCTCACTCATGTGTCCGAGCCTATGATGCCATAATGCTGCATCTGCTCCTTTGGAAGTTAAAGCATTAACAGAGTTAGAAATACCATTTCATAAATACAATGTACCAACCTTTTCACCTTTTGCTATTACCAGGGCTCCTTTGGTGACCTTCCAAGTTTTATCTGTGAAAGTTGTCACACAACCTTCACCGCCTAACTGCCCTGTTGAAATCGGATTTTTCTTCAAATCTGGAACATGCCTTACCTCCTTTAGTAGCCATTGGTTTCCATTCTGTTGTTTTACAAGAACTTTACCCATTCCAACAATTTTACAGGGTTTATCATCACCCAAACGAACTTGTTCAAAATCTCCTTGGACATAGTCATGAAAATATTTCTTATCAGGTGTGGCATGGAATGAAGCCCCTGAATCTACAACCCAAGAATTAGTAACATTTTCGAAAGAAAGAATCAAAGCATCTTGTAACACATCACTTGTCACATTTGCTTCATGATTGTTTTCTTGCTGTGTGTCTCCTTCTTTTCCCTTCTGAGATCTACAGTCTTTCTTTAGGTGTCCTTTCTTTCCGCAATTCCAGCACACTATCCCCGATCTGGACTTGGATCTGCCTTTCCTTGATTTACTGCGATATCCCGAACTCTTTCCTCTTTCCATTCTTCTTCCCCTAGACTCTGCACTCAAAGCATTACCTGATGTCTCACCGGAGCTTTTCCGTCGCATTTCCTCGCTAAGGATAGCACCAACAACATCATCAAACTTTAAAGTACTAGATCCAGAGACAGAGTTACTAATGGCCATTACTAAACCATTCCAACTCTCTGGAAATGAGCACAAGAATAATAGAGCTCTAACTTCATCATCAAAGTTTACCCCTACAGAACTTAGCTGACTGGTAACTGTATTAAATTGATTTAAATGGTCTGCGATAGATCCACCTTCTGACATCTTCATATTAAATAGTCGTTTCATAAGAAATACCTTGTTTGAGGCCGAGGGCTTTTCATACAGTTTCGCCAACGTCTGCATCAAACCCTCTGTTGTTGTTTCCTTCGAAATATTGAAGGCGACTGACGCCGCAAGACACAACCGTACTGTTCCGAGTGCCTTTCTATCGAGAATTTTCCATTCCGCGTCTGTCATGGTCGCCGGCTTCTTTGTTTTTCCGCTCAATGGTAGGTACAGATCTTTCTGATACAGATAATCTTCCATCTGCATCTTCCACAGCGCAAAGTTTTGGCCGTTAAATTTCTCGACCCTAAACTTACCATCGTCCGCCATTGCTCCCACTCGAACCAAGAACCCTTTTTTCCTGCGAGTTTATCAGCCAAATATACCTTCGGCTCTGATACCAGTTTATCAGCCAAATATACCTTCGGCTCTGATACCGGTTATTAGAAAATTATATATTATGGAGAAATGCAACACATAAAATATACGGAAAATACAAGCACACAAAACACATAAAACCAGAGAGACACAGATATACGTGGTTCACCCAGTTTGGGCTACGTCCACCCCGAACAGCCAGTCCTTCCTTTTTATTATCCAACAAAAATGAAGAGACACAACCTACAACAGATCCATTGTAATATCCTTTGTTCTCTCTCACGGTCTCCCTACCTATGAATACACATAAAATCATAGCCGCAATACAATACCCTCATACAAGCGAGGGGTTGCCTTCTAAGGCAAAAATCCCTAAAATAAACATAACTTCTACCATCAGATCATCTACCAAATGAACGACCCAGACTGAATATAAATTACTATACTTTTACAAGGCAATTTTACATCTGTTTTTAGCCAGGCGCGCCCAGGTATGACGGGGAGCTCCGCTTGCCTTCCTAGACCCCCCACGGCAGCGATTAAATTTCGGGCGGCGTTGCCGCCCCTTTTAAGGTACAGGGGTCCAACGCTGTGATACAAAGTAAACAAGATAATCAGGCTCCACACCCAACACAATGTTATTTTCCTGGATTATTCATCTACCTACATACAAATCCCACTACATGTGCAATATCAGGCCTTATGCAGACCATTGCATACATTAAGCTTCCAACTGTTGATGCATATGGAACTTTAGACATGTAATACATGTCTTCTTGGGTCTTGGGGCACATTTCCTTACTAAGTTTGAAATGGCTAGCAAAAGGTGTACTAACTAGTTTAGCATTCTGCATATTAAATATTTTCAACACCTTTTATATGTGCTCATTCTGAGACAGTGTTAATTTGCGATTTTTCCTATCTCTAGCTATCCTCATACCAAGGATTTTTTTTACAGCTCCCAAATCCTTCATTGCAAATGAGTTTGCCAATTTTCTTTTGAGCACATTTATTTCCTACATGTTAGAACCTGCAACAAGCATGTCATCAACATACAATAACAATATAATATAGCTACCATCATTTTGCCTTTTTAGATAAACACAATGATCAGAGTGACATCTAGTATAACCTTGTTCAGACATAAACTTGTCAAATTTTAGATACCATTGCTTTGGAGCCTGTTTTAAGCCATACAAGCTCTTCTTTAGCCTGCACACTAATTTTTCTTTCCCTTTGACCTCATATCCTTTTGGTTGGTCCATATAGATCTCTTCCTCTAGATCTCCATGGAGAAATGTTGTCTTTACATCTAACTGTTCAAGATGTAAATCTTTCGCTGCTACAAGACTTAAAATAGTTCTGATTGAATTCATTTTAACAACAGGAGAAAATATTTCATCAAAATCAATACCTTTCTTCTGTGCAAACCCCTTCACCATAAGTCTAGCTTTGTACCTCTGTTTTCCTCCATCTTCTTCCTTCAGCATGTAAACCCATTTATTCTGCAATGTAGTTTTACCTGCAGGCAACCTGACTAAGTCCCAATTCTAGTTATGCCTTAAGGAGTCCATCTCTTCTTCCATGGCTAGCACCCACTTCTTCTTGCTTTCAACCTGCATTGCTTCTTCATAACATTCAGGTTCACCATAATTAGTCAACAATAAATAATATAATGAAGGAGAGTATTGTTCAGGGGGTCTACTTATCCTGGTAGATCTTCTAACACCACTTTCAGGTGTCTGAGGTGCCTGTTGCTGTTGTGGTGGTTGCTTCTATGGTTGTTGATTATTATTATTTTCAGGCATCTTTATTTTTTCAGTTATCTCATCAAGAACCATGTATTCCTTGCTTTCTTTTTCCTAGTTCTTTTCCTGCAACTGATTCTTATATAAGACCTTTTCATTGAATATTACATCTCTACTCCTAATGATTTTGTGATTTTCATAATCATATAAGCGATATCCAAAATCATTACCACCATATGCAATAAAGGTACATTTCTTTGATTTTTCCTCAAGATTTGTTCTATTTTCTTTATTAATATGGACAAAGGCCTCACAGCCAAAAGGCTTTAAAAAAGAGTATTTTACCTTTTTACTTGTCCATGCTTCCTCTAGAATACTACCATCCAAGGAACTTGAAGGCCCTATGTTTATTATATAAACAACAGTATCTACAACATCTGCCCAAAATTATCAAGGCAATCCTGCATGCAATCCCATGCACCTTGCACGCTCCATGATTTTTTTGTTCTTTCTTTCTGACACACCATTTTCTTGTGGTGTTCTTGGAACTGTCTTCTCTCTGTGAATTCCACGCTCTAAATAGTACCTATCAAACTCTTTCCTGCAATATTCACCTCCATTTTCTGATCTGAGACACTTCAACTTCTTTCCTGTCTCAATCTCAACCAAAGCTTTCCATTTCTTGAAAGTATCAAATACATCAAATTTATTATAAATATAATAAATCCATGTTTTTCTAGTTGCATCATCAATAAAAGTAACATAATAACGAGAGCTGAGAGATGATACCCGAGCAGGTCCCCATACATTTGTATGCACAAGATCTAATTTTTCGCTCTTCTTTTCTTTCCCAACTCTGAGAAATCTGACTCTCTTTTGTTTTCCATAAATGCAATTTTCACAGAAATCCAAATCAACATTCTTCAAACCTGGCAACAAATTTCTTGAGTGAAGAATCTTCATTCCCTTCTCACTCATGTGTCTGAGCCTATGATGCCATAATCCTACATTTGCTCCTTTAGAAGTTAAAGCATTAACAGATTGAGAAATACCATTGCATAAATACAATGTACCAACCTTTTCACCTTTTTCTATTACCAGCGCTCCTTTGGTGACCTTCCAAGTTTTATCTGTGAAAGTTGTCACACAACCTTCACTACCTAACTGCCCTGTTGAAATTAGATTTTTCTTCAAATATAGAATATGACTTACCTCCTTTAGTAGCCATTGGTTTCCATTCTGTTGTTTTACAAGAACTTTACCCATTCCAACAATTTTATAGGGTTTATCATCACCCAAACAAACTTGTCCAAAATCTCCTTGAACATAGTCATGAAAATATTTCTTATCAGGTGTGGCATGGAATGAAGCCCCTGAATCTACAACCCAAGAATCAGTAACATTTTCGAAAGAAAGAATCAAAGCATATTGTAACACATCACCTGTCACATTTGCTTCATGATTTTTTTCTTGCTGTGCATCTCCTTATTTTCCCTTTCAAGATCTACAATATTTCTTTAGGTGTCCTCTCTTTCCACATTTCCAGCACACTATCCTTGATCTGGACTTGGATCTGCCTTTCCTTGATTTACTGTGATAACTTGAGCTCTTTCCTCTGTCCATTCTTCTTCCCCTAGACTTTGCACTCAAAGCATTACCCGATGTCTCACCAGAGCTTTTCCGTCACATTTCCTTGCTAAGGATAGCACCGACAACATCATCAAAATTTAAAGTACTAGATCCAGAGACAAAGTTACTAATGGCCATAACTAAACCATTCCAGCTTTCTAGTAATGAACACAGAAATAACAGAGCTCTAACTTCATCATCAAATTTTACCCCGACAGAACTTAACTGACTGATAATTGTATTAAAATCATTTAAATGGTCAGCAACAGATCCACCTTCCGACATCTTCATATTAAATAATCGTTTCATAAGAAATACCTTGTTTGAGGCTGAGGATTTTTCATATAGTTTCACCAATGTCTCCATCAAACGCTCTGTTGTTGTGTCCTTCGAAATATTAAAGGCAACTGACGCTGCAAAGCAAAACCGTAATGTTCTGAGTGCATTTCTATCGAGAATGTTCCATTCCACGTCTGTCATGGCTGCTGGCTTCTTCTTTTTTCCACTCAATGGTAGGTACATATATTTCTGATACAAATAATATTCCATCTGCATCTTCCACAACGAGAAGTTTTGGCTGTTAAATTTCTCGAACCTAAACTTACCATCTTCTGCCATTGCTCCCACTCGAACCAGGAACCCTTCTTTCCTACGATTTTATCAGCCAAATAGACCTTCGGCTCTGATACCAGTTGTTAGAAAATGACATATTATGGAGCAATGCAACACATAAAATATGCGAAAAATACAAGCACACAAAACACACAAAACCAGAGAGACACAGATATACGTCGTTCACCCAGTTTGGGCTACGTCCACCCCGAATAACCAGTCCTTCCTTTCTATTATCTAGAAAAAAATGAAGAGACAAAACCTGCATCAGATCTGCTGTAATATCCTCTTTTCTCTCTCACAGTCTCCCTATCTATTTCTCATTCTGAGAATACACACATAATCCATAGCCGCAACACAATACCCTCATATATACAAGGGGGTTGCCTTCTAGGGCAAAAAACCCTAAACTAAACATAACTTCTACCATTAGATCATCCGCCTTTGAACGGCCCAGATTGACTAGAAATTATTATACTTTTACAAGGCAATTTTACATCTGTTTTTAGCTTCAAGGGCGCTGTCGCCCCCCCTCGACCCCCCACGACAGCGATTAATTATGGGTGGCGTTGCCGCTCCTTTTAAGGTGCAGGGGTCCAATGCTGTGATACAAAGTAAAAAAGATAATCAGGCTCCACACCTAACAACAACCATAACCTCAGACATCATTAAAATATTTTTTGATGAATGTGAAGAAGATCCTATCATTTTTCTATCTTGAGTAGGAAAAGGATCCTTCAAGACAACAAGTGTGGGTGAACAATTGATGAATTTAGACACCTCAGACCGATGCTGGCATTCTTTTAGTAAATTGATCCTCATCACAGATAAGACAAGGATAATGATGTTTTCATTTATCATCAGATGGTTCAGTTTTTTCGGTTTTCTCTTTGGGAGACGAAGTCTGTTTGTTTTTATTCTTTCCTTTATTCTTATTACCAATTTTAGATTTAGATATAGATGAATCTATAATGTGAATGTTGGCAGAATTTTCAAGGGAAGAATCTCCTTTCGGTGAATCTGGTAAATTTATGATAGGAGAAGTAGTTTTTGAAGACTTCTTCTTACTCTTATTTGCGCTAACTAAACCAATTACACTGTCTATAGCATGAGATCTTAAAGGAGTTGTAGTTATTTGACCAGGATGTGGTAAATCCAGAATTTTTTTGTATAAGGTACCAGACTGTGTATATACAAGGTCTAAGTACTGAGCTTGAGCAATGAACTATTCTTCCGTAACAACCCATCCCTTAGCCACATCTTCAGTGATCTTTGGAAGCAATAATTTGATGAACCATTCTGCCAAGATCCGATCTAGAATAAAGAATTTCATTAAATGTCTTCTATGTCTCCATTCATGTATGTGATCTGATATGTACGTAAACGTAGATTTTTTTAATGAAGTCAAGAATTCTGTGCCATTGTCGTATCTGACTGGAAACTGAAAGTGGGTTAAGAAAGTTGTTTCTAATGCATTGAAATTGTTGAATGATCCACGTGGTAGTTCAATATACCATTTTGCAGCTAAAACTATCAGTGTTATATGAAACTATCATAATTGAATGGAATCATCAATCAAAGAGTTGGACGCACACCAGAGGTGGTAAGTCATGACATGGTTTGAAGGGTCCTCTCCTAATTTACCTTAGAACTTAAGAATATCACTTGGAAACTTATTTGGCATTGACAGCCAATATGGAAGATAATAGATCAAATCATTTGTTAAGCGTGAAAAATCAGGTAAATCCAAAGTTGCTATGAATGGAAATCGACGGTTAGGGTCCTACTGAGCAAATTGATAACCTTGAGGAACTATACCAGTACCAAGAGGAGGATATCTAGGATATCCTCGAATAGCCTATGCATTTGGGATTGGAATGCCTCCTGGATATCCAGGATTAACTGGACCATATTGGGGTTGATTTGGTCTCTGATACGTGTACCCAAGGTACGGTTGATGCTGGTATACTAGATTTTGTGCTACAGGTGCATATTGATATTTCCCTTGATACGGTTGATAAACAAACTAAGGTTGGATTGTTACAATTGTACTTGTACCAGGTTGTCCCCTACACATCTGAACAGTAGGTCCAGGTTTTTGGGAAATGACTACAGTGATTTGTTGTGATATTTGAGGGGCTACAGAAATAGTGGCTGTAGAAATTCCAAGGATAGGTGTGGTAGCTTGAACAGAAGTTGGTGTAGTATTTTGAGTTGGAGTCATAGGTGTACTCGGACCAGGCTGCTGAACAGTACTAGGTGTAGATACTTGTGGTATAACTTGAGGCATAGGTTGGACATGTTGATGGATTTGACTCTAACCAATTGGCTGAGCAGGTTGATTATAGGGTACTTGCACGTTAGGTTGCAAATTCTGTTGAACTTGTGATGGATCCCACACTGTGTTTACTCCAGCATATGGAGGTCCCATTAAAAGTTGTGTTGCATAAGATGGACAATAAACATGTTGATAATTTGGAATGTATGTTTGATAGTTGGTGTTAGTCATCAGTATTTTTCATTTGTTGGTGATGACTAATTGTAATCGCCAAGTTTTCCAACAGCCGATCTAAAAATTTGTCAAAATTTCCAGCTAGGAAAACACCCATAAATTTTTTTTTCCCTCCTACCTTCAGTACGCCCATGATGAGATGAAACCTCATTATAAAATCCTACCTTGCCTCAGCCATACTAGTCTTCCCATCAACTCTAAAAGGACAATCCAAATCTTTTCAAATAGTCTCCCCTAAGTTAGGAAGTGGCGCTTTAAGGTGTTTCTCCCTTGGAAAACTACCCAAGAGCCGAAAACCTCCATCTGCTACAAAACATTCATAACATACCTCCCACTCTGCTAATAAAGTTGATTATAGCCCTAGGTCATGCCACTAATACACCCTTAAGTCTCAACAATAAATAGACCATAATCTCAAGCTGATTTTAGGTTTTTTACAGTGTTTGATGGATCTTTCAAGGACAGAAACATACCAGTATCTCAGAAGACAATTTTGAGCTCCACATGAGAAGACAGCTGCTTCTCAAAGTGATCTTGAGCCTGAGATGCAGCTACAGAGCAAAGAGTTTTTCATCAAGCTCATGCGAGCACATTCAAGGCCTGAAAGGACAGTTAAAGGAAAAACAACACTGTCAAGGGGATGATGATATGAAATGGCTAAGAAACTCCTTCATCTATAAGAAGAGGGCGATGGCAAAAGTTTTACTTCAAGAGTTTCAACTTACTGTAAGACATATTTGTTTGTAATAAATAGTGAGATAGTGACTAGGGTTTTCTGAAGTAAAGTGATGATTGAAGGCAGGATTTTTCAAATTTTGTTTGCCTGATATCATGTACAAGAGAAACCCCTGTCAAGCATGCTCATCAAACATTCTTCAGCAGATTAAGATAGAGGATTGAAAGTGCCTCCTTCAATCATAAGCAGAAGGCCAGGGCATTGACTGTTTTCAAGGTTTGATTGACCAAAGATGAGTGGTAAGAACAATAAGGAATAGCTGAAACAGAGAAACAAGGTAAGAGACCAAGAATGAAAGCAGGGGTACCACTGCAATCCAATGGGTCAAAACTTGTTTCTTAACAAGGTCTCTTTCAAAAGACAATCTGCAGCTCAAAACAAAACCAAATTGAAGAGTGGTTGATGAGATGGGTCATTGCACAGGAAAAGTACATGATAATGATTATGTTTCAAAGGACACTGATCTCCCTGCTCATAAGAGAATTCCTTCAAATATCTCATCACAGTAAGGCAAAGTACATTTGGTTTTCCAAAGAAAGTCTGCTCCTATAACAAAGGACCAAAGATACCTTGCTGGTATTTGTTGAACAGAGGAAAGGTTTTAGAAAAGCACCCTTCTTAGGTAGAGGATGATTAAACCTAAGATCAATGCAACTTCATTTTTTCATCTACAGTCAAGCAGCACCTTCCATCTAATTCAATTTACACTGTAGACAATACTATACTCATAACATCCAGAGCAAAAATGTTATTTTAGGTTGCAAAAGGAAGAAAGTGGCCTCCTTCAAAATGTCAAAGGCAAACCCCTGCAACACACAATATCCTCTACAGGTGTCCTCTTTTCAAATGAAAAAAAAAATAGGTGATGATGATGTTCAGAGGTTTTTCTCTTTCTATTCATAAATACTTTTTCCAACTAATCAAAAAGTGACAGCAAATGAACAATGCAAAGGACAGAGGTTAAGGAGCGCCCGGGCAGTTTGTTTCAAAATTATTTTCTGACCAAAAAGAGATGAAATTTACAAAATTTAGAGAGTTTTTTTTCCCTCATAGGTTCAAGAAGAAAAAACTCCTTCAGTTTCTACACAAGTATCATGGTTTGTGAGAAATGTGAAAAATGCAGATGTCACGGGAGAATTTCTGCACCAGGATTCATTATTTTGACCAGTGATGGGACAGTCAGATTTTGAACAACCAAATTGACTCCAAATGAAAAAATTAAAATTTTTCTAGAAATTATACTTCCATATCTTTCCAACGAGCCATCTCAGGCCCAATTTCGACATCGGGAAGGCATCCAAAAGTGGCTTACAAACAACACTATGCATTTCTGCACCAGGATTCACCAGTTTTGACCAATGTTGGGAGAGTGAATTTTTGAATAACAAAATTGACTCCAAATGAAAACATTCAATTTTTTCTAGAAATTATACTTCCACAACATTCCAACGAGCCATCTCGCGCCCAATTCCAACACCGGGAAGGCCTTCAAAATGGGCTGCAAAGTTGCGCGATGCATTTGAAAAGCTGTGCGACGCGTTCAGGGAGAAAGTTTCCAAAAGGATGTATTGATGCGCAGCGTGCCTATAGCAGTGTGCGGCGCGCCTATAGCATCAGTGAAAAACTCACCAAAAAACCTTAAAAAACTCATTCAAAGTGTCTCCAACTCTCAAGAAAATATTGGCATCATGTTTTGAGGTACTGTGTCTTGCTCCCCCTTAAATTCAAGATTGCTAGATGGTGTTTGGGGCAGAGGAAGTCTGGTTTGAAACGAGATATGTTAAGTGACTGTTTTGAAAGAGGGATAAGGTGCTTGATTTAAAATTTGAGCTTAAAATAACTATGTTTTCCCAGCAGTAAGCTTAACCAAATGATGTTTTCCTATTAATGATTCAAAACCTCACAAACTGACCTCAAACAATATTGGAAGAAGAAACATAGGGTTTTGAAACGTGCAACTGTGGTCCTATGTTTAAAACAGTAGTGGTCATTATATGAGAATTTCTTGACCTTCAAAACTCTCCTCCGTATGTTAAAAAGACAAAGGCAGTGTTTTCTCCTTTTTTACTCCATAAAACCATCTTTAAGTGTGTGAAGCTGTAGATCACCACTTGGAGGTATTATCAAAATCTGAGGTAGGAGAAGTAGTAGAGGTATAAAGAGGGCGATATTTGGTTGAGGAGGAATTGATGGTTGATTGAATGATGCAGGGCTCTGTCACCTCATTCTATAACACAATAACCTTTGACTGTGTAGATGCATTTTGTTGGATTGTGTAATGGTGTTGAATATACTTGTTGAAAAGCATACAAAGAAGAGAGTAGTGTTTTGAACTAAGAAGATCGTTGTTCTGCCTTTACCCAAAAAACAAGGCTATCCTATGTCCTCCAAAGTACTAAAAGCTGGATGATTTTACCATAAACTCATAATATCATTTGATTATGTTGACAATATGCTTATTCTTGAAACTGCTTGTTGTTTGGCATACAAAAAGAGGATAGTGTTTTGAATAGCAGGGATCTTATATCAAAGGAGACATTTTACACAACATTCAAAACTAATTTTATCTTGATCAAACAATAAGTTAACAGGGAAGGCAGAGTTTTGTTTAAAAACACATTTCAATAACTTTTGAGGCAGTTTGGTTTTTCAGAAGCGCATCCAAGTCAAGATGCCTCCCAAGCAGTGATAGAAGGGTAATGGCTGGTTGAATGTTTATAAAGGGCTAGGAGACAGTTAAAGGGAAAGTGCACTTGTTTTTTCAAAAGACTTATCATAACAGAATGTGTGTAGAGGGTATTTAACAGGTCTGAAGGAGTCTTTGAAAACATGATCTCAAAGAACACCATGTCCAATCAAAACCAAAAGAAGCAGTGATCTCATAAATGAAAGATGATGATTGGGAAGAGTGTTTTTATCAGTTTAACGAGTGTTTTCTTCAGTCTTTTAAAATGACAGTGATTTCATAAAAGCAGTGTTTGAAGGAAGGTTTTTGTGCTAAAACAAAGGAGACTTCTTTTCAAGAAACCACAGAAATGTCTTATTAAAATCCTCTTGACTCAAACACAGTACTAAAATAGATGAATTTAGTGATGATGAAGGACAAGGAAAAGAGGCTAAACATAGCAGTGATAACGAAGAGAAAAGTGATGGGCAGTAAGGCAGTGATGAAAGATAAACAAGGCAGCCCTCAAGAAAGCAATGATAAGGGCTAGCAAATACAAAAAATGGATCATGAAAGGCATCCTCCAAAGCATGTGCTAGCTGCCTCTCCTAGGCAAGGGGCCATGACTTCTTCACAAAAGCTAGAATACCAAAAAACAAAGAAGAAATCCAAGAAAAGCTCAAGGAAGCTAAAGGGAAGCGCCCAGCACGGAAAGAGAAGAAAGACACGTCAAGACTTGAGACTTTGGCCACTGCTTCAGAACATATTGCTAAGAACCCTTGAGGGTCATACTCACCGATTTTAGGCAAATTTTGACATGTTTTGGTTTTTTGGCATTTTTGAGTTTTTGGTCAAAACTCATGAAATTCGCCATTTCATTTCGGGGAATCATCAAAGGAGGAGAATGGTATCATTGGATGCCATAATTTCAGGAGCAGACACTCAGCGATTTTTAGGATATTTGGAGATCATTTTCTCCCCCAAAGTGGCGAAAAATGCTCGCTTTTTGCACACTCTGCCTGGTCTATCAGCAAACTGTAATTTTTGGTTTTTTACACCCAAGTCCCGTTTTGGAGGACTTCTAGGCATCATATTGGGAAACTTTAAATTTTTCCAGAAAGTAGACACTCAGATCTTTCTAACGAGCTATTATGAGCCTCATTTCGACATCGGGAAGGCTGCCAAATGTTTCCGGCAAGTCAGGTGACCTTTTGCTGATGTAAATTTTGAATATTTTTGTAATTTTTGAACCTTAAAAAACTGATATTTCCTCATGTGCGTTTATCTATTTTTGCACATGAGAAGTTGTGTAATGTCAATTTAATTCCCTTTTTTAGCATTTTTTAGATATTTTATGGGATATTTTGTGCCTTGGTCTTTGCAAAGCCTCAAGGACAAATTTAGATATTTTGATTAGGCCAATAGGAATGCAAGTTGAACCATGAGATTTTCCTCACTTGATCATATATATTCTAGAGGCTTTCATTTTAAAACAGGGCTGAAGTTGAGAAGAGAAGCAATATATGGTCATATAAGCTTTGGGAGAAATACTTGTCTTATGCTTTTGGATTGCCTCTTGGATGCTCTTGGATGAATGAAGAAGGATTGTTGTTGGATTCCATGACTTGGTAGAATGATATAGTGTCTCTTGCTTTGTTGTTGTCTTCTAGTTTTCATTCATGAATACATGTTTCTTGCTTGCTATAGATTAGTAGAGAAAAAATTTGAGATATGCCCTTGGAGGCACCTCAAATTTCCTGTTTCTTCATAGCTTTCATGTTTTCCTTTTTCTTAGTTACATTAAAGAATTCTTAACTGCTCTTTAATAACTTGATGATATTGTTGCTTGTTTCATTCATATTTCTATGCATGCTAAGTATGATTTACGGTACGCCTTGCTTACCTATGGCTAGTTATAGTTCCATCCATAAAATTTCTCTTTAACTGATTAGATTATCATTTTGTTTGAACCAAGGAGGCCTAGTTCCGATCTAGCCCTTTGCCTAAAACTATGCAAATCTTGTTGTCCAAAGTGCCCAATAACTTGAAGTACTGTGTTTAGGCGTTCCGGCATAGTAAGTTAAGCTGTTTGTCTTTCTTAAGTGTTTTCCCCAAAGTCTGATAGCCATTTCCCAAAGTTAGAGGGTCATATACTTCTATGCATGGCTTGAATGTTTATTTCTATGTATTGATTAGCTTCTAGTTACGTTTTGCATGATTAATGTTTTTCCCTACCATGTTTATGTTATCTATTAAACTAGTTAATGCTTTAAACTCTTTGTTTTTCACAAACTTGATGTCCATTTACTCCATTTTGCCCAAAGATCCTTTCTACCTTGAAATCAAATCGACCCTTCAACAGCCTTGTATCATCATCTTATAGCTTTCTTGAATTTTTCAACCCCATAGCCCAGTTGATCTGACATCTTTTTACCTATCTTATATCTTTGATCAATTTCATCTCTCACAACTTAAAAAAATCAAAAACAAAAACTTACTTCATAACTAGCCTAAAATCAGAACATAATAAGCAAACACACAGATATCCCTTACACTAATAGAGAGAGCCCTCTATGAGTCCAGGAAGGCTAGGTCCTTGGGCTTCAAAGCTTGGTTTGATGTTACACTGTCATTTGGCTTGCCAATCAGCCAAATCACGGGACCCTAATAGTTGGCTAGATAATTACCACCTTCCTAAAACAATTGGTCTTCCGGGTAGAACTGTGGCCCTAAAGGAGGCTATTTTCCTTGGAAACATGGTTTCCCTGGCATAGGGTACTATCCTTTGAGAGGTTACAGACCCTGAATCGAGTACTACCCTGGTTGATATTGTCCTTGAGGTATGTACTGTCCTTGAGGTTTCCTCCCAGGCGGTAAATTACTACCTTGAGGTTTCCCCCTAGGCGGTAAGTTACTAATTTGAGGGTCAGGGTTAGGAATATGTCCAGATATCATGTAAACGTGTTCCGCGCTCAAATTTTTGGTATGTGATTCATTTGGACCAGATGATGATATAAGTTTGTTGGGAGAAGGAGCTGCTCTTGAGAAAGTACCAAAAAGTGACTAGTATCTCGTAGGAATAGATGGAACACCATACAAATATGATTCTTGTGATGCAAAAAAAATGGATGTCTCACCAGACATGTTTAATGAAGGTCTATAATTACCTCTTGTATGGCGTAAAAAGGAATTCGGGGTGGTGAATAGTTTAAACCAAAATTGTATAGAAAGTTGTCAATTGAGAATACCAAGGATCTCCTTTGAAAGGCTATAATAAATTGATTCACATGGTCGAAGATCTAAAGATTCCTGATGTGAAGGAAGAAAAACTTCTTCCTCTATGTCAGTAACTTATTCAATGCTAATGAGACTAGGAGGAAGGTTCTCAGTGATGTGATATTTCACTTTGGGTGAATCAGGATGACCAAGGGTTGGAGTGATGAACTCTAAAGCAAGCTCAAATGTAGCAAGTTGAGTTTCTGGTTCAGAAATTTTAGGCTCAGTAGCTGATAATTCACTAGTTGTGGAAGCAAGTTCAACTAGTTCATAAATTGAAAAATTTCTTTGAGAACTCTTTCTTGTTTGAGGTTGGTCTACTTTGTATTTAGGATGAATAATTATTGATGTTTCTTTTTTTTCATTTGATACAGTCCTTGATGTTTGTCCTTTCTCATATTTAATCTTTGCTAATTAGCTTGGTGTGTACTCAGGGGGTTTCCCCTACATTCCACATGATTGTCTAGGTAATTTAGCCATGATTAAAAGTTTTAACACACTAAATCAAAGAAAATTTCAACAAAATATCTTAAAGCCTCTAAAGAAAAAATCAAATTGATCACACGCCTACAAAATCTAAGAGGGCAATCCACATACAAACAGTACATTCCCACACTAAAAACACTAGTTGGTGATGAAATCCAACGTCGTAGAATTTTAATGTAGAAATGGTGGTTGGAATAGTTGCCCCGACAACCTGATTAATGAAATATTCCAGTGCAAGTCTCTCCACTTATACCATCTCGAAGTGAAGAGTACCCTCTGGAAAGTCTAAGTGAGTGTAGTTGACTCTACCCTAGGTACAGTGGGACGTTCCCTCCATCGTCACCTTGGGAAAAAATCCTAAAGTTTATAGCCACTAAGGTCACCAACAGGAACAAATATACATGGGGGAACAGTCTACGATCCGACATACACGCAAGGGTAGAGTAACTAGCTCAATCCCCTTGAAGGCTCCTTGATATAATCCAAGGTTTACCAACAAGTGACCCCAAGCTCCTCGACAATGGTCTATCCTAGGTTTACCATTTTTAATACGTCCACATCTGCTATATTTCCCATTGAGATAGGTACGATTACCTCACTATTTTGGACATGATCTCGTGCTTGACCCTTTTAATAAGAGCTTCCCAAAGCATAAATGCTACAATTGGATTTTTCCTACCGCAAGATTGCTACTTGTTTGTTTAAACTGTCTTGGAATGTTAATTACAACATGTTCCAAGACACTAGCCTAAGCTATGTTGGTGGAAAAGAGCCCTAGAAAATGTACAATATATAGATTGATTTTATTAAAGCATTGTTTTTAATTTTGTTGTTTCTTAAGACAGAAGGTATGGAAGTGAAACTTCAATGATGTTTAATGACCTGACTCAAAAATACACTAAATTCATCTAATATGAAAAGTGCAACTCTTTTATTTTCAATGAAACTTATTTAAGGGAAAGATTTGAGAGATTTAACAATTTTCTAAAGCACCAATTATTTCTCTCATAAACAAAAATCTTTGAAAAGAAGACGATTTTTTTGAGAACTCAATTTCATAAAATGATCAATTACTCGTTCGAAATGAAATCCTTTATCAATCAGATCAGAAACTACAAATCATTTAATAAACCATTTCCAAAAATAAAACCATATCTAAAACTCTTAAAAACATAAAATTCAAAATAAAAAGAAGAAACTCTAATTTTGAACCCTATCTAGAAATCTTTTAGGACATTTTCTCTTAGTTTGTGATCGAACCAAGAAGAATTTATACTTATCTCAGTAGAAATGAAAACATCCAACAATGGTTTAATGTGAAATTCAGGCCTTATCAAGCTAAAAGCTCTTCTAAATTTGCAAATGAATATGAAACTCAATTTTGATAAAAGTAAGGTTTTCAAGAAGTTCAATGGCTCAGCAAGAAAACAACAGCATACCTGTAAGCTACGGTATATGAAGGTTTCTAATATGAAGCAACAAGAAAATAGGGCAAAAACTCACTCATAAAATGCAAATCAGATGAAAAATCACACAAACACAAAATTTGTTGAAAGAAATTCACACATAAGACTTTGACAGTCAAGACAAGTTGGGGCAAACACAGAGAATCCGGTAATCTGGCTCCTAAAAAGAGAATTCTTAATTTTTCAAAAAATTTCCACAAGTCTGCAAGTTCTAATGGAGAACAGTGTGGTACCGCACTGTTATGACTTAAAAACTGTGGAGGCTACCACACTGTTTTTAAATAAAAACTGCAGAGTCCAGGAAAAGTGTAGAAAAAATAAAAATTCATATTTTCATTTCAGGGATTCTGATAAGTTATCTACCCAACCCAGTTTTAGACTAATCAAAATCAGAAAACTCTTAAAATTCAAATAGAAAAATAAAAAGGAAAACTAAGTTGTTTCCCCAGTGGAGTCGCCATTTTGTTATGTGGATAAATCCCTCTTACAGACAAGAGCGATCTCCCTAGTATCCTACGATAGCTAGAAACAAACATCCATGTGTAAATCATTTTCTATAGATCATTTGTAATTCAAAATTATTATAAAAAAAGAAAGAGGACATGCCCCTACCTTGAAACTCGACATCTGGTGCAGTCTTTTATTCAGTCGCTCCAAAGAGGATTATTTAGTAAGTAAAACCTACAATCAAAGAGAGACAAAAGAATTAAAAGCACCTGCAACATATAATAATTGAGAACAACTAATATAACTCGGTGATCAAGGAGTGCAAGTATTTAATTATTCAAATAGTCGTAAGAACAACTCAATGAGAAAAGGAGATCCATATGTATGATCTTGATGAAAAGAGTAACTTTACAACCAATGCCTTGATGTTATACAAGTTCCTCCCAGGGTCCTGAACAATCGTTCCTCCTTCAGATTGACAAGCCTTCTTCTCTCTGAACTAGCATGAAGTTATGGACATGAGTGTGTAATCATTCTCATACCAATAATGACTAGTGCAGAGATTTTGCTCTCTTGGGAATTTCTTCAGCAATTACCTTATGCGTGTCTACCCTTGAGACTGAAACATGAGCTCAATTTATAGGGAAATGGAGGTAGTTTCAGTTCCATGAAGAGGGGGGTGGACTCCTCTCATGAAGTGATTTGAGCTTCATAGACAAAGGCATAAACTCCATGAGTGGAGGGATAAATCTCGAACTGATTGCACCTCTAGAAGCTTCCAGTTGGGAGCATATTCGTCCAACTGGGCTTCTAGAACTTACTTTTTCCTTTATTTGACTATTTAGGGGGGTCCATAGGTTTTATAAGCAGAACATGTAGGATGTTCCACAGGCTATAGAACAAATATCTGTGGCTCCATGTGAAAGAGCTAGGAAAAGTGCGGAGTTGGAATTTTTAGGGTTTTAATGAGCTTTTCTCCAATTCCAAGACTTGGTTTAGGAACACTAAGGTTTTTGATCTCTAAGGGAGCATAATATAGGTAGTGATGAACATATATATATATATATATATATATATATATATATATATATATATATAAAGTCAAATGTCATGGTGACAAAATAACGTGTAACAGGGTGGTGGTAAGTTCTATGGATGATTTGGCTATGATACAATAGGTATATGCTGAGTAAAGGTTTGGAAAGTAGAGGTTTGGATATTTGTCTATAATGAGCTCTGAGGTGCTATAACTTATTTTACTTCTTTACCTTCTAGAGTATGGTGCAAGGGGAGTAAATAAGTCTCAGTGGATTTGGCTTTGTTTCTTATGTCTGAACTGGCTAAAGCAGAGGTTCCTAGAGGGTACTCGAGTACGTGGGTTGTGGAGCCAAGACCATAGATATGAGCTCTATGAAAAGAGGAAGGAAAATATTCTAGAGAAAATGAGGGTGGGTCAGCCTGGATGGGCTGCTTCTCTCTCCAAGCTCTCTTAAATATAATATTTTCAGGATCAGATATGAGAGAGGCCTTCTGCTGAGAAGCATATGCTGGGGTATGATGCCTGGTGTAAGCCAATATTACACTTGATTTTAACTTTGATAACAGTGGAGTCGCCAAGGTGAGGGCTATGCAACTCTCAACCCTTCGTGCTCACCTGATTGAAGGGTGAAGATAATGTCATATCCTAGGGAAAGTTTCTCTAATTCAATCCCTAGAAACGGCACAAAAAAGATGTTGTAGCTCCTAGAGACAACCTCTAGTTGAAAAAATACCGGTGCTTAGGAAATCTTAAAATAAAAGGTTAAAAGTGGGCAACATTATAAATACCTTTGACAGGATATAGCTCAAGATAACAATGATTTTTGTGGTTCGAGAATGGAGAAGACCATTTGAGTCTATTTTAGGTGAATTACCTAACAGTGATAGGGCTTAAGAGGCTCTGAGACTGATGGATTTTATATGGTCCAGGTATAAAACAATGAGAAGAAGATTTAAAATATGTAGAGGTGATGAGAGAGAACTTAGAAGGACCTCACAAAAGACAAGCTTAAGAATATTAAGAATGTGTCCCTTGTAAACTTGGAGGAAATGGATATGAATGAGGTGTGAACAACAAAAGAGGTCCGTGGAGCGAAAATTAAGGGAATGCAACAAGCTTAATAGATGATCATTAACACCTAAGCATTATGTAAACACGAATTCATGAATAAAATTGCAAACTACCAGTAGCTACATTACACGGACCTCCAAAACAACATTGCATGACAGATGATTATACGTAAAAATGAGATCACTAATAACATAAAGAAACATATACATACTACTCATTGATCCATCTGGAATCCAAGTATCAACTCTATATTCAAATTAAATTTAGACATCTCTCCCAAATATGTGTCTCAGAGCGCAGGGAGCACAATCATATAAAACTACAGCAGATTTCTTCCAAAATTCCTGAACCTTACTTTCATCTTAGAACTTACTATATACAGAATTTTCCTAGTGGGTCTACAATACTGAAAAATTTATGATTGACTCATATCTATGAAATGAAAACATGCTACCTAACTTGCAGAGCATACATTGAGAAATCACTTCTGTACTGAGAGAATTAAAATGGGAATGGAGTGAAATTGAGATTTCACCAGCAAAATCATCAAAATTAAACTATAAATAGAAAGGACATGGTCGCTCATTGAGGAAAATTATGGGGGATTTTATAATAGGATGGTGAGGAGCAATTGTAGGCAGGCAGGCATGGCCGTCATCACATGACTTCACCTGTTACTTGAAAGTCCTCTGATTTCCACTCAATCTTCTATGAAGTGGTAGTCGTACTACGTGCGCCTGGATATTTAGCGAAGAACTCCTAAGAAACCTGAATATACCACCCCTACATGCTCCATGCAGAAGCCCGTGTTTTATTTGAATTTCAAACCAGAACCCGGATTTCAGAGGGAGGCAAGAGTGGTTTACGGTATTGGATTTGGTGGGGGAAATGAAGGGAAATGCAACGAGGACCATCAGATGTAGGGTGGGCATGTGGAGATTGAGAAAATATGGAAGGTGATGAGGGGAAGGGAATGACGTGGAAGATAAGTGGGATTGGATCGTTGTGATGATCACAATTTTTAGCTTTTAGTTATACGTCGCAGGGGTTAAGTTTCAAGATTTGCAATGAGTGGGATGAGGGAATCACTAGCTATCGGGTGGATGTTATGAATCGGCGAAGGTTTGAATGGTAAGTATTATAAACCTTATATGGTATATGTATTGAAATGGCTTATAAAGCAGAGGTGGAGCTATAGAGGTGGGGCCGACTTACCGCATCGCAAAGTAAAATGAATAGCCTTGCGGGCGAGCACAATGGTAATTCAACATGATGCAATATCGCAATCGCAAATCAGTGATTTCAATATTCATACTTTAGTCTCTATGCCAAATACGTAAAGTTTGCAAAAGTAAACGAGGGCCCACTTATGATCGTGATCGGAAATTGGGAAGCGAAGCAAGGGAAATGCAATGAAAAGGTAAAGTTTGATGTTTTTCAAAGGAAAAATGAAATGGGCAGGAAATGATGGTGGGGATTGGGTCCCACATCATATCGCATCGGATAATTTATAAGTTTTGGCATTTGATTGTTATAACACAAATGTTGCAATAGCGATAAGCGATGAGGCATATGGTGTCCCACCAAAGGTTTGAACGCGTTTTTTCATATATATTATATTACAATAAGGATTAATATAACATGATTGTTCGTGGAATTCTTTCCCCTTTCATAGCTTTTCCCACCTTCACGACTTGACCTACATGCGTGCACGACTCTGCCATTTGCTGTTGTTTTTCTCTGACTACTTCTCCACCTCTTCCTTATGATTTCCTTATAGGGAATGTTGCTCCATGTCATGTGTAGTCACAGGCTAAAAAGAGGGATGGTCAATTCTATTCCAAGAATGAGAAACTAAATCAACCAATTATGCTTCGATAATATGCTTGATGTCGTGGAAAGCATAGGACATGGCCCGCTGAAAAGTAGCTCGAGCATTTTTAAGGCCAAAAGGAATTTTTTTTATGGAAATGTACCTGAGGGGAAAATAAAATCAATCTTGTGCTTATATTCAAGACATATAGTAATCTGATTGTATCCCGAGAGACCATCCATGAAGGATAAAATATCACTCTCCACACACTCGTCGATAATCTGATAAATAAATGGTGTGGGGTAATTATCCTTCGGACATGCCTCATTTAAATCCTTGAAATCAATGCAAACTTGGATAGTACCTTGTTTCTTTTTCACGGGCACTGGATTGGAAACCCACTTAGTTAACGGAACGGGTTATATGAAACCCGCCTTTAGCAGCTTCTCAACCTCGGCCTTGATAGCTGCTGCCTTCCTAGGGCTGATCGGATGAAGATTATACCATATAGGCTTAAAATTTTCATAAGTCTTGATCTCATGCTTGACAATATATGGATCAATTACAAGAATTTCATCATAAGACCAAGTGAACACATCCTGAAATTCTCTAAAGATATAGGTGTAAGTCTGAATATCTTTAGGGGAACATTCAACTCCAATGAAGACATTTTAAATAACATTGGGATATTTGGAGATGTTCATCGGGGTAGTCTCAGACATGAAATCCATGCCCCCTTAAGAAAAAACCTGTGCTGGAGCTAAGGGGTTCAAGACCAGGTGAATAGGACCAGAAGACTGAGGGTTAGAGAATCTTATTTCAAATTATCGCAAGTCTGGTAGAAAAGAGGATCGATGATGCAAATCACCCCATGGTCTTTCCATGCCAATCACTGCTTCAAGGTTAGCCTCTTCATATGGAAGAGTGGTATCAAGGAAATCCTTAGAAGAATATGAACTAAGAGTCCAAGTTGGAGCCACATCTTCGCCCAACTCCTCTGATGAAAGAGAAATTAGAACGGAATCTGCAGAGTCAAGAATAGATTGATAGAAAATATCTTCTACAGATATAGGGAATGTCATTCCACCCACTTTACCTTCCTTTAATGTGGAGGTGGGAGAAGGAAATGTCCAAGGATCTGAAAAATAATGAGTTTGAAAGAAATCTCTTCGAGTAGGAACCCTGGAGGGTGAGATAACATTATTATGAATCGAAGGAGGTAGAAGATAAAAAGTGCCCATCAACGATTTATACATTCCAACCCCTAAATTCTCCACAGGTTACTTGGTATCATTCACCAAGGGTATAGTAGAGTCATTAGATGCATTTGGATCTACAAGAGAACAGTCCATCTGCTCAACAATGATAATCCTCCCTTCATGTGGAAAACACAAGATGCTAAATAATGATGAATCAATAACATCCATCTCATAAATCCAATTCCACCCCTATATAAGGTTGTAGTCTAAATTTTCATCCACTATCTTGACGTCAATATTGACAATTTTACCCCTAACATAGATGGGAAAAGCTGGAAAAATTCCATGTGGCTTGTGAGAATGACCATCAAATTTAGTGAGAAGAGTAGGTGAAGGCACAACTGAAAGGGATACAATTGCTTTCCAACATGAAATAAACATGACACATGTGGAAGCACCCTCATCAACTATTGTTCGAAAAATATTGATCTTTCGATATGTAGAATTAATCTGAAAAACCATGTGATGAGGACGTATCTTCTTAAGATTTGACATGTCAAATGTGATCATAAGAGATTTTTTTGGATCAACAGACCCAATTGCAGTGAGAAATGCACTCCTTTGTGCTGGGCACGACTAGAGTACCACTAACAGAGACATGGCATACAAAATTTGAGCCTGATCTTCTACAATGGAGTAGTTATGGGTAGCCTTGGAATTAGGATTAATCATCGTATGCTTTGTATACCCTTTCGACATCTGAGGTATAGGCTCAATTGTAGGCCTCTTTATGTGGAGCAGCTTAGAATTACTAGGAGCACACGTAGCCTTCAAAGAATCAGCTTCACCATAATCACGAGATATCATAGCAATATCAACGTGAGCACTCATCATATATACATTTCAGGAATTTTTCCCTTCTTGGTTGCTCCCTACGGGAGTTCCAGTATTAGAATTCACGCCAGCAAGCAGCTACTGCCATTGGGGAAAATGGTTTTTCAGTACATCCTAGGAACTAGAGGAACCCTGTTGAGCTAACAAGCACTAAGCATCCTGAATTTTTGGGCTGAGATGAGTAAGATGGTCTCCAGTGCATAAATTTCATGGAAACATAACTTTGTTCTTATTGTATCTCTTACCCTCTCCAACAATATCATTGGATCTGTTTGCATTATCCTTCCCATCCTTTTCTTTCTTCTTATTATTTTGTCCCTTCTTCTTCCCATCAGATTGTTGATTTCCTTTGGGGTTAGAATATTGAACATCATTAATTCTTAAGGTATGGAAAGGGGTCAACACTGACAGTGTAGCCTGACCAAAATGAGTAGATTGTAAAGACAAATACTGTAGTTGATTCAACAGGTTAGATGTTCCATTATCAATCGAATCGACAAGCCCGTCAACATGAGGACCTGGCTTTATTTTGGCTAAATCTAGTTTGGAATGAGGAGCATCTTGCAAATTATTATTAAGGATCCTAGACTGAGAATAAATCATTTCTAACTGCTGAGCCCTAAAGAAAACCTATTTCTTAGAGAATTTGCCTAAAAGGGATACATCCTTCAAGATTTATAGCTGTCAGGTTTTAAGAAACCATTCGAGAAGGAATTCATTAGGAATATTGGCTTTGATGAGCCTATTCCTTCTCCTCCATTCCTAAATATGATTATAAATTTGTGTTTCCTTATCTTGCTGTAAATTGGATAGGAGACCAGTCTCGACATCATAACGAACAGGCAACTAGAAATGGTTTAGAAACATAGTAGCCAACTCGCCAAAAGTAGAAAAACTCCCCCCTATCAGCTCAATGTACCATTTTGCAGTGTTTCTAGTTAGGGTGCATTGAAATAGCCTCAAACTAATTGAATCATCGATAAGGGAGTTTGACAAACACCATAAATGGAAATTGGTAACATGGTCAGCTGGATCCTCACCAGTCTTCCCTTAAAATTTCTAAATATCTGAGGGAATTTTAGTAGGGATCAGAGGCCACTCTAGGCTGTATCGAATTGGATCATTTGTCAATTTTGATAAATCTAGAAAATTCAAAGTTGCCGGGAAAGGTAGGTGCAGAGGAGCTTAAGAATTCCATCCCCCAAGGAAGGATTATTTGTAGAAAAATTTGAGCCATAAGAGAATCCTTGTGGCCTAGAAGCATTCAGAGAAGGACCCCCTGCCATTGTAAGATTACCATAAACATGGATATTTCCCCCAATTGAAGTGTTAAATGAAGAGGAAACCCTTTGGTAAGGGTTCCAAGCATTGGCAAATGGAGAGAAACCCTGAGAAGCACCTATGGAAGGGAAAGGTAGATTCCCTTGCTGACCAGAGAAAAATTGATTCCTAGCTCCCAACCCTGTAAAAGTAGGGTTCCAGCCTTGAAAAACATTAGAGATTTCACCTCCGCAGAAAGGATTAAAACTTTGAATTTGAGAGGTAAAATGAAAAGGTCCTAAGGAAGGGTTCAAATGAGGAACATGACCACTTATGAAGGGGAACCCCTGAAATGAAGCTGATCCACTAGCCATAGAATGCATCGATGTGGAGACAACAGAAGAAACAATGAAGGAAATAGAAGGAATTTCACTGGATGGCATTAGAAAAGAAAAGGGACCAGAATGGGAAGGAAATGCTTAGGTAACCCTGCTTATAGATGGAATATAGGTAGATCCAAACATAGAAGAATTAGGAGTGATAGTCGAAATAACAATAGTACCCCTACCTTCAACTAAAAGAGGAGTATGCACACTCACAGTGCTCATAGCCGAACCTGTGTTCCTAGTCGTGGCAATCAAAAGAAAGGGATAAGGATGTGGGCTAGTTGGTCTCTCATAGGCAAGCCCAACGTACAAAATAATGTGCAGAAAACTAGCAGGGGGAGGAGAAGAAGGAGTACCTGGAGGTTAAGGAACTTCTTCTACTTCAACTTCTTCTGGCAGAAAAATGACTCTAGAGATGAGTGGAGTACTCCTCTCTATAATACCACTAGTACTAGGACCACCCGCAGAAACAAAAACATTAGTCAGAGGATCACTCTTTGATCTGTTCGCAACAACTGGATGAAAATCACCAACAAAATTTCTCCTACACCTTCTTGAAGAAGGCTCAGCAATCGCGAGAGAAATCCCATGAAGCCCCCTCGATCCACGAGATGATCAGTCAACCACTTTTAATAATTCTGAGATTAATAAGACCCAAGAATTTATAAAGCTATGGAAATCTAGGAGCAAACAGTACACTCTATCAAAATTCCCTAAGATACAACAATCAAGTAGCATTCAGGTATTTCCGCTCTGGGTTATTAGGACCGGACACCAAAATACAAGAAAGTGAATAAAAGGACTTTCCGAAAATAGTCTAGGGTAATTACGCCCTGGCCTACTAGTGATGGTAACAGAAATAGTTACGCTGACCTCCTAACAAAATCCTTTGTCAGTGTAAGTACCCATGCTTTGCAGGGGCACCCTATAGAAGTACTAATGAAAGTGATAAAACATCTACCTCAGGTACCATGGGTATTCCCCTCCGTAGTCACCTATGTGATACCTAGGAAAGGAAACTAAGGGCACCAATTCGTATTGGTAGTCGGGCAGAACTGTCTTAGGTCAAGATTCAAAAAATAGGAGAGGGGGTATCTCTCTTTTGTGCCTTCACTATCCCTTGCGTTTAACTCTCTGGAGGTAGATATTTCCCGATCCATTTAACGAAGTTGGATTTCACTAGTTAATCAACTTCTACATTTGACAGTTTTGAGTGGCCTTGGAGAGTTAACTCTCATCTCACCTATTCCAAGGCCCTATGACCTCGACTAATTGGTGTATAATTAATGAAAACGAAAAAACTTCTAGTTCATTTTATTTAATTGGTTTATTTTAAATGGATTTTCTTTTAAGGTCATAGGTAGATGGAGAATGCAACTTATGATGTTTTTGATGCAAAAGATAAATCAATGGAAAACCTACTACATGAATATGAGATTTTTATTTCGATGAAAAGAGATTTCTACTTGGGTTCTACGAAGCAACTGAAAACAAGAAAGACTTCTTTTTTATTTTCAATATCACTCTTCAGACACTTCAAAAACTATCAAAAATACTAGAATTATTAATGGTGCAACTAATGCAAAAACTACCAATGATAAATGCAAATCCGAGGACTACTCACAAACGGAAGAAAATGATTTTTTCAATAATATTGGTTTGATTAATTTGAAATAAAAGTAGATACAAGCCCCAACATGAACTTATTTGCACAAAACAATGCCAAAATGATCTTGATATAAAAGAGACATGCCCAAATAAGGACTCCTCTTGGAACTAAGAAAATGGACCAAAAATGAGAAACTAGAAAATTGCTCCAAAAAGGATCAAAACCATGAAAAGAAAACCAAAACAAAAGAAACGGAAAACACAAATGTTTTTTGGCTTTTCACTTTTTAAGGAAACAAGAAAATTTCATCAAGACAAGCACAAAAATACCAAAGGTTCGAAATCAAGAAATTGAGCCAAAAATAAACTTCCAATTCCACAAGCCAACTATGCCACTTTCATAGTGAGACTCAAACAAATGAAAAGAAGTAACCAAATCAAGAAACTAATTAAAAATAGTAGCATAAACTTCCAGCAAAAAAAAAACTTCAAGAAACCAACAAAAGGCAACTTCAAGATTCACTAGAAAGTTGATCCCAAGTAATAAGAAAACGAAAAAAAGTAAAGAAGGAAAAAACCAAGAAGTGAAGAAATGCATAAGGCAAGCATGAGCAAACTGACAAAGACTCACTATTTTGAAAGGTCAAAACAACCAAGAACTTCAGAAAGAAGTCTTGATGGTACAACTGCAACTGGAACTTCACTGAAAAGGTAAACCCCTTGATTGACTAGGTTTTTGCACAAAAACGAGAGAAACCCACACATAGCAGGAAGAAACACTATCCAAACACCTAAGAGGATCCACAGGGATGACCAACAGCATGCAAAAAAGACTTACAGGGTTCCAAAATTCAATTTTTCAAATTTTACTGGGCATACATGGATCCACTATGTGAAACACGCATGTATACACATCTATATCTAAATAAACTTACATATACACAGGTTCCTTTGGAAAAAACAGAAGGTATACGTGATTGTGTACACACTAAGAAGTGTATAGAAATTATAATAAAGAAAAATAAAAAACCCAAGCCTGATCCAGAAGATTAAGACTTCTACCTAGATGGTAAAAGAACCTACTATACTGAAAGAGTGACCAAACTGGTAGGGAACCCAAAATACAGAGAAAAACAACCCCAAATAGGAATACATGGATGTAATCTGCAGCAGAGTCATCGGTTCTATTACAAGAAATGTTGGAAACATGATTTTCGTTAGACCAAAACCCACAGGCATTAGTCTCTGCTACAATCTCTAGAGTTAGGATCCACGAGAGGCGGTTAGTCCATGTTGCGAAACACACAGGGAGCGTTGAACCCAATGTCCAACAATCTCCCCCCCAACGTGAGCCGGGTGAGTTTCGAACTCAAGAGCTGTCGCTCTGAAACCAATTGTTGGAAACACGATTGCCATTAGACCAAAACCCACAAGCATTAGTCTCCGCTACAATCTCTAGAGTTAGGATCCACGAGAGGCAGTTAATCCATGTCGCAAAACACATAGGGAGCGTTGAACCCAATGTCCAACAAGAAAAACTACCCTAAGGTCTGGGTTGAGGGACCTAATAGAGTGGAAGACATATCACCACAGAAATAACTCAAATTACAAGTACTAATCCGTGAACTAGAAAACTGAGGATATGTGACCATACTCGTGTGTTCTACATTTGAGGTTGATCCCGCAGGGTGCAAACCCTCTACTACTCCTTGTGCTTCGAGACCTGCAAATCAATGAAGACAAAGCACAAAAACTAGTCGCACAACATATATATCCTAGATGTGAGGATGTTAGAACATATAATCTGATGAAAGTAACATGAAATTAACCATTACAAGATCATTCAACATGTATACGAGACATATAACAAAAAGACATTAGGAATGGGACAGAGCTTCTTTTATTGATAACATGTAAAGAGAAAGTGGATAAATCACATGATATCTACCATAGATCCAAGCGAAAACATCCTCCGGATCCATCCAACCCTCGCCTCACAAATCTTCTTCCATAAAAGGTGCACAAAGGATGTCACATAAAGAGGGGGTGAACATCACAAGGAAACAAGGGTTCCCTGAACCTGGGAAGTGTAGGAGGTGCAGGGAAATATCAGACTTGATCAGGGCTATAACAAGAAATAATATCATTATCATTCTCTCTCCTCCTTAGGCCTTTCCCTTGAGGTGTATTTATACTTCCTCAAATTATTTTTTTAGTTGGGAAACAGTTTGGCCACGGGCTGGTGTAAGTAGCCTACAGGTAAAAACTGTAAAAAACGCCCAATTAATAGGGAGTTTATTTTTTTTTAATATTTTAAATTGTATACACGGGTCAGATATGAATGGACCCGCATCTGCACGCAAAAAACTATGGGCAGAGTCGCGTATGGAATTCAAAATACTTTTTTTTAAGAAGTTTGACCAAGTCTGAATGTAAGGGTTGCCCAAGGCCAATGCATAAGTCATCAATTATATAATGGTAATAAATTATGCTATAACAGTATATCACAGGCTTCCTGGAGAGCCCATATTTGGAAATAATCTTCCATGTATTTTTGGTATCTGGAAATTTTCCAAAAAAGTGAATGTCTTTGAAATCCAACCCTCTAGTTTCTTCTGGTTTAGAAAAGGACTAGAATTTGACAAGTGGAATTCCCTCTTTATTCCTCTTGCCTGTCCACAAAAACTTTAAATCATTGATTTATTATTATCTCAATACCCCTTAGGGATGTAGGCCATAATATGCTAATAGATTAGACTTGCTTCCAACACTTCCTTGGACAAAGTCAATCTACCTCCAAAGAAATCTATTGATTATACTGTTGGTTAGTTTTTTTCCCTATATTATTTATCAAACACTTCTAATGATTCTTGAAATTTGGATTCTTAAATCCTTCTTGAAAAGTTGAGCTCTAAAACAAGATGACATACAATATCTTTCTAAGTTATTCCTCCTCTACTCAATTAAAACCAAGTGAAGATTTCTACATAATGATTTCCATCCCAGAAAATATAAAATATAGGTCAAGGGTTTCTATTAACTTATTTAAATATTGTCAATGTAAAACTATTCAATGGTATGATGAAATTTCACTGATATAGACATGATTCTACCAATCCATGTTTCATATTTCCATTAACAATGTTTACTTGTGTAATACAATGTTGTCTCTTCTTTTGTGTTATTTTTGAATTTGATTTTAGTGTTGCAATTAGAATATATGATATTAATTTATGGCTTGTAATTATAGTTGCTGAGATACTATTATTTTTCCCTACTGTATTTTTATTTGTGGCCCTTTGGGTGCTTTCTTCTTGTTTGTCCTTACTATTTTAAGGGATTGGTAATTTTAGATTTTACCATATTTCTTGTTGGTTCTATGTAGATTTAATTGACATATAATAGGTTGTTTCTATTTTTGGGATGTTAGTAAATTTTTTGGTACATGAGACTAGCTTTCTATAATGTGAAGTTCCCTAACATTCATATAGAACCTTCATTGAAAACTGTGAGGGGATTTTCCAATTCACGTTGAATAACACCCTCCTCTAGGATGAAAATTTTAACAAACACAATAACAAAGAAACCATCATTGATGTCACCAAAATATGTAGCCTCTTCAAGGTATTCAATACCCTCATCAGGGTCAAGAATATATGCACCAAAGAAGTCCTAAGGAAATGATCATCTAAGAAACAAAACCACATGAAAACCTTCAGTGAGTGTTAGCCATCAATATTTTTCATTACTTTTAGATGACTATAGATTGGTTCTAGATTTCTAAAAACAACATTCTTTGAACATTGTGAGTTTTATAAATCTCAATGCCTTCATTATACTTATAGGAAAATTTTCACTATTCTATCAACCTTGCCATTTCATGGTCACCTTGCCACTCCTAAAAGACTCCTTATGGGCTTGTGCCACTCATATCCTTCCTTTTTTCCTACCTATGACCTCATTACTCTGTTTCTCCTTTACCCATAACTCCACTTTACATCTAGGTTTACCTATAGCCTAACTCATTCCAATGATCCCCAAGTTCCTCAAGCATTGATGGTCTCAAAACTATCTCTATAGGCTCTTTAGATAAATCAAGTACATTGTATCTTGGATCTTCAGTACAACACTTTGACAAATACTTTGTTTTTCACTTGAAGCCTCCAATCCAATTCTCAGTCCAAGATCATGGTCAAAGGACCCTCCACTAGGTCATTAGGGTTTCATAGGTTGTAAGGTCATCATTGGTGTTTCAAACACTACTTCTCCTTTGCTAGAAGCTAGCTCAGATGTAAAAGAAGATTAGCACATGGTTATCCAAGAAAGATCTGAAAGTTTACAAAGAAGACTACCCTGTTAGCTCAAAGTCTGCAAGAGGTAAATGCAAAGAGTTTAAAAATTCTACAGGAGTGTTGAAATTTTCATCAGATGAAGGTATTGGTAAGGTAGATGGTTTTCTCCTAAGTCAAGACAACTCATAGCAGGAGAAAGGGAAAGAAGTTGGTCTTAAAGAGAACTATGGTTTTGAGCTTGATAGCCCAATTGAATTCCAAAACACCAACCACTTGCCGAAATGACCCGAAGTAGACACACAATGCCAAATATGAAAAATTATGTCAATTATTTTTGATGAGATAGGGAAAAGGTGAGGTGAATTGGACATAAATGAATGAACTTGAAAGGGCTATAGAGAAAGAATATAATAGTGATGATTGTCTTAAAACACTCCAAACATCTAGGGTTTTGGGAAAATTGATAGAAAAGGTAAAAAGCATGATTTTAGCTCCATCGTGGAAATAAGAGAATACTTTGAATATGCCACTGTGTGACCATATCCCAAACTTGTCTAATGAACTTATCATGCCTCCATCATTTTCCAAGAAGTCATTCCAAAGGACAATTCATTTGCCACACCTGGGGCCAGTTTTTCTTCAAACTATGTTTCTGAACAAACAGAGATGAATTTGACACAAGTGAGAGATTTTTTTCTCCATCATAGGTCCAAGAAGAAACACCTCCTTCAGATTTTACACAGGTGTCATGGTTTTAGAGCAATGTCAAAAATACAGGTGTCATGAGAGAATTGTTGCACTTCTGGAGTGACCTTGGAAAAATTGGGTTTTCTCATAGCTGGAGTTCCCACATGAATTTCTTGATGAGTTAAATGATAACTATACTAGAAGATATTTCTAATGAACTATCATGATCTCAATTTGGAGTGGTAGAAGGCCTCCAGAATTTTCTTGCACTAGCACTCTGCATTTATGCACCATCATTCAACACTTTTTGAACATTATTGGGAGAATCAACTTTTGAAAGATCAAATCAACTCCAATTAGCAAAAAAATGGTAGATTTGGAATGTATACAAGATAATATTTCCAACAAGCTATCATGTGCCCAATTTTGACACGGGGAAGGCCTCCAAATGCCCTTTTCAAAAAGGCGTTGCGAGATCAGGAATTGGCGCTGCGCACTCAAGAGTTGGCACTGGAGCTACGCCCTTGGCACTAACGGTGTGCCCTTGGACAGAAAGGTTTTCTAAGTCCTCAAAACACTCAAATCACTCCAAATTACTTCCAAGCTCTTGTCAAAGGTCCTCCAAGAAAATCATAAGGTTAAGTACATGCCATACACCTATCTTCAAGAAATTTTGATGGTTTAAATTGGATGAAATGGAACCCTAAGATGAAACCCTGAATTTCAAGATTGAAATCACTGTTTGAACCTCAATCCCTCTTCTTATGAAGAGTGTTGGTAAAAAAAAGAGTGATTGCACAGATGGGGGTTTTCATTAAGAGATTTAGCCTCTAACTCAGCCTAATGTACCTATACCCTCACTTATTCATTCCCTCATTAGCCTAAACTGCCATTTCATCGCCATATTTTCATTTCATTTCCATTTACACTCAAAGGTTGGAAAAACAGAGTATAAAAATGTCAAAATAAGGGTTTTCATTGATTAATTAGCTTATTCCTCATTCTCATATACTCACATTCCCTCACCTCATGATGACTCATCCACCTCACCATCCACACATATTCCTTCACCTCAGGAAAATCCTCCTTCATCACCCTCTCAAAATCCCTCACCATCCTCTCATAATACTAGTGCATCAATTAAAGGTGAATCAAATAGTGAGGGAGAGGGAAATGAGAAATCAAGCAATGATGAATTAAGAAATGAAGAATAAGGGAATGAGGAGGCAGATGCCAATAAGGAAGAAAACAATGAGGAATAAAACAATGAAATATCAATCAGTAAGGCAAATGTCAGTGAAGAATAAATAAGGAAGGAAAATAGAAATGATGATAGTAAGGAGGATGTCAGTGAGGCAGAGGGCATTAAGGCAGAGAGCAACCATGATGACAGTGAGGGAAGTGAAGCACATAGTAGTGATGATGTTGGCAATGATGATGGAAGTGAGACATGTGGCACTATGATTAGTAAAATTGAACCTTTTCCTTTGACCTACCATAGGGGAAATAGGCATGTGTTTTCTGCCCTCAAAGAGGCAAGGGGCCATGCCTTCTACCTCAACCAAATAGCTTAACAAAGGTAAGGAAAGGGTCATTTATGATAAAGAGGAAGAACAACTTCCTAGGAAGAGGCCAAGGACAATTGGATTGAAGAAAGCCTTAGCCAAAGAAAAGGAGGAAAAATACAAATAAAAACTTGACATCCTTGCCAATTCTTCTCTACAAGCATCCCAAACCTAATCATCAAGGTAAATCTAAATTTTTCCACAATTTTAAAGATTTTGAAATTTTGATTGTTTTGAAGGGCCAAAGGCACAACGTCACTGGCGCTTTGATCTTTTTTGGGGAGCCCATTGGAGGAAAAATTGACATTTTCAGGATCCTTAGGCCAAGGACATCACTCACAGAAAATTTCAACTCATTTGGAGAAAAAATTGTCCTCCAAAATTGCCAAAAACACCCAACAAATCACCTTTCTGCCCTATTTTCAGAGTTGTTGTTGTGCCCTAGGCAGTCTTGGGAGATTGAGTTTTTGAATATGTGAATGAGTACAATCAGAAAAATAAAGGCATTTTCTGAAAGTATATAGGACAAGCTTGCCAATGAGCTATCATGGAGCTCATTTGGACACATGGAAGGCCTCCAAATATTGGTTACAACACAAGCAATTTTTCCTAGTGCTGGTGCTGCACCCTCAGTGTTTTTCCCTTGCAAAAAAGTCAACAAAACACACCTGGAGATATTTTTGAAGTTATTGAGGAGCCTCAAAGTCATTTTCTTACCAAAGCTGGTTGAGTTATTTTTGCATTTAATGAATTAGGATATTTGTGCCTTGGGCCTTGCATGGTCTCATAGGAAAAATTTGGAATTTATGAGTAGTTATTGGCATTTGAAAACCCTATCTAGGGTTTTTTTGTTCTTTGCATGTTAAATACTACATTGAGGCCTCATTGTACATGTTAGTTTATGGTTGGACTTAATACATAGACTTGGAGTTGTGGAGAAATTGGCTTTGGAGTGTTATGAATGCTTTGATTTGTATGACAATGGAGCCAAGCACACTTGCAGGATTCATGAGCATGGCTAATGGTGATTTCATCCTAAATTAGTGCTTGTTTTCTTTTTTTTTTCTTTTTTTTCATCTTTCTCATGCAGTAGGTCAGAAAGTTTAGGCTAAGAAATGTTGTTTAGAGGCACCTTAGCTTTTTTTGCTTTATATTACTTGTATGTTTTCCTCTGCTAGGTCAATTTAGAGAATTATTAGTTTCTCTCTAATCCCACTCAGATTTTTTATCTCAAAAATTATTTAATGGAGCCCATGTCAAAGTATTTTATGGCTAGCCCTACCTTTGGTATGACTTAAACATGGTTTTTGAGGTCTCTCTTCAAAGTATTGCTAAATAGAGTTTTGACTGAAGAGGTATATGGTTTGCCCTGCCCTTTTGTCCATCTGGAATGGTTGCTTTAAAGTTATTTGTAGTATGGTTAAGGAATTTTAGGAATTCCCTTCTCTTTGATAATTACTATATGTTATCTTGAATGTTTTCTTTCCCTGAAGGTGAAATCACTAGAGAATTTACAAGTTTGTTGCTCTCTATGGTTTGTTGGACTATTGTGTTGATGTTTACTTGCTAAGGTTTAGTCAAAGAAGCTAATGGTATGCCCTGTCTTTGGTTATATCTTTATGCATATTTTTCTTAAAGACCTTTCTTGTTATAGTATATATTAAATGATTCTCAGTAACTACCCTTTAACCTACTTATTTCACAAATTAATGTTCACTTCACTCACATAAGCCTTGAAAATCCATTTGGCTTTGTTATACTTTCCCTCTGAGACACCCTTGACCTATTGTTGTACTTATCAAAACCTTTTGCAGAATCCATAGCCCAATGGTCTAATCCTCTCTTACTCTATCTGTTCTACTTGACAAACTACCCAACCAAACAAGCAAACAAATAAACCCTAATCCTTATAACTAGCCTAAAATCAAAACCCTAAAATCAATCAAGTTCACATATTTCATACAAATATAGTGAGAGCCCTCTATGAGTTCTAGGAAGGCTAGGTCCTAGGACTCCAAAGGCTGGTTTGATGTTACCCTTGTACATTTGGTCTTGCCAATATGACAAATTACGAGGACCTAACACAACATACTAACACCACATAAACGATACCTTATACAATGAAAACACATGTATTTATAGGATATTTTAAAATTCTATACATGTTTCTAGAAGGATTTAAAAGTTTGTTTTTTTCCCACCTAGAATAATTTAAGTTTGTACACCTTTAATTTTGGACACAATATCTTTCTAGTCAGGTGTTTTTTGGATGATCCAATAAGTACAAGATCATCATGCTCATATTATTTGTGCATTATACAATGTATAATCAAACTTCCATATATCTTTTTAAATTATAGTCAAGGTTTAGAAATCAATTTTCCATTTGGTTCATTTGGGCTCCATCCACTGTCCTATGCATTTATAAAAATTGCCAAACCATGGCCACAACAAAACTCATGAAAATTTCATAGATAGGTTGCAAAAGATGGATGCCAAACTGCACAGTATTTTTACAAAGAAAATAATTTTATCATTGCATGGGATAGTTGTTGGTTCTTGCCACATTAGTTCTTAGTTCTTGCCACATTTCCTACAGTTGATTATTCAAGGTACGAAAAGATAAAATATTGGAGATGTTTTGGAATATTTTAAGGTGGACTTTTATAAAGGATGTTTTACGACATGGTTTTTAGTGAAAAGAGAACAAGGTTGTTACTTAAAATAAAATTGTTTAGACAAACCATTGGAAACCTTCAAGAATTGGAGCTGAATTGTCTGGATATGTGAATGAAATGTCTGTAAAATAAGAGGTTCATGGTATTGAAATGTGGAGGAAAATGATTTATAGATTTAAAGGACATTTTTTTAATATTATTTAATTATGAAATATTTATATATTATTTTTATCACACAAATATCTATTTCTTAAACCTAAAAACTTATAAACCTACACATCCTTCCTCGTTTTTTTTAACTTAAAAGAAAATATAAACTTGAAATTTGAAACAGAATAACATATAAACAAGTTTCATATTCCACTAAAGTATATGTGTGTATAATATCCTTAACACGAATGCGTGTATAATAATCATAACCCTATACTGTAGAATAACAGTTAACCTGGATCAGTCTAGACTAGTAGTTAGTTTCATCCATAAGGACTCTTGACTAGAATAGTAGCTGATCAGAAAGGGTAGTTCGTCACTCCACTCCTTAGTTATAAGTGTTGAGGAGCACATTGTGTGCAAAGGCATGAGATAAAGATTGTGGGAGTGTTGGAAACCCTATTGAAAGAAACCAAGAAAAGACATTTTCCAGAATGTGAGACAAAAAGTAAGGTGAATACATTTTCTATATATTTTATATTACTTCCATAAACAACATCGTTGTGTGGAAGTAGGAAGAGAAAGCAAGTTTAAAGTGAATAGAGAAAGAGGCAGAGCCAGAAAGGTGAAACTGAACAAAGAAAATAGGAAGAGTGAGAAAGGTTAAAGTGAACAGACAAAGAAACAAAGAAACATGAAAACTAATGGGACATAAAAGGTGAAAAATTTTGGTAAGAATCAAGAGGATGGAAATTTTTTTCATTTATTTTAACAATTAAATTAAAGAAAAATAAAACAATTAAATAAATGTGAAAAAAGAGAAAGTAAACGTAAAAGTGACTAATTTTGAAATTAATTAACTTGGAGTTGAAATTGGTGGTAATTAAATTGGATTTGAAAGTGGCGGAAATATTCTAGGACAAGTTTGTTTTTATTTTTTATTTGAAATAAGTTTCAAAAATGTAAGAGAAAAAGAAAATGGAAATAGTGGGGCTTGAAACTAGCTCTTTGCTATGTTATTTTTGAAACCTGCCAATAATCCACTAAGCCAAGTTTTTATCTAAAATAAGAGAAAATGACTTACATTGTTTTGTTGAGAGTATTTCTCAAACAATCATTACTTCATTGGAGTTGTGCTTAGCAGAAAGGAGAATTATCAATAATGGCTTAGAAAGCCTAAAAGTGAACTTATTTTTAACGATTTTGATCTGTACTTATGTAGCAATGCAACAAAATAAAATATAAACATAAACACAAAAATGCAACATAAATAAAACTTCATTCCATTAATATCAAAGAACTGAAATATGCTTACATATAGAATGGAAATAAACTATCTTGGGCGATGGTAGTTTATCTCTGAGAAGAGATGTGGTGGCGACATGCCTCTAAACTATGTTACAATGAGGTTCAAAGGACTATTTATGACCGAGAAACAATGGAAAACCCTAACAATCCAAAAACCTAACCCCAAGAGATGAATCACCAAAATTATGGGCCTCGTTGGGGTAAATTGGTACTTCAACTTCCTAGGGTCGTAACTTTGGCATACAATCTCTATTTAACATGAAAAATACCTGGTTAGAAATATCTATCTGAGGAATACAAATTTCAACTAAAAATGTCAGTCAAAAACTTAAGTTTTCCTATTTTCCAAAAAAACAACATTTAGGGCCCTAAAATGGCTGTTAAAGTTTATGACCCGAAAAAACTACCAAAAATAGGAAATTTTGCTACAGATAAGGAAACTAAAAAATTGAAATAAATGATGGTGGGGGTCCAAGTGGCATAGGAAAGTGGCCACCAATATCCACCTGGATCAGTCCTCCCCCCTTAGGAAGAAATGGTTCTCATCGCATTGAGTGCCTCCATGAGATGGGGAAACTACTGCTGAACCTGGTCCCTGGTGGGACACTTGCCTTGGTGTAGGAGTTGGATAGATTTGATAACCTGATACAATTGGATTGTGTGTTGGCGATTGTTCTTGATCTATGCATCCATGATCTGATCAGTTGTGGCATGTTCCATGTAGTCTAGGTTTAGCTCTATTGGTGTCAGTTGTTCTGCAATGTCTGATGTTTCCATTAATGGGGGAAAGTATGGTGGAAGGAGGTCCACATTGAACATTGGGTGTAGGCCAAGGAATGGGGGAATGCTGAGCCCAAAATAATTTCCTCCCACAACCTTGGCGATGGTGTAAGGCCCATATCAGAGTGATATGAGCTTCCAATGGGCTCTGGTAAGGCGTTATTTCTGCAAATGCAACCAAAATTTGTCACCCACCTGAAACTTGTGTGGCACCCGATGTTGATCATGGCATTGCTTGTACCTGGAATTCAACTTCTCCAAGATGTCATGAAACTTCTAGTGGGTTTGCTAGATGCATTCAATAAATTTGGTTGCTTTATCAACATTGTATAGTACATGTGTGGATTATATCTGTATAGTCACATGAGGTATGGAAACATGTATCAGACACAGTGATTAAAATCCTAGACCCACTTGAAGGGGACTGTGACCAGACGAGCTATGGAGAGCTCTGTTACAATTTTTTGGCACATAGGGAAGGCTCTCATCCTAGTTTTATGGATTCTTGGAGTTGTAAATGCAGATTATGTGCACTATCATCCTGTTGACAACGTCTATCTTTCCATCATTCTAGGGATGGAATGCAGTCAACTTGATGAGTTTGGTGTCCAATAGTCTCCATAGGCTTCATCAAAATGTGCTCAGGAAACTCCTATCCTGATATGATATAATGGCCTTTTGGATCCCAAAATGTCACTCTTTCAAATAAGAGTTTCATAATTTCCTCTACCGTGATACTCTTCTTGCAGGCTACCAATATTTCCATCTTAGAAAAGCTATCCACGACCACAAATGCACAGTTATTACAATGTTTGGTACAAGGGTGGCCAAACATATAGTCCATGGATATGGATTCACAAGGATATATGGGAGTAGGTAGAGGAGTGTACAATCCTTGCTTCTTGATGGTTGGCTTCGCGATGGCACAAGTAATGCAGGATCTGATATATTTATGAACATCTTGTCAGAGTTTTGGCCAATAAAATCAATTTTGTAGTACAACCGTAGTTTTCTTCACACCAAAATGTCTTGCAACCTGACTATAGTGCACCTCCCAAATCGGCTTGGAAATCTCACTTGATGGAACAAAAATTGTGGCATAGGTAGCATAATAATGCATTCTAGAGGTGGAAATTAGGAACTTGATTTCCATCTACTAGCATCCAACATGTGGAGGTGAACTCTAGATCATTTTTGTATACTTGTAGCCAACTAGAGGTCTCATGGTCACAAAAGATTATAATAGTAGTTAGTGCTACAACTAGGTGCCAATTGAGGCAGTCTGAAAAATGATTGGTACTACCATTTTGTATTTAATATTCAAGTGGAATTGTGGCAGATATGTAGACCACTTCTGATGGTGATCGTTTTGCAATTCCCCTTGTGTTTGTATAAACTGGAGAGGCCGTTGATCAGTTTGGATGATTGTCTCCTTCCCTAGAATGCAATGATTCCATTGCTGGAAATAATGTATTATGGAATACATCTATTTATCATAGGTAGGCTACTTCAAAATTTTGCCGAAATGTGTTTCACTATGATAGGCTATTGGATTCCCGTGTTGGGTGAGGACTACACAAATAACATAGTCGAAGGAATTTGTCTCAATTTAAAATGGCTATTAAAGATATGGTAATTTGAGTACCATTGCAGAGCAGAGGAAATACTTCAACTCAATGAACATGTTATGTTGGGACTCAGACCAGGAAAACTTGGCTTTCGATCCACCCTTGGTAATCTAGCTCAAAGGCCAAGTGATATTGGAGAATTCCAACATGAGCCTCTGATAAAAATTTGCAAGGATAAAAAAGCTACGAAGCTCTGTTAGAGTGGTTGGGGTTGGCCAATCCTGAATGAATTGGATCTTAGTCATATGCACATGTGTGCTTCACCCATCTATGATGTAACCTGGATATTGGACCTGACTCATGCCAAAGGTGCATTTCTCCAAGTTGGCACATATTTTTTGTTAGCGCGGGGTTTTAAGGACGTGCCGAAGGTGTTGCAAGTGTTCTTACCAAATCTTTCTAAAAATGAGGATATCATCCAGATAAAAAACCATGAATTAGTTGGTGAATGGATGCAAGATGTCATCCATTAGCCTCATAACAGTAGCAGGGGAATTTTTCAACACGAAGGGAATAACCAACCATTCAAAAAGGCCTTCCTTGGATTTGAAGGTGATATTCCATACATTTGTGGGCTCTATTAGAACCTGGTGATAGCCATACTTCATATCAACCTTGCTGAAATACTCGGCCCCCTTGAGTTGGTCTAGAAGGTCATAAATCTGTGGTATTGGATACTTGTTCCTGACAATGATTTGTTCTAGTTCCCAATAATAAATGCAGAGTCTCCAGATCCCATCCTTCTTCTATACAAATACAATCAAGCTCCCAAAATGCGAGGAGCTTGGTCATATGTTACATTTTTGCATGAAATCCTAGATTTACTATTTTTTCTATTCATTTTCCATAATGGAGCGATGATATATCAACCCTTTGGGTAGAGGTGCTCTAGGAATCAAATTGATTAAATGCTTTCCTTGACAGTGCAAGGGTACCCTTGTGGGTGAGGAGAAGATTCCCCTGTATTGTTCCACGACCTTATCCACCTTCTTCTGTTGTGTGGAGGAACCCTTCCTAGGGGCCATGGATGTGGCCACGATCTTCCCCTTACTTTGAGATTGAATAATAAAGAAAATAAATTTTTCAATATGGGAGATGATCTTACTGTTTGCACTATGATGCATATGTTGTCCTTGATGGCAACTCATTTATAAAAGACCGATTATATTGTTTCTAGATAAGCTCTGAGATGACAAAGTGGTGGAACAGAATGTTGGAATGATGGGATAAAGGCTTTGCAAATTAGAATCAGAATATGGATAAAGTACATAATTAAAGCACTATATGTGAGTTAGTAAATTCAAACTCGCATATATACGTGGGTACGAATAAGCAAAGTCACGTATGTGCTAGGGCACTAATTCTATAATACCATGGGTCCTTACCATGGTATTAGGCCACAACATTAAGCGTAGTAACTGTTATTTGATACCGTCAAAGAATACCATCGACACTTCTGTGGTTTTGACTCATGGTATTGGCTAAGGCTCAATATATATAAGGAGGTGGAGATCATAGTGCTAAGGGGGAATGGGTATGTTTATTGAATGAATACTTAAATCTGAAGTATATCTGCATGGAATGGGCTATAGTAAATAGATAGATCTGATATTATGATGCACTCATGAATACAATGATGGATCAAGATCTTTAGACCTGAAATGATTATGTATTTGCATGATCTGTTTATGAATTGTTTAGATCTGTGGTCTGGCACATTTTTTTGTAGTGAGGGGTATGATGTAAGGAAGTTTGCAGTTCTGAAGTATTGTGCAGTCCTACATTATTTACAGATCTATATGTGGGTTTGACTCAAGGAAGGTGTGTATACATGCAGGTTTGGTTCAATAGAGGAGTGTATATATTCAGTAAAAATACTGAGATATATACGCAAGTTAGTTTTGGAAGAAGTGTGTACAGTTGTGGATACATCTTATCGAAGGCACACATGAAAGCTAGGGTTTTGCTAAAGAATGCTGAAGAATATGTCTGATCATTTTTTCTGTGCTTTTGTTTTTTTTCAATGATGTCCTCACATATATGGGTATTTTGAGTACTAATTATGTTGCTGGTTGATTGTGAACAAAGTGATTGGTTGAGTTAAATGATTGATGTTGCTAATAGTATGAGGGCTCTGTACAACTAACAAAATATGTCACAATATCTATGATCAGTTCTGAGTCTAAGTTAGAAATCTAAAATTTATATATTGATATCTATACGTACGTTTATCCACAGAAAAGTACATATACATGTGGGTTGTCGTAAGAAAAGTAGTGTATACGTTTGTCTTTTGAATGATCAAGATTGCAGTTGATTCTGTGTGTTGATGAGGACGTATGGGTTTAATTATGTGTTATGGTTATAGTGATCTCATTGTTATGTTCTAATTTGGTTGATGTTCACTTTAGTTGATCTACATGCTGGGACGTGATAAAGATATTGGATCCAATGTGAAAGGTTCGCGGTGGTTATGAGGGTTAGAGCTTTCAGTGTAAAATTCGAAGCTTCCTTCCAGTAGGAATTGTTGAGCAGATCAGGGGGTTGTAGTTCCTTTCTAGTGGTGGCTAGTAAATGATATCAGGGGGTTGGAGCTCTATTTTAGTAGCAGCTGGAGAACAAGAGAATGTTGAAACCTTCTGCAGGTGGGTGCCTACGTATTGGTATGATTTTATGCTAGTACAATATTGTATGCATTTTTCTATATAATAAATATTGAAGACGGAGAGGACATCAGCAGTGGTTTTCTCCCAAATTGGGTTTTCACCTTAAATCCTGGTGTTCATGTGTGCTTCTTATGTGTGATGATTTATTCTGTTCTTACTACACATGTTTACTTCTTACCAAAGGTTTGATGAATGAATGATGCACTGGTCTAAGTAAAGTTACTGAAGTTTTATGTGAATAATAATTTAATTGGGCATATGCAAGTTTCCTTAAATAAATGTATATATACGCTAGTTGGAATAAGTGAAGTCATGTATAGAAATCAGTAAAGTAAAGAAAATTTTCTATGAGTTTTAAATACTAGATGGTATTGGCTTCTATATGGATACTATGGAAGATGGAGAAGCTTGGTATGTGTGTGGATGATGTGACATGATCTATGTTAGTGTACTTTGTCCAGGTCACCACTTGGTATTGGGATTACAGGGATTGAAATTACCATGGTATCTTCCTATGGTATTGGCTTGGAAATTTCCATGGTACAGGTGTTTGTGGTATTGGCATAACCATGGTATTTACATGTGGTATTGACTTGGATATTAACATGGTACAGGTGTCCGTGGTACTGGGGTAACCATGGTATTTTCTCGTGGTTTTCACTTTTAGAGATTATTGAGTATAACTTGACATATACTTTAGTGAGTGAATGGAATTATTTTATTTGGTGGGTGAGAGGATTGATGGAGTGAGAGTGAGAGTGTGTTATAGTGATCTATCTAGCATATTAAAAATCTGTAATATTTTGGAGTTGTATGGTTTATCATATATTATTTTTAGATTAGATTGATTTATGGGTTGTTCATGTTGAGCAGGTTTGAGAGCCCAATTTTAAAATGCATGAAATGTGGTTCGCATGGAGGAGTTGGAGGCATAGAGACTTCATGGTTGCAGGGACTAGCAGAAAGTGATTAGATGAGGAGAATCTCAATCCAATGGTAGTTGGATAGTCCAATGGATGTTGGGTGAGGCTTGTTGGCTGTGGAGGATTTCAATATATGTTTATCTGCAAATTTGTGTAAGTGGGTACTTCTCAGCTGATGGATGTCAGCACACTGTTGTAGGAGTCAAGTATTCTAGCTAGTGGGTGCTAACTACTTCATCTATAATTCTTTTCAGCAAAATAAAATATTTGAGCAACAGTAACAACAATTGGTTTTTTTCCCTGGAGAGGGTTTTCAACCAAAAACATCTTTTGTCATATTGTGCATGATTATTTGATTGGTTTATGACTTTCATGTGTGATCATTGTATTTAGATTTTCTATTTACTCATTTGGTTATTGTAGAAATTTGAATAACTGATATGTTATCCACTGAGATTCTCCTGATCACACACTATTTTAACTTCATGCACAATACAAAATCTCTTCTACCATTGATCATTAATTGCGGAAATAAAATCAATTGCATGCACACATTAAAACCATAAACAATCACACATATGAACACAGTATTTAATGGGAAAGCTTAAAGTTGAAAACCCCAACTATCTGTATATTATATGTAATGGAGATCATGTAACAATCATAGTACAAAACTCCTCACAAGCTCTCAGCACAACCTCGAATTGCTACACACTAATCAAGCTAGATCTAGCAAAACACATGCTCCAATATTTTCCACTTGATAGCCAGCCTCTATTGCATAATCAATGCTATGGGATGGATTATTAAATAACATAAACCACTTGGCTTGTACTGCGCAATCCTCATGAGATTTTCCAATCACTGTGTGTTGCAAATAACAACAGTATAGTCACAACTGATAGTTAACCTTCTCTTTCACCTATTTCCGCACTGGTCTTCACTAAAACTGTCCATGCACTGAAGTTAAATGATGCATTCTTTAGTTGATTAATGAGTTTATAATTAGTGAATTAATTAATAATTAATTCACACCACTCTCACTAATTTTATCAATTAGTTAAACTGAATACAAATAGCTCAACTATGTTTAGATTAGTTAAACTGAAAACAACTCCATTAACTTCCTCAATCAACTCCACCAAACTCTGTCACATGAGTTCTAACTGAAGTATCCATGCAATAGCTCCACATAACCCTCAGGAATAGTGTAATTCCTTCTGTCAGCGCCTGTGCCACATCTGTGCACTTAACTGAAGTGCTCCAAGAGAATAAGATAATGTTTAGAGTCTAAATATTATTAAGAGCTAATAATATTTTCCATATCTATTTTTAGACTGACAATATAAAAATAGATTCCGCCCAATATGTCTAAAAATAGCATCCTGCAACTCATAGAACATGATCCATATGTCTAAAAATAGACTTTGCGCCAAAAATAGCCTGTGGGTCCACTTAGTGAAGGCGACTTCTTTCCACTAAGCTCATCATCTTGTTGCAATCTCAACACTCCCTCTCAACAAGATAAGGATTATCTGCAACCCCTATCCTTCCCCTATGGTATTCGAATTTGATCCTGGTGAGCGCCTTTGTCAAGATATCAGCATCCTGATCCTCCGTTGGAATGTATGAAAGTAACATGATATTTTGCTGCACACAATCTCTGATATGATGATACCAGATGTCAATGTGTTTAGATCTATCATGAAATACTCGATTAACCGAGAGTTTGATGCAACTCTGATTATCACAATAAATCACAGTAGGATCGAGGTGTGAACTGAACAACCCGACCAGGATCTTCCTCATCCATATAGCCTCGCATGCAGCCAAACTTGTTGCCATATACTTGGCCTCTGCTGAACTGAGTGCCACGGATCTCTGCTTCCTGTTGTACCAAGAAATTGTTGTCGACCTGATACTGAAAATCCCTCTAGATGTGCTCTTTCTATCTGTTGGGCTCCCTGCCCAATCTACATCCGTGAAGCCACATAGCCTCACCTCATCTGACTGTCTGTACCATAATCCATATCCCAATGTGCCTCTGAGATATCTCAATACATGCTTTCCTTCCTTCTAGAAGAGCTTGGTTAGCTTAACCATAGCTTGTGAAAGCTGGTTCACAGCATAGCATATGTCGGGTCGTGTATTGACTAGATACATAAGCGACCCCACCAACTATCGATAAATAGTGGCATCCACTACCTCCGCCGAAGTATCATCCTCCTTCCTCCATCCACCAGGAAGAGGAGTATCAACAGGCTTGCAGCCATGCATGTTGAACTTCTCTAGTTCCTCCAAGGCATACTTGCCTTGAGAAACAAACAGTCCATCACTGCGCTGCCAAATTTCCAATCCCAGGAAATAATGAAGGAGGCCCAATTCCTTCATCTCAAACTCTTTTGCAAGATCCTCCTTGCATGAGAGTATCAACAGCTCATCACCTGTCAAAATCAAATCATCTACATAAAGTACAATGATCAGCAACTTACCCTCCACCACACTCTGGTATAGGTTAGGATCCGCCTCACTCTTGGAGAATCCAAGTCCGGTGAAATAACTGTCTAATCCGTGTGTACCAAGCACAAGGTGCTTGTTTCAACCCATACGTTCTCTCTTGAGCCGCACACATGTGACTCACTCCGAAGATATAAAAACCTTTGTCGCTCTATGTACACCTCCTCCTCAATGACTCGTTGAGGAACGCAGGATTCACATCCATCTGATGAATGTGCCACCCCATCCGCAGAGAGAAATAATCGTCCGTATGAAAGAATACCTTGCAATAGATGCAAAGGTTTCTCATCATCGATCCCCTCAATCGAAAAGCCTGCAAAAAATATTTCCTTGTACTTCTCCACACTCCCGTCCACTGCTTCACTTTGTAGATCCATCTTGAACCCACCACATTTCCTCCACTCGGATAATCTCCCATGCACTATTTCTCGACAATTGAATCATACTCTTCCACCATGGCATCTACGCATGCGGGGTCCTCCACAGCTTCCCGAAAGAGGATGGCTCACATGATACACTTCTCATAAGAGCCATGTATCCAATATCGGTCGTGACTATCTCATCACGCGTGATGTAGGTGCTCCTACAACCTTCCCTGCATCTTGAGCCGGTCGCCTTCGTAGTGCACTTCCGCCCTCTCGATGGTTGGCGCCATGAGTGGTCTCTTCCACTCCATGAACCTCCCTCTGTTCGATCCACATCCCGAAGCTCATCCTTAGGAACTAATAGCTCCTCATCCGTATGCAAGTGTGGCTCCCTCTCAAGTGAACACTTCATGGCTTTCTCCTCCCTGAAATTTGATATCCCGTTGCACAGCCTTGTCACGTCTGGAAAATACACACGATAGTTGTGGGCGTGTTCAGTGTACCCCACAAATATCCCAACCTCTCGTCGGCTCCGCCTTCTTCCTAGCATCCTTTGTCACATGAATGTAAACAGTGAACCAAAAATCCTCAAATGGGAAATATCAGCCTCTTACCAGAAAATTCCTCCTCGGGTGTACTCATGCCAAGTATCCGTGAGGACAATGGTTCTGCACATATACCGATTGCATGCCTCACCCACAAGTGTATGGGAAGGCCCCGATCATGCAACATCGCCGTGCATAGCACCCACGATTGTTTTTTTCTTCCTCTCAAACCCCATTCGTCGTGGGTTATGAGGAGCTATGAGCTCTCTTCGAATTCCTTCTGCGTTTCAAAAGTCCTTGAATTCACCGAGATGAATTCACCACCATTCATCGCTTCTAGACCACTAACACATCACCGATTCTTTCTCAACCAGTGCCTTGAACTCACAAAACTTTGAGTATGTCTCGCTCTTCTTCTGCATGAATAATATCCAGCACTTATGAGAAAAATCATCAACAAATATCACATAATATCTGTGCTTTGCTGTCGAAGCTACTGAGAAAGGTCCACACACGTCTATGTGAATTCTCTCAAGGATCGTTGTGGCATGGCTATCCTTATTGTGAAAGGTGGCTTTCACAAATTTTCCCAAAGTACATCCCTTGCACTGATCTGACTGCGCAAGTGTACTTTTGGTAAGCCCAGTAGAAATCTGCTGTAGTATCTTCAAAGCTCCATGGTGAAGGTGGCCCAATCTCCGGTGCCACAACTCGCCATCATCCCGGCTCACCACTCCTTCTTCCTTGCCTTCCATTGCTGCACAGCCATCTACCTGAAATTGATAAAGGTTCTTAACTCAAACCCCTATCCTCCAGGTCTCACCAATTTCCTTACTACGTAGGAAAGCCTTTCCCTCGCTAAAGACAACATCATATCCCTTATCTTCTAACATCGCCACAGAGATAAGATTCTTCTTCAATCCTGGAACATGCATCACTTCCTGCAATATGAAGGGTTTACCAGACTCCCTCTCAAAGGAAATGGTACTGATACCGGTCGCATTGTATCTACCATCATTGCCCATCTCGATGTGCACTCCAAGATCTTTCTCATCCAAATCAGTAAACAAATTTCGATCTCCTGTCATGTGAAAAGATGCACCATTTTCAAGAAACCACACTGAACCCGTCACACTTGAGACCAAGCATGAAATCAGTGAAAAATCCAGCTCAAACTGCAAGGCTAAGGCCTCTCCAACTGCATTCCCAGCAGTCTGCTTATTTTTCTTCTTCTGTGGACAATTTGTCGTGTAATGTTCGTGTTGGTGACAATGAAAGCACTTCACCTTGGACATGTCTTGCTTCTTGCCTTTCACACCGGATTGAGAAGCTTTCTTTCTCTTCCCCTTCTTTGCTTTGGTAGCCAAAGCACAATTCTCTTCATCATAGTTCTTTGATGAAGATCCATCCTTGGTACTTCGCCTTATCTCCTCTTGCACAATATCCGACCAAAGTCGCTCCCATCCTGGAAATTTCTCCCGACCATTGACAAAGCCCTGATAGGAGTGCCAACTCTTCAGAAACCCAAGGAGAGCCAAGTCCTCATCATCAACATTCACCCCCACACTTCCCAGCTCATCCATACATTGGACAAACTTCATGAGGTACTTGGGCATACTATCGCCTTTATCCATTTTTATGTTCCTGAGTTTATCATTGAGCGCCAACTTCCTCTAGTCGCTCTTGCTTTGAAATAAATCTGTCAAAGCTTTCCACATCAAGAATGGAGAAGCCTTACCATGAAGGCTGGATACTATGTGATCCTTCACACCTTCCAACAGAATCCTTCGACACTTTGTTGTCTTCTTTTTCCATGCGTTAAGTGCGGCAGCATCGCTAGAAGCAGGTTTTGGAATTTATGCATCTATGAACTCCTTCAACCCATTGTCATCCAACACCACCTCCATCCTGTCCTTCCATGCAATATAATTCGAGCTTCCCTCAAGGGCATACTCCAATCACAATCCATTGAAAGACATCTCAACTTCGACACCAAGAAAACACTACTGCAAATTCGAATTCCACCAGCACAAAACTCAACCGCTTCAATGTTTTGCAATTTCTCCAATGATCAATATCGCTCTGATACCAATATAAAATTTGATAACTGATGTGTTATCACAAGATTCTCTGATGCACTATTTTAACTTCATGCACAATACAAAATCTCTTCTACCATTGATCATTAATTGCGGAAATAAAATCAATTGCATGCACACATTAAAACCATAAACAATCACACATATGAACACAACATTTAATGGGAAAGCTTAAAGCTGAAAACCCCAACTATCTGTATATTATATTTCATGGAGATCATGTAACAATCATAGTAAAAATATCCTCACAAGCTCTCAGCACAACCTCGAATTGCTACGCACTAATCAAGCTAGATCTATCAAAACACATGCTCCAATCTTTGCCACTTGATAGCCAGCCTCTATTGCGTAATCAATGCTATGGGATGGCTCATTAAATAACATAAACCACCTGGCTTGTACTGCGCAATCCTCATGGGATTTTCCAATCACTGTTGGTTGCAAATAGCAACAGTATAGTCACAACTGATAGTTAACCTGCTCTTTCACCTATTTCTGCACTGGTATCCACTGAAATTATCCATGCACTGAAGTTAACTAATGCATTATTTAGTTGATTAATGAGTTTATAATTAGTGAATTAATTAATAATTAATTCACACCACTCTCACTAATTTTATCAATTAGTTAAACTGAATACAAATAGCTCAACTATGTTTAGATTAGTTAAACTAAACAAAACTCCATTAACTTCCTGAATCAACTCCACCAAACTCTGTCACATGAGTTCTAACTGAAGTATCCATGCAATAGCTCCACATAACCCTCAGGAATAGCGTAATTCCTTCTGTCAGCTCCTGTGCCACATCTGTGCACTTAACTGAAGTGCTCCAAGAGAATAAGATAATGTTTAAAGTCTAAATATTATTAAGAGCTAATAATATTTGACATATCTATTTTTAGACTGGCAATCTAAAAATAGATTCCGCCCAATATGTATAAAAATAGAAGTCCATCTATTTTTTCCGACTTGACCAACCATCCACAAATAGCAGCCTGCAACTCATAGAACATGATCCATATGTCTAAAAATAGACATAGTCTAAAAATAGACTTTGCGCCAAAAATAGCCTGCGGGCCCACTTAGTGAAGGTGGCTTCTTTCCACTAAGCTCATCATCTTGTTGCAATCTCAACAGTTATTTCCATATATGAGCTAATATACTAATGGCTTAATGTGTGATTGTGAATCTAAAAAATGAAAAATAGTTTAAAAATATAGATATATAATTTGTCACTATTGATTCACCCTTGCCCCTCTCAGTAGTGAACACATTTCCAACACCTTTTGGCCCCATTTAAGGTACTAGTCTCACTTAAGTGGGCTCATGTACTGACCAGAAATTCTTCCTTGGCCTTTTAGGAAGAAGTTGGGTATAAAAACAAGGGTTTGGGTCAAGGTGACATTGGACCCTTATCCTGTGTGTGCCTACCCTAGCAGGTTCCACAACTCTTGCAACCAAGTGCTTTATTTGATCAATAACAAGTATTTTTTGAAAAGGATTACATCAAAATTATCTTAAATAAATATGAATCTATGTTAGTTTCAAAGTTTTACTAATTTTTTTGAGCTTTTTTATTAAATAGGTATGCTTGATAAATATTTTCATGCCAAAATGTATGTAGTTTCTAAAAGAGACCGTACCACAATTAGCAAAGAACTATATACATTTATTTGATGTTATGTTTTTCTCATTATGGGGAATTATTTTAGGACTATAAAGTGGAAATTCTAAACCTATACCAAGACATATAAAAATTCCCATGGGGGCCATATTAGTCCCTACTGAAGGCCAAGACTATAGAAAACACTTAACTCGTTGAATTTGCATTAGTTATACTTTGACTATAAATATTTACTTATTTGTTAATGTATAACATTAGGCAATTTTTTTTATTTTGTGAATTTTTTTGTATCATTCTATTGGTGGAGAGAATTTAAGCATTAATGAAAATATGTCTATTGATTTGGAAATAGGAAAAAACAAAGGAAAAGGACAAAAAAAAATATAAAGTTAAACTTAAAAAGAAATAACATTGACATTAATAAATAAATAAATAAAGAAGGAAAAAAATTAACTTATGGAAAAATATTTTTCAATTGTTACTTCCTTAAAGCTAATGATGTTGTGGAGATTTTTGACACTTTATTTATTTATTTTTCTATTTTTTTAGTTTATTTGAGGAAAATATTTTCTAAATTTTTAGGGTTATATCCTAGATAACAAGTTTTTTCACTTTGGGATATTGAAAATAAAACTTGATCTTAGCTAATGTTTGATACATTGAGTTGGAATTACTATTTCATATCTTTACCCCTTTGTATAACTGGCTGTTATATTTGCAGATGTAGTTCAAAAAAGATGCAATCTTTTCCAAGGTTTCATGCTCATATCAATTAAAGTGTTTAAAATCTTTATTTTTATTGTTGGTCTATTTATATAGCGTCTAAAAAATATATTTCCAACTATTATTCAAGTAAATTTAAATTTGGAATTTTTCTGAGCATTTTTTCTAGTGCGAATTGACCCAAGGAAAATAGAGATACAATTTAATCTTGTTGTAAATTGATATTTATTGTTGTATTTGAGCTTCGAAGTAATATTTTAAAATCAATCTTTCATTTTCCAACTTCCCCACCCATAGATAAGTGATTTGGGAGTGATTTGGCAAGTGGATTAGGAGAAATTTGACACTTATTGGGTGATCTATTACTGGAAATTTGATAATTTTCGTCATAGTTTACTACAAACTTTGAAATATGAAATTCTAGGGAAACAAGCAAATGCATTCTATAATCCCCGTAACTAGTAACCCAAACTTGAAAATATACAACCCTAGTTAAAAATCCATGTAATAAAGTTAATAAAGGAAAAATAAGACCAAGGTATGGGACACGTGTTCCAGGTTGAATGTTTGGAAAAACATCCTAACGTGTGTTCATTTGGTTTATTATGGCTAAGGAAATTGGCAACGGCAATGACAAATAATTTGAAAAGGCAAGAGGCATTAATTGATGTTTTATTTATGAAAATAAAGAAAAATAGGAAAAAGGAAGGTGAAAGGTCACAGGTTGCATGTGAGGAGGAAATTTAATGAAAATAGAGGAAAGGAAAGAAAATAGAGGCCTCAATAATAAAAAGGCTTATGAGGATGAGTTCATAGTATTTTGTTAGTTTTAGCTTGGAGCTCTTTTGCACACACACACACACACTTAGATAATTCTTGGAGCACTCTAACATTAGGGAAAGGAAGGAAAAGGAAAGAAAAGATCAAGCACGGAAGAGGTTGATCAAGTGGATACAACGAGATTACTTGCATGTATCGAGTTACATGTATGATTTCCACACTGGTTTTGAGATGCATCGTATATGCATGTGTGTATTTGGTTCTCTTGACATCATGGGTATGGGTTTTGTTAGGTGTGACAAAGGTTTTTAGCCTTGCCTTTCCATATTGTGATAGACATGGTGAAATGGGGTTCTTTTACTTGGTTGAACTGGATTACTGGATGGTTTTGAAACAGAGTGGGGTGGTCTCAAGAAAATTCCCAAAGGCCTACGAATTCCTTGATCAGTAATGGCTGGATACACAGTAAATATTGAGGGTGGAGATGGGAAATTTCTTCATAGTTTAGGTAGAGATATCCGGAGGCATCCATGCTTATTTAGGGCCTAGCGATCTCTTGACCAAAATATGGCGGGATTATGGTAAATATTGGTAGTGTATGTTGATTTTTTAGGCCTAGGAATGCCTTGGTCGATAATGGTGGGATACATTATAAATCCTGGTTTCAGGCCTATAAATCCATTGATTGTTAATGGCAGGATACAAGGTAAAGCCTAAGGAAGCCTTGGTTTGTTTTTTTGTGAGTCCCACATTCATTCTTGGAATATGTCACAGGGGTGATTGGTTGAAAGAAATATTTTGTTCAATGGAATCTATGGTCGGGTGGTATGTGCAAGTCCCTGAATTGGTTGGCTTTTGCATATGTTAATAAGAGATCTTTTCCTCTTGTATTTCGGGAGTATGCACTATTACAAAATGGCTAATTAGTTACTAAAAAAAGGACTAAATTTTCATATAAATGACCATTTTTCAGTTAGTGACTAGTAGCATCTAATTTACAGTATCTTATAACACAATCAAATTTTAGTCATTTTTAGCTTAGTTATTCATTTGTTGTCTCAATTTCATAATTTAGCAGTATATTTAGTCATAAATTGGGACATTAATTTAGTTATTGATTTAGTCATTAATTGCGACAATTAATGACCAAATATACAAAAAAATATAATACTATATGATCACTCAAGAAAACCAATTAATGACCAAAATGTTGGCAGTGTTATAAGATATTGTAAATTAGCTCTTAATAGTTGTATATATGAAAAATTTAGTTATCATTTGTAATAATAAATTCATCATTTGCAGTAGTCAATTATATTTTTTTGGTAGTTTCATATTTATTATATAAACAACTAATTTAGTAGTTTATATTCATTTCATTTGCTTTCATTAATAATCATTATTAACAACTAATTTAGTCATATTCATTTTATTTTTGTTCATCATTAGTCAATATAAACTACTAATTTAGTAGTTTTATATTTATTTTATGTGTTCATTATTAATAAATATAAATTAATTAGTATGATTTTGCGACTAAATAAAATAAATAAAAATAAAAAATTATACAATGTGCATGTTTATCTAATATAAAAATACAAAGATACATATGTTAATTACAATACTAAACAATATCAAGTGCAACTATAAATAATTTCAACCACATAAATTATATTATATGAAATGTCAAGTATTACAATATGAGTTTCCAACTTAATATTGGTTGGACTAAAATTTACACATGAAATGTTGCTTCGTTACATCAAAACATTATCATTTTGTTTCCAAGGCATTGCAAGTGAGTTCACCAACTCTGAATACTTGACCATCAGTCTCTATGTGTGTGTCTGATGTAGAATAATGGGTCTAATGGTATCACTAGATCGATTCTCTTCTCTCTCTCTCTCTTTGTGTTTTTCGCTTCAGTGTTATTGTTCTCCTCTTTCTTAAATTCGTGCTTCTTACCATCAACATTGAGTTCCTTTTATGGAAACAAAATAAGATACAATGCAAAGTGTAAGCCATGAAAGAGGATGAACACTATAATATAAACTAAAATATACTATAAATCATTTATACGACATATACCTTAGCATCAGCAATGTCAAAGCCATTTTTCCCCATAAAAGAAAGAAACATGATCAAGTTTTCTTCATTTGGGCGATAGTGGCCACTATGTGGCCAGATGACCTGTATAAACAAAGAAAATAAATTGTCACCATAAAAATAACACTTTAGTAACTTAGTATTCAACCTTCAAGGAAATCTTAGGCACAATCATGTCAACGAAGTTACATGATAAAAAGCTCAAGTTGTAGATAACTTATGAAAAAAAATAATATGAGATGTGATGTCTAATCCTTGTCATTTTATTCGCAACAAAATTTCATTCTCTAAATAACATGTGCTCAAATAACAACATGAAATTAAACTTTTCTAATAGTCATGAAAATATTTTAACACAAAACAACTAAAATGATTTCAGTCAATATCGTGTAATAGTAATTGCATCTTCAAGCTTTGGTTGTTGTTTAAATGTACATGATACAAAGTATTTTCAATTTTATATTTAAAAGACAGAAAAAATAAAAATAAAAAATGTTCAAAATACAATCAAACAATAAAGAGAAGATATCATGGAATGGATATTGCAATTATAAAAAAATTGTTTGCCTATCCACCATTATCTTGTCTGGAATTCCTAAGACATTTTCTTGCCCAAAATAACCAATGAAGTGAAAGAATCACGACATTAAAAACCATAGTAATCCCTACTAGAAACATTTCCAAAGTCGATGACTCGGGTGCTTGAAGGATCTCCAACAACAAATGAACCATATCCAAGTCATGGGATGCATTGTATCGCCATACTTTTTCCAATCACATTTCTTGTAACCTGCACACACCAAAGTCAAGTAACAATCAAACGAAGGCATTGACATTTGTTTTTATCTTTTATATAGATAAACTTTGAATCTAAACAAATTTTAACAAAAAACAACTATAATACTAATATTATCAAGTTTTGGATGTTGTTTAAATGGATATGATACCAAGTATGTTCAATTTTATAGTTAAAAGAAAAAACAAAATCAAAGTAAAAGTTCAAAATACAATCAAACAATAAAGAGAAGATATAATGGAATGGGCGTTGCAAAAAAAGAAAAATAAAAAAGGAAAAACCTATCCACGAGTGTTTGGCATTCCTAAAATTGCTTTCCCAAAATAACCATGAGGTGAAATAATCACAAAATTAAAAAAACATAGGAACCCTTCCTAGAAACATTTCCAAAGTCGATGGATTAGGTGCGTGAACAACATCCAACAACAAATGAATCATATCCAAGAGATTCTCTGAATTGTCTCCCCATCCTTTTTCCAATCCCATTTCTTGTAATATGCCCACACCATAGTATGGTAACATTCAAATGGAAGATTTTATATTTTTGTAGAAAAAAATGGAGATTTTTCAAGCATGCTAACTACATGGTACAAATATTCATAAATATTTACAGAAAAAAATATTAAAATATTTTATATTTTTGTAAAAAGAAATTGGAGATTTGTCAAGTAGGTTAATTGCATGGTACAAAAATTGTTTCAGCAAATGTATCCATAAATACAGTGGATCTTACTCATAGATATATGCACAATATTTTTCAAGCGGGAAACATGTATGACTTTTGAGTCCTATTTGTGTGAACGTTTGACATATTTAATCCAGATCCATTTTTGTTATTCTTTATTTGAGCTTTGAAGGCCCTTCATCTGTTGAGCCTATAATAAGAGTACCTTTACCACCATAACCCTTACACGAATTTTTTTTATGATTGCTTCTAGTATTGCAAGTTTTTATAGATGAAAAACGATGGAGGTCATACCCACAAAGTATAAATTTACAGATTTTGATTGTTAACCCAACAATTGTGAATGTGAAAGGAACTTTTATTGTTTGGAGCATTTGGAGGGCCTAGAAGGTTACCTAGAATATTGAATTAGAAAGGACAAGGCTTTGAAGTTGGTTTATTTTGAATGATCACTCTTTATGGTGTCCTCATCCTAATTTATGAAATAAAATTCAAGATGACATGGTTCTTGGTCCTTTCATTTTTCAAAAGAGGAATTAACAATATCAAAGACATTTTTTTGTAATATTCCCAATTAGCCCTGTTAGGGTGCCGTGATTTGGCATATTGGCTAAACCAAATGACAGGGTAACATCAGACCAGTCTTTGGAGTCCTACGACCTAGCCTTCCTAGTCTTAGAGAGGGCTCTCTCTATTATGCAAAGGATGTGAACTTGTTTGCTTCGGGTGATTGATTTTAGGCTAGTTGTTAAGTGCAATTTGTTTGTTTGTTTTGGGTTGGGGTAAGATGATTAAGTAGGATAGGTAGAATGAGAGGTTGTTAAATCAATAGGGCTATGGGGTCAGATGAAGTCAAGGGTGTCTAAATGATGAATCAGACTGTATTGCAGGGCCGATTTAGCAAGGTTAATGGATCCTTAGGTGATGTATGAGGTGTAAGGAACATTAAGTTTGGGAAAAACTAAGAGGTCTTAAACATATATATTTTGAAAGAAATAACTCATGAGGTAGGGAAAACCATTAATCTCTATGAACAATAATCAAACTGATAAACAGGTAAGATGAACATTCCAGTGATACATAGAAGCATTAGAACTCCTAACTTTAGAAATTCACCTTCATCTTTTTGAGAAAACACATAATATAAACAAACAACTCAATATATGGAGAGGGAACTCCTAAACAACATATATCAAACTATCAGGAACTCTCAAGCAAGTTGGTAAGAATGGGAAAAGGGCAAGATCAAAACGAGACCTCTTTGTCTTAACCTAATCAATTAGTATTCCATGGAAAAGCTTCAAAATAGGGTTTTAAAAACTTTAAATAAGCAAGCCATACCATGAATCATATTTATAAGCTAACATACTAACCATTCATGAAACAAGAGAAAGTTTTAGTGAGCCTAAGGAGCAGTCAAGAATTCCTTAAGATGACTAAAATAAGAAAACATCAAAACTATAGCAAACAGGAGGTTTGAGGTGCTTACATGAGCATATCTCAACCTATAATTTTTTTATCTATAGCAACCAAGTAGACTGAAACAATATGAGGACAAGAAAACATTAACGAGTTAGGAAAACATCACCATTCACCAAGCTATGGAATCTTGCAAGCAAGCTTCTCCAATATCAAGCCACACAAGCCATTCATTCACTTCATAAAACCAATATCTCTTTCAAGCTCATAAAATCATGTATTTCTCTTAAAAAACCCCAATCCCAATTGATTACAATGAATCCTAATGTCTTATATAAAAAATGAGGAGAAGAGAGCCTACTAGAGCATCTAGAAGCCTATTGTCCAAAGATGAATTTCCTAACTTGTCCTTGAAGCTTTGCAAAGCCGAAGGCACAAAAATATCTAAATAAATATCTTTTCTGACTATAAGAGGAAATAAAATTGACTTTTAGGCCTAACATTCCTAATAAAACTTTCAAAATGCACATTTTTTCCACACAACCATAGGAGCATAACACATGTGTCAAATAGTGGAAATTTTCCAGGTGCATAACACAGAAATAGGCCCTGTTGCAGCAGTCTTTTGGAGGTCTTCCCGACACCGGATTTGGCTCCGTGATGGCTTGTTGGAAAGCCCGATGAGTATAATTTCCAAAATTTTTAATTTGTGCTGAATGGATTCCATTTACCTGCTCAAAAATAAAATCTCCCAACACTGCTCTCTGTGTAACACTTAGTCTGAAAAGGAGGCAGAAAGGTCAAATGTTTGATGTTTTTTGACCTTTTGAGGGGGTAAAACTGCTTCTAATGATCTAAAAATTGGTGAGTGGAATATTGGTGATGTGAAAAATCCAAAAATGTAAACTTTGAGAGCTGAGGATGCACCAATTTTGTGTGTAACACCTAAGTTTCTACGCTCCTAGGGGTCAAAATTTGGAAAAAACAAAAAGTTGTCCAATTTGCCTCAAAATCAGTGGGTAGACCCCTCAAGAGGTTTTGGATATCTGTTGAGAATCCTCAGCCAAGACTCCAAGGTTTTCATGCACTTCGGCTCTTTTTAGGTGTTCTAGTTCAATGAGGGCCTTCTTTATCTTGGCCCTAGCAAGCATGCTTTTCCTTGCATAATGTTTGGCCATTTTCTTTTGTAGGGCAAGGCCCCTCTTAACCTCCTTGAAATGCTTGTGTTCTTCTTTGTACCTTTTAGCCATCTCAAAATCCCTTTCGCACTCCTGAAGTTGTGCATATTTTTCCAAGAGGAGCAACCTAGTTTTCATCTCTTGGTCCTCATTGTCACTGTCTAGATCAATGAATTGAGATCCTTGATAAGTCTTCTTGATCCTTTCGCTCCTTCTTACCTATACCTTTTGCTCACCTTTGTCCACCTTTCCTTTTCCCTTATCCTAAAGCTTGATCGCTAGAGGAGAGATGGCCCCTTGCCCTTTTGAGGCAGAAAACACATCACTTCTGCCTCTGTGATAGGTGCATGTGAATAGGTTTTATGATGGTGTCTCTACCTTTGAAGGTGCCACAAGCCTTGTCATCTTCTTCGTCATAAGATTCACTATTTTGGCCCTTTTTCTCATCATGAGGGTCACTGATTTTAACTATTTTTTCATGCTCATTGTTTCCTTCTTGAGAGGCTGCCTCTTCTTGGTCTTCATCACTTTGTTGTTCCTCTCCTTCATACTATTTTTCTCTCCCATAATATTCATTATTTAAACCACTTTCATCACCTTTATCAAGCTCTACCTTTGCCTCAATGTTTTCAACCTTTGTCTTACATGCATCTGTATCTTGATTTTTGATGTCATCAATTTATTATTTTCTATGGCTATTATTAATTTCCTGATCATTACTGTCCTCTTCCTTGTCTTCTTCATCTTCGTCAGCTTCTACCTCAATTTCCTCTTCTTGGTTCTCTTCATTTTCCTCGGCTTCTACCTCACTATATTCTTCTTAGTTCTTTTCATCTTCCTCAGCTTCTACCTCACTGTCCTCTTCCTCATTCTCTTCATCTTTTTTATCATCATTAGAGCCACTGATATCTTCTTCACTTGGTACATTAGAAGAAGGGACATGGGTGAATTTCTTTGTGGAGAAGGCACATGGAGAGATAATGGAGGAGTGAAGGTAGGTAGTTTTGAATTGGAGGGTAAATTATGCTGAATGAACGCTTGGGGGTTTGTAAGATCATCATGTGGGATGAAAACTTCCCAAGGGATTCCTTGCTACTACAGCTGATGTAAAACAATCATTTTGATAAAGGAGTGGTGGAAAAGGCTCAACATTTGGCGGCCATAGCTTCTTTTCTTAACAAGTGAGGCCATCTTGTCAATGCTCCAGAAAAGGTAGTATGGTAGGTTAATTATTTTGACTTTGGTGAAGTGCATTAGTAACCTTATATGATATGAGTAAATCCTGGAGTATCTTCCCTCACAGGTGAAGTATCTGATAATTTTCTTCATCAGCAAGGCATACCTATCTAGCAAGTGGGAAGAAGGAAAAACAACCTTGTAGCCTTGTTGACAGCTTGGTTTTAGGTAGGGTTCATAATAGCACAACTCCAACTTCTTTTGTTTAAACCATATCTCGCCAATGTCTGGTATACCTATTTCTTTGGAAATGGATTCAGACGAGAGTTGAAACTACACTCCTGTTAGGCTAACTCGGTAATTTTGTAAGCCAATGACAAACAATCTAGTCAATTCGGAGTGGCTTTTGACTTGTTTGACCTTTTCACAAAATTGATAACACCCAACATACTGAAAGCATGAAAGGATCATGGGAGAGGAGGTAATATGAACTGTGTCTAAGGGTTCAAACCTATTGGCCCTTCCTCCCTTGTGCTAAGGTTCAATAGGTCTTTGAATTTCATCACTGCTAGTATGAACTTCTCCTTCAAACATGGTGGTTGGTTTTAGCACAATAAGACTTTTAGATCTTGCTTCTTAGGTCAAAATCTACAATGAGTGAGGTGATGGGTAAATTTTGCAAATGGGGGACAAGATTAAATTCTCTAGGAGTGCACTCAGTGTTTTGAGGTTTTTTTGAAGTCACCCAGCCTCCCCTGGCACATATAACAATTTTCTCCTTCAAACCCTAACCAAACGTATTTAAAATTGATTTCTTGCAGCCTAGGGTTTGGTTTAATTAAGCCTTTAAATAACTCTTTGCCTAGGAAAATTAAAGCTTTGGAGGCAAGAGAATAAACCACCAACATTGTGTCTTGACTTGTATAGAATCTCTAAAGGTGAAAAATTTAAGTTGTGTGTTCTTTTATCAATTTTGGGCAAACTTAGACTATGCGTAACACTAGTGCATAGTGCCTATGCATAGCGTCGGTGCGTAACAGGCATGAGTCGAGCCAGTCGAGCACTCAGGAGCATAACACAAGTGCGCAACAAGCTGGTTTCGGGCACTCGTTTTTTCTGTGCATAACACTGGTGCAGGTGCATAGCACCGGGCCCTGGGTGCATAACGCAATGTTAAATAACACTATGGCCACCACTCCTGTGTGTAACACTGAGAGCCAGGTGCATAAAACTAACCCAGCAGCGTAGCGCCTACAAACTTCACTGATTTTCTCAGAAACTATCGAAACCTTCTCTCAACGGCTTCCTCTAGCTTGGAGATGACAAATAATGCAAGGGAAATACCTTTTATAACCCCTTTGAAAAATATTTTTGTAGCCAAAACCCACTTTTGTAGTGTTCTTTGTTTATTGACTTTTTCTCACTGTGTTTTTTTGTTGTTTTGGTGTTGCAAGTGGCATATTGATTAACAAAGTTGCTTTTCTCCATTGTTGGGAGCCTATTAAGGTTCCCCTTGATTTTGAAAATCTTCCTGAAGACACCAAGCCCATGCCTTTCAACCCTTTTTGGAAAAAGAACCTGTTTTTTGACTTTAACACTTATAAACAACAAACTCATCCCTTTTTTCCATTTCTCCTTTTGACTGATATTCTATGTTGAAAACATTCTTTGATTTTGACCTTGCAGCCATTTGTTGTGGAAAAAACACCTTTTCTAGCTCTGTGAAGTGTTTTTTGTGTCTTAGACATATTTTTTCAGAATATTCCTTTGACAAAAAGGTCCTTATTTAGGAGTTTCATTGTTCTGCTATAAACCAGGGGTATATCTGTCTGTTTTCAAGTCACTTTGATCACTGTCTCTTTTGAACTTGGACAACTTTCTTTGTCACATAATGGGCCCTGCTTATCATAGTTATTGTCTTTGGCAATTTCCACCCATTTTTGTCCTGTTTGGCCATTTGAAGATGTCTTTAACTGTTTTTAGAGAGAAAAATAACTTTGAACTGGGAGTTAGTGCTTGTCTCCTAAACCCTAGGGTAACTAAAAAACCCTTGAAACCAGCTGCTGTGATTGTTAGTCATCAGTATTTTTCACCCATTTTTTATGACTATATGCTTTGTCCAGGTTTTCTAGAAACTGAATTCAAACAATCATTTTGTCCTCTAGAAATCCCCTTAGAGAAACTTTTCACTTTTCCCTCCTCTCTTACCTACTGTGATTAAATTGGTAATCCTGTCAAAATCCCATCTTAGACTGATAGGCTTTACTCTATCCATAACTGTCATATCTGTGTAAATATTCTTATCTCTGATGCCTAAAATCCCCCTATTTCACAAATTTTCCTAGCCAAGATAACACAAGTTTTTCCATTGTACCCTCCTACTTCCCAAGTTACTATTGATGACCTGAGTATGTCTAGGAAATCCTTCAAAGTAATGACAAAGTGTCTAGGTTTATAGGTGATGGTGCTTAGGTTGAATATTTAAAAAACCCGTGTCTTGATAAAAACTCTATTTTTCTAACTATCAGTCAAGTGCCCTTTTCCTAAAAATCTTGCAAACAAACCTATTAGTCCTCCCTAGGTCATGCACCATCATGTCTATCATATACTTCTGTTTCAGCAAAGCTCAAAGGTGAAATCAAGAAAAACAAAGCAAAGATGGTCATATTTCTAAAAGGCACTCAAGCAGTCTCCAAGGTGTCTCCTACTGGTCCAACAGAAAAATTGCCAAGACTAAGCCACCTTATCAAAAAAAACTCTACAGGGATGTCCTGATGTCTAGCCTAAATCAAAATAGAGAAAAAGAGACACACTAAGGAACAGCTTCAATCAAACCATTTGACATTTTGAATAAAGGAGATAGTGAAGTTGAAGAACACAAGAAACACAAGTTTTTCTGTATAAATCAAAGATGCCTAAAGTTCAAAAGATCATCTATCATGGCAAAAAGCACAATATTTGGAGGACACTACAAAAGCACTTCATGTCACTTCAGGAGGTACTTTTATGCTCATTCAAGCTTCTAGGCCAAAAATAAAAAAATCAACAGTATGTGACCAAACATGGCGAAATTCTAGCAAAAAGGCCATTAAAATAGTTTTTATGTCTCAAAGCATAATGGAAGAAGGACATCGGCCTTTTTCCATGCCCCTGTAGACAAGAAAACCGACCATCAGAGGTGCCATCAATGGAGAAGACTAAGACTACTACAAAGGGACAGCAATACTAAAAGAGGAAAAAGTGGGTTTACCATTTACAAAATTCTGTTATTAAACCCCACAGTGGAAAGATGTTTCAAGCTTTTTCATAAAATTTGGATGAATATGTAAATGGGCATCAAGAAGCAAAAAACAACACCTCCTTCATAGACAAGCAGAGGCTGCAAGGTTCTTTGTTACTAAGTTATCTTTTGAGAGACAAGTAAAGATCACATTTTATGGTTTTCAAAAAATAGAGAGTGTCTTTGCACTAAGAAAAGGGGAGTCAATTTTTGAAGGATAAACTACTACATAAGGACAGTCACACCAAAAGGGAACAACAGGTATGTATTATTGTGAAAATACAATTTTTTTATTATCCTCACAGTGAAATTATTTAAAGGACATTTTCAGAAGATTGGAGAAATAAGTGAATAAGCATGAAACACCTCCTTCATTAACAGTAGAGGGTGTAAGGATTTTTTATGAATTATATTTTAAAGAGGAGGAAAGTTTACATTTTTTGGTTTTCAAGTACAGAGAGTGCCTTTTCCACTGAAAGGAGGAAAAAAAGTCAAAACTTGAAAGTTAGAATGTTTCACAAAAGGATAGTCACACTAAAGGGAGAAAATAAGAAATATGTTTTGAACTAAGGGAGAGAAGGTTTGCCCACTAGATCATCTTTAAAAAGGGGATATAAATACCCCCAACGGCCATTTCTCCATTCATTTCGTCTTTAGCAAGAAGGAGGAGAATGTTTGCATTTTTTAAGGAAAGCCTCGAGCAGAAAAAAACAGGAGCTATGCGCCTGTAGACTGGCGCTGCACGCCTATAGGTGCATACAAGGTAAGTTTACACAAGACGCTGCGTGCCTGTGTATAGGTGTTGCAAATTCAGTCATTTGCCCAGCGTGTAGAGAGTGCCTGAGCCTTTCGTTTAGCTGTTTCCTAGCGTGCAGATAGCGCCTGAAGCTTTCTGCCCAGGCCATCGCCCAACGTGTAGACGTTGTGTGCCCAGAGTAGTCCTTGTCGTATTTATATGGGTAGAGCCTACCTAGCCCAGGGGTGTTGCGCACCCACAGCGGTCCTCGTTGCATTTCTATGGGTAGAGCCTACCCAGGCCAAGGGTGCTACACGGCCACAATTTTCCTCATCGCATTTCTGCGGGTAGAGGCCACCCGGGCCAAGGGTACTACACGTCTGTGTGTAAAAAATCGGGCTGCCCAGATTTTCACCAAAAAGCTAAATTTGCCTATTTTCTCCCAGTTTTTGTTCTTTATCATGGGGGAGAGTTTTTCAAGATATTTTTCATCAAATTCGTATCATCATCAGATTTTGATCTGCAAAAGTGCTAGTTAAGGTTAGAATTTATGTCTAAGGCATTTTGATCGAAAAAAATCTAAAATATAAGAGAAGCTTATTTTATTTTAAGTATCCATCTTTGTTTTAAAAGTCCTTCGACTCCTGAAAACTTTCCCTCACCTTCATTTCATCTAAAAGGGGGTTTTTTATTTTGAAATTTGAAAAAAGAGATAAAATAGTTCTCATGTCTCAAGAAGGAAGTGATGAGCATCAAAGGCCAAAAAGACGAGCTAAAAAGGGAGGCAAACCCACTAGATTTGAGCCTGCAGACATCCAAGAACTGACTGTTTCCCCCTCTATTTTATCTTGTTTTCAAGAATTGGGATGTTTTGACTTCTGCAAAAAAGTACAAGAAATTGGCATCCATCCTCATTTAGCTAAGTTGTTTGCCCTAAGATTGCACATGAAAAAGGTTCACATAATAGGTTTAGATTTTGAATTGACTCCTAAAGCTGTATCTAAAGCCACCAAGATCCCTTTTATAGGAGAGAAATGGTTTAAACAGACATACCTTGACTTAACCCATTATCAGCCTTTTCTAGAGCCCAGTTGTCAAGATGCATGTAAAACCATTTTCCCTTTTTCACATCTGCTGGATAGGTAGACCTTCCTCATGAAAATTGTCATGAAATATTTTACCTGTGAAGGTAGGTTCTCCTGGGTCTATCAATATCACATTAGGCTCCTTATGCACTTCACCTGAATAAAGTTGTTGAACCTACCTTTTTTCCTTTGCAAAATTATTGAAAAGATATCCGCCATTGTGAAAAAGAAACCTTTAACTTGGCAAAGGGCAAGCTTATTTCATCACTCCCTTGTCAAAATAATTGTCACTCACCAACTGGAGCAAAAAGGTATTCCTTGGGAAACCTTTATCACTCATGATGACTTCACTTCTTCATCTTCCATCCCATTTCAAATTATGCCATCCTCATCTCGAAATCCTCCTCATACCCCTTCTGCGCCCTCTATAGCATATGTTTCGCCTTCCTCTCATGAGTCACCCTCCCAAACAAAAAAATATTCCACTGATAAAGCTAATAAAGAAGAAAGAAGTAGTGGCCCTAATAGTAATGTTGAGCTTGAGAAAAGCATTACTGATAACAAAGAAAACAGTCAGGAGGAAAATGATGATGACCAAGAACAAACTGAAGAAGAGGAGAAGAATAGTGAGAAAGAAAATAGCCAAAATGACGAAGGCAGCAAAAGGGAAAATAGTGATGAAAACAATCAAAACAACAGAAAGATGGATAAAGACAGAGATAGCTTTGAAAAGGAAAAGGCATCAGACCTAGTCATTTCTCACCAAACAGAAAAAGAGCAGGACCTTCCTGATTATCCTCCTGGTGATGAGATCATTGCAAACATTGACATTAATGATCAGGGAGGCTTCCCACAACAAAGTGACAAATAAATGCAAACAACAAGTGTTGATGAGGAAAAGGACAGCTCTAAGGCTGTAAGTGAACAAATTGAAGAAGCCCAAATATTGGCACCTCTTACCATTTCTCATCAGCAAAGTCAGGAGCATGTGTTTACTGCCTCTCCAAGGCAAGGGGCCATGCATCCTTCATCAAAAACAGTGAAAGCTAGAACCATTAAAATATTAAGAGGAAAAACCACTCAAACAGTGCAAAGAAATGTCACCAAGGCATTAAGGAGCAGTGGTAAACTGCTATAGAAAGGAAAATATGGATTGCCAAAGAAATACAGGGGTAAGAAACCCATGAAGGACAAAGGCAAGAAGGTGATGGAAGAACAAGAAAGCATCCATGAAAAAGAGAGGGATTTTGAACTTATCCACACTGATAGTGATGAGAACAATGAAACAAGGATTCTCAGTTCCCTTTTACGAGACCGAGATGCACAAGTTAGAGATTTGGTGAATGATTTGCAAAGATCAAAACATATCATTCATTTCCTACAAACAGAAAATGCAAAAATGAGCAACCAACTTGCCATTTATGAAGCCTAGGCACTCAAGTACAAAAGAGAGGCTCATAAATCACAAGTGAAGCTAGAAGAGTACATGGGTGACTATGAAGAATATGATGAAGAATAAGGGCCAGCTAGGAAGAGGCCTAAAACTATGGGTCTTAGAAGAGCATTAGAAAAACAGAGAGAGGAAGAATTAGCCTGAATGAAGCAATTCCCTCTCACTGAGCTCCTAGCCTTGGAAATTGAAAATGACAAAGAATAAAGGCTAGAAAGGGAAAACCTATATCTAGAGGCCAAATTGGAGAAAGAAAACAAGGATTTACGCTTACAAAGGAAGATGACTCAACATTATAAAAAGCTAAATCAATTTGCTAGAAAAAAGCTCAAAGTTGCCCTTGCCCAAAAGAGGTGCCCAGCACGAAAATATGGAAAAGGCCAAGTTAGACTTATAATATTGGCCCAATCTTCACTACAGGTTTCCAAAAACCCTTGAGGGAGCTACTCACCAAATTTGGGCAGATTTGGACACCTTTTTTGTTTTTTGTGAAATTTCAAGCCTAGGAGCGCAGCACCCTGGACGCTGCGCTTTTTCTCAGAGCATATTTAGCAGGATAAGTTTATATTTTTGGATTCCTTGGCACTAGGGGAGTATGCTCATAAATTTTCAGATCATTTGGAGCTGTTTTGGTCCCTCAAAAGGTCCAAAAACAACCATTTTTTCACCTTTCTGCCACTGTTTTTGAGCAGGTGTTGCGCTCCTAGGTTTTTGCACCTTTTGCACTTTTTGACAAGATTCCAGAGATCATATTGAAATAAATCAAGTATATTTTGAAATTATACATCCATATCTTTCCAACGGCCATCACGGGGCCTTTTTCGACACCAGGAAGGCCTCCACAACCTCGCTGCAAAAAGGCCTTTTTTGGTGTTGCGTGCCTGGAAATTCTGCTAAAACAGAGACAATTTTATGCATTTCCGTGTGATGACTGGGCCAAATGTGCATTAGGAAATTTTATCATGTATTTAAGAGCCTAAAAGTGATTCCTTTTTTCTATTTTGGTCTGAAAATATATTTTAGAGAGATATTTTGTGCCTTGGACCTTGTAAGGCCTCAAGGACAGTTTTAGATATTTTGTTCTGCCCAATGGCCTTCTGGTTCCTCTAGTGAGCTCTTTCTCCTCTTGGATTATATAAACCATGAGGATTCATTGTAAAAAAGAGGGAGAACTTTACATGTTAAGAGAAATACATAGTTTTATGAGCTTGAAGAAAATACCGGTTTTATGAAGTGGATGAATGTCTTGCTTGGCTTGATGGTGGAGGAGCATTGTGTGTAGGGTTCCATAGCTTGGTGAATGGTGATGTTTTTATAATTTGTTTATTTCTTCTTGTTTTCATTAATTTTTCATGCTTCTTATTTTCTATAGATCAGAAAAGTATAGGTTGAGATATGCTCATGGAAGCACCTCAAACCTCCTACATATTACAACTTTGATGTTTTCTTCTTCTTGATCATTTTTAAGGAATTTTTAACTGCTGCTTAGGTCCATCAAGAAATTTTTACCTGTTTCATTAATGGTCAATATGTTAGATATATAGTATGATTTAATTCATGCCCTTCTTACTTATAGTTTCTCAAAACTCCATTTCCGAAACTTTTCTATGAAATACTGATTGTTTTAGTTAAGTCAAAGAGGTCTCATTCGATCTTTCCCTTTGTCCATGCTTGCAAAATGGTTTCAGAGTTCCTGATAGCTTGATATATGTTGTTTAGGATTTCCCTCTCCATATATTAAGTTGTTTTTTTAGCTTATATTTTTTCCCAACGACTGAAGGTGATTTTCTAGAGTTAGGAGTTCTTATGCTTCTATGTATCATCAGATTGTTTATCTTTCATGTTTATCAGTTTGAGTATTATTCATAGAGATTTATGGTTTTCCCTACCTCATGAGTACTTGCTTTCAAACTATATATGTTTAAGACTTCTTTAGTTTTCACAAACTTAATGTTCATTTCACCTCATACCTCACCCAAAGGATCCAATGACCTTGCTAAATCGGCCCTGCAGTACACCTTGTCCATCATTTAGATATCCTTGACTTTAGTTGGCCCCATAGCCCTGTTGATTTGATAAACTCTCCTTCTATTTTGTCCTACTTGATCAGTTTTACCTAAAAACCAAAACAAACCAAAATATACTTAACAACTAGCCTAAAATCAAACATACAAAGCGAACAAGCTCACATCCTTCGCATCATAGAGAGAGCCCTCTCTGAGTCCAAGAAGGCTAGGTCCTAGGACTCCTAATATTGGTCTAATGTTTCCCTGCCATTTGGTTTACCAATCTGCCAAATTACGGGACTCCAACAATGATGAAGGAGGTTTCTTGGTCACTATTTTGACCCTCTTTGTCTATCTTCCCATGCTTCTAAGTTCACCATTGCTCTATTGCTTGGTCAAAATAGTCAATGAATATTGATTCCTAACAAAAAAATAACTTGCAGCTTTCTTCTAGGTTGTGAATGGCCTTATCATATGATGACCTTCCTTAATTTACCTTACCTCATGGCTAATATGATGTCTTTTGGTATTCTTTGCAGGAATGCAAGCAAAGGGAAGCTTTCCCTCTACAAGTTTCATTCTTGAAGCCAAACAAATTTTGAATGATATTTTTTATTTGAGGTACAGTTGCTCATGTGCCACCGTCTTTCATGACCTGAATGGACATTTTGATGGGAAACACTTCATAACATTCCCTGATGAGATCATGTTCTTCCTTGTAAACCTTAAGCCTGTTTGTATCTTGCTACCAGTTGTGGATGCCTTTATAATTTTTTCAGGGCTCCTTCTTTGCCTTTGTTTCTGATGTTGACCATTTATAAAAAAAATTCTACAAAAATTATTTGACATGTTAGATTGCTCCTTTGCAGGCTTATTGCTTTGATCAAGAGGATACCTTTAGAAGTGTTTGATGTTCTTTGACCAATAATATGACCTCATCCTTGTTTTCACTTGATTTCACCTTTGAATACCTATGGAAATATTGAATTTAGAAACATGATAGTGCATAACCTAGGTGACCCTATTTGACTTATTGTAATGTCCTTGGAATATGTTTTTGACTGAAAACTTGAATGAGGGTTTGGATGAAAAGATAGGATTTTTGACACTGTATTATACACTACCATCCTAGACAACTACAAGATCTTGTCTTTACTTCAAAGAGCTTTTAGACAGGGAGTTTTGACAACACCATTGCTTGAGGCACTTGGTGAGCAAGGAGAAAAGTTTGGTTTACTTGGCGAAACAAGTTGTAAAATTAGAGGGCTTAGGCGAACAAAGACAGTGTTATAGGCGAGGTGGAAAACATAGTGAGAGTGTGGGACATCAGTTCAGGATTTGATCTTATTTGGGTGATATATTAGCCATGCTTTGACAAGGAAGTGGGATAATGAAAAAAATTCTCTTTGAGGGGATTTCTAGAACTCACATGATTCTTGAATTTTGTTTCTAGAAATCTTGGACAAAGCATTTAGTCATCTAAACAAGTGAAAATTACTAATGACTAACAAGCCCAAGCTAATGGGAATGTGCAATTTTGTTTCATTTTTCTTGTTGCATGAATAAAATTGTAAAGGAGGATCAATAAATTCCTAAAACGGAAAAATAAATCAATGCCCCATGTGAACAAGGCTAAATCTGGGCTACCTTAATAAAACCCCCTTATGTGTGAAAGGGATTGTGATAATTGATTGGGTCAAAAGGACCAAATCCACAGCGTTTTGAAGATGCAATGTACCTCCTAGATGCACAACGTAGATCTAGTTGGAGGCTACACATGTTAAAGGAGCTAAACCCTTGAGATGGTTTAGGGTTTTGCAAGACTTTTATGCTATAAAAGAAAGAGGAGGACAACAGAAGAAGGTTGTTGAACATATTATTTTGGAATAACTTGTATTTTTAGACATTTATTATTCTCTGGGTTGTTTATTAGAGAATATTTTTGTTTAGCACTGGGTGTTCCTAGTCGAGAATCCCACCTCTTTCCTTGAGAGGCCTCTTGGAAGAGTCTTTCATGTCTTGTCCACTATCAGGAAATTGGCCAAGCTTCTCCTTCTAACTACAACACAGATCCTGTTGAGGTTTTGGTTGTCTTTATAAGTTGCAGCAAGTGCATGCTAGATCTATTCAGATCTAAGCTGTTCTAGTGCCTCTTTTCAGTGGGAAAGCCTTCTAACCCCCTAGAAAGAGTGTATTGGATAATTGGAGCCTCAGATCCATACCTTGGCATCAAGAAAAAATTTTCATCAATTCTACAGTGTAGTTTATCTTCCACAACTGTGTTATCTTCAAGAAGAAAGTTGCAGGGGTTTTTGGCAAACTTTGAGGAGTGATATCTAGTGATGGGAGTCTGCCTCTGACTCTGGTGATACATGGATTTTTGTTCTTATCCATGTTATATTCAGATATGATATGAATACTCCTGTATAAGCTTCAGAAATTCTTAAGAAATTTGCAGATCTGCTGCATGAGATCTCAGATCTACTCCATATGCTTCATGTTTTGCTGAAAACCCCAAGGGGTATGTAAAATATAGACGGTCTAGTGTAAAGATCTGATATAGATCTAATATTTTGTACACAGATCTATTATAGATCTGATTTGTAACCTACAACTTTTTTATTCTCAATAAAATAACGTTGTTAAGGCTTTTGCAGTGAAATACATTGTTGCAACACCTCTTTTAAAGGGTTTTTCTTCATAAAAGTCTTCCATCTTTCTCTTGTACATTGAATGGGCCACATTGTAAATCTTATTCATTGTTGTGTAAGATATTTTTGAGCTACCATATTGTTTTTCTAATACTATTCATCAAAACTGCGTTATTTTCTGGGTGGTGTTACTTTGTGTTGTTGCAGTCCCTTTCCTTGGGCATTTTTCAACTGCACTAGGTGTGGGGAGACTTGTTTAACCCACCTAGAAGGATTTTTTTTTTAATCTCTCTTGGATTTTGGTATTATATTGTTATATCTAAGGGATCCAAGGGTTGGTTTCCAATACTATAGCATACATTCCTGAGAAAATGTGTTTTTCAGGCATGCCTTACTAAGCAGTCCAGTTTTGGGATATTATAAGATATTCCCAATATTGTTGATTTTACCTATTTTAGGATATTACAGTGGTATTAAAGAAACTATATTAGCATAGCATGTTATTATTGAAGAGCCAATATGTTTTTTCATGGAAAGAAATGACTGATGAAGAAGTGTGGCTACACTGAAGACACATAAGAAAAGGGTAAGATCCCTTTAACTGAAAGTTTTCAAAGAGAAGATTTCTCAAAAAATGTTTTCCAAGCTATGTATGAAATGAAAGAAAAAATTCGGGGAATGAAGGGGGAAAAACATGCAGATCCCTCAGGAGGGTTCTTACATCAAGAAAGCCCCAATACTTCTTACTATGTGTGTGAGCATTCAGCCACACAACCTGATCTGCAACGTTGGAGCATGCCTACTTTCTTGTCAAAGAAAGAGGGAAAGGGAGGAACACCAAAGGAGGAATATCTTGGTGATTATCTCCAAGAATATGAATCTCAATCAAAGAGATTCAAAACGCATCTCAGTTTCCTATATTTTTGTCAACTCAAAGAAGAAAGATCTAGTAGCTACAGTAGAAGAAAAGGGTGCATGCAGCACACTTTGGGTAGATTCTCTCTACCTACTTTTTATGGATCACCTAAATACTCAGACAAGTCTTGGGTAAGGAATCTTGACACATACTTCTAGCTACATCAAGTTTAAGAAGAAGAAGCATTGATAGTAGCAGTGCTGCATCTTCAAGGAAAGGAGTATGCATGGTGGCTATTTGAGTCTTCTTCCTTAAAAAAGGTAAATATCTCTTCTTATGCAAAGTTCACTAGGAGACTAGTGAAAAGATTTGATGTGAGACATTCTGAGACTTCTTGGGGAAAGAAAATCAAGCCCAATAAATCTGAATCTTTGCATAAGTTGGAAGATTCTATAGAGCCAACTCCATTCCTAAACATTGTTGAAGGGGTTGATGCGCTGCTGCATGATTTTCCAAAGGAAAAAGACCCACTTCAACGAGAACTCTCTTCCCAAAGAGAAGACATGAGGGTTCCTTCTTTAGTAAAAGATCAATAAAAAGGATCTCTTAATGATGAAGCATTCTCCAATGATGAGGAAAAGGGAGAGGAAGAGTAGAGAATATTCTCCAGCACTGTGATAGCAAGAGGAGATCTATTTTCATTGGGAGATGGAGATGAAGCAATGGCTTCCACTAGAGGGGTTCTTGCATCTTTGCAAGGAATTCCTAAGGATCTTCTATATGGAGGACATGAGCAGCATGTATCTATGCTAAGAGGCAATGAGACAGAACAAAGGAGGGATCACAAAGCTAATCCACTATCAGAATATGGAGAAAATTCTCCAATTAGAGGCACTCTTACACCACTAAGAGGGGTCTCTAGATTTTATGAGACTTCCACACATAAAATAGATTTGAAATAGCGTAGTGGAAGTAGGTACATGAGGATATCATCTATCATGCATATGAGAATGGTCCCTAAAATCTCTTTATCTAGTGGCAAATCGCCTGGGAGGCCACCTTATTCATATTTTGTGGGGAAGACCTCACAAATTGCTGCTCCAAACTTATATCCAGGATGGTTTGGAGCACTTGAAGACAAATCTACAGCACTGGGAGACTTGGGTAAGCTCAAGGAGGATGGAAATCTTCTTCCCCTATCATCATCACCCAATCTCCTTTCTAATACTGCACCGTGGGAGGAGAAGAATGGAAGGAATAGCCTTCCAACACACACCTTTGACATAGGAGATTTCAAGGAAAGGATCAGCAACATGACATATACTTTGGTTGATGCATCATCAACGCTGTCATTGTTGAGCAGTGTAGATTTGTATTGGAAATCGCAACTGCTAGTGGAATATTCCAAAGATCGTCACACATGTATGATACTTGATGACCAGCTGCATGAACAGGGCTACTTAATCCAAGGAGAAGGCATCTATCATCATGGTAGAATATTTTTTCCTAGAGCTTCTAAGCTCAACCATAAGATACTACAAGGAGCACACAAAGAGTTATGTTTCAGCCACATGTATTCCATGATGATCTACAACATCATCATGAGGAGCTCTGATTGGGAAGGCTTGAAAGAGGAACTATATCAGAATTTTCAAGAATGCATCAACTATGTGGAGTTGGGGAAGCCATGGGACTCTATGAAAGAGTCATTTCATCCATCTCTTCCTTCTTTGGAAAGAGGAGAAAGATCCATGCACAACTCCATGTGTATGAGAAAACTTTTTGGTAAAGGATATGTTCATGTAAAATAAGTTTTATTTTCTGATTGTACATGTTCTTTTACCATTTTCATGCAGGCCATGACTCCTAAAAGGAGTAATGTATCATGTGAATCTCATGGAAACTATTGGGCCACTGAAATTTCTGAACTTGGCCACTCCCTTGATGAGCAAAGGGAGATTTACTTCCATGATGGGTGATTCCCAAAAGTACCAAACATAGATCACACTTTCAGCGATAGTGAGATGACATGTGTAGAAAGTAAGTGGTGGGAAAACAACTTACCATATCTAGATCTGATGCAGGTAGGAGATGCTCTGCGCTGGTTCCACATGTGGGACTATGACCCACCTCCATATGCAGAAATTTCTGTTTGTATGTACATTATTTTGATTCCCTATATGGATTATGTACTTGTATTTTTCATAGGGATGTATGGAGGAAGAAGGGAAGGAATTCATGAGCCATATGGAATGACTACTCCCCATGTACTTTATGTCTCATATTTCAGGGAGAACATTGAGCAAACCATGTTTGTTTCCTATGATCTATTGTCTTCTTATGAGATGAACTATTTGTATCTCATGAGAACTTTGGTGGAGCAAGTCATGGAGGTTTGGTTTGGTGAAAAGTTGGCACAAGGAGGAACATTAACTCATGTTTGTGTCACCAATGGAGGAGGAGATGAGTTGCAGCACTCACCTTATTAGTTGCTTGAGGACAAGAAACATTTTGGAGGGGAGGATTGTAATATTCCCAATTAGCCCAAGCTAATGGGAATGTACAATTTTGTTTCATTTTTATTGTTGAATGAATAAAATTGTAAAGGATGATCAATAAACTCCTAAAACAACAAAATAAATCAATACCCCATGTGAACAAGGCTAAATCTGGGCTGCCTTAATAAAACCCCCTTATGTGTGAAAGGGATTGAGACAATTGACTATGTCAATAGGATGAAATCCACAGCGCTATCCAGATGCAAAGTACCTCCTTGATGCACAACGCAGATCTAGTTGGAGGAAACAAATGTGAAAGGAGCTAAACCCTTGAGATGGTTTAGGGTTTTTCAAGACTTTTATCCTATAAAAGAAAGAGGAGGACAGCAGAAGAAGGTTTTTGAATATATTATTTTGGAAGAGCTTGTCTGTTTAGAAATTTCTTATTCTCTTGGATGTTTAGCATAGAATAGTGTTGTTTAGCATTGGGTGTTCCTGGTCGGGAATCCCACCTCTTTCCTTGAGAGGCCTCTTGGAAGAGTCTTGCATGTCTTGTCCACTATTAGGCAATTGGCCAAGCTTCTCCTTCCAACTACAATGTAGATCCTATTAAGGGTTTGGTTGTCTTTGTAAGTTGCAGCAAGTGGAGGCTAGATCTATTCAGATCTAAGCCATTATAGTGCCTCTTTTCAGTGGGAAAGCCTTATATCCCCCTAGAAAGAGTGTATTGGATCATTAGAGCTTCAGATCCATACCTTGGCATCAGGCCAAATTTTTCATCAAGTCTACAGTGCAGTTTATCTTCCAGGACTGCGCTATCTGCAAGAGGAAAGTTGCAGGGAGTTTTTGAAAACTTTGAGGAGTGATCTCTAGTGATGGGAATCTGCCTCTCACTGTGGTGATCCATGGATTTTTTTTCTTATCCATGTCAGATTCAGATCTAACCTGAATACTATTGTATAAGCTTCAGAAATTCTGAATAAATCTGCAGATATGCTACATGAGATCTCAGATCTACTCCGTATGCTTCATGTTTTGCTGAAAACCCCAAGGGGTATGTAAAATAGAGACAATCTAGTGTACAGATCTGATATATATCTAATATTTTGTACACATATCTATTCTAGATCTGAGTTGTAACCTACAACTACTGAATTTTCAATAAAATAACGTTGTTAAGTATTTTTCAGTGAAATACATTGTTGCAGCACCTCTTTTAGAGGGTTTTTCTTCATAAAAGTCTTCCATATTTATCTTGTACATTGAATGGGCCACATTGTAAATATGATTCACTGTTTTATAAGCTATTTTTGAGCTACCATATTGGTCTTCTACTGTTGTTCATCAAAACTGCGTTATTTTCTGGGCGATATTACTTTGTGTTGTTGCAGTCCCTTTCCTCGGGCATTTTTCAACAGCACTAGGTGTGGGGAGACCTATTTAACCCACCTAGAAGGATTTGTTTTTGAATCCTACTTGGATTTTGGTCTTATATTGTAATATCTAAGGGATCCAAGGGTTTTTTTCCAATCCTATAGCATACATTCCTAAAAAATGTGTTTTTTAGGCATGCTTTTCTAAGCAATCCAATTTTGGGATATTATAAGATATTCCAAATATTGATGATTTTCCCTATTTTGGGATATTACATTTTTATTCTCAGACATGGGGATGTGTCCCTTTTCCTAGGCAGAAAAAAATCTTAATGTAGCGAATATTCGTATACATTTCATCAAGTAGGTCAAGGTGACCATCCACAACTTACTTTTCATGAAAGTAGGATTGAAATCCTATAAAACCTGGTGGATGGATTTGAATTGGAACTAGGTTGAGTCCTTTACAAAATACATGCCAGTGAATAACACTCACTAGGTTATGTGAGCAAATAAAATGGGAGAATTTTTTTCTCCTAGAGCTTATCAACTTGGGTGTGTAATACTCACTACACCAATTTCCTAATATGTTTCTCTCTTAGGGTACAAAGTGTATTAGGCCATCAACTTCCTTAGAGCTCAATAGATTATTAGAGCTAGAATTCTATTTCTTGTGTGTAAGAAAAAAAATCATTCTTGTTTAGATTTTAACAAGGGCCAAGATGCTCAAATTTTTACTTGGGAAAACAAAGAACTTACTTATGAAATTCTATTAGCTCTCATACTCCCTCTATTTTCTATATGGAATAGAAAATTTCTAGTAGAAGGCCAAGGCATGGAGCTTGTTGTGTTGATTTCTAAAGTCGAGCATCACCATAGCTAGACCATGTAACCCTACACCATTGCCCCAGATTGATAAGTTGTTAACACTTTCCCTTGTTATTTCAAATAACAATAATCCAAAGATTTGTATCATGTTAATGATGGTTTAATTTACATTATCACAATTTTTTAGGCAACTAATGATGGTTGGGGTCCATTCCTAATGACAAACAAGACACCCCTTTAATTGCAGCTTTCATCATGATAGTTAGTGAATTGTTTGGAAATGTGTGAACAACACTTTAGTGCCTTTCTGGCAAGAATTTTTATTTTTTTCATTTATTTCAACCGGATTTTAAGAAATTTTGCTTCTAAAATGTGTTTCCATGTTTCAATTTTGATAAGCTTTCTGTTTTTGGGAAGTTTTTTATAGATACTATGGATTTTCACACCACTATTTTCAATTGTTGAGGCTTCTCAAGTATGCACCATTTTGTGTGACATTAATAACATGTAATATATTTTATTGATATTTAAAGGAAGTATTTTATATAAAAAAATAAAAAAATCAACATTACAACTAGGATTCATCATGTTCAAGCATTCTGCCATAGAACATCGATCACATTAGAAATATAGAAATCAATAGGAAAAAGTCTATGGTAGGACATGATGTCATGATCCTCATGATGCTTGAACATTAAAATTGATGCATACTAACTACCCATTACTAATAATATTAATGATGTTAAGAAAAAAATATCTAATATTATGCCAGACGTCATCTGTTATCTCGATACCAACTAAATGGCACAAATTATTTCCTACCTTTTGGACTTTTAGTTCAATCTTATTCAACACCTTATAAATTATATATTTTTTTATTTCCTTTGGATTCCTTAACGTTTAGAAACTAGTTTTTATAACAAAAATGTCCAATCTTTGTGCATGAGTACTTTACCTTGTTGACCACTATCTCAGAACATTCATTCATAAAGGGGTTTTACAATTTTTAAAAATAGAGTCAATATATTGCATTTATATGGGGGGGAATTTATGTGTATTAGGGATTATAAAAAAAAGTATCTAGTAAAAATAGGAGACACCTAGTAAAAATAGGGCTTTTTATTGGAAATATGTATTGGTAAAGGGGTTCAATAGAAGCCTTTCAAAAAAATGTTTGGTGTGAATATGTGACTCTAATGATTTCCTATGGGATAATGTTACCCAGTTGAATCCCATATAGAGTTTCAAGCATTTATTCACATTGATAAATGAGGATGAACCCTCTAAAACTTATGTGATTTAGTGGAACATTGTGTACATGAACTTGCTCAATCACATTTCGAAGTGCATGAACATGCTCAATCATAGTTGTGTTGTTTCCTCTAAAAGTAGTGACCCAAAATACTGATAAGAATTGTGTTTGAATTCTATTATCTAAGGAAACACCCAAAATTCAAACACTACATTAGAAGTGGGAGATTTCAGATGTGTCCATAAAACAACTCAGTGCAATACACAAGTTCATAAAAAACATATCAGGATGGTGCAGTTGTTGCCAATCAAATGGTTCTTGATGATATATTTTATTTTCTTGCCTAATACAATTGTCATTACTATTAATTTCCAATTTTATTCATATAATATTCACTACCAATGTATGATTTTGTGGCATTATATATTGGATTAGATAATATTTCAACTCCTTGGTTAGAAAAGGGAGTCTGACCATATTTATTCTCAGCATAATATGGATTTTTAAACCATTTTGTGCTCCTACCATCTCCCTAGAATTTAATTCTGTTGTACTAATGACCTCTCTCACTCCCCAAATCATTGTCATCAAATATTCCCCATTGGTGATCTACATCAATGCTTGCACCATACTCATAATTTTCATTCCTACTAATTGCAATTGGAGAGTCATGTATATTATGTTGCTTGCTTTTGGTGGCTCTTGCTCGAACAATATCCTGAGATGAGTTTGACATGATGGTCATATGAGACTAGAAGCTACTTGGTGTAATTTTCCTTAGATATTGAAAACAACATAATAGAAATGTCATTTTTTATCAATTTTTATTGAAGCTTCTGCATACAACAGACGTACTCACAATTGCAACACAAGCATGTTCCACCAATATGAATTATAAAATGTTGTAGGCCTAATTACAAGAAAAAATTCATTCCTTTTAGGCAAAAGAATAATATGACATTAAGGTCCATGCTAGGACAAATTCTACAGACAAGGTTGTTGAGTCAATACTTACCATGTGTTTCAAAGTCATAGCAAAGGTTATCTTTGATAGTGTCCTCCCAAATCTAGTGTTCTCTTGAGATGACATTGAATTCATTGTCTCTTAAGGTTGCAAGGTGGCATTAACAGACTTAGTAGATTGCTTTACTATACTTTGAGATATATCTCTCCTTTCATCCATAGCTTTCCCTACCATATTGTTTCCAAGTGAAATGGACATTGCCACATTGTGAATTCCATTACCATGTATTTTGGTAGTCTACAAACTAGATCTATCACTAGTAAGGTTGACATACCAAACTATTTATGTTGCTCTGATCAGTGATAATGAATTTCTTCTTGGACTTCTTACTGTAGGAGATTCAGTTGTACATCGTGAAAATTTGGGGGCTCCAGGTCTACACCTATTAGCTAAAGTTGTATTTTCTCGCATTTTTTTCCTTAAATTTGGTGGTGTTCCACCTGAAAAAGTAGTTATTAAAGAAGGCTTAAAAGTATTTGTTTTCACTTTGAGAGAATTTCCTTGTGGAATTACTGAGTTTATAGATGACATGATGCTACCTTTGCTCACAGAAGAAGGTTTTAGAGCAAGAACTGAATTATTCTAACTTAGTTTTGGCATGGAATATTGAAATAGTGATTTTGATGACTGCATGGGTGACCTTACTAAGGACTTTGATGCAGATATTACTGACTTTGAATATGGTTTAGAAGACCTTGAAGAAGTTGTAGAGTTTGGTGTTGTCACTGAAATTTTGTTTTGTTCGATTTGATCCCGACATAATTGACCTTGACGAGGGGATTGAAGACCTTGAAGAAGCTTTAGATTTGGTTGTTCTCACTGTTAGCCATCAATATTTTTCATTACTTGTAGATGACTATAGATTGGTTCTAAATTTCTAAAAACAACATTCTTTAAACATTGTGATTTTTAGAAATCTCATTGACTTCATTATCCTTATAGGAAAATTTTCACTATTCTATCAACCTTGCCATTTCATGGTCACACTACCACTCCTAAAAAACTCCTTATGGGCTTGTGCCATTCATCTCCATCCTTTTTTCCTACCTATGACCTCATTAATCTATTTTTCCTACCTATGACCTCATTAATCTAGGGTTTCCTATAGCCTAACTCATTCCCATGATCCCCAAGTTCATCAAGCATTGATGGTCTCAAAACTATCTCTATAGGCTCTTTAGATAAATTGAGTACATTGGATTTTGGATCTTCAATATAGCACTTTGACAAATACTTTGTTTTTCACTTGAAGCCTCCAAGCCAATTCTCAGTCCAAGATCATGGTCAAAGGACCCTCCCACTAGGTCATTAGGGTTTCATAGGTTGTAAGGTCATAATTGGTGTTTCAAACACTACTTCTCCTTTACTAGAAGTTGGCTCAGATGTAATAGAAGATCATCACATGGTTATCCAAGAAATATCTGAAAGTTTCCAAAGAATACTACCATATCAACTCAAAGTCTGCAAGAGGTAAGTGCAAAGATTTTAACACTTCTGTAGGAGTGTTAAAATTTTCATCAGCTAAAGGTATTGGTAAGGTAGATGGTATGCTCCTAAGTCAAGACAACTCACAGCAGAAGAAAGGGAAACAAGTTGATCTTAAAGAGAACTAGGGTTTTGAGCTTGATAGCCCAATTAAATGCCAAAACACCAACCACTTGAATAAATGACCAGAAGGAGACACAAAATTCTAAACATGAAGAAAGTATATCATATATTGTTGATGAGATAGGGAAAAGGTGAGGTGAACTGGACAAAAATGAATGAACTTGAAAGGGCTATACAGAACTTAGAAGACAACAATGATGACTCTCGTAAAACACTCCAAACATCTAGGGTTTTGGGAAAATGGCCACGAAAGGTAAAAATAATGAGTTGAGCTCCATGGTGGAAATACGAGAATACTTTGAAGATGCCACTGTGTGATCATATCCCAAAATTTTCTAATGAACTTATCATGCCTCCATCATTTTGCAAGAAGTAATTCCAAAGGACAAATCATTTGCCACACCTAGGGCCATTTTTTCTTCAAAATATGTTTCTGACCAAAAAGAGATGAATTTGAAAAAAATGAGAGATTTTTTTGTCCATAATAGGTCCAAGAAGAAAAAGATCCTTTAGATTTTACACAGGTGTCATGGTTTTAGAGAAATTTCAAAAATACAGGTGCCACGGGAGAATTATTGCCTTTCTGGAGTGTCAAAATGACTTTCTTGATGTGTCAAATGATAACTAGATTGGAAGAGCTTTCCAATGAGCTATCATGAGCTCAATGTGGAGTTGAGGAAGGCCTCCAAACGTTGCCTACACTAGTAGTCTACATTTCTGCACCATCATTCAGCACGTTTTACACAGTCTTGGGAGAATCAACTTTTGATAGGTCAAATCAACTCCAATTATCGAAAAAAGGTATTTTTGGAATGTAGACAGGATAATACTTCCAAAAATCTATCATGGTCCCAATTTAGACACCATTAAGGCCTCCAAATTCCCTCTGCAAAAAGGCATTGCGCGCTTAGGAATTGGCACTACGTGCTCAGAAGTTGGCATTGCACCCTCAGCATTAGCGCTGCACCCTTGGCACTAGCGTTGCACCCTTAGAAAAAGAGGTTTTCTAAGCCCTTAAAATTCTCAAATCACTCCAAATTAATTCCAAGTTCTTGTCAAAGGTCCTCCAAGAAAATCATAAGGGTAAGTACATGCCATACACCTATCTTCAAGCAATTTTGATAGTTTAAATTTGATGAAATGGAACCCTAAGATGAAACCCTGAATTTCATGATTGAAATCACTGTTTGAACCTCACTCCCTCTACCTATGAAGATTTTCAGTCAAAACAATGAGTGATTTCACAGCTGGGGGTTGTCATTATGTGTTTTAGCCTCTCACTTGGCCTAATGTACCTATACCCTCACTTATTCATTCCCTCATTAGCATAAACTTCCATTTCATCACCATATTTTTATTTCATTTCCATTTACACTCCAAGGTTGGCAAAACAGAGTATAAACATGTCAACAAAAGGGTTATCATTGAGTGGTTAGCTTATTCCTCATTCTCATATACTCACATTTCGTCACCTCATGATGACTCATCGACCTCACCATCCACACATGTTCCTTCACCTCGGGACAATCCTCCTTCATCACCCTCTCAAAATCCCTCACCATCCTCTCATAATACTAGTGCATCAAGAAAAGGTGAATCAAAGAGTGAGGGAGAGGGCAATGATAAATAAAGCAATGATGAATCAAGCAATGAAGAAGAAGGCAATGAGGAGGCAGATGCCAATAAGGAAGAAAACAATGAGGAATCAAACAATGAAAAATAAATCAGTGAGGCAAATTTCAGTGAAGAAGAAAGCAACAAGGAAAAGAGAAATGATGATAGTAAGGAGGATTTCAGTGAGGTAGAGGGCATTGAGGCAGAAGCATCCATGATGACAGTGAGTGCAGTGAATCACATAGTAGTGATGATGTTGGAAATGATGATGGTAGTGAGACATGTGGCACTATGATTAGTAAAATTGAACCTTTTCCTTTGACCTAACATAAGGGAAATAGGCATGTGTTTTTTTCCCTCAAAGATTCAAGGGGCCATGCCTTCTACATCAACAAAATAGCTTGACAAAGGTAAGGAAAGGGTCATTGATGAAAAAGGGGAAGAACAGCTTCCTAGGAAGAGGCCAAGGACAATTGGATTGAAGAAAGCCTTAGCCAAAGAAAAGGAGGAAAAATACAAAGGAAAACTTGATATACTTATGGATGCATCTCTACAAGCATCCCAAATCTAATCAGCAAGGTAAATCCAAACTTTGGCACAATTTTGAAGATTTTGAAATTTTGACTATTTTGAAGGGCCAAAGGTGTTGAGGAAAAATACTGAGAGGGGGGGGTGAATCAGTATTTAGAGCTGACTGATAATTTTTGGTTTTCCTTTCTCTTAACACCATATGTTACATTACTTTTATGTCCAGAGATCTTATCACGTCTTTACTTAAATCATTGCATCATTTATTCATCAGATAAGCATGAATAGAAATAACAGTACAAACCATCAAACATAGAAACACATAAGAACACCAGGATTTAAGGTGGAAACCCAATTCAGGAGAAAACCACCACTGCTGAAGTTTCTGTCTTCAATATTTTATTATAAAGAAAACATATTTCAATTTCTGTGCTGGCGCAGACTTATACCAGCACGCAGGCACCCACCTGCAGAAGGCTACAACCTTCTCTCGTTTACCAGCCTCTCCTGGAAGGGAGCTACAACCCCCCTTGATCATAACATCGGATTCTATATACAGAAGGCTTCAACCCTTTGACCCAATGCAACCCTTTATTCAATTAACAAACATATTTTGCCCAATTCTACATAACAGAACAGCGAGACCACTGTAATCCAGACTTCAGAGAATTTATGCATTCAACATTCCGTGTATCCTTCTGTGTGTATTAACCTTCAGAAACTCCAACTGTCATATGCACCGGATCCATATGTGTTCTTCAGTAGACATCCGCTAGCTTTTCATCGTTTCTTCTGTTGAATACTCTCACGACTCATCACCTTTTAGATCAATGTCTCGAAGGGTGCATCATGGACTCAGAATCATCAATTAAGCGCGTTGTCTGTCCATACGGATATTCCTTAAAGGAATTCCTTCTTCACCAATGCTCACCTCACCTCCATCGAATAATGATCTTTGTCCTTTATATAGATCTCGCCTTTCTCAATACCATAAGTCTAAAACCACTCAACCGCTAATGGTATTTCTTTTATTTTATCCCCGGGGCTCTTCGATTTCTTTTTAATTTATTTTATTCAAATGAGGAGATTCAAATTATCTATGTGCGCCCAGCCTTTAACCCAAAGTTTAACCCTTTGGATTTTATAAACAATATCCAACGCTTTTCAAGACGCAAGTGTCTTGTTGATGTGGTGAGTTCCGCAAGCGGAACAACCATACATCTCAATCATTTTTGTATTAATAATCGTGCCAATCCAATTTGAAAACCCTAACCTCCGTTCTTCCATGCACGAATCATCCCATTCGGGCCCTTCAATAATATTCAATCTTTTATCTCCGCCATATAGTATTATAACTATAACCCCAATGGTTATTTTAAAACTTTACACTGTCCCCGTAACATTTCTTTTATTCAAATTTCATTCTTTGACCCCGGGCCCACATCGCAGATGGCCATTTGCGATGGCGCGATCAAAAAGTGCGCAAAGTTAACATTTGCGATTTGCGATGGGATCGCATCGCAAATTGGCGATCAACCATATGGCGAAACACTTTGTAATTGCAATATTGCGATCGTGCGATATTGCGATGTTGTGATATTGCGATGGCGCGATGATCGCATATCGCAAATACTCCATATCAACAAGACACTTGAAGCTTCAAAACTATGCTTTGCGATTTGTGCTCAAGTGGTAGGGACCACTTGTCCTGCCACATTCAAATATTTAAAGTCTTTCCGCTGTTTAAACATAATTTTATAAATTTTCTTCATACTTGGTTGTTGAGGGCTTAAATTCCCGAAATGACTTTCTTGAATAACTTTGCTCCTCCGTAAATTAGATTTACGGGAATAACTTCGTTCCATTGTAAAGACGGCTCTGCTCAACACCATAATCAACTCTCCTCTGCAATTTGTGGCTACGGCCTATGACAATTAATTCATCCTTACATTTCTCCCTTCCTTCTTGAATGTGTGATGTTGTTCACCAAAATTCTGCTACGCCTTTGTACTCTTCCCATTCTGTCTCTGCTCCTTTTGTTCGTCCTCTGTTCTTTTCTGCTGATCGTTGTTTTCTGCAACTTTTCTGTTGTTCTTCGTTGCCCATGCCTTTTCCATTTCCTTTGCCATATCCTTTCCCATCAATGACAATGTTCCAACAATCTCCCCCTTTGGCATTGACGGAAATATTCTTCCTTTGATGACCTGATAGACACCCTTTGTTGCGTTACCTCCCCCTTTGACATCAATGGCAAGGAGTTTGATCAAGAACCGTTGAACCGACAGTCCCATGCTCCCCCTGAGACCATGCTGCATCTTCAAACATAATATGACCAAAAATTCATCCTTTTCATATGACCAATGCTCCCCCTGAGCCTGTGCATTCAGATAGCACCTCACAACCAATTGAGTCTTCTGTAACTAAGTAGACCTGATCCTCTGCATGGCAGAGACTACTCCCAGTTTCTGTCGGAGATATTCGAATGCTTCCCTGGGTAGAGGTTTGGTAAATATATCAGCAACTTGTTCTTTGGAGGAAACATATTCTAATTTCACCTTTTTCTCAAGCACTTGTTCTCGTAAGAAGTGATATTTGATGGGAATGTGCTTGGTCTTGGAATGCATAACAGGATTCTTTGAGATACTGATGGCACTTGTATTATCACACATAATGGAGATTGGAGGTGAAAATTTGATTTGAAAATCTTGTAGGGTTTGCAACATCCAAAGAAGTTGAGTGCAACATGATGCTGCAGCCACATATTCCGCTTCTGCTGTAGATAAGGCAATGGAGCTTTGCTTCTTGCTGAACCAAGATACTAACCGGGGCCCCATAAATAATGCACCACCACTAGTGCTTTTTCGATCATCAACACTTCCATCCCAATCTGCATCAGTGTATGCATGAAGAGTAAGATCAGCATTCTTTGGATACCATAGTCCAAAGTCTTGAGTTCCCTGTAGATATTTGAATATTATTTTCACAGCCTGAAAATGAGACTCTTTTGGATTGGCTTGAAATCTTCCAACAATCCCAACTGCATGCATGATGTCTGGTCTTGTCCCAGTGAGATAAAGTAAACTTCCTATCATAGATCTGTATTCTGGTTGATTTACGGTGGGGGAATCATCATTAGAACTGAGATTGCATCTGGTTATCATTGGTGTACTTATAGGTTTGCATTCTTCCATGCCGTACTTCTTCAGGATTTGCTTGAGATACTTTGCTTGTGATAAGAATATACCATCTGTTGCTTGTTGCACTTGCAGGCCAAGAAAAAATGTTAGTTCCCTGAGTAAAGACATTTCAAATTCTTGCTGCATATCAGAAGCAAATTTCTGACTCGTATACTCTTTATTACTTCCAAAAATGATATCATCGACATATACAATCACAATCAACAGTTTGTCATTTTTAGTTTTTGTGTACAAGTTGCTATCAGCAGACCCCTTTGAAAATCCTTGTTGATGAAGATATTTGTCAAGACGATAGTACCATGCCCTTGGAGCTTGTTTTAGACCATATAGAGCCTTTTTAAGTCTACATAAAAGTTTTTCATCATTTCCAAAAATGAATCCTTCTGGTTGTTCTATATAAACTTCTTTGTTTAGATCACCATTGAGAAAAGCATATTTAACATCCATTTGATAAACTTTGATTTGTTGGAAGCTTGAAAAATAAAGAAACATTCTTATGGCTTCAAGTCTGGCTACAGGAGCAAAGGTTTCTTCAAATTATATACCTTCTTGTTGAGCATAACCTTTGCACACAAGTCTAGCTTTATTTCTTATAACATCCCCATTCTCATTTAACTTGTTTTTAAATATCCATTTCGTTCCAATGACATTTTTGTCATGAGGCCTTGGTACTAATTCCCAAGTGTGATTCTTTTCAATTTGATCAAGCTCTTCATTCATGGCTTGAATCCAACATTCATCTTTGCTAGCTTGATTGACACTGTGAGGTTCAATAGTGGACAGAAATGCCAGATTGCTAGAAGATCCCACAAGAGTCCTTGTTTGTACACCTGATTCCTTTTCTCCCAAAATTTGAGATTTTGGATGATTCTTTTGAACATATCTAGATGGAGCCTTTTCAGACAACTCCTCTTCAGATTCTTCACTGGGTGAACTGTTTGTATCATTATTTTTTGATGTAGGAGAATATGTGTCTTCAACATCTTCATCTGTTATTTGCTTTTCTTCTTTTGGGGCTGCAGGAGACTCATCAATAACAACATCAATACATTCAACAATCTTTCGAAGTCTTTTATTGTAACATTTATATGCCTTACTCCTAGAGGAGTAACCAAGAAATATTCCCTCATCTGCTCTGGGTTCAAACTTGCCAAGTTTTTCATCATTATTCTTGATAAAGCACTTGCGCCCACAAATTCTAAAATGCTTTATAGAGGGAGGATTACCATACCAGAGTTCATATGGAGTTTTATCACTATTTACACGAACATGTGCTTTGTTGAGAATGTTTGCTGCTGTATGCGCTGCTTCTCCCCAAAATGTGTCAGGTGTTCCGGAATCATCAAGCATAGCTCTAGCCATTTGTTGAATTGTTCTGTTCATTCTTTCTGCAACACCATTCTGTTGTGGAGTGCCAGCTACAGAGAACTGTCTTTTTATTCCATTTTGTTCACAGAATTCAAGAAATTATTTGGATGTATATTATCCTCCTCGATCAGATCTGAGACACTTGATTTTTAATTCTAATTCATTCTCAACTAGTGCTTTGAAGATCTGGAATTTCTCAAATGCTTCATCTTTGTGTTTAAGCAGTCCAATCCAACACATTCTAGAGAAATCATCAATGAATAAGATATAGTATTCTTCACCATGGGGTGACTTTTTCCTCATAGGTCCACATATGTAAGTATGAATGAGTTCAAGAGGCTTACTTGACGATCCTTCCTTGGCATTAAATTGTACCCTGGTTTGCTTACCTAATTGGCAAGATTTGCATATGATATTTTCAGGTAGGGTAATATTGGGAAGATCACGAATAGCTTTAAGTCTGCTTGATTTGTAGATTTGAGAGAAGCTCAGATGCCCCAACCTTCTATGCCATAGCCAATTTTCTGAATATTTACTCAACTAACATTGTTCTTTGGGGTTCTTCAATATATACAGGTTTTTTGGAGTTCTTTTTCCTTTTATAATTGCTTTACCTGTATCAAGATCACGTACCACACATTCTTTTGAACTAAATAAAACTTCAGTTCCTTGATCACACATTTGACTTACACTTAACAAGTTATGTTTTAATCCATCCACATACATGACTTCATTAGCTTTCACCTTATCCTTTAGGAAAACAGACCCTTTTCCTTTAATGACCGCAGGAGTATCATTTCCAAAAGTAACATTCTTCTCCTTTTCTAGAGCATTGTATGTAAGAATTTTGTCTTTATCACCTGTCATATGTCTTGAGCATCCACTATCAATGTACCATTGGTTTTCTTCATCTGCTGCAAATAACGTTATGCCACAATTTTCAACCTGTACTTCCTTTTTTTTCTATACTTTGGAGCTTGAAGAAACTTGTTCTTTTGGCTGAACTTTTCTCCTACATTCAAATTATTTATGGCCAAAGTTATTGCAGTAAGTGCATTCAACTTCATTTTGAAGAGGAGAAAAGTTGTTATAATTATTCTTCTTTGCTTCAATATCAATCCTTTTCTTTATTTCTTCTCTTGTCATAATAGTTTTATATGCTACACATTGAACAACTTTATGACCAAAATTTTGACATGAGAAACATTGTCCATTGAAGAAAAAATTTATGCGATCATCAGATCTTCTATATGAATTTATCTGTTGATTGGTGTTTCTTTGAAATACATTCCTGTTAGTGTTCCTTGAATTGAAGTGATCATGCTTTACCTGTAAGGATTCTTTATTCCCTTGCTGAGTTACAGCATGTTTTAAACCAGCTGTAACTGCTTTTAGATAATTTGGTGCTGAAGCCTGAGAAGATTCTTCGATATATCCAAGACCTGTCTTTATAAGAGGAGAACGTTGTACCTTGATAATCTCATCTAAGGTTTCAGACCCTTTAGCAAATATAAGATTAAGAGTTTTTACTTTCTCAAGTTCTTTCCTTAGATTCACAACTTCACATTCTAAATTCTCATTGTGTTTCTCTTTATCTTCAAGCTGTTTTTTGAGAGTTTCTATGATTATTTTACTCTCTTCTAGGAAAATTTTGAGTTTATTGTTTTCATCAAGAAAATCACTGTCTTATAGAGCATCCACAAAAGTATCCTTTTCTTCTTTAGATTCTTTTTCAAATGCCATGAGGAGTCTAAGTTCTTGTTCACATTCTTCCTCACTATCTAATAGCCCATCACTGTCTTCATGAGTATAGTAACTCTTTCTAGTGATAAACTGATTCTTATACATTTTTGTTGCTTCCTTCCCCTTTCTATGTGTTTCTTTATAAGGACACTTAGCAGCATAATGACCAACTCTTCCACAATCAAAAGATTTGAAAGGAAGCTTACCTCTGAACCGTCATGTGCCAAGTTGAAGTTTCTTTACGAAGTTTATCTCATCTTCTTCTGATATATATATTGATCCTTCTATTATTTGTACTTCCTTCCCTTTTGTAGAAGTTCTAAAGACTGCTTCTTTGACTTCAGATGGTCCTCCTCTTCTCATTTCATATGCAGTTAGTATGCCATGAAGTTGTACCACAGTAAGATTTTGAAGATCCTGCTTTTCTTCAAGAGCTGAAACTTTTGACTCAAATTTTGTTGTTAGAGATCTTAAGATTTTCTCAACCAAAGTAGAGTCAGTTATTGTTTCTCCCAGATTTCTCATGCGATTTACAATATCATAAAGACCTAGAAAGAAATTTGCAATGCTTTCTTCATTAAGCATTTTTAGATTCTCATATTGAATTCTAAGAGTTTGAAGTTTAGCACTTTTTACCTTTGCATCACCTTCATAGCTTAGAATGATTTTGTCCCATATTTCCTTTGATGTGTTCAGCTGCATGACTTTGACAAATTCTTCTTCAGTTAGACTTTCTAATAGAGCATTGACTGCCTTTGCATTTGTTTCATAATTCTTTCTTTCCATTGGATCTGTTGGCACTGTGGCTAGATATCGATATCCTCCTTCAACAATAGCCCATACATCTACTCCCAGAGACTAAAGATAGGACCTCATCCTTGTTTTCCAAAAGATTAAGTTGTTTCTATTGAAGAGTGGAGGCCTGATAGAAGCTATTCCATCTTCATTGCTCATCTTGATTGATCTTCCTTCTAGCGACTAAGCTTTTCAGAAGGATCTGCTTTGATGCCAATTGTTGAGGGAAAATACTGAGAGGGGGGGGGGGGTGAATCAGTATTTATAGCTGAATGATAATTTTTGGTTTTCCTTTCTTTTAATACCATATGTTACATTACTTGTATGTCCAGAGATCTTATCATGTCTTTACTTAAATCATTGCATCATTTATTCATCAGATAAGCATGAATAGAAATAACAGTACAAACCATCAAACATAGAAACACATAAGAACACCAGGATTTAAGGTGGAAAACCAATTCGGGAGAAAACCACCGCTACCGAAGTTTTTGTCTTCAATATTTTATTATAAAGAAAACATATTTCAATTTCTGTGCTGGTATAGACTTATACCAGCACGCAGGCACCCACCCGCAGAAGGCTACAACCTTCTCTCGTTTACCAACCTCTCCTGGAAGGGAGCTACAACCCCACCTGATCATAACATCAACTTCTATATACAGAAGGCTTCAACCCTCTGACCCAATGTAACCCTTTATTCAATTAACAAACATATTTTTCCCAATTCTACATAACAGAACAGCATGACCACTGTAATCCAGACTTCAGAGAATTTATGCATTCAACATTCCATGTATCTTTCTGTGTGTATTAACCTTCAAAAACTCCAACTTTCATATGCACCGGATCCATATGTGTTCTTCAGTAGACATCTGCTAGCTTTTCATTGTTTCTTCTGTTGAATACTCTCACGACTCATCACCTTTTAGATCAATGTCTCGAAGGGTGCATCATGGACTCAGAATCATCAATTAAGCGCATTGTTTGTCCATACGAATATTCCTTAGAGGAATTCATTCTTCACCAATGCTCGCCAAAAAACCTCAATCGAATAATGATCTTTTTCCTTTATATATATCTCGCCTTTCTCAATACCATGAGTCTAAAACCACTCAACCGCTAATGGTATTCATTTTGTTTATCCCTGGGGCTCTTCGATTTCTTTTTAATTTATTTTATTCAAACGAGGAGATTCAAATTATCTATGTGCGCCCAGCCTTTAACCCAAAGTTTAACCCTTTGGATTTTATAAATAATATCCACCGCTTTTCCATACGCAAGTGTCTTGTTGATGTGGTGAGTTCCGCAAGCAGAACAGCCATACATCTCAATCGTTTTTTCATTAATAATCGTGTCAATCCAATTTGAAAACCCTAACCGCCATTCTTCCATGCACGAATCATCCCATTCGGGCCCTTCAATAATATTCAATCTTTTATCTCCGCCATATAATATTATAACTATAACCCCAATGGTTATTTTAAAACTTTACACTATCCCCGTAACATTTCTTTTATTCAAATTTCGTTCTTTGACCCCGGGCCCACATCGCAGATGGCCATTTGCGATGGCGCAATCAAAAAGTGCGCAAATTTAACATTTGCGATTTGCGATGGGATCGCATCGCAAATTGGCGATCAACCATATGGCAGAACACTTTGTAATTGTGATATTTCGATCGTGTGATATTGCGATGTTGTGATATTGCGATGGCGCGATGATCGCATGTCGCAAATAATCCATATCAACAAGACACTTGAAGCTTCAAAACTGCGCTTTGTGATTTACGCTCAAGTGGTAGGGACCACTTGTCCTGCCACATTCAAATATTTAAAGTCTTTCCACTGTTTAAACATACTTTTATAAATTTTCTTCATACTTGGTTGTTGAGGGCTTAAATTCCTGAAATGACTGTCTTGAATAACTCTGCTCCTCCGTAAATTAGATTTACGGGAATAACTTCATTCCATTATAAAGACGGCTCTGCCCAACACCATAATCAACTCTCCTCTGCAATTTGTGGCTGTGGCCTATGACAATTAATTCATCCTTACATTTCTCCCTTCCTTCTTGAATGCGTGTTGTTGTTCACCAAAATTCAGCTGCGCCTTTGTACTCTTCTTATTCTGTCTCTGCTCCGTCTGTTCGTCCTCTGTTATTTTCTGCTCATCGTTGTTTTCTGCAACTTTGTTGTTCTTCTTCGTTGCCCATGCCTTTTCCATTTCCTTTGCCATATCCTTTGCCATCAATGACAATATTCCAACAAATGGCGTAGCACCATTGGTGTTGCGCTCTTTTTTGGGGCAACCATTGGAGGAAAACTTGCAATTTGTAGGATCCTTATGCCATATACATCACTCATAGAAACGTTTAGCTCATTTGGAGCAAAAATAGTTCTCCAAAAGTGCCAAAAACACCCAAAAAATCACCTTTCTGCCCTATTTCTAGAGCTGGCGCTGCCCCCTGAGAAGCCTTGGGAGATTTCTTTTTTGAGCAGGTAAATGGATTCCAATCAGAAAACTAAAGGTATTTTTGAAAGTTATACAGGAAATTCTTTCCAATGAGCTATCATGGAACTCATTTGGACACCTAGAAGGCCTTCAAATCTTGGTTACAAAACAGGTAATTCTTCCCAGTGCCGGTGCTGCACCCTTGCAAAAAAGTCAACAAAACACACTTGGAGATATTTTTGAAGTTATTGAGGAGCCTCAAAGTCATTTTTTTGACAAAGTTGGTTGAGGAGTTATTTTTGCATTTAATGAATTTGGATATTTGTGCCTTGGGCCTTTCATTGTCTTATAGGACAAATTTAGCATTTATGAGTATTTGATGGCATTTGCAAACCCTAGCTAGGGTCTTGGTATTCTTTTCAAGTTAAATACTGCATTGAGGACTCATTGTACATGTTGTTTGATTGTTGGATGTAATACATAGACTTGGAGTTGAGGAGAAATTGTCTTTGGAGTGTTATGAATGCTTTGATTTGGATGACAATGGAGCCAAGAAAAATTGCAGGATTCATGAGCATGGTGTTATGAAGGTAAATCCTCTCTGCAAATAGATACAATCCCTCTAGCCCTAGAGGGGTCTATTAACAAAATAACAAACTAGAGTGTAGGCTCCTAATTACTAAATGAAATAGATGTGGTAAATCAACCTACCTGGAGTCCAACGCTGTCGTCGTAGCTATTGTAATGGTGGCCTCTTGATTCCTGCCTCAGAAAATCACGATCCTTTCGCAATGATGCTTGGATGCCTGAACAAGATCAAAAAACAAGAGCAGCATATGAAACAAAAATCTTATTCATAACAACTAACTAGTTAAGGAGGGTTAATCATATTCCATGAAATAGAACACCTCAACGCAACATGGGAACCATAAAATAGTTATATATGTGTATTAATAGAAGAAAGAGTTACAACCAAGCCTTGACATTTTAGCCTCCTTTAGAGGGTTTTAGTTGAAGCACATCTCGACAAATGTCAGGGAATTCAAATGGGATAAAGGCATAAGCCTAAGCTCTCTCAATAAGGGACTCTTCCGTTCTATCTTGAACAGAAATCTCTCTAGCATTTCTACTATATTGTCTTCAATTCAGCTAGCTTCATCAATGGAGGATGGCTATATTTATAAAGGGATAGGAGGAGGTTTGGACCCCTACTACGGTGGAAGGAAGGCATTATTCCTTGGGATGTTTCCCCAAAAGGTGGAAATAAGAGGCCAAAGGAGGAAGGCTATGGTTATTCAGTCGAACCACTCTCCATGACTCATCCACGAAGTTGTTATGATCGAAACTTTGCCTCTATTTTTAAAAAAAATCCATAAATATCGGTGCGGGAAACTAACTGAGACAGAGCGCTAGCTGGCATAGGGGTCAGTGTTAATCTACCTCATCGGCATGAGGGCAGAACTGGCTACCAGCGCCAAGGCAAAAACATGGATTTTTAGTGGTTTGTTCAAGAAATGGTCAATAGAAAGAATGTTAGACTCATGGTAAGGGATACATTGATGGTATTTTCAAGGCATGAAACTTTATTTTGATCACATAAATGAGCCTCCAATGTGTGGGATGGGGATTTTAGGGACAATGAAAAAATGATATGTAGCATATGCCCCCTAAAGCATGAGTTCTGAGAGAGAGGAAGGGGTGAAATGCTTTACAATAACGCGTTCGACCAAAGACCGTTGTCGAAAGACCTGCAATTACAAGTAAAAATAATATCTTTGAGAAATGAACATTTGGCATGGGTGAAACCATCCATAATAGAGTATATATAAACTGAGATCCATGGTATGGACGCAGCCATCCAGCAATAAGAATCAACAAATAGACTCAGATATGGTCATAGCCATCCAATTAAAATATTCATGTAACAAAGTCATGATAAATCATTATATCATGCAACCTGGATCTTATCAGACAAAATCCAGGGGCTTGTGCTCCATCTCGACCCGTACAAGTACAAATTCAAGCATGCAAATATATGAGCTGAAGTCGAACATACAAGAAAATCACCTGATTACCAGCCAATGATGAAAGTTGTTAACAGGTGAAAGAGAAACCACCAATAATGAAAATGGACCTCAAGGTACAGTAGGTACAATCCACAGAATTTAAATAGTGAGCTAGCATCAAACACCCATAGAATCAATCGATCGAAGGCCAATGATGTGGACCTATCGTCAAATGCGAAGAACCTGCCACTGAGGCATGCAGGCTCCAAGGTATCAATAAGGAGTCTCTAGATCAATTTTCTGGATAATGAGCTGAAGTTGATAGGAAGTGACCTGGTCAAAGGAGGGCCATATTTTTTCCCACATCATCGATACGAGATAGAGGAACATGATGATAGTGAATCAGGACCAACAGAGAATCAGAGGGAGGTTGAAAACTGCAGAGGAAAACTTCACTTGAACATATCAGCATCACGACTCTACATTTGGCAGGGATATGAGGTCATGATGACATGGGAAAGAGTAGATGAGAGATCAAAATAGATTTCCCAAACCCATGGAGGAAAAAATGACGAAATGAGATGTCCCCAACCCGACATGAATGCAGACGAGTGTCATGTTCAAGAGCGAAATACTGCCAACATAACTAAAGACTAGTTCAATTTCCCCCCACCATTTCTGGCGAGTACCCCTATTATTTTTTTAAAAAAATCTTGAAGGGGATATCATATGCTTGTGCTGTAATTTTTTCCTTCAGAAAAATCCAACCTAGTACATTTTACGAGCCCTAGGAAGGAGGAACTTGATGAACGTCATGGTGATGATGTCCGATGTCATCAGGGTTTAACAAGTCTGACAAAGGAAGAACTCAGCATCTAATCATGTTTAGAGAGTTTAAAATGAAGCAGAAAAGAAAACTCTAGTATGTCCCTTCTTTTAATTAGTTTCTCAGATATGAAAAGGTAGAAAAAAATACCTGAAAGAACCTCTTAATCGTGATTGCCTAAGGTATTCTTTTTTCGTAAATAATGTATCCCAACCCGAAAAAGGGGTAAACGTATATTGGGTAGATATCATTTTGCATCCATTTAACGAGTTCAAAATGAAAAGAGTCTCGGAAATAATTTCATTTTTATAGAGTCAGAAAAGAGCTGAAAGATGACTCCAGTAGTGACTTTTTCTTGGTTTTACCGAATCCGAAAAAGTATAAAATACAACTCATGACTTCATCATTATCGCATTAAAGACCTGTCACTACACAAGAAGAAAACGTAAACCCCATTTCTTGAAATAACATAATGTAATAATTAAAAAACATGTCTTAAAACCCAATTAAGGTTTTGAAAAGTTATAAAAATGCCAAAAATGGTAAAAATAATTACTTTTTACTTTTACCTCTTGTGGAGCAATAGTGACCCATTTTACCTTGCAATTTTGCGGTAATGATAGCGGGCAATCCAGCAGACCAATCTCAAATCCATCAGTTCCAGGTAAGAGCCGACATCCTTCCCCACATTTTAAATATTATTTCATTACCTGCAACCTTTAGTTTTGATTTCTGAGGGCGAAATTGTGAAAACTAGGGCATGGTGGTAGGTGCGAGTTTTGGGCACAGACGCGCACCAACTACCCGATTTTTTGAACTAGGCCACGCCCATTATCGTGATTGTTTCTACAATAGTTGCACCAACCTTGCAGACCTTTTAAAGCTCACAATTCAAGTAAGAAAGCCCAAATTTCACAAATTTCATCTTTTTATTTGGCTAATAATGTCCTTATGAACATGTTTGCAAGTGAAAGAGCGACAAAATGGTGATTTAGTGGAAGGAATGGGAAAACAGTGAAGAGGATGAGCTTGCCATGGGAAATGAGAGATGCATGGAAGCTCTCAGAGACTGTGGACTGAATAGATTCTTCTTGACACTTTGTCTTAGAGCTCAACCGGAGCTGCGATAATACTTGATTAGTATCTGGGATGAGGATCAGGAAAAATTCATTCTTCGAGATTAGGAGCTCGATATTTATGTTTCAGATGTCTATTTCATTATAGGACTATCGCAGAGGGGGGTATCACAAATCATGACCGATACCTGGCCCACCATGGAGAGCATGGGCATGGTAATTGACAAGGTATGTCCAGGGGCACAAAAAGGGTCAAAATGTGGGAAGGTGGACATCCAGACTATCCCAAATATAATGCTGAGGGTAGTGCTACACATGATCACATGAGCTGTGGGATCAAAATAACTGCACAAAGCAACAAAAACACAATTACTTCTTGATGTAGACTGCATGGCACCGACCATATACAACTGGGCAGAGGCCATGACAATCAATATGAAATGTCAGCTGACAAAGTGCAAGAAGACTAAATTGAAACAGTTTGGTTATGGGTCTATCCTGGTATCATTCATTTTGGAAAAAATACTAATATTTAAACGTCAGGAGGTGATAGTCCCGACACCACCATCACTGGAACCATGGATGGCCCAATGGGAAGCTCTGATGTCAAGGTCAGGGGGCGGTTAGCAGATGTCTTGGAGACCAAATTTCTTTGATTGACTCCACTGACAATTGATTGTCATGGAAGCCTGGCCCTACTCTGGCACAGATTTCACTGGTGATCCAAACCTCCCACTCTTGGAAGGACAAGATTGGGATGAAGCACTTGGTAAGACTCATTTTTTAATTTTCATGAGTATTATGATTTTTTTTTGTATGTATGTTCTGACACTTTATCCATGAATTTGTAGATGTAGGCCCGGAGAGACCTGCAGGGATGTCTCTGATAGCGAGGTGAATACCTTGTGATTTTGATGTTTCCCCTAAAGGTGAGGAGGATGAGATCATGCACAACTTGGAGGGAATCACCCGTGGGGTCCCAGACTATGTGTGGTTCGACGATGTTCCTCGTAGATATCAAAGACATACTGTAGGGGTGTCAAATCAAGTTCACTGCTTGCTGAGGAAAATTTTCTGAGCAATGACATGCTATCATGATCATCATGTTGATTAGACACCTAGGCTTTTATTTCTTCATTTTTGTCTTAGGATGTAACAGAAACACACATATTTTTTGAAACTTATGGTGCACACTGAACAAACTTTCGATATATATATATATATATATATATATATATACCCCTATTTTCCTATTTGATATGGGTCTCTCATGTGATGATGATTTTACAGATTACAAAAATGTCTATCTAATACAATGTTAGCTAATGTATCAGTGAAATAATCTACAAAATAATTAATGACCCAAAAGACAGGAAAATGTTCAGAAAGCACACAAAGCCAAAATATTTCATCTTTAGACAAGCTTGAAAGCAAAAGTAAACTATGCTTGAGATTGATTTAATTTTGACACAAGCTTGAAACAAAAGTAAATTGTGCTTGAAATACGGGCACGGGCATGCCCCCAACATGGAGACTCAATTCAAGATACATGCCCCCCAAGCTTCAGTCCAGCTGCAATGAATGAAAAGCAGATGGAGTGAAGGTTCAACTTACGAGATCGGATCAAAGATTTGAATTGAGCAAAAACATGTTTCATTTTTTTAATGAGGTTGACACATTAAAGGAATTTTCCTCATTACCTAATTCATTTTTTAACGAGGTTGACATAGAAGACAAACCATCCTCACAATGCCCTGTTTCATTTTTTAAGGAGCTTGACACAAGAAAACAAACTACGCTCCAACGGCCTTTACCATAACGAATAAGAGGTCATAGTTTCCAAGAGGTTCGCATCTGATGGCAGAACAACGTCTTGGAAATCAGGACCCAATGCCCCAGCACATGATGCACAACAGAACCATCACTGAATGTAGGCATGGGACAAGTAGCCACATAATTAACTTATGGTGGGGAAGATACAACTAGCAGATAAAGATTCAGAAGAGACGATGGCAGGCCATTTGCCACATCAGGACCAAAGAATGAAAGCTAATCAATGGTCACGATCCAACCTTTGTGTGGAAAATAGATCACACAAAAAAGGGAAGAGAAAAGTGCACCCATGGCATAATAATATTCATGCCCAAAGATTAAATTTAAATCCAAGGGGCCTAGAACAACCATCATGTCTATATAGATGGTTTTCCCTCCCAAAGTAACAAGCAAATTTGGAAGGATCCATAACGATTGACTGGATCTTTTGTTAAATGCCAACAGATTCTGAATAATAGGCACAAGCAGTGGAGAACAAAAATATTTCCAAGTAGTTGAATACAAAATACTAATAGATGCACCTTCATCTATAATCGTACTAGGTATGGCCACATCATAGTCCTGTACTGTGATCTCAAAAGGTACATAAGAAGGAAGGAGGTATCCTGCAAATCGACTCCAATAAAAGGAAGTGACCAAATTACTTGGAGGGGGTACCATAGAAATGAGATGGTTATCCCTTGGTGTTACATTAGCAAGAGGAGCATCCTCTAGGACCTCCATCATGGGAGCTGGAGGAGCTTCCTTCGAGGCTCCATAATGGGAGTAGGAGAAGAAAAATCTTGAACCACAAGGACGGGAGAATATTTCTCCAAGTATGAGGAATTTAAAGAAACAAGAAGAACATTAGGGGGATGGGGTCCACTCTCGATGGAAAATCCCTGATGAACCGTAGGTGGGATCAGGTCGACTGATTCCTCGACCAATGGTTGGTTGTGAACAAATTCTTGAATTTGAATTTTCGAAGGAATGGGATCGATCAAGGATGATTTTTGACTGAATGCGGTATCAACTAGCGAAGGACTTGAAGAAAGCTTCTTGTAGCCAACCAGAAGGCAAGGTGAAGAAACAGCATGGTTTTCCAACACTCTCATGGCTTCATCCATGTATAAACAAAGGTGAATGGGATGGTGCCCTTCACACAACTTTCAGGGATTGGTAGTATTACCCTCTTTCTTATGAGTCTTACCAAGGCTAGTCGAAGATGCGACACCAATATGACTTCCAGAAGCCAAAGGCAATGGCAGATGGCCGTCGGACCATGCTTCAAGCACCTTGGGAATGCCAGGGAAATCTCGAAGAAAATGGTCACCTTTGCACAACATGCAGGGGAATTTGGCTTTGCGTGGAAGTTTAGATGGTGTATCAATGGAGATTGTCCAAGGTGCAATAGCCGTAGAGATGGCATCTCTCTTATCTGACTTCTTCTTTTTCGTCTTCTTCTTCTTCTTTTTAGCCACTTGGTCACTAGAATCTAGACTTTCACTAGGAAAATTAGAGGAAGAGGATGAAATAGGCGAAGAAGAGGAGAGGTCCACCTTAGATTCAACATGACATTGTCCAGCTAGAGGGGGTGGTTGTATAGTGGACGGAACATTCGAGACTACAGAGATAGAGAATAACCAAATAGGAAACCCAACCGTTAAACCAGGCAGGGATAATTTTGCCATATAAGGAGCACCAACATTCCCAAAAGCAGAAAAAAATGAGGATTTCCTTGGTTGGTAAACTCTGGAAACGTTGCCATTGGAAACAACCATAAAAAAAAATGCCAAGGAAGATAACTTTAACCAGGAATATTTCATGGACAGTTAATATTTTAAGACACTGAAACAAAACTCTGTTGTTTCATATTTTAAGAGTCGAGAAATAGGAAAAGGGTGACTCTATCACTTCTAGATTGAAACGAGCATGAAAGGACAAGTGCTCGATGATCTTTTCTATTTTTAAAGAGTCAAAAAAAGATCGAAATGACTACTCTGGTAATCTAAGAAAGAGGGTGTACCAAGATTCCGTGAATTACCGTATACACCTGGGTGATCAAATGAAAGAGAAATGACCAAGGAATTTATGTATGTGTAGGTAGTCTCCCTGAATGCTATCTTCTATGTATCATGGTTACAGGGTGGCAGACTTGGCTTCCTATGGATAAAGGATTCAAAACTATAGGTGTCTCCCTTTATATACTCGACGGTATGGGGAGCACAAGTCCGTACTAGTGTTGTCTAAAGCCAAAAGGTGAATGAAAACTACTAGGTCTTAAGACGCTGAAACACGTCTCTAGCCTAGACCACTAAAATGTTTGCGTTAGGTTCCAATGTTTCCTTAGGTTAATTCAATTGATTTTATAGTTGACCTTGAATTATGTTTCAATTTCAAGGTCCTACCAAATGTCGATCTCAAATTTCCTAAATGAAAACTATATGCAAATGAATAAAATTTTCCATTCAATGAACGCTAATTAAGAGAAGGATAGAGATCTTTCGAACAATATCAATCAATGAAATCAAATGAAGAAATCTGCTCATTCATCTAATTCAATCAAGCAAAAAATAAAAATTTATTTCCTAGTTAATCAAGCACTAGTTATGAAAAAAGAGTTTTTCTTTTCCAACCAAATGAAAAAACGCAATTTTTTTATTTTTTCAACGAAATGAAGCACATAATGCACTAATTATATGAAAAAACAAAACAAACACTAGTTCGAGGATTGAATGTAAAGAGCTAAACTGACTGATTCGATGAAAGAAACACAAACACAAAGATGCACTCAAACCAATGATGAAATCTTCCAATCAAAGAGAAAGCTTTGAAACGATCCCAACAAGAAATGTGATCTGTGCTTGGAGCAGCAAGAAGAAAAATCAAACAAAACCTGAAATTATCATTCAACCAAAACAAACGCTCAAAGGATAAAAAAGAACTAAACAAAATGTATCAAGAGATGTGACTGACAAGAATCCAAAGACTCAATTTCCAATCAGAAGGCTCAATGAGCTAAGATACTCAGAAACCCTAAGGCCATAAACTGCATTGATAAGTAAACAGATGTAAAACTAAGAAAAAACAAGCCTATGACAGTCAAAACAATTGAAAATCAGAAATCCACCCAGAGGCAAGTACAACTGACCAAACCCTAGAGGATTTGGCGCGACTGTAAGGCAGTAATCCATGCCAAATAGGGGTTGGTGCTAGTGAAACACAAGCAACATGCACCAATCGGTACGATTGTTCAACCAAAAACGGTGCCAAGCCAGATATCTATGGGAGAATGGGAAATACAATGAGCAGAGGTCAATTATGACACTCTGGAGCTGAACAAGAGGACTCTAAAAAGGAAAAAGACCAAAAAAGATAGACAAACCAACAAACGACTGAAGTTGACTTGACAAGGGAAAAAATACAAACTCACAGTGATCCCCAACGGAGTTGCCAATTTGTTACGAAGGTAAATCCTCTCTGCAGATGGAGACGATCCCTCTAGCCCTAGCTGGGTCTAGTAACAAAAGGAAAAACTAGAGTGTAGGCTCCTAATTACTGAATGAAATAGATGCGGTAGATCAACCTACCTGGAGTCCAACACTGTCATCGTAGCTATTGTAATGGTGGCCTCTCGATTCCTACCTCTGTAAATCACGATCCTTTCACAACAATGCTTGGATACCTGCATAAGATCAACATAGAAGAGCAGCATACAAAACAACAATATCATTCATAATTACTAACCAGTCAAGGAGGGTTAAGCGTATTGCATGAAATAGAACACATTAACGCAACATGGGAACCAGATAATGGTTATACATATGTATTAATAGAAGAAAGAGTTACAATCAAGCCTTGACGTCCTAGCCTCCTTCAGCGGGGTTCAATTGAACCATGTCTCGAAAAATTTCAGGGAATTCGAACAAGATAAATGCATAAACCTAAGCTCTCTCAATAAGGGACTCTTCCATTCTATCTTGAATAGAAATCTCTCCAGCGTTTCTGCTATATTATCTTCAGTTCAGCTTGCTTCATCAATGGAGGATGGCTATATTTATAGAGGGAGAGGAGGAGGTTGGGATCCCTACTATAGTGGAAGGGAGGCATTATTCCTTGGGATGTTTCCCCAAAATGTGGAAACAAGAAGCCAAAGGAGGAAGGTCATGGTTATTTAGTCGAACCACTCCCCATGACTCATCCACAAAGTTGTTATGATCGAAACTTCGCCTCTATTTTTAAAAAAGTTTCCATAAACATAATGACATGGGTAGCTAACTGAGATAGAGTGCTATCTGGCACAGGGGCCAATGTTAATCTACCTCATCGACGTGAGGGCATAACTAGCTACCAGTGCCAAGGAAAAAATAGGGATTTTTTGTGGACTGCTCAGTGCTCAAGAAATGGTCAACAGAAGGAATGTTAGAATCATCGTAAGGGATGAAATGATGGTATTTGCGAGGCATGACACTTTATTTTGATCACAAAAATGTGCCTCCAATGTGCGGAATGGGGATTGCAGGGACAGTGAAAAAATGTTGTTTAACACATCGCTAATGGTTTTTTCCTCCTAAATTAGTGCTTGTTTTCTTATGTTTTTCATTTTGTGTCATCTTTCTCATGTAGTAGGACAGAAAGTTTAGGCTAATAAATGTTGTTTAGAGGCACCTTAGCTCTGTCTACTTTCTATTGCTTGTATGTTTTCCTTTGCTAGGTCAGTTTAGAGAATTCTTAGTTGCTCTCTAGTCCCACTCATCTTGTTTATCTCAAAAATGATTTAATGGAGCCCATGTCAAAGTAGTTTATGGTTAGCCTTGCCGTTGGTATGACTTAAACATGTTTTTTGAGGTCCTTCTTCAAAGTATTTCTAAATAGGGTTTGACTAAAGAGGTTTATGATTTTCCCTGCCCTTTTTTCCATCTTGAATGGTTGCTTTGAAGTTCTTTGTAGTATGATTAAGGAATTTTATGATTTACCTTCTCTTTGATAATTACTATATGTTATCTTGAATGTTTTATTTACCTGAAGGTGAAATCACTAGAGAATTTACAAGTTTGTTGCTCTCTATGGTTTGTTGGACTGTTGTCTTGATGTTTACTTGCTAGAGTTTAGTCAAAGAAGCTAATGGTATGCCCTATCTTTGGTTATTTCTTTATGCATAGTGTTCTTAAAGAATTTTCTTGTTATAATACATGTTAAAGGATTATTAACTGCCATTTAAACCTACTTATTTCACAAATTAATGTTCACTTTACTCACATAAGCCTTAAAGATCCATTTGGCTTTGTTATACTTGCCCTCTGAGATACCCTTGAACTGTTTTTGTACTTATCAAAACCTTTTGCAGACTCCATAGCCCAATGGTATAAACCTCTCTTACTCTATCTGTTATTCTTAACAAACTACCCAGCCAACCAAACAAACAAACACACCCTAATTCTTATAACTAGCCTAAAATCAAAACCCTAAAATCAATCAAGTTCACATATTTCATACAAATATAGAGAGAGCCCTCTTTGAGTCCAGGAAGGCTAGGTCCTAGGACTCCAAAGACTGGTTTGATGTTACCCTTGTACATTTGGTCTTACCAATCTGAAAAATTACGGGGACCTAACATGTTGCATGATCACTTTGTATTTTGTCCCAATTTCTTCTAAGGATGCATCTTGTACCACTGAGTTTAGTATTTTTCCCAACAAAAAACTCACTAGTATTAGTGTTTTTTATATTTTGCGTTGGGATTAAAATTATTTTTTCCCACTAAGTGTAGTGTGTAGTTTAATGCTAGAATTAACATTGAGATTAACATCAAATTTTGTGGGTAATTTAGTGCCAAAATTAATTGTTGAAATTTGCAACAAGAAATACTGAAATTGGCATCCTGAAACAACATCCTTGATCTTAGTGAAAATGAAGCACCTACACTAGGTGGGGCCCACACAGGCTATCTTTAGGTGGATTTCTATTTATAGATGCATGAGAAGATTCTATTTATAGATGAGGTCTATTTATAGATGTATGTGCAAGTTCTATATATAGATTGCATGTCTATTTATAGATGCATGTCAGCTATTATTATCGCTTGATATTAGTTGGACAATAAAAAATAATATATTCTCAATGAGCACTTGGAAATAGTTAACTGAAGTGGAAAATCAGTTAGCTATAGGAATTTCGAGTTGAGTGGTTGGTTGGTGGGACATGCAAGTGGACTTAGTTGCAACTAAGTGATTCGAAGTTGTAATAGAGTTGGAAGTGTAGTTATGAAAGTTGTAAAGTAGTTTAACTTAGTTAAGTGAGTTAAACTCAGTTGTGCTAGTTGTAACTAAAGATACACTAGTGATAGATCAAGTGAATTAATTATTAATTAATTCACAATCATTGGCCTCACATGCAACTGAATATTTACTATTATTAACTACATGCATGTCAGATCCAATGGATACCCAGTTGAGATGTAGGTGAAAGGGACATATTGACTATCAGTTGTGACATTATCAGTTTCACACATGCAACCACACACACATTGGATGTGCCTATGATGATTTCACAGTCAAGGTAGGAATTAAATCAATCATTCAGGGTTCATTACCATCAGGGATTGCGTAGTGGAGGCAGACTCTCTGGAGATAGTAAATTGGCTTAGGAACTTGCCAATTTTTGTATGACAATGTGAGACCGTTAGCTCATGTACTAAGAGCTCTTGGATTAGAGCTTTGTATGTAATTGTTTCATGATACATGATATAATACATAATAGAATATAGTGGGTTTTATAGCTTTATGCTTTCCCAGTAAAATTATCTATGTTATGTGTGATTGGTCTTTCTTCATGATATTGCTATTGGCGATTGTGTTTTAAATTCCACAAAGATTTTGTAGAAGTGATTCTATTTTTAACAGTGGCATATGATTGTTAGATCAGGAGAATCCAAGAAATACATATTTTTTATTAAATTTTTTCATGGTATCGGAGAACAGGAGATTGCAATTTTGAAGAAGGCACTGAGTTTGTTGGTGGAAAGAATTCGAATTTGCAGAAAGGCTTTCTTGGTGCTACAGATAAGTTAACATAGAAATGGCTTTCAATAGCTTGAGGTTAGAGTATGCACTCAACAACGGCTCGAACTACATTTCTTGGAAGGATAGGATGGAGGCAGTGCTCAAAGATAATGACTTGAAGGAATTCATTGACAATGATGTTCCTAAGCCTACTTCAACAGATGATGCATTAATTGATGCATGGAAAAAGAAAGTGGAAAAGGCGAGGATGATTTTGTTGGAAGGAGTACGAGACCACATTGTCTCAAGCCTTCATGGGAAAGCCACACCATATGCTATTTGGAAGGCTTTGACTGATCTATTCCAAAGCAGCAACAACCACAGGAAATTGGCGCTCAAAGATAAACTCAGGAAGATCAAGATGGAAAAGAATGGCACTATTCCAGTATACTTAAAAAAAAATTCCAATGTAGGGATGAGCTTGGGAGTGTATGAATAAGTGTTGTTGATGATGACTTGGTGATTTTGGCTCTCTTGGGACTTCCTAAGAGTTGAAATAGTTATGAAGACTCTACCAACGATGGGAAAAATTGTCTGAATAGGAATGACTATGATCAGATCTGGTGCAGGAGGAGTTCAGGTGGAACACTAGAGATGGTTCTTCATCTAAGAATGATGATGAAGAGGACTGTTCTTTGGCTGCAAAGGTGAAGAAAGTGAAGGGGAATAAATTTCATTCTAAATTTGAGGCCGATGAAGATGGAAAGGAGCACAACATGTCCAAAATGAAGTGTTTTCACTGTCACAAGCATGGACATATTGCCACAAATTGTCCACAAAAGAAGAAGAATAAGATGGTTGCTGGAGCTACATCTAGTGAGGCCCTTGCCTCACAATTTGAGTTTGACGTCTCATTGATCGCATGCATGGTGTCAAGTGCATTGGGATCAGGGTGGTACTTAGATACTGGTGCTTCCTTTCACATGAAAGAAGATAAGAAACTTTTCAGTGACTTGGAGGAGAAAGATCTCTAAATGAATATTGATTCGTGTGATGATGGAAGATAATGTGTGACTGGCATTGGTACCGTTACCTTTCAGAGAGCGTCAGGTGAATTCTTTCATTTAAAATATGTAATGCATGTACCAGGTTTGAAGAAAATTTTAGTCAGTCGCAATGTTAGAGGATAGAGGCTATGATGTTGTCTTTAGTGAAGGAAAATTTTTCCTGTGACACAAAGCAACAGGGCAAGCCAAGAAGGTTCAGATTTGAGTTAAGAATATTTATAGACTTGATGTAGATGGGATTTCTACAGAGCTTCCTACTGTTGGGAAGTGTGAGAAAGCCATGCAATTGACCCTTGAGAGGGAGCTGGATTTGCATGTAGGTAAGAGTGAACCTCAGGATGTGGAGTAGCCACAAGATGAGGATCATGGAGTGGGATCAACCACTCATGCAGATACATTTTGTGCTAGATGGGTAGAGGGAGTGCATGCAACTATACCACCAGGTGAGAGGTGGGGTGACATGCATGGATAATCCCAATAAGAAATTTCCAGGCAGGATTCATTGAGATGGTGTGTATCTTAGGAATCAAACCTGACTACGAGGAGCCCACAGATAAGCAGTAGCAGGATCAGTTGGATTGATGCAGTCAGATGTCGTGAGGACATGAAATTAAAGTGACAGTGTTAGATACTAGAGCATGAATCAGAGTTGATAGCAAGTTCAGAGTGCATGGATGGAGAGGTCAACAACACAGTGGATCCAAAATACATGTGCAGTTGGTACTATTAGAAGTCAGAAAAATTTGATGACAGATGCATTATATTGATTCATTTTTTTGGAGGCTATTCAGTTTCAGAAGTGTTGCATGCAAAGGTTGCATGGAGCATGCATGGAGTTTCATGGAGTTGCATGTCGCATGCAAATACATTCCTTTCTTGTTGAGAGGGAGTGTTGAAGTTTGAAAGAAGAAATGGTGAAATTGGCATCCGAAAATAACATCCTTGATCCTCTTGAAAATTAAGCACCTACACTAGGTGGGGCCCACACAGGCTATTTTTAGGTGGATGTCTATTTATAGATGCATGATAAAATTATATTTATAGACTAGGTATATTTATAGATGTATGTGAAATTTCTATTTATAGATTTCATGTCTATTTATAGATGCATTTCGGCTATTATTATCTCTTAATAATAGTGGGACAATAAACTATAATCTATTCTCAATGAGCACTTGGAAATAGTTAACTAAAGTGGCAAATCAGTTAGCTATAGGAATTTCGAGTTGAGCAGTTGATTGGTGGGATTCAAGTGGATTTAGTTGTAACTGAGGGATTCGAAGTCGTAACATGGTTGGAAGTGTAGTTATGAAATTTGTAAAGTAGTTTAACTCAGTTGTGCTAGTTTTAAGTGAAGATACGCTAGTGAGAGATCGAGTGAATTTTGACTATGGTATCCAAATAATGCTGATCTCATTCTTCATGCTTACACAGATGCAGATTGGGCTGGAAATGTTGATGATCAGAAGATAACTAGTGGTGGTGCATTCTATATGGGGCCTTGATTAGTATCTTGGTTCAGCAAGAAGCAAATCTCTATTGCCTTATCTATAGCAGAAGCAGAATATGTGGCTGCCGCATCATGTTGTGCACAAATTCTTTGGATGATGCAGACTTTACAAGACATTCAAATTAAATGTTCACCTCCCATATCCCTTAGGTGTGATAATACAAGTGCCATTAGTATCTCAAAGAATCCTGTTATGCATTCCAAGACCAAGCACATTCCTATCAAGTATCACTTCTTACGTGAACAAGTACTTCAAAAAAAGGTGAAATTGGATTATGTTCCCTCCAAAGAACAAGTTGCTGATATATTTACTAAACCTCTTCCCAGGGAAGCATTCAAATATCTCAGACAAAAGCTAGGATTTGTCTCTGCCGCTCAGAAGATCAGATCTGCTTAAATTCATAAGATTAAATTGGATACATGGAATTCATAAAGGACAGTTGCGTATATATGCGAGTTTATATACATAAAATGCATATGGGTTTTTCCTAGCACAATTTTCTAGCTCAGAATTTTCAGAACAATTGCGGTTGTTGGGGTTCCCATGTTTTGGCTAGATTGGCAAGACCAAAAGATGAGACAACATCATAACCACTTTTGGGCCCTAGGATCTAGCCCTCCTGGACCCGGAGAGGGATCTCTCCAAATAGAGCAAAGAATGATATATCTATGAAGCTCAAAATGAGATGTTAGGCTAGTTATGAAGCACAAGGGGTTTTGAATGATTTGGTTGGTTGGTTGCTGGGTTGGTCACGAGATCATGGACTGAGAAAGAAATGGGAGAAAAGGAACAGGGCAGCAGGACATTTCAGCAAAGAGGATAGGCCAAGACAGTGCCAACCATTGGGCTATGGAGTCATGAAAGGGAAATTACTTGCATCCACTAGCCAAGGCTTCCAAAGGGCAAGTCATCTAATACCAAAGGATCTTTTAGATTAGATGGTGGGGTGGAACATTAAGGAAGGAAAGTGAAAGAAGGAGAACAACCCAATTTCTGTCTATAGATCAGGTCAGAGGTCATTTAACTCCAGACCTGCTTGGACATACTCAAAGGCAGCTCTCAAAGAGGGACAAAGGGGCTGCTTATAGATCAGACCAGAGGTCATTTAACTCCAGGTCTGCTTTAACAACTCCAAGGGGAAAACATAGATAAGATAAACAAAGGGATCTTAGAAAGGTTAGCTGGTCGCGCAAGGATCCTAATGGACAGGGCTAACACTCATCCCCAGTGTTCCCAAACCTTCCAGCTTAAAACCCCTCAAGAACATCCAGGAACAGCTTCAACTAATTCATACATCAGCCAGCAGGCAATAACATCCACTGCGCTGGTTAAATCAACTGAAAACCATTCTCAGATAGCACATGAAGCAGAAAACATAAAGGTAGGGAGAGTAGGAAACATAGGGCACCTAACAAGGGTGAATCCTATGTTATACTTCTGTTGCCTACCAGAAGAACATGAGACAATATGAAAATGTAAATAACAGAGTTAGGAAACATCACCAATAGTAATAGACCAGGATCCTATGAAATATTCTTGATTAATAATGCAAAACCAGTCATGTACATTTGAGCTCAATGGATGATACAATCGAGACTTTCCTCCCAGCCTATTACACAATACTACTCTGCTACTCCCTCCCAAAACTGTCCTAACAGTCGGAATGAATCCCTCTGATAGCAAATGCACAGCAAGGAAACCACCTTTACAATAGTTCTCGGGGATTTCTTATAGGAGAAGAGAGAAAACAGAGGTAGATGACCATTGAATTGATCTCATTAAGGCAGCATCAGCGGAGATGTCCACGCCCATGCTGCTTAATGGCGCTGTGCGTACTCTGTAGACTGTTTGGAGGCTCTGTCAGGCCGGGAATTGACCCCTGATATGTTCTTTAAGTCTTTACGGTGGTCTGGAACTCTGTGCTGCCACTCTGAGCTGAATGAACTGGGTGGAAGGTTTGCAGGTCGCTCCATCCCTCCTAACTGTTGCCTGACTGTCTTAAATGGGTTTCCGACAGTGCAATTAATCTTTTCAGGGCTCGAGGAGGTATGGAGATCTTCTTGTAGGAGGATGTCCTTCTGGAGAAGAGTACTTTGCTGATATTTAAACACAGATAAGACTCTTTGCGTGCTTAAGTCTTCAAATTGTGCTTGATTCTTTTGAATGCGAGATCATAACCATTAATATTCAATCACAGGCTCAGATCCCTTCTAACCCGCCTCTGTTGTCTCGTTTGGCCAATGAATTGGCCTCTCTGTGCTACTTGCATAATGAAATAAACTCATCACAGAGCCTGGGCAGTGGTGGAGAAATGCAGTGAAGGCAGAGGAATGGTGGCGGAATGGTGAAAACAGCGGAGATGCAAACGGAGGGGTGAAAACTCACAGACAATATGGTTTGGTGATAGAATGCACCGCAGACCATTAGATCCTGGCCTGGGAGTGGAAATCGATGGCGGAGATCAGTCGGATGGACGGCCTTATGAAACATAACGGGGTGCAGGACCTCCAATAGAAAACGCAGAAATTTGGTTATAAACCAAAATACAAAGGAATTGGATGACAAACAATGAAGCGAAGGGGTAGACGTGGGACCCAGTGGAGGCGGAGGGCGATTAAACGTGAGCCGTCAGATCCGGGAGGAGACAGACGGTGGAGATGAAATCGGGCAATCGCAATCGGAGGTCGGAGCGAAAGGCAATCGCAATGCACATTCACAAAGTTCCAATTGCGATTAGAGGGCTGTTGCGATTAGACACCAACCGTTGGATCTGGGATCAGATCGACGGTCCACATTCAATCGGAGGGAGATAAAGAGGGGCGACGGGCGATGATGCGATCAGCGCTGAGCCGTTGGATCTGCGAGGGGAACGGACGGCTATGATGCAATCGGGAAATCGCAATCGAAGGGGGACAGGGGTGAGACACATTGAAAGTTCCGATTGCGATTGGGCGGAGAGCGCACTGACCATTGTATCGACGGGGGGATGGACGGTCAGGATTAAATCGGGAGACGGAGGAAAGGACTTGCGATTGTGATCGGATGGGGAGTTGCGATGGAGCGCTAGCCGTCGGATCGGCGGGACGATGGATGGCCAGGATTAAATCAGAGCATCGTGATCAGAGCTCGGGAGACAAGCCATGCGATTTATCGGGGAGCGCATTTGAAACATTGCGATTGCGATGGAGCGATTGGTGCTGGACCGTTGATCTGCGGGAGGAATCAATGGTGGATAACGCGATCGGAGGACTGTAATCGGGGTGACACTGCTGCAGCTTGTGATTGCGATCGGGCAGGGGTAATGCGATTGAGCGCTAGCCGTCAGATCTTGTGACAGATCGACGGTTCACAACACATCGCGAGACTTTGTGTTTAAACGATCGCATCGGGGGTTTTACGCTGTTACAAAGGATTTACACCTGCCCGACAGTTCCGATTGTGATTAGCGTTTGGGACTTAAGCGCTTGGTCCCAGCGCCGGGGCACATGTGGGGAAGTGGTTAAGGGGCTGGAGGGAAAGGGGCTAGGCCTTATAATAAGGTCAGAAAGTGGGTTTTTAACCCTTTTAATGGATTTTGGAGGTTTTAAAGGGAAGCGATAGAGGGATAAGGGGGAAAAGTGGCCAGCAAAGGTTAGGGGAGGGATTTAAAAGGGATTTTGGGGGAATTTGAAGGGTAAGAAGGGAAATAGAAGGGGAGAGAAAGGGGATAGAAAACAAAGGCTTTGGGGAATGAAATAAGAGGAAAAAGGGGGCCTTTGGGCATTTCTTCACAATCAGAGAGGCTTTATGATGGAATCAGCAGAGGGGATTTTGAGAAAAGGATAAAAGGCACATGGAGGCTTCAAGGAGACTGTGTTTTCAGAGGAAATGCACTCCTTGAAGGCTCAACAATGATTTAGCCCCCTATTTTCTTGTCAAAAATTTCATAGGGGGGCTAACAGTGGCTCCACATGGGGATGGCTTCTTCTTGAAGGAGTCAAGAATTCAGAAGATGATCTCTTGGTGTAGGCCAGATGCCTGCTGCTTGAACCATCCTTTTATTTCCTTGATCAGCTGCCACAAACTATGAAGACAACATATCAGCAGTAAAATTCTCCCACACAACTACCTACCCACACTATAGTCCTAACATTTTTATTCTTGGGTGCATTTGGACTTGCAGACCCTTTTACATCATTAATTTACAAACAGGAAAAAATAAAAATATTCTACTTCTACCCTTATTACTCCATGAGACTGGATTAGACTGTTGGTCTCATATGCTTCTCTACCTACACTACCACCTGCTAGGATTAGATTGTCTAGCAGGTTTCTTCTCTACATTCTAAGAAATAAATTTAAACAACTAATCTACTTGCTCATAGGCTGAGCTTATTGAGCTTCCTACCTACCCTACTCTAACTGGAATATTTACAGTCTAGCTTACAAACATTGTCTTCCAATGTAACCATTCCACCAAGTGATCCCATAGCTGGTCCTTCTTGCTCAACTCCTTGAGCATGCTGGATAGGCAGGGCAGCTCCCACTCTTTCTGTTTAATAACAACAGCCTTGAAAAGTTTTGTTTCTGCTTGCAACATGCTGCTGAGCAAGACCTTTGATCCTTCCTCAAATGTATGCAGGAGGTGTGCGTAAGGATCATGAAAGGATACCTGGCTATGAATATTTGGCAGGCTGGCTTCGACCAGGATCTCTTCTTCTTCCACTGGATCAAGAATGAGACTCTCTTGGAGTAGAGTGTCTCCTTCATCTTTTGAACTGGAGGACTCATCGTATATGGCAGTGTTGTCCTCTTGGAGCTCTGATGTATTGTGCTCTGGTGTGCTGAGCTCTATGAAGAGATCCATGTATTCTCGAGCAGGGGTGTATTCCTTTGCTTCCTCTTTTTCAAGAGGAGGCTCTTTGCTTTCAAACTGCTCAAGAACTTCTTCTTCGCTTTCCTCCTCATCTTTTGAAAGGAAAGGCTGTTGGTTTCTAGTTCCACCGATGATCTGTGGTAAAGCAGAACAAAGATTCAAAGAATCTTCATCTGCCATTATACTATCATAGCTCTCTCCATCGGTGTCATAAAATTCCTGCATTGGCTCGTTACTCTCTGGCAGTGAAAAGGATTGATTCTCCTCCCATAAATCTACTAATGATGAACCTACTTGATCTTCTTCTTTTTGGAGGACATCATCATCAGAGAGATCAAAAATAGGAAAATCATGAATGTAAGTAACGCTGCCAACCGGACATACTGGGTCACCAGCAGATTTTTCTTCACTCTGATTTACATTTGAGCTTTCCAACTCTGTACGATAGAGATCATTTGATGAATGGGCAAGGATATCTGATTTGTAAAAAATCTCAGAGGCTGGCTGTCTATTGATGATTTGATCTATTTCTTCCTCTGTCAAAGGGGAGGATGATCTTGTGTCCCTTTGTGCAGAAGTGCATCAGCTCTCTGTTTCCTTTGAAGACTGGATTTGAGGCAGGATGTCATCTTGAGCCTCAACCATATGGAATGATGAATCAGCATCTGATTTTTCAGGAATATCTTGAAGAATTTCCACAGTCTCTTGACTGCTTTCTTCATCAGCTGATTCATCTGCATTCTCGTGATAGCTAGGATGCATATGAAATTCTTGAATGGCTGTCAACAGATCTTCAGATTGCGTATTAACCAAATCCTCATCAATGTCTAACAGGTACTATATAATATTTGGAGATTTATCACAACACTCCCATGATAAGGGTGGAGAGTTTCCTTTATAATTCTTGTAAAATACTTGGTGCATGTCCTTCAAAGAAAACAAACTCCGAGGTTCTAACCATTCATACCAATTCCTAGCCTTTCCTTCTAATGTTGCCATGAACATTTTCATTAGGCAGTCTTCATGCCATTCAACTTTAAATTTCCACACATGTATATGAAACTTGATGAGATGTAGCAAGGGGTCCTCAGCGTTTTCACCCTGAAAGATAGGCAGGTTTTTCAACCAGTCCACTTCAGGAATTTTGTGTGGAAATCCAGGGATATGCTCCCTGCTCATTGGGGCATATCTTCTCTGTATGCGTGGAAGCATGTTTGTAAATCAGAAAGAGGTCACTGTGTCTTTTCAACCAGTTCGGAGTCTTCTACCAGTGGAGTCATTTGGTCTTTGGATCATAGAGAGTGTGGAGTCGCCAGGTGGATGATTATGAATATTTGAAGCGGGATGCTGTCCACCATAAGCAATTAGAAGCCAATCTAACTGCAGATCTCCGGGTTTTCTCGCGGCTTGGAGATGCAATCCACGAGCAATTTTCGTAAAATTCCCGTTGTGGTCGCCATTATGTTGGGGTTCCCATGTTTTGGCCAGATTGGCAAGACCAAAAGATGAGACAACATCAAAACCACTTTTGGGCCCTAGGATCTAGCCCTCCTGGACCCGGAGAGGGATCTCTCCAATAAAACAAAGAGTGATATGTCTTTGAAGCACAAGGGGTTTTAAATGGTTTGGTTGGTTGGTTGCTGGGTTGGTCACGAGATCATGGACCGAGAAAGAAATGGGAGAAAAGGAATAGGGCAGCAGGACATCTCAGCAAAGAGGATAGGCCAAGACAGTGCCAACCATTGGGCTATGGAGTCATGAAAGGGAAATTACTTGCATCCACTAGCCAAGGATTCCAAAGGGCAAGTCATCTAATACCAAGGGATCTTTTAGATTAGATGGTGGGGTGGAACATTAAGGAAGGAAAGTGAAAGAAGGAGAACAACCCAATTTCTGTCTATAGATAAGGTCAGAGGTCATTTAACTCCAGACCTGCTTGGACATACTCAAAGGAAACTCTCAAAGAGGGACAAAGGGGCTGCTTATAGATCAGACCAGAGGTCATTTAACTCCAGGTCTGCTTTAACAACTCCAAGGGGAAAACAGAGATAAGATAAACAAAGGGATCTTAGAAAGGTTAGCTGGTCGTGCAAGGATCCTAATGGACAGGGCTAACACTCATCCCCAGTGTTCCCAAACCTTCCAGCTTAAAACCCCTCAAGAACATCTAGGAACAGCTTCAACTAATCCATACATAAGCCAACAGGCAATAAAATCCACTGCGCTGGTTAAATCAACTGAAAACCATTCTCAGATAGCACATGAAGCAGAAAACATAAAGGTAGGGAGAGCAGGAAACATAGGGAACCTAACAAGGGTGAATCTTATGTTATACTTCTGTTTCCTACCAGAAGAACATGAGACAATATGAAAATGTAAATAACAGAGTTAGGAAACATCACCAATAGTAATAGAACATGATCCTGTGAAATATGCTTGATTAATAATGCAAAACCAGTCATGTACATTTGAGCTCAATGGCTGATACAATCCAGACTTTCCTCCCAGCCTATTACACAACTACTCTGCTACTCCCTCCCAGGACTGTCCTAACAGTCGAATGAATCCCTTTAATAGCAGATGCCCAACAACTGAACAACAACCAACTTTACATTATGTTCTCGGGGATTTTTTATAGGAGAAGTGGAAGAAACAGAAGTAGATGACCATTTAATCGATCTCATTAAGGCAAAAGATCGGCGGAGGTGTCCACGTCCATGTCAAGCAATGGCGCTATGCGTACTGTAGACTATTTGGAGGTTCTATTTCGGTGTCGTGAATTGACCCCCGATATACCTTAAGTCTTTACTATGGTCTGAACTCGTGTTGCCACTCGAATCGAATGAACTGGTGGAAGGTTCCGTAAGTCGCTCCGTCCCTCCTAATCGGGCAATTCGACCGTCTTAAATGGGTTTCCGACAGGGCACACCTTTTCGGTGGCTCGAGGAGGTATGAGATCTTCTTGTAGGAATATGTCCTTCTGGAGAAGAGTACTTTGCTGATATTTAATCATAGATAAGACTCTTTGCGTGCTTAAGTCTTCCAACTGTGCCTGAATCCTTTGAATGCGGGATCATAACCATTAATCTTCAATTACGGGCTCAAATACCCTCTAACCCACCTCTGTTGTCTCGTTTGGCCGCTGAATTGGCCTTCTCTGTACTTCCTGCATAATGAAATAAACTCATCACAGAGCCCGGGCAGTGGTGGAGAAATGCAGTGAAGGCAGAGGAATGGTGGCGGAACGGTGAAAACAGCGGAGATGCAAACGGAGGGGTGAAAACTCACGAACAATATGGTTTGGTGATAGAATGCAGCACAGACCATTAGATCCTAGCCTGGGAGTGGAAATTGACGGCGGAGATTAGTCGGATGGACGGCCTTATGAAACATAACGGGGCGCAGGACCTCTAATAGAAAACGCGGAACTTTGGTTATAAACCAAAATACAAATGAATTGGATGAAAAACAATGAAGCGGAGGGGCGGACGTGGGACCCAGCGGAGGCGGAGGACGATTAAACGTGAGCCGTCAGATTCGGGAGGAGACGGACGACGGAGATGAAATCGAGCAATCGCAATCGGAGGTCGGAGCGAAAGGAAATCGCAACGCACATTCACAAAGTTCCGATTGCGATTAGAGGGGTGTTGCGATTAGACACCAACCGTCGGATCTGGGATCAGATCGACGGTCCACATTCAATCGGAGGGAGATGGAGAGGGGCGACGGGCGATGATGCGATCAGGTAATCAACATTGAGCCGTTGGATCTGCGAGGGGAATGGACGGCTATGATGCAATCAAGTAATCGCAATCGGAGGGGGATAGGGGTGACACACATTGAAAGTTCCGATTGCGATTGGGCGGAGAGAGCGCTGACCGTTGGATCGACGGGGGGATGGACGGTCAGGATTAAATCGGGAGACGGAGGAAAGGACTTGCGATTGCGATCGGATGGGGAGTTGCGATGGAGCGCTGGCCGTCAGATCGGCGGGACGATGGACGGCCAGGATTAAATCGAAGCATCGCGATCGGAGCTCGGGAGACAAGCCATGCGATTGATCGGGGAGCGCATTTGAAACATTGCGATTGTGATGGAGTGATTGGCGCAGGACCGTTGATCTGCGGGAGGAATCAACGGTGGAGAACGTGATCGGAGGACTGTAATCAGGGTGGCACTGCTGCGACTTGCGATTGCGATCAGGCAGGGGTAATGTGATTGAGCGCTGGCCGTCAGATCTTGTGACAGATCGACGGTTCACAACACATCGCGGGACTTTGTGTTTAAACGATCGCATCGGGGGTTTTACGCTGTTACAAAGGATTTACACCCGCCCGACAGTTCCGATTGCGATTAGTGCTTGGGACTTAAGCGCTTGGTCCCAGTGCAGGGGAACATGTGGGGAAGTGGTTAAGGGGTTGGTGGGAAAGGGGTTAGGCCTTATAATAAGGTCAGAAAGTAGGTTTTTAACCCTTTTAATGGATTTTGGAGGTTTTAAAGGGAAACGATAGAGGGATAAGGGGGAAAAGTGGCCAGCAAAGGTTAGGGGAGGGATTTAAAAGGGATTTTGGGGGAATTTGAAGGGTAAGAAGGGAAATAGAAGGGGAGAGAAAGGGGATAGAAAACAAAGGCTTTGGGGAATGAAATAAGAGGAAAAAAGGGGCCTTTGGGCATTTCTTCACAATCAAAGAGGCTTTATGATGGAATCAGCAGAGGGGATTTTGAGCAAAGGATAAAAGGCACATGGAGGCTTCAAGGAGACTGTGTTTTCAGAGGAAATGCACTCCTTGAAGGCTCAACAATGATTTATCCCCCTATTTTCTTGTCAAAAATTTCATAGGGGGGCTAACAACGGTGTTGTTGGGTATCTCTGGTGATGTTCCAGTTCCCACATTTCTATTTCATTCTCTAATAATTTTTTGATGAAGATGCCTTGATGATTTTCTTTTGAAAGTGTTCAGGGTGCACAAGCTAAGGGGGAGCACTTGTCCTGTGGGAAAGTATGCATAAGTGTTTGCTATGGTCTGATCTCATGATTGAGATTCATTGGTCTTGTTTATAAAAAGTCATTTGATGAAAAGGTCATGTTGAGATCTATGATGTAAATTGTTATATTTAGTCATGTAAGGACTTGTTCCAATTTGTAAACCCACTTGGTTGGGTATTTCAGTCAAAATTTGTACACCCACTTGGTTGGGTAGTTGAGTCAAATATGTAAATCCACTTAGTTGGATCATTGATGCAAGTATGAGTATTTTGTGATAGGAAAGGTCATACTCAGTTGAAAATTCATGTACTTCATTGAAAAATATGTTTGAATATTCAAGCATGAACTCAGGGGGAGCATGGTAATTTATGTACAAGGGATGTTGATCTGCCCTTTGCCCTTGATGTCAAAGGGGGAGAATTCTGAGGATGGTTGAATACAGATGCCTAATGATCTAATGATTATGGTTGCCATCAAGTCCAAAGGGGGAGATTTTTGACAATATATTTCTTGTGTTCTATAATATTAAATTAATTGTCCTTGATGGAAACTCTCTAGAAAAGGATGAAGAAAACTATCTGTATGAAGAATCTCAGCAGTCTCTCAGAATTTTTGTTTAGCAGATTGGTTATTTTTAATATGTCACAATGTATACGTTGGTTTGTAAAGGCCAAGTCACGTATGCACGCGAAGAAATATGTCCCAAGTCACGTATGCCTGTTTGTGCTCCAAAATTATAATACCAGGGGGCTTTACCATGGTATTAGCCCACATTATTGAACGTTGTATTATATGTTTGATTCTTTCCAGGATTACCATTAGCAGTTGAGTGGTTTTGATTCATGGTATTGGTAAAATCTAAATCTATGTAATGAGAAGAAGATCATAGTGCAAACGGTGCATGAGTAAGGGTTGTTAATGAATAAATTTATCTAAGGAATATCTGCATGGATGAACTCTATTTTTAATTGATAGATTTGAATCTATGTTGCACCCATGGATATAATGATGCTTCTAGATCTCTAGATCTAAAGATGTTGAAGCTCTAGTATGATCTACTAAATAAATGATGAAGAACGGGTGCAAGACAGATGAAGAAAATGAAGAAATCTGGGTAAGTTTTATAGATCTGGTCTGTTCTGCAAAATTTACTTTTACAAATATATATGCTAGTTGGTCTCAGTAAAAGAGCGTATATACGTGAGTTTTCTTTATGAAAAGTGTGTATGGAATTTAGGGTTTTCTGAAGCTTATTGCAGATGCTCCTACTGTGATTCCTGCCTTTTGTCTGTTGTTTGTTAATGAAATATTCTTGAAGTTCTGGGTTGTTTGAATACTGAGTATGCTGCTAAGTTGATCATGAACAAATCTAATCAATGATTGAGAAAACATGATTAAGGTTGACTGACTGTCTAAAGGTTCTGCAATGCTGAGAAAATGTCTGACTGAAAGCCTTAGATATGAATCTGATTCTATTCACATTCTGAAGGATAGTATACACAGAAGTATATGCAGGTTGGTATAAATAAAAGTGCGTATACACGTAGCTTTAACAAATCGAAGTAGCGTATTCATTCCAGGTTATGAAAACAGTATGCACTGACGCATACACAGGTTGGTGTTCAAGAAAGCGCGTATGTACGTGGCTTTAGTGAAGAAAAGTATCGTATGCTATTTGAATTAATGACTGTTCAAAGTTGAGTTTGTATCTGCATATTTATTTTGAATTCTAGGTTATTTCTGAAGTTCTGGTTAGAGTGTTTTCACTGTTCTAATTGAAGTATTGGGCAAAGTTTATGATTGTTGATAAAGGGTTGTATTGATGTTGTTTGATCCAGTATGAAAATTGATGAAACATGGTCTGCAGTGGGTGTTCTGTTTAGGGGGTTGAAGCTCGGCCTTCCAGGAGTGGCTGGTAAATGAGATCAGGGGGTTGGAGCTCCCTTCCAGTAGTAGCTGTAGAATGAGAGAAGGTTGTAGCCTTCTGCAGGTAGAGGCCTGTGTACTGATATGAGTCTACATCAGTACTATGTTGTAAACAGTTTTCCATATAATAAATATTAAAGACAAAGATGACAGCAGCGGTGATTTTCTCCCGAATTGGGTTTCCACCTTAAATATTGGTGTTCATGTGTGTTCCACTTATGTGATATTTTATATTGTTGTTACTGCACATATTTACTGATTATCTAACCTGATGCATAACTGGTAAATCTGATTTAAAGACTGTTTTTGAGAAGTTTTCTAAACTACAAATTTATATCAGTATAGGCTATTTTCCTTCAGCATATCTGCGTGTATACGTGAGTTAGGTTCATAAAATCCGTGTATGGAATTCTGCAAAATAAAAAGTTAAGTTTATATTTATTAGCTCTAAATACTGATTCACCCCCCCTCTCAGTATTTTCCCCAACAATTGGTATCAGAGCAGGTCCTTCTGAAGAAGCTTAGCTGCTAGAAGGAAGATCAGCCAAGATGAGCAATGAATATGGGACAACATCTATCAGACCTCCACTCTTCAACGGAAACAATTTAATCTTCTATAAAACACAGACAAGATCCTATCTTCAGTCTCTTGGAGCAGATGTATGGGCTATTTTTGAAGGAGGTTATCAATATCCAACCTCAGTTCCAACAGATGCAACAGAAAGAAAGAAATATGAAACAAATGCAAAGGTGGTCAATGCACTATTAGGGATTCTGACTGAATCACAATTTGTCAAGGTCATGCAATTGAATACAGCAAAGGAAATATGGGACAAAATCATTCTAAGCTATGAAGGTGATACAAAGGTAAAAAGTGCTAAACTCCAAACTCTCAAAATTCAATATGAAAATATAAGGATGCATAATGAGGAGAGCATTGCCAGTTTATTTTTACGTCTAGATGATTTTGTAAATCGTATGAGAAATTTAGGTGAAACCATAACTAACACTACTCTAGTTGAAAAAGTTTTAAGATCTCTAACTTCAAAATTTGAGTCAAAAGTGTTTTCTATTGAAGAGAAGAAGAATCTTCAAAATCTTACTATTGTTCAACTTCATGGCATTATAACTGCATGTAAAATGAGAAAAGGAGGATCATATAAAGTCAAAGAAGTTGTCTTTAGAGCTTCTACAAAAGGAAAAGAAGTACAAGAAATAGAAGGATCAGGGTATGTTTCAAAAGAAGATGAGGTAAATTTTGTAAAGAAGCTCCAACTGGGCACTGGAAGGTTCAGAGGTAAGCTTCCTTTAAAAAAAAATTCTTGTGGAAGAGTTGGTCATTATGCTGCTAAGTGTCCTCATAAAGAAACACATGAAAAAGGAAAGGAATTAGCAAGAAGAAATAAGAATCAGTTTAGCACTAGAAAAAGTTATTATACTCATGAAGATAGTGATGGGTTATCAGACAGTGAGGAAGAATCTGATCAAGATCTTAGACTTCTCATGGCATTTGAAAAAGATTCAAGGGAAGAAAAGGATACATTTATGGATGATCTATAAGACAATGATTTTCTTGAAGAAATCAATCAGCTCAAAATATGTTTGGAAGAAAACAAAATATCCATAGAAACTCTAAAAAATCAGCTTAAATAAAAGGAGAAACACAATGAGAAATTAGAATGTGAAATAGTAAGTCTAAGAAAATAAATTGAGAAAATAAAGACTTTGAATCTTATATTTTCTAAAGGATATGAAACCTTAGATGAAATTATCAAGGTACAATGTTCTCCTCTTATAAAGACAGGTCTTGGATATGTCGGAGAATCTTCTCAGTCTTCAGCACCAAACTATCTAAAAGCACCTACAACCAGCCTACAGCATTCAGCCACTTAGCAAGGAAACATAGAAACTTTACAGGTAAAGCATGACCACCTCAATACAAAGAAAACTAACTGGAATACCTTTCAGAGAAATACCAACCAACAGGTAAACACAAATAGAAGGTTCCATGATCGTAAAAATTTCTTCTTCAATGGATAATGTTTCTCATGTCATAATTTTGGTCATAAATATGTTCAATGTGTTTCATAAAAAACCATCATGACTAGAGAAGCAATAAAGAAAAGAATTGATACTAGAATAAAGAATAATACATATAACAACTTTTCTCCTCTTCAAAATGAAATTGAATATGCTTATTGCAAAACTTTGGTCATGAAGAATCTGAATGCAGGAGAAAAATTTAGAAAAATTGAATATACCTTCAACTTCCAAAGTATGGAGAAAGAAGGAATTACAGGTTGAGAACTGTGGCATAGCTTTATTTACAGAAGGAGAAGAAAATCAATGGTACATTGATAGTGGATGCTCAAAACACATGACAGGTGACAAAAATAACCTTCTTGCATACAATGCTCTAGAAAGAGAAAATAATGTTACTTTTGGAAATGATACTCCTTCTGTCATTAAGGGAAAATATTATGTTTTTCTAAAGGAAAAGGTGAAAGCTAACAATGTTATGTATGTGGATGGATTAAAGCATAACATGTTAACTGTAAGTCAAATGTGTGATCAAGGAACTGAACTTGTCTTTAGCTCAAAATAATGTGTGGTACGTGATCTTGATACAGGAAAACAATTATAAAAGGAAATAGAACACCAAGAAATTTGTATGTATTGAAAAGCTGTAAATAGCAATGTTACTTGGGTAAATATTTAGAAAATTGGTTATGGCATAGAATATTGCGCTATTTGAGCTTCTCTCAAATCAAAAAATCTAGCAGACTCAAAGTTGTTCATGATCTTCCCAATATTACTCTGCCTGAGAGTACCATATGCAAATCTTGCCAATTCGGTAAGAAATCCAGAGTGAAATTTAATGCCAAAGAAGGATTAGCAAGTAAGCCTCTTGAACTCATTCATACTGATTTATGTGGACCTATGAGAAAAAGGTCACCCCATGGAGAACAATACTATATTCTGTTTATTGTTTATTTCTCTAGAATGTGTTGGATTGGGTTGCTAAAACACAAAGATGAACCATTCAAAAAATTTCAAATCTTCAAAGCACTGGTTGAAAATGAATTAGATCTAAAAATCAAGTGTCTTAGATCTGATCGAGGAGGTGAATATATATCAGATGAATTCTTTGATTTTTGTGAACAACATGGCATAAAAAGATAGTTTTCTGTAGCTGGTACCCCACAAAAAAATGGTGTACCAGAAAGAATGAATAGAACAATTCAACAGATGGCTTGGGCTATGCTTTATGATTCAGGAATACCTGACACATTTTGGGGAGAAATAGCACATATTGTGGTAAATATTCTTAACAAAGCACATGTTCGTGTAAACGTGATAAAACTCCATATGAGCTCTGGTATGGTAATCTTCCCACTGTAAAGCATTTTAAAGTTTTTGGAAGAAAATGTTTTATCAAGAACAATAATGAAAAACTTGGCAAGTTTGAACCTAGAGCAGATGAAGGAATATTTATTGGTTACTCTTATAGAAGTAAAGCATATAAATGCTACAATAAAAGACTTCGGAAGATTTTTGAATGCATTGACATTGTAACTGATGAATCTCTCTCAGCTCCAAAAGGGAAAATACAAACAACAAATGAAGATGATGATGATGTATATCTTCCTGCATCTAATAGAGATAATATAGAAGGTGAACCCAATGAAGTAGCAGAAGAAGATCTATCTAAAAAGGCTCCATCTAGGTATGTTCAAAAGAATCATCCAGAATCTCAAATTTTGGGAGAAAAGGGATCAGGTGTCCAAACAAGAAGAACTCGTGTAGGGTCTACTAGCTATCTAGCATTTTTATCCACCATTGAACCACAGAATGTCAATCAAGCTAGAAAAGATGAATGTTGGATTCAAGCCATGAATGAAGAACTTGATCAAATTGAAAAGAATTATACTTGGGAACTAGTTCCAAGACCTCATGATAAAAATGTTATTGGAACAAAATGGATATTCAAAAACAAGTTAAATAAAAATGGAGATGTTATTAGAAACAAGGCTAGACTTGTTTGTAAAGGGTATGCTCAACAAGAAGGTATAGACTTTGAAGAAACATTTGCTCCTTTAGCTAGACTTGAAGCCATCAGAATGTTTCTTGCTTTTTCAAGCTTTCAACAAATAAAATTTTATCAAATGGATGTTAAATCTGCTTTCCTCAATGGTGATCTAGAAGAAGAAGTTTATATAGAACAACCAGAAGGATTCATTTTGGGCAACGATGAAAAATTTGTTTGTAAACTTAAAAAGGCTTTATATGGTCTCAAACAAGCTCCAAGGCCATGGTATTATCGTCTTGAAAAATATCTTCATCAACAAGGATTTTCAAAGGGATCTGCTGATAGCAACTTATACACAAAAACTGAAAATGATAAACTATTGATTGTGGTTGCATATGTTGATGACATCATTTTTGGAAGTAATGAAGATTCCATGAGTCAAAAAATTTCTTCTGTTATGCAGCAAGAATTTGAAATGTCTTTACTTGGAGAACTAACATTCTTTCTTGGCTTACAAGTGCAACAAGAAATAGATGGCATATTCTTATCACAAGCAAAATATCTTAAGCAAATTCTAAAGAAGTATGGGATGGAAGATTGTAAACCTATAAGTACACCAATGATAATAGGGTGTAACCTCATATCTCATGATGGTTCTTCCATGGTGAATCAACCAGAATATAGATCCATGATTGGAAGTCTACTTTATCTCACTGGGACAAGACTAGACATTATGCATGCAGTTGGGATTGTTGGACGATTCCAAGCTAATCCAAAAGAGTCTAACCTTCAGGCTGTAAAAATAATATTCAAATATCTACAAGGAAATCAAGAATTTGGACTATGGTATCCAAAGAATGGTGATCTCACTCTTCATGCTTACACAGATGCAGATTGGGCTGGAAATGTTGATGATCGGAAGAGAACTAGTGGTGGTGCATTCTATATGGGGCCTTGATTAGTATCTTGGTTCAACAAGAAGCAAAGATCTATTGCCTTATCTACAGCAGAAGAAAAATATGTGGTTGTCGTATCATGTTGCACACAACTTCTTTGGATGATGCATACTTTACAAGAAATTCAAATCAAATGTTCACCTCCCATATCCATTATGTGTGATAATACAAGTGCCATCAGTATCTCAAAGAATCTTGTCATGCATTCCAAGACCAAGCATATTCCTATCAAGTACCACTTCTTACGTGAACAAGTACTTCAAAAAAAGGTGAAATTGGAGTATGTTCCCTCCAAAGAACAAGTTGTTGATATATTCACTAAACCTCTTCTCGGGGAAGCATTTGAATATCTCGGAAAAAAGCTAGGATTTGTCCCTGCTGCTCAGAAGATCAGATCTGCTCAAATTCAGAAGATTAAATTGGATACGTGAATTTCATAAAGGACAGTCGCGTATATACGTGAGTTTATATACATAAAACTGCGTATGAGTTTTTTTTGGCACAATTTTCTGGGTTAGCATTTTCAGAATTGTTGCGGTTTTGTTGAGTATCTCAAGTGATGTTCCAGTTCCCACATTTCTGTTTTATTCTCTAATACTTTTTTTATGAAGATGCCTTGATGATTTTTTGCTGAAAGTGCTCAGGGTGCACAAGCTAAGGGGGGGCACTTGTCCTATGGGAAGGGATGCATAAGTGTTTGCTATGGTCTGATCTCATGATTGAGATTCATTGGTCTTGTTTATAGAAATTTATTTGATGAAAAGGTCATGTTGAGATCTATGATGTAAATTGTTCTATTCAGTCTTGTAAGGACTTGTTCCAATTTGTAAACCCACTTGGTTGGGCATTTCAGTCAAAATTTGTATACCCGCTTGGTTGGGTAGTTGAGTCAAATATGTAAATCCACTTAGTTGGATCATTGATGCAAGTATGAGTAATTGGTGATAGGAAAGGTCATACTCGGTTAACAAGTCATGTACTTCATTGAAAAATATGTCTAAATATTCAAGCATGAACTCAGGGGAGCATGGTAATTCATGTACAAGGGATGTTGATCTACCCTTTTCCCTTGATGTCAAAGGGGGAGAATTTTGAGGATGGTTGAATACAAATGCCTAATGTTTTAATGATTATGGTTGTCATCAAGTCCAAAGGGGGAGATTGTTGGCAATATGTTTCTTGTGTTCTATAATATTAAATTGATTGTCCTTGATGGCAAATCTCTGGCAAAGGAAGAAGAAAACTATTTGTATGAAGAATCTTAGCAGTCTCTCAGAAGTTTTGTGCAGCAGATTGGTTATTTTTAATATGTCACAATGTATACATGGGTTTGTGAAGGCCAAGTCGCGTATGCACGCGGAGAAGTACGTCCCAAGTCATGTATGCCTCTTTGTGCTCCTGAATTATAATACCAGGGGTTTTACAATAGTATTAGCCCACAGTATTGAACGTTGTATTATCTATTTGATTCCATCCAGGATTACCATTAGCAGTTGAGTGGTTTTGATTCATGGTATTGGTAAAAGCTAAATATATATAAGGAGAAGAAGATCATAGTGCAAACGATGCATGAGTAAGGGTTGTTAATGAATAAATTTCTTTAAGGAATATCTGCATGGATTAACTCTATTTTTAATTGATAAATCTGAATCTATGATGCACCCATGGATATAATGATGGTTCTAGATCTCTAGATCTAAAGATGATGAAGCTCTACTATGATCTACTGAAAAAATGATGAAGAACTGGTGCAAGTCTACTGAAGAAAATGAAGAAATCTGGGTAACTTTTATAGATCCGGTTTGTTCTACAAAATTTACTTTTACAGATCTATATGCTAGTTGGTCTCAGTAAAAGCGTGTATATACGTGGGTTCGCTTTATGAAAAGTGCGTATGGAAGTTAGGGTTTTCTGAAGCTTATTGCAGATGTTACTACTGCGATTCCTTCTTTTTGTCTATTGTCTGTCAATGAAGTCTTCTTGAAGTTCTGGGTTGTTTGAATTGTTTCGGGAAATAACTCCCTAGAGGTTTGTTGGGTCAAAACCTCCACATATCAGAGCATGTTATTAAATAAGGACTCACAAAACCACACTTGTACGCTAAAAACTAGATAACATCGATAGTAGAACTCACCCGTAATCCTACGTTTGATGTAGATCCCGCGGGGTCCAAACCCCCCAGCAACTCTTCTTCCTCTTCAACCTGGAAATCAAGAAAGAACATGCACGGAAATCTAGTTGTACAACATATACTTCTTCTAAATGTCAGTGTAATCCATGTGAAACATCATATAAACAATAATAAATTCTTAAATAACAATCTTTTCACATATGCAAGTAGATATTAACACATGAATCCGGGAACAAGATGGTTCTTCTTCATTACGAACAGCATGTACAGCAATAAAAAGTGGAGAGATCACCTGAATCCTTCCACGATCTTCGAACAGACCATCGTCCGGATCCGTCCTGCCCTTGCCTCGCTGGGATACTTTCAAGAATTGTGCACACGAGATGACATATAAACTGATGAACATCTCCATGAAACAAGGGTTTCCTGTAAAAAATCTGGGAAAGTGCAGGAGGCACGGGAAATCAGACTTGAATTGGGGCTCCAACAGAGTATAATGTCTATAAATTTCTCTCTCTCCCTTAGGCCATGCACATGAGGGGCTTTTATACTCCATCAAAGTAGTTTCAATCAGTTGGAAACAGTTGGCCACGGGTTGGGGTGGTTGAATTACTAGAATAACCATCAACCCAGCCTCGAAAATAGGGAATTTTATATATATTTTTAATGATTTTAATGGCATACGCGGAAAATTATATATGGACTCACGTATACACACGGAAAAGTCTGGGCATACCCGCGTATGGGATTTTTAACACTGTTTTTTATGAACTTTTATTCAAGTCTGTGGGAATGGGTGCCCAAGGCCAAAAAGACAATCATGAATCACATGAGGGTGAAAAATGATGCTATAACATATGCCCCCTAATATATGAGGTCAGAAGGGGTACATGATGGCCGAAATGTATTATGCACATAGACAGAACTTCGCAAGGACAAGAGAGGACTTCACCAGATTTCAGCCTACCAAAAACCAATGAAAGAAAACAAAGAGTTAACTCATGTTGAGGCGGGCATACCCATGCTCAGTCAAAAATATATCATATAGAAAGTACATGATGAATCCAGAATGTATACAAGTATAGCTGAACTGAAAGTACATAATGAATCATCTAAGCAGGGCCCCGGAAGTACAAGTCAAAATCAATGTCCAAGTATCACATATAGAAAGTTGATCAATGATGCTGAAACTGGATGTCTGATCATAAAAGTAACTGAATCTCCAAGTACCAAATCATAAGGGGTAGAAAACATGGTACAATCACGCAACTCGGGAGCCAACATATAGGATGCTGCTGTACTGACACTACAACATATAAGGGTGGACAACATCACTGGCAGAAACTGAATGGATTGTCAAAAGGGAACTGAAAAATGCTGATGCAACCCGAGGTCTTCACCAATCTCGACGGCACAATTCTACAAAATGGGAATAAATGAGCTGAAGTCAACCATGTGAGAAATCGTTGGATTACCGGTCAATAATGTAAACCATTAACCAACGCGAGACAACCCACTAATAATGAAAATGTGTGTCAAGGTGCCCCAGTACAATCTAAAAAGTGCAAATTAATGAGTTGAAGTCGAACACTTGGAAGAATCTACCAATCATGAGGCAATGATGAATCCCCGCTGTCGATAGCGAGGATTCTGCCACTGATGACTGCAAACCCTAAGGTACTGACAAAAAGACTCTAGATATTATTTCCAGAGCGGTGAGTCGAAGTCGATGGGAAAAGATATGCTGGAAGGAAGGCATTAAGGCATCCCACATCAGTCCAGCGTGAGTGTAACCCGCAGGCCAAGATTTGGAAGGAATCGGACAAAGCAGAGTGATGAAACTAAACCGAAGTACGTTTCAGACATGCACAAGATGAAGCTAGTGTACGGAAGAAACCCTCTGAACCAACCAATAATGAAAGTTGACACAGAGGCGAGATATCCACCGATAGGGTCAGATGGAAATCAAGGTACTGCACGAATCCCAAGTGTGATAATGTATGCTGACGTCGAACACAAGGAAAACCACTCAGTCAAAGACCCATAATGATGATCAAATGCTGAGCACAAGGACACCTATCAATGATGGAAATAGGGCCAGGGTGCGGCTCTAGGTTTGCTCTCAGAGCAATGTGTCATAGTCGATGAGAGACAAACCCACCATCAAGAAGTCAATGGATACCTTCTCAAACCAGCACGAGTAGAAGACCAAAACATCTTATGTGATAGAAAAAGATACTGACAAAACCGGGAAGGCCGACTGAATAATGAGTCAAGAGACACCGCAGAATGGCCGACTCTGGTTAGACTTCACTTGAACAAAAGCACGACTCGTGATGACCATGGCAGTAAAAAGTGACATTGTATAAGTCTGTTATGCAGGAGGCAAAAACAAACTCTCCATATGATTGGAAGAGATAACCAACCAGGGGAGAACTAACCAGTGAAACAAGGCAAAGGCTGAACCTAGGTCAAAACTAAAAACCATCCCAAATGAAGGAAATATATAAGTGTATGTGCTTTGTTCAAGGGAAAAAAACTGACAATGTACTACCATCAAATTACGAAGTAACATCCCGTTCCCACTCTTTTTGTTATATTTGATTTTTTTGTCTTTTTCATATAATAAAAAGAATAAAAGAATGATATGGTACAATGGATAGAATGAGTATCAAGAAACAGATGCACTAGTTCCTGGGATAGGAACGGTCCTATGCTCAATGCAAGGTGGTGGAAACTAGTAAGCAATACTCAAAGGAATTTTCCATCCATGGGTAAAAATTGTGTTAAGTCGTGATAGCTAAGTGCATGCAATGGTTAACTTGTACAGACAGTCAAGGTCAAAAGATGGATTAAACATCGAGTCCAAATGAAGCCGGCTAAAGGCCAGGATAAACAAGTAGCCAATATGAAATGCAGTAATACAACTTAACAACACCAGGGAGCCTCTAGGGTAATAGCCAGAAAAAATGATAGTGAAGAAAAAGAAGAATGAAGCTTCAACACGTAAGTCATGGTGGGACTAAAGAGGACTCCCGAGCCTACAGGAAACGTAGCATGGGCAACAAGTGATAGCGAGGAACTAACTAGGAAGCCCATGTAAAGGAAGGCTCTACCACCAAGTCATGATTAAATAATCGGCGAGTAAAATGGGTGAAATACTCATGACCTGATGGCATCGACCCTATGGCAAGTGATCAGAATTGAGGCTAGTATGCAAAATGCAATGGAAAGTGGATTTCCTAACCTATATGCGAGTGAAGATCATATACCTACCATGACGGGTCAGCAGTCATGGATCAAAAACCGGAAAAAGTCTCGACTTCATCAAAATGTACCTGAAAATATACTAATCTAGGCACTTCCAAGCATCTGGATTATGCAGCTTAAGATAGATTGAAAAAATAAGCATAACAAGTTTTTGCAAAAATTTTCAAATTCTAGGCATAAATAGACAAGTTAACTCATATTTGGTTCATTGTTACTTACTGATTTGGAAAAAATAACTCTAGATAAAAAGCTTCTTCTGTCAAAACAGGAGCAATCGACCGTCAAACTTCACCAAACTAGTCAGGTAAGCTCTTAATCCATATTTTTTATCAATTTTGTCCGTTCATAATTTTAAAATTCAGGAATTTCTCCGTAGATATATTTTTTTTAAATTGCGGCTCTGCGCATACGTGGGTTTATAATGACCAAGCCACGTATATACGCGACTGTGTACAGAGTATGTCGTGTATGCGCAACCCGAAATGTAAAAATTCGATTCTAATGAACGAATTAATGACTTTTCTCAGGATGACTATATCTTGGAGGGAATGTGAGCACAGTGCTATTGACAATGAAGTTATGCAAGACCAACAGTCGCTCAATGTCCTCCAAAATTGTGGATTGCTCAAATTTTTCAAAATGCCAAATATGAAGAGTAATGCCCGGTTGCTCGAAATGCTAGTAAATTATTGGGAACCGGAAGAGGATTGCTTCATAATAGATCAAATTCCCATACATATAGAGGTAGAATACATCTATTTCATTACTGGACTCTCTCGAAGGGGAGACCCAGTAGATCTGCACGGTAAGCCCTTGGGAGGGCTCATAGTGGATGACTATGTCCACGTCTACTATATAGAGGGGTCCAAGAAAGTAGGGACCGAAATTGCTATAAAATATTTAAGATATTTGCACATGAAAATTATCATGTTCACCATTGGTAGGGTAGCAGGATCTTCTTCCTTACATCAGGCATCCAAGATGCAGATGAGCATAGCAGTAGAATGCTTAGTTCATCTATATGATTGGTGCACAGCTCTACTAATGAACATGAAACAACAACTGACTTCCATCTAGAAAGCAAAGACAAAAAATTTCAGATATGGTACGATCTTGATGAAATTCTTCTTTGAGAAGATTCCTAGTCTTCGACCCAGACTGATCTCCTCAATCCATAGCCCAAGAGACCCAAGAATTGCCCGGTGGGCTGACCTAATGAAGAGAATGGGGGGAAGTGAAGTTCCCCGAACCACTTGGGATGACGAGTTCCTCCAATGGTGGGAAGAACAAGTCATATCAGTGGAGGACTACCCCTATGCCGGGATGGATTTCCGCGGTGATCTAGACCTCATCCTTCCACCTGGCGCGGCATGGGGCACAATCGGTAAGATTTGCAATTTTTTAATTATGTGATTTTTTTTGGATTTTTTCAATATATGTGAAAAAATGTGAAAAAAAAACATGTTTTTTGATTGGATTCCAAATTAATTACGATATTATGATGATCATGATACAGATATTGGACCAGTCCGTCCTGAGAGCTACCCACGGCATAAGCGCCGCCGAGGCGAGGCCGATACAGTAGACTCGGACATAACCCTCCATGTTGTACAGAGGAACTTGGAGGGTTTGACCCACTAAGTACCTATGGTTGTAGTGGAAGATCTGCCTGAGGCCATCCAGAGATAGGTGGTGGGAGTACCATGTGACTGGGTGCGGTTATTCCACCGAGTCGCTACTGCAGTCATGTTCTATAGGAACACGAATTTTGGGCAGGGCCCACGGGAGTATATAGATATGATTACCGGATGACTGTATATTTTTTATACTGAACATGATCGAGCATAAGCCCTAATTTTTTGTATGACTTATGGATCCAAATTTTGTATAGTTTTTTGAACACTCTGATGATATATATACAACGATTTATGATGTGATGTAACAAATGTATAAAAATGTATGATGTTTTTTATGATTAAATTTTAGTGTATTGAATGATTAACATGCCAATCAATTGCTTGATTAGCTAATGAGTCTGCCGTCCAATTGTCAGCTCGAGGAATATGAATAAATGTTAAAAATTGGAATGATCTTTGTAACAAACGTACCCTCAAGAACAAATGGAGTAAAAATGGATCTCGAACCCGATAAGTATTGCTCAACTGCGACACCACTAGCTGGGAGTCCAAGAAAACTACCAATGAATCAACACCCAAAGATATTGCCTCCAAGAGTAGATAAATGACTGTAGTGTATTCTACTATATTATTGGAAGCAGGACCAATGCAGACTCCTCTTGATACTAACAGCTAACCGGATGGATGATGAAGCACCCAAGCCGTGGAAGCCAAGTTCCGGGTGTGTCTACTAGCACCATCGGCGAAACCATAATGACTCATGACATTCGACACAACATGCCAAAGCAGATCAAAAACATCACCATCACATCAAAGACCAAAAAACCAGAGATGTAAAAAAATAAAAAATACTATACACAAAAGAAAAATGCTAGGCCGAAGCCTAGGCATAATAATTTTTCAAATAGAGCCCATTTCTAGGTTCCGACAACTCATTCCCTTCAAAATCAACCAAGGTATATGCTCCTTTTTTAAGGACTTTTTTAACAATAAAGGGTCCATACCACATATACTTAAACTTTCCTGCCCCCAAGGATCTTGTTCTTGGTAGACCAAAGCAAGGTCACCTTCCGAAAAAACCCTAGGTTTGACCGCCTTATAGTATTGAACTTTAACTCGGTTTTTATGCGCTTCATTCATCGTGGTGGCATCGAGATGTTCCAAATGAAGGAGACGTTCTTCAAGACTAGAAGTGTCAGGAAGAAGCTCAACGGCTAACTTAAGAGAAGGAATCTCACATTCAATGGGAAATACGGATTCCAGCCCGTAAACTAGTTGAAACAAAGTAAAGCCACTTGTAGTTTTTACTGATGTCCTGTATGCCCAAAGTGCAGGATACAACATGATATGCCATTTGGATCGAGCTTTATTAATTGTCCTTTGAAGAATGGTCTTCGAGGATTTATTCACGGCTTCCACTTGCCCATTGGCCTGAGGATAATACGGAGATGAATGTTCCTGCCAGAAACCTAATTTTAGAGCCAACTCAGCCATCATTCTATTCTGAAAATGACTGCCATGATCAATGAAAATCTCTCTAGGAATACCAAAACAAGCAATAACCTGGTTGAAAAGAAAAAGCGTTGCTGTGTCACCATCATTCCCAAAAGTAGGCATAGCTTCAACCCACTTCGTAAAGTAGTCTACTGCTACAATAATGTACTTGTGACCTTTAGCCGAAGGCGGGTTACAAGTAGTAAAATAAATACCCCACTTTGTAAAGGGATCGACAGTAATGACTGGAAAAAGAGGAGCTAGATGAGCGTGCATTTTTCGAGTATAAACTTGACACGGATGACCCTTTTTTACTGACTCCACACAATCTTTGAAAATTGAAGGCCAAAAGTATCCAACACGCAAGATTTTTTGGGTTGTATCAAGCCCAGATAAATGACCACCACAAGCTCCACTGTGGCAATCATTCAGAATAGCCTCAGCTTCTTTGAGAGTTAAGCAACATCTTAGCATTGAATCAACCCCTCGATGGTATAAAGCATCACCAATAATCAAGTAATTTTTAGCCAAGTGACGTAACTTACGACACTCATATTTCGAAAAAGTAGAGGGAAAATTCACAGTCTGAAGATACACAATGATATCTCCATACCAAGGATCTTGTGGAGAGATCAGAAACAAATGTTCATCCGAGAAGGATTCATCATAGACTATGTCTTCCCCACAAGGCAACTCGGAGATCAATTCCGCGAAAACCAATGATTTCTTGGACTTGGTAGACATAAACTCAAGGTCAAATTCGTGCAAAATCACAATCCATCTATTGTATTTGCCCCCAATCACTCGCCTACTGAGAACAAGCTGAAATGGATTGGCGCCTGCCAAAACATAAGTTTTTCCTAGAAGAATATAATGCCGGAGTCATTGCATAGCATGAATAGCTGCCAAAGCTAGATTTTCTATCAGAGTATACTAGAGTTCAGGTCCTACCAATCCTCGACTAAGATAGTATATAAAATGCTCTATGAGAGCATCATCCTCCTGAACCAGAACCATACCAATGGTAGATTCTGCTGCTGCAAGATAAAAAAGGAAATCCCTGCTATAATCAGGTGGACTCAATAAAGGAGCAGAGGTCAATGCTTTTCTCAAAGCATCGAATGAGCGCTGAGCGAAGTAATCCCAAAAAAATGGAACTCCCTTCTTCAACAATCTCATAAATCCCTTGGTAACTTCAGCATAATTTACGATAAATCTTCGAAGAAAACTAGCTTTTCCTTGTATACTTTGAATTTGATGAATAGAGGACGGGGGAGGCAACCGAAGTATTGCCTCAGCCTTGAAGGGATCTACCCTAATCCCTTCCTTAGACACAATGAATCCCAATAACCGACCGGATGTGAAAACGAAAACACACTTGTTTGGATTCAAGCTAATCTTGTAGAAACAACATCGTTCAAATACTTGACGGAGATGAGTAGGATGATCCATTCTCTTTCAAGAATGAGCGGCTAAATCATCCAAATATGCCTCGATAATATGTTTGATGTCGTGGAAGGAATATGACATGGCCCGCTGAAACGTAGCCCCAGCATTTTTAAGACCAAAAGGCATTTTCTTGTAAGAAAAAGTACCCAGGGACAAATAAAGGCAGCCTTATGCTGATCTTCAGGACGGATAGTAATCTGATTATATCCGGAGAAACTGTCCATGAAGGAGAAAATCTCGTTACTGGCACACTCATCAATAATCTGATCTATAAATGGTGTGGGGTAATTATGTTTCGGACATGCTTTATTAAGGTCTCTGAAATCAATGCAAACTCGAATTTTTCCTTGTTTTTTTATCTACGGGAACAGGGTTCGAAACCCACTCAGTCAAAGGTATAGGGAAAATAAATATCGCCTTAAGCAGCTTCTCCACCTCGGCTTTGATAGCTGCAGCTTTCCTAGGATTGACCAGATGAAGTTTTTGCCTCACAGTCTTAGCATTTTCATAAGTCTTTTTCTCATGCCGGACAATAGATGGATCTACAAATTTCCTCATAAGACCAAGCGAACACATCCCTAAACTCTTTAAAGAGATCGGTGTAAATTTGAATATCTTCAGGGGAACATTCAGCTCCGATGAAGAAATTCTCTATAACATTGGGATTCCTGGAAATGTTCACTGGGATAGTTGGAGAAATCACAGCCATGTTCCCTTCAGCATATACCTGTGTTGGTGCTAAAGGGTTCAGGATTGGGTGAACAGGACCAGTAGACAAAGGACTTGGAAAACTTGATTCAACTCGCTCAAATCAGGTAAAATGTAAGATCAATGATGCAAATCATCCCACGGTCTATATATACCAGTCATGGCTTCTAGGATGGCCTCTTCAGATGGAAGAGTGGTATCAAGGCAATCCTGGGCGGAAGAAGAACTAAGTTTCCAAGCCGGAGCCACATCTCCATCCAACTCTTCCAGTGAAAGAGGAGTTGGAATGGAATCTGCAGTGTCAACAATAGATTTATAAGCAATCTCAGCTGCAGACATTGAAAATGCCATTCCACCCACTTGACCTTCCGCTAATGTGGAGGTAGGGGAAGGTAAGGTCCAAGGGTCCGAAAAATAATTAGTTCTGAAGAAATCTCTTCGAAGAGGAGCTCTGGAGGATAAAATTGCATTTATATGAACAGTAGGAGGTGGAATATCAAAAGTACCCATCAAGGAAGAATACATTCCAACCCCTAAATTCTCAACAGGCGGTTTGGCATTATCCAATTTAGGGATAGTTGATTCAATAGATGCATTCGGGTCTACAGGAGAACAGTCCACTTGATCCACTGTAACAATCCTCCCTTTGTGAGGGAAAAAAATAATCCAAAATAATGAGGATGCAATAGCATCCATCTCATAAATCCAGTTTCACCCCAACAAAAGGTTGTAGTCCAAGCTTGCATCAACTATCTCAACCTCTATATTTACAGTTTTCCCCCAACACAGATGGGAAAAGCTAGGATAATACCATGCAGTCTGTGAGAGTTACCATCAAACGCAGTCAGAAGAGTAGCAGATGGAATAGTTGCAGGAGATCCAATTCCCTTCCAACATGTGAGAGACATCACACATGTGGAAGCACCCTCATCAACGACCGTCCGAAAGATATTGAATTTCCAGTACGATGATTTAATATGAAAAGCCATATGATGGGGGAGTCTCTTTTGAAAATTAGACATATCTAATGTAATCATAAGAGAGTTATTTGGATTGACAGCCCCAATAGCAGTGAGCAGAGCACTGCACTGAGCCGGACAAGACTGGAGCACCTCAAGAGCCGACATGGCACAAGGACTCTGCGCCAGATCTTCCACAATAGAGTAGTTCTGGGCAGCCCTAGAATTTGTATTAATCATCGTACGCTTAGCAGATGCTTTTGGCATCCGAGGTATGGGCTCAACAATAGGCCTCATAATATGAAGCGGCTCAGTAGCATCGAGAACACCCTTCGCTTTTGAAGACTCATCTTCGCCATAGTCACAGGATCTCGTGGCGATATCCACGTGAGCACTCATCATGTATATGTTTGACAGAGTTTCCCCTTCCTGGGTGCCCCCATAGGAAGCCCCAGTATTTTGATTCGTGCCAACAACTAGCTGTTTCCCTTGGGGAAAAGGGTTTGTCAACACAGCCTGGGAGCTGGAAGAACCCTGCTGAGCTAACAAGCACTGCGCATCCTGAATTTTAGGGCAAAGGTGAGTAAGATGGTCTCCATCACATAACTTGCATGGAAACTTCACTTTCTTTTTATCCTTTGGACCCTCACCAACATGCTCGTTGGATTTATTTGCATTACCCTTCCCATTCTTGCCCCTTTTCTTATTACATCCCTTCTTCTTCCCTTCGGATTGTTGATTTTCTTTAGGGTTAGAAGTATAAACGACATTTACTAACAAAGATTGAGAAGGTGATGACTCAGTAGGCACAGCCTGACCAGAAGAAGCAGATTGTATAGACACCTGTTGCAATCGACTAAGCAGGTTAGCTGCACCACTATTGATCGACCCAATAAGTCCATCACCATGAGGACCAAGTTTAGTCTTGGACAAGTCTAATTTGGAGCGAGGAGCATTAGGCAAATATTTATGAAGGACTCCAGACTGAGAATATATCAATTCAAGCTGTTGGGCCCTAAAAATTGCGTATTCCTCATAAAATACCCCTGACAGGGATACATCCTTAGAAATATTTGACTATAGAGATTTCAAAAACCACTCCAAAAGGAATTCTCCTGGAATATGAGCTTTAATAATCCTCTTCCTTCTCTGTCATTCCTGAATATGATCGGAAATGTGGGTTGCGTCGTCCTGCCTAAAATTAGCTAGGATTTTAGTCCCGGCATCATAACGGACAGGAAACTGGAAATGATTTAGAAATGTCGTAGCCAGATCTCCAAATGTAGCAAAATTTCCCCCAGTTAACTCAATATACCACTTGGTAGTGTTTCCAGTTAAGGTGCGTTGAAACAATCTCAACCTAATCGAATCGTCGATCAGGGAGTTAGAAGAACACCATAAATGGAAGGTGGTGATATGGTCAGCCGGGTCCTCTCCATTCTTGCCTTCAAAATTTGGAATGTTTGAAGGCAGTTTGGTAGGAACCGGAGGCCACCTCTGACTATATTGGATTAGATCATTCATCAATTTTGACAGATCTGGCAAGTTTAACGTTGCCAGAAAAGGTAAGCGAGGAGGAACCTGAGGATTCCATCCTTGGTGGGACGAATTCCATACATTCTGAAAAGAATAACCTGGATTTGATGAGGCACCAGGTTGCCAGAAAGAACTTGTAGAAAATGTTGGGCCATAAGACCCAGCATTTGGAGAAGGACCCCCTCCCAACGTAGAGTTACCAAAGACCGGACCAGTTCCCCCCCCCGGAAGTAATGAATGAAGAGGAAAGCCCCTGATAGGGGTTCCAAGCGTTGGAAAGAGGGGAAAAAGTCTGATAAGCACTCGACGAAGGGAAAGAAACATTCCCTTGTTAACCAGTGTAAAATTGATTCCCTGCTCCCACTACTGTGAATACAGGGTTCCAACCTGTAAAGGTAGTCGAAATCTGACCTCCAGACCAAGGGTTAAAACTCTGAGTCTAAGAAGTATAAGGAAAAGACCCTAAATAAGGATTCGAACTAGGAATATGCCCAGTTCTGAAGGGGAACCCTTGAAAATAAGCTGACCCACTAGCCATGGAAGACATGGGTGCAGACGCTGTTGCAGCAGCGGAAAAGGAAAAAGAAGGAATCCCACTAGTGGGCATTCCAAAACAAAAGGGACCAAATTAAGAAGCATGTTCTTGGGTGAAAATAGAGCCAAACACAACAGTACTAGAAGCAATCGAAGTTATAGCAATAGTGCCTCCTCCTTCTACTGAAGCAGGAGTCTGAATGCCTGTAGCACTCACAGCCGAAGCTACGTTCCCAGTCGTGGCCATCGAAAGGTATGAATAAAAAGGAGGACTTTCTGGTCTCTCTGACTCAGGTCCGATGTACTCAACAACAAATGGATAATCAGGAGGAAGAGGAGATGGAAGTGACTGAGGAGACTCGGGTACTTCCTCTACTTCTATTCCTAACTCTCCTGGAAATAAGACTCTCAAGGTGAGCGGAACGCTCCTCTCGGAACCAATACCAGAACCAACTACGAAACCTTCAAGCCCTTGTGGAGGATCTCTCTCCACTGCGTTAGATGCCATAGGGTGATATTCACCTGCTATGTTACTCCTACGCATTCTTGAAGAAGGCTCTACACTCTCGAGAGATAACCCCCAGATTCTCCTCGATTGACGAGGCGCCTGATCAGCCACTTTAATAGATTTAATTAGACTCAAAAAATTATAAATCTAAAAAAGCTAGGAGCAAACAGAACTCACTACAAAAATCCCTAAGATATAGCTAAGCAAGCAGCCTTCAGGTATTTCCGCTCTGGGTGATTAGGACTGGACACCAAAATATAAGAAATTAAAAAATAGGACCTCTCGAAAGTAGTTTGGGATAATTATGGCCCAGGCATACTAGCGAAGGTAGCAGAAACAGTTACGCTGACCTCCTAACAACAGCCTTTTCCGGTACAAGTACCCAAGCTCGCCGGGGCACCCTCCAGAAGTACTGCTAAAAGTGATACAATGTTTGCCTCAGGTACCACGGGTATTCCCCCCCGCAATCACCTGTGTGGAACCTAGGAATGGCAACTATGGGCACCAATCTGTGTCAGAAGCCGGGCGGAACAGTATTGAGGCAAGATCTAGCAAATCAGAGAGGGGGTATCTCTCTTCTCGGCCTTCACTTCCCCTCGCGCTTGACTCTCTGGAGGAGAGCTTTCCCGGTCCACCTAACGAAGTTGGATTTCACTCAATTAATAAACTTCTATGTTTTATTTTGAGCGGCCTTGGAGAGTTAACTCTCCACTCACCTAATCCAAGGCCCTACAACCTAGCTAGTTGGTGTATGACACTTAATAAAAAACTTGCTAGTTGTTTTTAAATTAATGCACTTATTTTAATTGGCTGTTATATTAAGTCAAAGGGATATGGAAATGAAAATCGTGGTGTTTTATGATGCATAAAAGAAATTAATGAAAACCAAACTACATGCAAATGCAGTAATTGCCTTTCGATGAAAAGAAATTTCTACACGGGTTCTACGAGACTATATTTTTTCTTTTTAGATAACAAACTTCACATTCGCAAAAACTATGAAAAATACTAAATGCTTAAGTGCACCTAATGCAAATTACTAAGAGCATGTCAATTCTAAGACGCAAAATCTAACCAAGCAAAGAGAAATTTCCAAAAATCCTTCAGTTTTATCACTTTTCAGCTGTCCACAAAGATAGTTCCCAAAATCAGAAACTCTCAGTATAAAGACACCAAAATATGCTCGAAACAAGAGAAATAAACCAATGAAAATTCCCTTCCCAAATCAAGTCAGAAATTGAAGGCAAGAAATCTCAACAAAGCTTCAAAAGATGGAAAGAAACCAAAACAAAAATGTAAAACAAAATCAAAGGCAAAACAAAATGTTTTTTGAGCTTTTTGAATTTTATAAAAGAAGACTTCAAAGAGACCAAGAAAGCTATCCAATCACCAAGCCAAAAAATCTCCGAATTTCAAGTAAAAACTTCAACAAAATGCTCCAAATCTTATAGTGCCAATTAGTAGCAAGATTTATACGAGCAAAAAGGAAGACAAGAAATGCAACAACTTAGCCCAGAAGAATAGCACAATCTTGCAGCAAAAAAAACTTCAAAGACCCAAAAATGACTCTTCAAAAATTGCAACAAGACCTAGTCACATGAAATCAAGAAAACCAACCAAAAGCAGGCAAAAATCCAAGTGCAAAGCAAAACATAAAATGATGAAAGAGTATATGAGCAGAAGCTCTCTGTCCTGATAAAGAAGAACAGCCAAGAACCTCCAGAAAGAGACCTTGGTACTCGAACCGGAAATGCAAGCACTAAAAAACAAGATTTTCCAAATAAGCCAGTCTTCAACCAACCAAGAGAGAAAAAGATTAATAACCACTATCAACGCAATCCAGAGACTATAAAGACACTGCGGGAACAAGTCTCCATAGGCATACCAGACTAAAAAGTCAAGAAATCAAAAATTTCAAAATTTTCCCAGGAATACGCTACTTATCAGCTTTTCAACAAGCGTGCATACGCACCTATTTCAAAGGAAACCCGCTTATACACGACTTCCTTTAACAAAAAATGCATGTATACACGACTGTGTATATAAAAACTCACATATGGAAAGGTAACTAATGAAAAACAAAGATGATCAAGCCTGGATAAAGAACCAGGTCTTAAGTCTGACTGAGAAAAAACTAACTGGACTGGAAATAATGATTAAAACTATTGGAAACCTCTAAAACAGCTGAAACCACCCAACAGGGGAATCACAAGAATGCGATCCCCAGTGGAGTCGCTAGTTCTGTTTCGGAAAATAACTCCCTAGAGGTTTGTTGGGTCAAAACCTCCACAGATCAGAGCATGTTATTCAAGAAGGACTCACACAACCACACTTGTACGCTAAAAACTAGATAACATTGATAGTAGAACTCACCCGTAATCCTACGTTTGATGTAGATCTCGTGGGGTCCAAACCCCCAGCAACCCTTCTTCCTCTTCAACCTAGAAATCAAGAAAGAACATGCACGGAAATCTATTTGTATAGCATATACTTCTCCTAGATGTCAGTGTAATCCATGTGAAACATCATATAAACAATAATAAATGCTTAAATAACAATCTTTCCACATATGCAAGCAGATATTAACACATGAATTCGGGAACAAGATGGTTCTTCTTCATTACGAACAGCATGTACAGCAATAAAAAGTGGAGAGATCACCTGAATCCTTCCACGATCTTTGAACAGACCGTCGTCCGGATTTGTCCCGCCCTTGCTTCACTAGGATACTTTCAAGACTTGTGCACACGAGATGACATATAAACTGATGAACATTTCTAGGAAACAAGGGTTTACTATAAAAAACCTGGGAAAGTGCAGGAGGCACAGGAAATCAAACTTGAATTGGGGCTCCAACGGAGTATAATGTCTATAAATTTCTCTCTCTCCCTTAGGCCATGCACATGAGGGGCTTTTATACTCCCTCAAAGTAGTTTCAATCAGTTGGAAATAGTTGGCCACGGGCTAGGGTGGTTGAATTACTAGAATAACCATCAACCCAACCTCAAAAATAGGGAATTTTATATATTTTTTAATGATTTTAATGGTATACGTGGAAAAGTATATATGGACTCGCGTATACACACGGAAAAGTTTGGGCATACCCTCGTATGGGATTTTTAACACTGTTTTTTATGGAATTTTATTCAATTCTATGGGAATGGGTGCCCAAGGCCAAAAGGACAATCATGAATCACATGAGGGTGAAAAATGATACTATAACATGAATACTGAGTATGCTACTAAGTTGACCATGAACAAATCTAATCAATGATTGAGAAAACATGATTAAGGTTGACTGATTGTCTAAAGGTTTTGCACTGCTAAGAAAATGTCTGACTGAATGCCTTAGATCTGAATCTGAGTCTGACCACATTCTGAAGGATAGTATACACAGAAGTATATGTGGGTTGGTATAAAGAAAAGCACGTATACATGCAGCTTTAACAAAGCAAAGTAGTGTATTCATTCCAGGTTAGGAAAAAAGTATGCACTGAGGCATACACAGGTTGGTGTGCAGGAAAGCGTGTATGTACACGGCTTCAGTGAAGAAAAGTAGTGTATGCCATTTGAATTAATGACTGTTCAGGGTTGAGTTTGTATCTGCATATTTATTATGAAGTATGGGTTATTTCTGAAGTTCTAGTTACAGTGTTTTCACTGTTCTAATTGAAGTAGTGGGAAAAGTTTATGATTGTTGATAAAGGGTTGTGTTGATGTTATTTGATCCAGTATGAAAATTGATGAAACGTGGTCTGCAGTGGGTGTTCTCTTATGGGGGTTGAAGCTCCCTTCCAGGAGTGGCTAGTAAATGAGATTAGAGGGTTGGAGCTCCCTTCCAATAGTAGCTGGAGAACGAGAGAAGGTTGTAGCCTTCTACAGGTAGAGGCCTGCATACTGATATGGGTCTGCATCAGTATTGTGTTGTAAACAGTTTTCCATATAATAAATATTGAAGACAAAGATGACAGCAACGGAGGTTTTCTCACGAATTGGGTTTCCAACTTAAATATTGGTGTTCATGTGTGTTCCACTTATGTGATTTTTTATAGTGTTGTTACTACACATATTTACTGATTATCTAACCTAGTGCATAACTGGTAAATCTGATTTAAATACTGTTTCTGAGAAGTTTTCTAAACTATAAATTTATATCAGTATACGCTATTTTCTTTCAGCATATCCGTGTGTATACGCGATTTAGGTTCATAAAAGCTGCGTATGAAATTCTACAAAAGAAAATTTTAAATTTATAGATATGAGCTCTAGATATTGATTCACCCCCCCTCTCGGTATTTTTCCCAACATGGTTTTACACAGTTTGGATTCTATTATTTAAATGTATTGCAATACTAATATATTCTACCAAAAAATCATTAGATAGGTTCTTATCTTTCAACATGTTGCATACACACTCCACCAGAGTTTGATATTCCTCACTACAACCTCACTCTACTGTGGAGTGTGAGGTACTATAAACTATTGAATTATCCCATGATCCCTGCAATATTTGATGAAGTTTCCCAGCTTGTATACTCCCCCTTGATTTGAGTGTATCATTTTTATGACCTTTCGTGTGTTCTTTTCAACCATATTTCTGAATTCTTTAAAATATTCAAATGTGTGGCTTTTCTTTCTGATAAAATATACCCAAGTATATTTTTTGCAATTGTCAAAAAATAATAAAAAATAATATGCTCCCCCTAATGATCTTGTCTTCATTGGTCCACATATGTTAGTGTGCACAAGTTCAAGGATATCTCTCTTTATTCTATTTAAACTTGAGGGAAATTAATCTGTGTGTGTCTTTCCAGGTGCACATCCTTCACAATCAAAATGTCCATTTTTTAAAACAAGAAGACCATTAAGCATACCTTATTTCTATAGCAACAATAAGTTATGAAGATTGATGTGTCTTGTTAGCCACCTATAAATTTTGTTATACCAAGATGTGGCTAGAATTTTGTCTTCAAGCCCTCAAGAGATAGTTTTCTTTCAAAACATATCATTTTTGAAGTTCTATGATAATATTTCTTCCTTTAAATTAAGCTTCACTTCTTTTTCCCTCATTAACCCTGAAAAATCTGTTGTTTTCCTGAAGAAAAAGACTGCCAAAAACCCATTTTTCCCTTCTTTTTACCCCTCATTTCACTCATAATTAACCTCCATTTTTATCCTCTTTTTCCTCATGAAATTCCTCCTTTCCCCTCATTTTCTTTCCTTCCCTTCATAATTTCCCTTTGATAAGGTTCAAAACTCCTTTTTGACCTTATCGAAACCCTTAAAAACCTTCAAAAATCCTTAAAAAATCATGAAAAACAATCTTTTTATACTAAGGCCTAAGCCCCTTTTGGCTAAACCCCTAACCACTTCCCCACATATGACCCAGGTGCCAAAACCAGGTGCTAAGCCTGTAGGCACTAATCGCAATCAGGACTTTCAATGAGCGCCTTTCCCTTTGTTAAAATAAAATCTCTGATGCGATTGAGTTTTTGTTCTATAGACCCCTGCTGCAATCTCTACCGTTGAACTACATTAAATCAACGGCCAACACGCTTTGCCATTCTATGCCCATCACCCCTCTCCATCACCCCTCGATTGAGTACTAACCGTCGATCTAGTTCCAAATCAGACGGTTGTTGCGTAATCGTATTGCGCAGACCCAGGCGCCCCCACTTTCTGTCTCCCCCAATTGGCGATCTCCGATCCAATCGTGACCGTCGATCTCACCTTGATCCGACGGTCCATGCATAATCAAAACCCTAAGAACCACGGAGTTTGGCCCCCTACCTTCTCCAATGCGATTTAATCCCCACTGTTCATTCTCCCTGATCCAACGGCTCTCCTTTCTCCTACCCATTTGTCTACCCTTTTTTCCTTCCACTCCCTCTTTAAATATGGGCTATCCATTCACCTAGAACAAACGGTCCTTAGAACATCACATCAGAATTTCTCCTTGGCATTTTGCTAACGATCGCATATCGCAAATCCTCGATGCGATGTCATCGCATCACTCAATCCATTGACCCTCCCATCGTTATTCCCCCGATGCGATGAACTCCGATGAGATCTCAGCCGTCGACCTCTGTTAATTAATTTCATCCAACGGCTCTTATTCATTTCGGGACCCCAAATATCTTTTAAGCCTTTTTCATTGCCGATAAAGGTTTTTCCCCATTTTCTTTACAATTTCTCCCATTTTCATTATAAACTCTTCCCCTTTTGTATTATAAAACCCAGATTGATCTCAGTCGTTGATCAATATACATCTATGGCTCGGACTTAATCTTTTATTCGCCCCTCCAACTGCCTCTCCTTTTGACCCCAGCACGCAATCTTCGCCGTTGGATGCTTTCACCCAACAACCACGCTCTAACCTAAACCTCCGAAGCAGCTTTAACCTATCCATGCAGGATTTTATAACTTTTTGTGTATTTTTGCAGGTTGTAAAGCTTTTACACAGCTTCTTAAAGGAAATCAAATGCTAGGGACGATGATACCCCAGGATTTTATCCTTGAAGGAGATCATTCCGCAGGGTTCCAGATCATGTTTTATCCATGGCTCATGAGCACTAATGCCATTATACAACCCTCTGCGCCCCTACAAAAACAACAGAAACACAATGAATATGAAACAGACAAAGAGTATCAGCGTTGAAGGATTAAATCAAAGAAGAAATGAAGATTAAATGATTTTGAAAAGAATTTATAGGGATTAAGGCATAAATTCGATTAATGAAAGGCCTGATCCACAATTGAAGACTGTATGAAAACCAGAAGACAGAGATTAAGCCAAATTATGCCTAAAACACGAATCAAAGACAAATTAAAGTTGTTTTAAGAAAAACAGAGGAAATATCAGTCCAAGGACACCTTGGAGCCACATCAAAGAGGCTAATTGACTCCTCTCCAGCTATCGAAATCCACCTATAGCCTCAAAGCAATCAAATAAGGCCTAGTTATTGCCAGAATAGAAGATATTTATCTAAAAGATAGCTGAACAATTATTACCAATGAAAGATTAAATTCTAAAACTGTCAGTGAAGTTATTATAAAAGATAAATAGGCCTCGAAGTCAATCTTTTTCCCATTAAGCCTAACAAGACAGAAACAGAGTAAATGGAACAGAGTAATAATTCAATTCTCTCCTGCCTTATGCCTTGCATGGTTTTCAAGGCATGGAGTTGCATTTAGTATAGAATTTATTACACTCCAATCCTAAAAAACTTTTCCACCTCCTCATTTCTTCTATAAATACTTCTGAGGAAGATGAGGAATTGTTGGTTGATTTTTCACTAGTTGTACTACTGAAAATCTCTCAAATAATACATAGTCTGTCTAAAGTTGAGGAATAAATTGAAGTCTTGGAAGCCTGATGATTTTTTTGCATGCCTGTTCCTGAGAAGGCTCTATCATTGGATCCATGGGCTTGGCTGTTGGTGAAGTATTCTGAACTGTTTAATGTTTTTCTCCTGTTTTACATTTTGTTCCATAAATTCTTACTACAGTAGGATGAAATTTTTAGGCTAAGAAATGACTCCTGGAAGCACCTTAGACCTCTTTATCCTTCACTATTTTATGTTTTCTTCTGCTGAGGTATTTTAGAGTCTTCAATCTCTCTCTTTAGTCCTCATGCTTGTTTATTTCTATAATAGTTCAAATAGCTGGTTTCAGCATGATTTATGGTTTTCCCTGCTTGTTTGCTACCACTTGAAAGCTGTTATTGAAGTCTCCCTTTGAAGTACCATTTTTTATAGTTAGCCAAGGAGGTTTGTTATGATCATGCCCTTTTTCCTTGCTTGAACAATTGTTTTGAAGGTCTTTATAGTTGTGATCATAGATGTTTTTAGGTGTTCCCTCTTTTATGATTGCAATTATAAGTGACTCTTTTATGTTTTATAAGTCAGTTGAAATAAAATCTCTGAGGAAATAGGATTGCTGTAGGGTAAAATTCTTGGGTTGTTGGTTATCATATATCCCTCTCAGGGTTTTCCGGTGCCCGAGGTAGACAGTAAGATTAGTTGTATTGCTCACAAAGATGGCATATACATGTTCATATTAACTTAAAACCACTTGATAGAATAAGATAGAAGATTACCTCTTTAATGATCTTGGAGTCCTTTGGAGAGCACTAGGCAGTGAAGCAGCGGTTTTCATTCTCCGGCTCCAAATCTTGGCCCTGCAATCAATTAAAGCACCCCTCTAATTTCTAACATAACATATGTTTCCTATCAATTAAGCCAATATATAATAAACATTTAAACTATGCACATCTAAGCCATTCATCTCATGCTATATAAGTGATTAAATAATAATGACAATATCAACGCACAGAATGGACAAAACATATACAGTTCTATTGATTTATAAAAAGGAGGATTACAACGTCGGTTGCACCAAGCCCTCATCATCCTTCCAATCTCTCTATCTCTCAAAGTGGTGATGTATTGATCAAAAAGTTATCAATGAACCTCTTTGACCTTTGACCTTCACACTACAACAATTATCTCTACTTCACAAGTATGCAAAAACTTTAGCAATCCTTCAACCTTGAACCAAGAGCCTTCAACTCCATTTTATACGAGATGGAGAGAGCAATCATTTCCCTTCTCTTTCCACCAGTTCTCAATAGAAAAAACCAAGATGTTTCTCCAATCTCTATTCTTTTTCCTTCTTTGAGAGTTCAGTGCTTTGCAGTTTCCTTTTGGTACTGAATCTCTTTTGAGAAAAAGCTGGAGATTCAAATAATTCTCCGCGGGTTATTCTCGTTTCAAACTTAAAACATGGGTAACGATGCCCTCTAGTGTAAACAGAGTGTTTCCCTAGCCACTAACGCGGACTATTCACTGATCAGCTGCGTTATAACGCTCTTGTGTTGTTATAGAGAGGCGTTACCTTGGCAGAAATAGATTTAATTTAGGTCTTTGTATTCCTTCCATATTTGTCTTCTCCTTTGAGCTAATGAGGAGGTATTTTGACCTGTAACAGATGCCCCTTAAAGTGTGAGGTCAGATATGAAGATGATGGCCGAAATACTTTACAATGTATGTAGTAGAGATAAAGAGATTGAAACACTGAGGAAAACCTGAAACAACAACATATGTCAGAAAATATAGTATCTGTCTTGATTTGGGCATTCCCATGCTCAGTAGCTTAAACAACATGATTTCTCTAGAATAGAGATATGAATAATCTGTCCACCGATAAGCACAATGTGGGAGTGTCTATCATAACAGGATCAGGTTGAAGAAGTTGTCTCCATAAACAATATCGCAACTTGGGGAAGGGAACACAACTTTAATGATGTAACCTTAGCCCCAAGGTCTTGACCACCGATTCACCTAAACTGCATATTCCTCAACATGTGAATGAAGGAGCTATCATCGAACATGTGAGAAATTGTCTGATTACTAGTCAATAATGAAAACTGTTAACAGACGCGAAGGTGACCATCGATAATGATGATGGTCCCTAAGATGCATAGTACAATCTAGAGAGTGTGAATAAAATGAGTTGAAGTCGAACACTCGTAGAATAATTTGACTAGGAGCCAATGATGAAGACTCCTAATCAAACACAAGACTACCTACCACTGATGTCTACAAGTATCTAGGTATTGATGGGTTTCTGGATCAACTTCCTAGATAAGAGGTTGAAGTCGATAGGAAGAGATCTGTTGAAAGGTAGGCACTAAGGTGTCCTAAATCAGTCAACATGAAACAGAAACCAACTGATTGTGCTTATGATTGAGATAATGAAGAGTAAATGGGGATTTCAGATGAAAAATAATTTCTGGCATAATGAGCCATTTGGTTGATAACAGGAGTAGTAGATAGCGAGATCTACTTGAGCAATAGAAGGCACTATAATAGGGTACTAGGCAGCTGAAGCTTGATGAACACCAAAGAGTGTGTTACGATTTTACCGGTGCAGGGACACTGGGAGATGAAGGCTAATAATCATAGATGGTAGGGTTCAGCTAACTGCAAAAGAGTTTTTAGGAAGTGTCATGTTCAAGAATTTTGCTGCCAAATCAACCTTTCTGAAATGTAATAGAGGTAGTATCCATTTTGTCCAAATTTTTCCCCGTCTCATTAAGTTTAACAATTCCAGACGAGTAAACTCGATGAATTTTTCATGTTTAGAGATTCTGAAAAATATCATAAAAGACAACTCCGTGCCTCGTTTGATTAGGTTTAACAATTCCAGACGAGTAAACTCGGTGAATTTTTCATGTTTAGAGAGTCTGAAAAATATCGTAAAAGACGACTCCATTGGGGTACCTTTGTCATGTCTTGATAAATGGGAACGGAAAAGGGAGAATAGTAAGCCCGAAATAGTTCATTTTCCGTAAGTTAGTCCATCGAAGCCGGAAAAGTGAGAAATATATGTTCGATGGATGTCTACCTCATTTTGTTATGAGTACGAGGAGACAGAGTAAACGCAGTACTCTTTGTGAAATTTTAACGAGTCCAACAAAGAAAAACTCGGTGACCTTTGTGAAATTTTAACGAGTCCAACAAAGAAAAACTCGGTGACCTTTGTGAAATTTTAACGAGTCACACGGAGAAAACTCGGTTACTTTTTCATTTTTAAAGAGCTTTGAAAAAGAGTAAAAGAATGGCTCCTTACTCTCTGTCATGGTAGTTTAACGAGCCCAACAAATCCAACTCGAGGTTTTTTCAATTTTATGAGCAAGAAAAAGGTTCCTAAAAAGAAAGCTCAGTGCTTCTTCATAATTTTAATGAGTCTGAAGAAGAGAACTCTAGATTTTTCGGATTAACGAGCAATAAAAAGACCATACAAAAAGAACACTTGATATCAACTTCGTATAAGTTTAACGAGTCCAAATAAGGGAACTCGAGGTTTTTTGGATTAACGAGCAAGAAAAATACCGTAAAAAGAATGCTCTGATCTTCTTCATGTAAGTTTAATGAGCCCGAAGAATAGGACTCGAGATTTTTCGGATTAATGAGCAAGAAAAATACCATAAAAAGAATGCTCGAAATTTCTTGATCTCTTTCTCGTCAATAGAAGGATCTATTTCGGGAATTTTCTTGTAAGACCAAGCAAACACATCACGAAATACCTTGAAAAGGGATGTGAAGCATGCAATTTCCTCAAGATTGCAATTGGCTCCAGTCTGAATATTTTCCACGATACCCGTTTTGACCGAGATATCGATGAGCATTTTCTTAGAAATATTACCCATGTTCCCTTCTAAATCGATAGTTTGAACAGTCGTGTAAGCGGAGGGAACCATCTCAGGTGGGTCAAAGGATGGGGTTTCAGTTTTTATCACATCCGAGTCAATCATCGAAGTGTGATGGTGAAACTCTCCCCAAGGTCGTTCTTCTAAAGACATGATCTCTCGAATAGCTTCGTCTGTAGGCCAGGCTTCATTGAGGAGATCCTTAGAGAGAACTATGATGGGAGGGAGGTTTGTACCTTTGGTCGAAACCATTGCAGTGGAGGGTTCAGATGTGATTTGGATGGCTTGGTAAGCAAACTCGTCCGGTGAGAGTGGCATCTGATCTCCATAGGAAGCAATGTCTAAAGGTGCCGAGATGATCCATGGGTCGATAGAGCCATCCAAAGTGGTGGACATCATTGCAATCATGTTTGGGATCTGTGTCGGCGGGAGAGGAAAACAACCCAGTAGGGAAGATGCCTTCTTAAGATCGGTACCGATATTGATGTAAGAGTCAAGAAAGCCTCCTATTAGGGGTATAGTGCTACATGGTAACGTGGCATAATCAGGGGTGCAGAAGGATAACTGATCCACTGTGACTATTTTCCCGTCCAATGGAAATAGGATGAGTCGGAAGACCGAAGACACAATGGCGGTCATGGCATAAGACCAACTGCGACCAAGCAATAGATTATAGTCTAGATGGCGCTCTATGACTTCAACATCCACATTTACCATTTTCCCACTCAGAGTGATGGGAAAGCTAGCAAGGTATCCTTTTGGGAGGAATGTGTGGCCATCGAAAGCTTTGAGGGAATTCGACAGCGGTGTTAAGGTAGGAGAACCTAAATTGAGCCAGCAAGCTTGTGACATAACGCAGGTCAAAGCACCTTCGTCTATGATAGTGCAATGGATTGGTCTCCCTTTCGACACAACCTGCACCTGGAATGTGAGTTGGTGTGAGAGGCGAGGTTTATATTTTACAATATCAAAGATAGCTAGCATGGAATCCTGGGGGTCTATTCCACCAATGGCCGAAATCAAGGCTTTCCTTTGTGCTAGATAGGTTTGTAATACTTCGAGAGTAGACATAGCTGATGGTGCCTGCGCCAAATCTTCTACAATGTTGTAGTTTTGGGCTGCACGTGTAGAGGTGTTATGAGTCGTGCGTAGAAGTGTCCCTTTGGGGGGACAAATCACGGGGTAAGCAGTAGGCCGTTCGATATGCAAATCATTGGGCGGTGGTGGATTTGAACTAGTACCAGGTTCTTGAGCATCTATGGTAGGATTTCCATAAAAATTGGCTCGTGTTTGAAGTTCAACACTCTCAATGCCATAAATGGCGGATGGTCCTTCACCGGAAGGATGTGAACCACCATTTCCCCGTTGATGGGGTTGTGGTAGATTTTCAACCATGTGTTGATGTTGCTTCTGTTGATTAGGAAAAGGATTATGAATAACGACAAGTGTTCGCCCAGAATCCTTGTTGGCAATAAAATCAATGCATTCCTACCGTCGAGGACATTTTTATGTCAAGTGGTCCTCCGCACAGATTATGCAAGGAAATTTCATGGGTTTATCCTTCCCTTTGTCATTTTTGGCAGCGTTTTTCTGATTAGGGTTATTCTGATTGTCCGACTACTCTTCCGAAGAAGATGTCTTTTTCTTGTTCTTCTTATTTTTCCCGCTAGGTTTTTGTAAAGTTTGCATAGAATTTACTTCAGGGGTAGGAAGAGTAGTCATTTGGTGAGGGGAGGTGGTAGCCAAAGATGGCTCGGAGGCTTGCCCCCGAGACTATTTTGTGGCTACACCAGAGATCGTGCCAACGAGACCGTCGGCATGAGCTCTGGTTTTCGGAGTAGCCGGAGAATTTGGGTTACCAGGGGCATTGGGGAGAAAATCATATAGCGTGCCAAATTGTGAATATATTAAATCCAAATTCTGGGCATGAAGAATGCATTGATCTCTTGTAACTGCACCGGAAAGGCCAATGTCTTTAGAGATGTGGGGTAAGAGATACTTACAAAACCAATTGGCTAAGAGATGATCTAGAATTGGTGCTTTGACTAGCCTCCTCCTACGTCTCCATTCATGAATGTGATCGGAGATGTGGGTGGCCGTGTCTTGGCACAGTGAGGTTAACAGTTCCATTCCAGTTTCAAATCTAACTGGTAACTGAAAGTTCTTTAGAAAATCTGTTGCTAAAGCGCCAAAAGTATTGATGGCGGCACATGGCAATTAAATATACCACTTGGTAGCATTGCCTGTAAGGGTGTAGGGAAATATTCAAATTCGAACACTATCATCCACCATGGAATTGGATATGGACCATAGATGAAAAGTAGTGATGTGTGCGGTTGGTTCGTCCCCTTATTTCCCGTTGAACTTCGGGATGTCCGAAGGAATCTTGTGCGGTACTGGAGACCAGAGCGGGTTGTGATTGATGGGATCGTTAGTCAGTTTATGGATATCGGGGATGTCCAAAGCTGCCAAAAATGGAAATTGTGGATTTTCCCCCAAATCTAACCAAGGAAGTATGGGCTGACTACTTAAACCATAGGGTCCACCCATCAATGTGTTACGAGGAGGATAAGTAGGACTTTGATAAAAATTTCCTATAGGTGGAGGGGTAGGGACATATGGTTGCTATCCATAGGGCATATTGTATTGTGGGGAAAACGGTTGGTTTCCCCTAATATAAAAGTGCCCTTCCATTCCATATGGAGGTTGGGGTGGGTTAGTCCAAATGGATGAAATAGAGTTTCCCGGAGGCATGCTAATACTTGCATAGTTTGAAAACGGCATAGATCCTACACCTATGTTTGAACCACTTAAGGGAATAGTATTGACAATAGGTTTTCCCATTTGTCCTAAGGATTGCAGGGGAATTCAAATGTTCCCTGCTACCTGCGTGCTGGTGACACTGCCCCCTGGTATAACGGCCAAGGGGTTTGAACTCAGCAGAGGGTTCCTACCAAAAGGGTTGCTAAAAGGAACCGAAGTAGTCACACTTGGGGGGGAGCAACCGTGGGTCCAAACGTGGTCACGGTAGGAGTAGATCCCAAAGGATTCGGTGAGATACTGACAGTTGTGATGACCGTCAGGTTGGGATTAGGTATATGTTGACTACTGGGGTTATCAAGTGATGGCATAGAACTGACCACCGGCAGGGAGGATGGTGGCAAACCTGTGATGGTTGCCATTAGCATCAACCCTGTGGATGTTAGTGGTGAAATGGGTGTTTGTGCAGCCGAAGACATATCTTGGCGTGGTGGAATCTGAAATATCACAGGCCCCAACGTATCAGTGAGTGGAGGATTGTAATGAGGTTCAACCCCTTCCATGAAAGGGTCCTCTAGAAATTCCGTGTGATATGAGGCTATGTGAAAATCAAGATTTTTCAGTGGAGACTGCTCTTCCACAGAAGGCACGAGTTCACCAAGGTTCAGTTCTTCCTCAATATTTAGAGGAGTTAGACCTTGCTATCGTCGAGACAGATGACGTGGGTCGGATGACGCCATGGTGACCTTTTTAGTTTTAACCAATTTTAGTAAATTGTGATGTATTATAAAGTCTCTATGACAGTAACCACACACCTAAAAAAGAAAAAAGGATTCTCTAAAATCAATCAACAAGAAGCTAGAATAGGGTGCCCTGTCTGAGTACTACTGCTCACTGGTGATGAAATCCAGTATCACAATAGTATACAGAAAGGGTTGGTCGAAAGTATAGTTACGATCACTCTAGAGCTTCACTCGAACCTCAGACGATAGGTGTAAGCACTCTCGTGAAGATGAGTACCCTCCTAAAGACCGAAGACAGAGTGGGTCCATCTGTTTCACCTTGTGTAAGTCCCTAAAAAGTATGGCCACTAAAGATACCTCAAATCACAAACATCATCAGGGGGGTCCATGATCAAAGACAACATGCTATATGGGCAGAATACCTAGATCCCTGATCTAGTTTCGACATCCCCGAAGGGAACCCCAATATATAACACACCCACCGGATGCAGTCGAAGGCGGGCTACCTTCTTGTGCACCCAAGTGTTGTCTCACGCTAAGCTCCGGTAAAGGAACGGTCCCGATAATATGAGTGTAGTAGGAGTTTTCTTGTTAATGACTCTAGTTTGAAGTTTTGAGATATTGGGTGATTTTCTCACTTTCCGAACCCAAGATCCTAGCCTAAACTACTGTTTATGTGAGCTCAAAAAAGAGTAATGTGATTGATTTTATTATCGCTTGATTCTTAGTGTACTTTATTATTAGTCTTGCGAGGGGGAGTGGATGTATGAAATGTAATGAGACTTTGACTCAAGAAACCATGCAAAATATGCTCTAAATATTCAATTCGATGAAGAGTATTTCTACAAGGAGAGGTTTCTTTTCAACATCCATGCACTAACATTCAAATAGCGCAGTTCAACTTTTAAAGGTTCAGACTTATATCTACCTCTTCTTAACAGTCTATGAACTGAAATTTTTAGAATAAACTCAGCTAGATGCAGAAAAACTAAAAAAAAAAATTCTTCTCTAAAAAGTAAATGCTTTTGACACTAACTTTTCAAATAAGAGCAAAAAAATAGAAATGCCAGCTTAGTAAAAAAGCACAAGGATTCAGTCTAGGAGAGATACTAATCGCCAAAAAACTCTGCACCCAAAACAAAATCACAGCAGTGAACAACAAGTTTTTGCTGAGTAACGCACTGTCTCTGAGTAAAGACAACGTTAATCCAAAGACTAACACACTGTATTTAAACAGAGGCAGTGTTATAATGCACTGTAAAACCCACAAAGGTAGTGTTAGCCAGGGTAAAGTTCTTCAGATGGTCAAATAGAAACAGGTTTGAACTCTGCGAGCTTTTGAAATGTCTACTGGGCATAAATACTGGTTGGAAGGGTCTGTGAACAGAGGAAAGAAGAAAGGAGGAAAGAAATAGTCTGGAAACTATGGGGAAACTCCCCAGCAGAGTCGCCAACTCTATTGTAGGGTAAAATGCTTGGGTTGTTGGTTATCGTATATCCCTCTCAGGGCTTTCCGGTGCCCAAGGAAAACATTAAGATTAGTTGTATTGTTCACAAAGATGGCATATACATGTTCATATTAACTTAAAACCACTTGTTAGAATAAGATAGAAGATTACCTCTTTAATTATCTTGGAGTCCTTTAGAGAGAACTAGGCAGTGAAGCAGCAGTTCTCCTTCACCGGCTCCAAATCTTGGCCCTGCAATCAATTAAAGCACTCGTGTAATTTCTAACATAACATATGTTTCCTATAAATTAATCCAATATCTAATAAACATTTAAACTATGCACATCTAAGCCATTCATATCATGTTATATAAGTGATTAAATAATAATGACAATATCAATGCATAGAATGGACAAAACAGATACAATTCTATTGATTTATAAAAAGGAGGATTACAACCGTCGGTTGCACCAAGCCCTCCTCAGCCTTCCAATCTCTCTATCTCTCAAAGTGGTGATGTCTTGATCAACAAGTTCTCAATGAACCTCTTTGACCTTTGACCTTCACACTACAACAATGATCTCTACTTCACAAGTATGCAAAAACTTTAGCAATCCTTCGACCTTGAACAAAGAGCCTTTAACTCCATTTTATAGGATATGGAGAGAGAAATCCTTGCCCTTCTCTTTCAACCAATTCTGAATAGGAAAAAACCAATATGTCTCTAACCTCTATGATTTTGCCTCTTCGAGAGTTCAGTTTGTTTATGGAAATGCCCAATAAGAGTTCAGTGCTTTGCAGTTTCCTTTTTGTACTGACTCTCTTGTGAGAAAAAGCTGGAAATTCAAATCATTCTCCATGGGTTTTTCCTGTTCTAAACTCAAAACACAGGTAACGCTGCCCTCTAGTGTAAACAGAGTGGTTCCCTAGCCACTAACACAGTCTATTCATTGATCAGATGTGTTATAACGCTCTTGTGTTGTTATAGTGGGGCGTCACCTTGGCAGAAGTAGGTTTAGTTTAGGTCTTTGTATTCCTTCCATATTTATCTTCTCCTCTGTGCTGATGAGGAGGTATTTTTACCTGTAACAAAGATGTGCTCCCAGGACTCTTAGATTTCATTTTAAAATTTGTTTTGAAGTCATTATTTTCTTAAAGTGGGGTTTGTAGAATTCATTGTTAGCCTTGTCTATCAAATAACTCTTTATTGTTCAAATCATGTTTTCAAAATTCCCTTTGTTGAGAATTAAAACTTCTCTTTTCTAAAAACCGTTAACGTCCATCTCATTCAAAACCAAAGGATCATGTGGCCAAGTTAAACTAATCCAATATCTAATAAACATTTAAACTATGCACATCTAAGCCATTCATATCATGTTATATAAGTGATTAAATAATAATAATGATATCAACGCATAGAATGGACAAAAACGGAATCACAATTACAATGATTTATAAAAAGGAGGATTACAACCGTCGGTATAAACCCTCTATTCAATCTCTTTATCTCTCAAAGTGGTGATGTCTTGATCAACAAGTTCTCAATGAACCTCTTTGACCTTTGACCTTCACACTACAACAATGATCTCTACTTCACAAGTATGCAAAAACTTTAGCAATCCTTCGACCTTGAACCAAGAGCCTTCAACTCCATTTTATAGGAGATGGAGAGAGAAATCATTTCCCTTCTCTCTCCAACAGTTCTGAATAGAAAAATCCAAGATGTTTCTCCAATCTCTATGCTTTTGCCTTCTTTGAGAGTTTAGTTGTTTATGGCAAGGCCCAATAAGAGATCAGTGCTTTGTAGTTTCCTTTTGGTACTGACTCTCTTTTGAGAAAAAGCTGGAGATTCAAATCATTCTCCGTGGGTTTTTCCTGTTTCAAACTTAAAACATGGGTAACGCTGCCCTCTAGTGTAAACAGAGCATTTCCTTAGCCACTAACGCAGCCTATTGACTGATCAGCTACGTTATAACGCTCTTGTATTGTTATAGAGAGGCGTTACCTTGGCAGAAATAGGTTTAATTTAGATCTTTGTATTCCTTCCATATTTGTCTTCTCCTTTGAGCTGATGAGGAGGTATTTTGACCTATAACAAGGATGTGCTCCCGAATCTTAGATTTCATTTTAAAATTTGTTTTGAAGTCATTATTTTCTTAAAGTGTGGTTTGTATAATTTATGGTTATCCCTGTCTATCAAATACCTCTTTATTGTTCAAGCTATGTTTTCAAATTCCCTTTGTTGAGAATTCAAACTCTCTTTCTGAACCATTAATGTCCATCTCATTCCAAAAGCCAAAGGATCATGTGGCCAAGTTATAATTGCCCTCTGATATCCCATATCCATTGATAATTTTGTAATAACCACTTATTGACTCCATTACCCAATGAATCTAGCATTTCCCCTTTCTATATATCTTTCCTAGACCTTTCATTTTTTCTTATGTCTTTAAACCAAACAAACAAACAAACACTTGCACTTAATAACTAGTCTAAAATCAATACTTAAAAGCAAACAAGACATACCTTTACAAACAGTTTGAGAGATCCCTCTCTGAGAACAGGAGGAATAGATCCTGGAACTCTAAAGATTGGTTCTGATGTTTCCTTATCTTTTGATTTGCCAATCTATCAAAGCACGTGACCCCAACATAATGGTGATCATGGTGGGATGAATGAGTTCATAGTTTCCTAGCAAGCTCTTATAGACTCATTAGTCTTTCTAACAACCATAGGAACTCAGAAAAACCCAAAAATATTTCAGATTGGCTTCATAATGAACATGGTGGTGGACCATAAAACCTTTTACTTCCAAAAGAGATAAAAATTTCCACCTGGTTATTCCACTGGCCTCCAGTAGGCCTATTACCCTTCCAGCCTTTGTAAACTCCTTTGGGAATGCATTGAGAAAACCAAATCATGTTGTTGGTGGACAACAAAGTTCAAAATATTCCACCTGGTGACTCCACACCTTCCAAAATACCTAATGACTCCACTGGTAAAGGACTCTGAACTGGTTAGAAAGATATAGTGACCTCTTATTACAAACATGGATCCAAGTATGGACAGAGAAGCTAAACTAAACACATTATTGAACCTAATTTGGAAAATAGTGTACGTACTTGATAAAATATTGGAAAGGCATGAGGACGATATAGATGTTGATTATCCAGAGAAACCTATGCTTTTCCCAGATCAAACACAAACTCAACCACTACAAGACCTAGATAGTGAGCAATATATAGATGATGATCAAGACTTTATAGAAGAAGGTGAGCAAGATTATAGAGAAAACAATCAAGAAAAATTACTGATCATGATGGAGAAGATGGTGTACATGCTTGGGAAAAGAATTTAAAGGTATGAGGCTAATTTAAATATTTATGATCTAGAGTATCCCATGCTCCTTTCAAATCAAGAACAAACCCAAAAACTACAAGATATGTATGATGAACAAGATTACAAAGAAATAAATGAAGAAGGTTGTCGGGAAATTCATGATTACCTACCTATATCTTGTACAATGCTATTAAGAGAACTTCATGACCAAATTGCAAAAACTAATATTGAGCAGTGCCTTGAGGAAAACATAAGCCATTTTGAACCCACAAAATCTGAAATAGGAGAACAGACAACACAACCAGATTCTCTTCCTTTATGTCATGACTCATTTCAGATTATTAAAGAAGAATGGCATCCTGATCATCTATCAGAAACAACTTCTGAATCCCATATTATAAATAAATGTCACAAAAATCATGAGGAGTTGTTTAAAACTAAGGTAGACCAAGAAAAACAAAAGAATCCTCAAAGTTCCCCTGCAAACACAAATTAAGATCCCTTAGAAGAAGCTCAAGAAGACATCAGGCCTCAAAATCAGCCAACACAAGAGAAACAAGACTTTTGTACATCTGTCCTAAGAAAAAAGAAAATTCCTTCTCTCTTAATAGAAGAAGAGATTGATCTAATATTGAACAGACAGCCAGCCTCCAAACCTTCATTTGAACAAAACACTTCTGCTCATCTACTTACTAAACCTTGTTGTCTTGAATCAGAAAATACAATTATAGAAAATATCAAAGATAAACAAACTGATAACCCAATATGTTTGATTGGTGAAATTGTGTATACTAATGATTTTTCAACTTTCGATCAATATGATGATGATGATGAGCTTCAAGAAGAAACTAATCATGCAAGGCAACCAACAATGGATTGGTATCATGAATTTCATTGTCATCAACTCAAAAGTAGCAATCAACCAATCCAATCCATCAGAAATAGCTTTCACATGATTGGGAATCAACAATCTATTATTTGTAAGGTTGAGATTAAAAAATAAGAGGAATTTCTTGAGCAGGATGAAGATAAGGAGCCTTCTCCTGAGAGGATTGAGGTAATACAGGATACCCCTGCTCAAGAATATGATGATCTCTTTACAGAGTATAGTCCACTAAATCAGAACATATTAGGACTACAAGAGGACAACACTGCGATATATGATGAATCCTCTAGTTCAGATAATGATGAAGATGAAGAAAAGGTTCTTTCTCAAAAGAATATTTGCCTTGATTCAGTAGAGAAAGAAGATATGATCCTGGTAGAACCATGTCTTCCAACTACTCTTAGCCAGGCATTATTTCAAGATCCCTATGCTCACTTCTTGAAGACATTTGAAGAAGTGATAAAGGTTGTTAGGAGCAGTGTATTACCAAATGCAAGAAGATTATTTAGAACTACTACTAAAAAACAAAAGGAATGGGAGTGGCCCTATTTGTCCAGCCTTCCCAAAGAGATGAAGAAGTACCAATCCTAGAATCATTTACTGGATTGGTTGTACTAGAAAAGAGAGTTCATCAGGTAAACATGTAAATATTCCAAGTTAGAGTAGGTTAGATAGGAATGTCAATAAAGCTCAGCTTTGAGCATTTAGTTATTTGTTGATTTTTGTCTTGAAAGAAAAAGAAAAATACAAAAAACAATAGAAAAGAGAAAAGAGGGAAGATTGTAAAACAAGAAAGGTACAACTCCATACCAAAAAAGAGAAATAAAGTCTGAAAGTGGGCAAGCTTAAATGCCACTCCTAAGAAACACAATCCTAGCTAGTCATACAGCCTAATCATGACTAATTAGCTTTTCAATTTTTTGCTGATAGGTTAGTGAATTAAAATTTTCCAAACAGCTCAATCTTGGCTTATCAGTAAAGTAGATTAGGTTAGAAGAAATAAGGTTCAAACATGTTCAAATCCTGAACCTTTGATATTGAAAGAGAATTGGTTCTAACATGCTCAAAACTTGAATCGGAAAGAGAGAACAACTCAAACAAATTTAAAACAAAGATGAAAAGATAGTGAAGGATATTGTTAATTTTTTAGATCTTAAGCCTTCTCATCTTGTTTTAAATTTTCTGCAAATAATAATCTATGTGCAGCTTTTTTTTATGCCATAGATCACAGCAAGTCAAACAACTTAATCTTGGATTGACTGTTTTTTAATTTAATTTCTTATGAATTAGAGAATAAAGTCAGTCAGACAGTCTAATCCTGACAGATAGTAGTTACGTAGAGAATTTATGAATTAAATTGCTTAATCTAGATTCATGGAGAAATAAGGTTAGACTTAGATTAGTTTCCTGTTTTTTCAAAAGAATAAAATGTTGTTGAAGAGAGTTACTGAAAAAATGATCATTACGAATGGGTAGGTAGACATGTTGTTTTGATAGAATTCCATTATTTCAAATTGCTGCAGAGATCATCAAAAAGAAAGGTTGCTGCCAAATGGATTAAGGGATTGGTTTACTGAAAAACTAGAGATTAATAGCTGAGGTTCTAAACACCTAAAGAACCAGTTGTCTTCCGCAAGTGGAGCCACTGTTAGCCACCTATAAATTTTGTTATACCAAGAGGTGGCTGGAATTTTGTCTACAAGCCTTCAAGAGATAGTTTTCTTTCAAAACCTATCATCTTTTGAAGTCTTATGATAATATTTCTTCCTTTAAATTAAGCTTCACTTCTTTTTCCCTCATTAACCCTGAAAAAAATGTTGTTTTCCTGAAGAAAAAGACTGCCAAAAACCTATTCTTCCCTTCTTTTTACCCCTCCTTTCACTAATAATTAACCTCCATTTTAATCCTCTTTTTTCTCATGAAATTCCTCCTTTCCCCTCATTTTCTTTCCTTCCCTTCATAATTTCCCTTTGATAAGGTTCAAAACTCCTTTTTGACCTTATCAAAACCCTTAAAAACCTTCAAAATCCTTAAAAAATCATGAAAAACAATCTTTTTATACTAAGGCCTAAGCCCCTTTTGGCTAAACCCATAACCAATTCCCCACATATGACCCGGGTGCCAGAACCAAGCGCTAAGCCCATAGGCGTTAATCACAATCGAGACTTTCAATGAGCACCTTTCCCTTTGTTAAAATAAAATCTCCGATGCGATTGAGTTTTTTTTCTATAGACCCCCGCCGCAATCTCCACCATTGATCTACATTAAATCAACATCCAGTGCGCTTTTCCATTCTCCACCCATCGCCCCTCTTCATCACCCCCCAATTGAGTACTGACCGTCAATCTAGTTCCAGATTGGACGGCTGTCGCGTAATTGCATCACGCAGACCTAGGCGCCCCCACTTTCTGTCTCCCCCGATTGGCGATCTCCGATCCAATCGTGACCATCGATCTCACCTTGATCCGACAGTCCACGCATAATCACAACCCTAAGAACCACGGAGTTCAACCCCCTACCTTCTCCGATGCAATTTAATCCCCGCCGTTCATTTTCCCCAATCCAACAACTCTCCTTTCTCCCGCCCATTTGTCTACCCTTTTTGCCTTCCGCTCCCTCTTTAAATCTAGTCAGTCCATTCACCTAGATCAAATAGTCCTTAGAACATCGCATCAGAATTTCTCCACGACATTTTTTTAACCATCGCATGTCACAAATCCCAGATGAGATTCCATTGCATCGCTCAATCCATTTACCCTCCCATCATTGTTCCCCCAATGCGATGAACTCCAATGAGATCTCAACCATCCATCTCTGTTAATTAATTTCATCCAACGGCTCTTATTGATTCCGTGACATCAAATCTCCTTTAAGCCTTTTTCGTTGCCGATAAATTTTTTTCCCCCATTTTCTTTACAATTTCTCCCATTTTCATTATAAACTCTTCCCCTTCTGCATTATAAAACCCAGATTGGTCTTAGCCGTTGATCAATATACATCTATGGCTCGGACTTAATCTTTCATTCGCCCCTCCAACTGCCTCTCCTTTCGACCCCAGCATGCAATATTTGCCATTGGATGCTTTCATTCAACAACCACACTCTAGCCTAAACCTCTGAAGCAGTTTTAACCCATCCACGCAATATTTTATAACTTTTTGTGTATTTTTGCAGGTTGTAAAGCTTTTACACAATTTCTTAAAGGAAATCAAAGGCCGATGATGACGATCCCCCAGGCTTTTATCCTTGAAGGAGATCATTCCGTAGGGTTCCAGATCATGTTTTATTCGTGCCTCATGAGCACTAATGCCATTATACAACCCTCTGCACACCTACAAAAACAACAAAAACATACTGAGTATCAAACAGACAAAGGGTATCAGCGTTGAAGGATTAAATCAAAGCAGAAACAAAGATTAAAGGATTTCGAAAAGAATTTAAAGGGATTAAGGCATAAATTCTATTAATCAAAGGCCTGATCCACAATGGAAGACTGTATGAAGACCAGAAGACAGAGATTAAGCGAAATTAGGCCTAAAACACGGAGAAAAGATAGATTAAAGGTGTTTTAGGAAAAACAGAGGAAATATCAGTCCAAGGACACCTCAGAGCCACATCAAATAGGCTAATTGAATCCTCTCCAGCTACCGAAAGCCACCTATAGCCTCAAAGAAATCAAAGAAGGCCTAGTTATTTCCAGAACATAAGATATTTATCTAAAAGATAGCTGAACAATTATTACCAAAGAAAGAATAAATTCTAAAACTGTCAGTGAAGTTATTATAAAAGATAAATAAGCCTCGAAGTCAATCTTTTGCCCATTAAGCCTAACAAGACAGAAACAGAGTAAAGGAAATAGAGTAATAATTCAATGCTCTCCTACCTTATGCCTTGCATGGTTTTCAAGGCATGGAGTTGCATTTAGTATAGAATTTATTACACTCCAATCCTAAAAAAAAATTCCACCTCCCCATTTCTTCTATAAATACTTCTAAGGAAGATGAGGAATTCTTGGTTGATTGTTCACTAGTTGTAATACTGGAACTCTCTGAAATAATACATAGTCTGTCTGAAGTTGACGAAGAAATTGAAGTCTTGGAAGCCTGATGATTTTGTTGCATGCTTGTTCCTGAGAAGGCTCTATCATTGGATCCATGAGCTTGGCTGTTGTTGAAGTATTCTGAACTGTTTAATTTTTTTCTCCTGTTTTAAATTTTGTTCCATAAATTTTTACTACAGTGGGATGAAAGTTTTAAGCTAAGAAATTACTCCTGGAAGCACCTTAGACCTCTTTATCCGTCACTGTTTTATGTTTTCTTCTGCTGAGGTATTTTAGAGTCTTCAATCTCTCTCTTTAGTCCTCATTCTTGTTTATTTCTATAATAGTTCAAATAGTTGGTTTCAGCATGATTTATGGTTTTTGCTGCTTGTCTGATACCACTTGAAAGTTGTTATTGAAGTCTCCCTTTGAAGTACCAATGTTTAGAGTTAGCCAAGGAGGTATTTTCTGATCATTCCCTTTGTCCTTGCTTGAACAATTGTTTTGAAGGTCTTTATAGTTGTGATCATAGATGTTTTTAGGTGTTCCCTCTTTTATGATTGCAATTATCAGTGACTCTTTTATGTTTTCTAAGTCATTTGAAATAAAATATCTAAGGAAATAGGATGTGCTCCCGAATCTTAGATTTCATTTTAAAATTTGTTTTGAAGTCATTATTTGCTTAAAGTGTGGTTTGTAGAATTTATGATTAGCCATGTCTATCAAATACCTCTTTATTGTTCAAGTTATGTTTTCAAATTCCCTTTGTTGAGAATTCAAACTGTCTTTCTAAACCATTAATGTCCATCTCATTCCAAAAACCAAAGGATCTTGTGGCCAAGTTAGATTTTCCCTCTGATATCCCATATCCATTGATAAGTTTGTAATAACCTCTTCTTGACTCCATTACCCAATGAATCTAGCATTTCCCCTTTCTATCTATCTTTCCTATACCTTTCATGTTTTCTTATGTCTTTCAACCAAACAAACAAACAAACACTTGCACTTAATAACTAGTCTAAAATCAATACTTAAAAGCAAACAAGACATACCTTTGCAAACAATTTGAGAGATACCTCTTTGAGAATAGGAGGACTAGATCCTGGAACTCTAAAGATTGGTTCTGATGTTGCCTTGTCTTTTGATTTGCCAATCTATCAAAACATGGGACCCCAACATGTCTGAATCTTTGATGCCAAAGATTCTATGTTGTCATTGTTCTTGAAGTCAAATCTTAGTGTGGCACACTTGTGACATTCAACTTGTACATGCCCCCAACTCATATTCTAGATGCAACCGATTTTTGTTTATCTAGCAAATCCTTTATGACACAATAAGTTTTAAAAAATCCCACCTTCACGTTATGGTATGCAATCATGGAGACATAAATCATATTCTTTTTAATGCCTAGTACATACATCACATTCTAGATGCACCTGATATTTCCATCAGGCAGTATCGCAAGAATGTTTACATATCCTTTGATCTGGTAGGCTCTATCATCACCAAGGTATATATTAGCACCACTTCCAGTTTATTTAAAACTTTCAAACCAATGCTTATTACTTTTCATGTGAGTTGATGCTCCAGAATCCACAAACTAGGTTTTGGCCTCATCAATATCAGCAGAAAGATAGAATCAAACAAATACTTTGAGTTCATGATTTTGGTCTTTGTCAGCAAATATCCCTATATGTTTCTTCTGTCTATGTCTGGCTTCGTCAACCCTCATTTTATAACAATGTTTAGAAATGTGACCAGATTTACCACTATAAAAACACTTGGTTCCTGAATAATTTCGGGTTGAAAACATACCTTGAAATGGCCTTTTTGAGGTGTACGCCCATTCTTTTTTCCTCCTCCTGGTTTCCCTTTGAAAGGATTTTTCTTTACCATCAATGCTAGATCTCCATTATGAGGCTTCAAATTCATCCGCCTCTCTTCTTCCAGCATCAAAATCCCTGTCATCTCTTCAAAAGGTAGGAGGTCTTTACCTCCCTTCCAACCTATAATAAACATATGATAATCATCAGTCATATTGTTCAAGGTAATCGTGACAAGATCAGTGTTCAACACTTTCTCCCCTTGATGAGGAGATCATGTCCAAGTTCAAAAATGCTCAAAAATGAAAGTGCTAAAAAATGTTTGCAACCTGAATGACTCGAAAGGTTTCATCACTATGATTTTGATGATGCAAACAGTTCGCAAAATAGAGGTCATATGCAGAAGTTATTAAGGTTTGAAAATGCCCAGTAAACTCCAAAAATGGACCTTTGACTTTGTTTGACTTTATGAAAAAATTTATAAAGAAAAAATATAAGTTCAAAATTTTATTTTTCATATAGTTTATTGGCCAATGATAGGGCGCCACGTGGCTTTCCTAGAGGCTGCCACGTGGCCCCAAGCCAAGGAGAAATTGATGGTAAAAACTTTTTAGATTCTACGGGATTCAAATACGAGACTCGACTTTGCGTGTAAAGAGACCCGACCGACGCGCCTACGTTCAAGTGCTTAACACTATTGTTGGTGAAATTTGTTTGTATTTAAAAATTTAATCGGCAGGAAAAGGTTAAGGGCTAGTCTCATTTGTTCGTGACCGCATCGCATAATCATGGCCTTAAAGACCTTAACCCGCAGGGTTGTAGACGGTAGGCTAATGGCTTCCACATGTGGCCACATTACAACATTTATTGCGATGTATGGTGGGGCTTATCCTAGTGGTTAATTTGGCGGTTCCAACGGAGATCACATGTGACCCCACCCAACTTAACATTTAATCCCACCTTTCACTGTCCGCTATTTTTGGGCAGACGCAAATGTGACCACCATAACCAGGATTTAATTTAACCACAAACGGTTCCACCAGTTTTGGGCGCCTTCCACCTTTTTTGGAGATTCCTCCATTTTGGCGCTGCTAACTAGAGTTCCTCTAGTTTGAAGGAGGTTTTCAAGGGATACTGAGAAAATTCTTGTTTTGGTCATAACTCTTTGGATTTTCGACCAATTTTGGTGTAAAAATAGTAAATTTTGGGTATTATCAACATTATGAAAACATTGGCACAGTTTTAGGAGCCATTAGAGGTCATATTCAGCAGGTTTAGCTTCAGGAAATATCAAGGAGCCACTAGGGCCACTAGGGAGTGGGCAGTGTATTGAGCATCCTTTGTATGTTTTCTGCAAATGAATAGTCATCTCTGACTAATTCAAGCATTATAAAGTTTTTTTTATAGAGAGCACAGCCTATTGAGGCTTTATTTCACATGTACTTACCATTTTTGAGCAATAAGATATGAGGGACATGCCATTGGGAGCTGGACCAGCAGATGTAGCCCGGGAGGGGTGAATTTCTTCATCAAATTTGTTGAGTATTGTGCTATGTAATTTTTATTTCTCTATTATTTAATGTAGTACATTGTTATACAAGAAAAAATGCATGCCTTAACCTCACACATAATTCTATTTAACTATGCTAAACCATTTGTTCAACCTACAAACTTCAGAGAACCTTATGCACACATTTTAATTACTGTTTGGATACTTAGCACAGAAAAACTAATACATTCCATTTAGATCAAGTTGGTACCAGAGATCAGGTTAAGCATTATGAGAGTGAAACTCTTTCTGTATTGTTATTGTGAAAATTTTGTTTAACTGTTTGCAAGGTTTTTCATGCTTACTAGGCTGAAGCTTAAGAGAGGAGAAGGTCAATTGGAAAGGACTTTAAGTAATCCTCAGCCAAGGAGAGAAAGAGTACCAGTATCTCCACCTTCAATTTCACCTCAAAGTCAAGCAGAAGAAGCCATAAGCATGTCTTCAAGGGAAGGAGAAATCCATGAAGAATTTGATCCCAAAGAGGAAGAAAGGGTGTTTAGAAAAGCATTCCTTGATTTGACAGAAATGGTGAGAGTCCTTTATCAAGAAAGGAATGAAAGACTTGAAGGAGAAGGGTCCAAACTTCACAAGGAAGGAGATGGATCGTCAGGAGGCCATAATGATGAAGAGAAATCCAAGAAGGGTAATGGAGGAAATGGAGACAATGGAAAGTCACCATCATAACCCTCATCTTCATCTTCATCTTCATCAACCTCTACATCATCTTCAGTACATCATTCTCACAAAGTCAAGAACACATGTAAAAGTCCTTTTCTTAAACTTGATGTTAAGTTTCAATTTCCAGTGTTTGATGGTGAATTTAATGCAGAAAAGCTAGATAATTGGATTAGGCAATTAGAGGTCTATTTGAGAATTAAATTTTTTATGATGACGAAACCAAAATTTTTCTAGCTTCATTGAGAATGGAAGGTACAACTCTTGTTTGGTGGGAATCCAAGACAAAGGAGGAGATCAAAAAATATGGTAAGATTATATTATCATGGTCTAATTTCATTTTTGCAATAAAACAATAGTTTTATCCATTACCTCACATGCAAAAAGCCATAATGGACTAGCAAAATTTTTAACAGTTGAAAGGACAAAATGTTCAAGTTTATACCCAAGAATTTAGAAGAAGAAATTTTTTACTAGGAATAGATTTGCATATCCAAGACACTTTACTCAATTATATAGAAGGTTTTCATACTTACCTAAGACATACCATTCTCATGTTTAACCCTACAAGCTTATATGAGGCTTGTGTTCAAGCCACACATTTAGAGGCAAGGGGTAAACAAAATTTAGAAGGGAATGAGGAAAGTGAGTTTAAAGAAAAATGGAAGAAAAAGAGAAATGTAAATTCTAGAAAAGAGAAGGGAAAATTTTTCTGCAAACATTGTTCTAAAACAAGCCATGATGAGGACCATTGTTGGAAGCTTCATCCAGAGTTGAAACCAGAAAGTTTTAAAGCCAACGATAAAGCCAAGGAGAAAGGAAAGACGGTTGCAATAGCTGAACAAGGCCTAGGATCAGAATCAGTAAATGAAACCAAAATCATAGCTATGGAACTAATGAATTTGAAGGGGAAAGAGAATGAAACTAAACCCAGTTATAGTATTTCTAACTGTCACATAGAAGCTCCAAGTGAAGAGAAGAGAATTTAACTATTTCATGTGAGGGTCATTTCCAAACATACCAAGGTTGACACACTATTTTCTATTGGGTCACAAGTGAACCTTATTTGTGAAGACTTAGTCAAGAAAATAAATCTTGAGACCATTCCACATCCTAAACCATATCCTCTTGGTTGGATTTTTAAGGATGCAAATTTAAATGCTTCAAAGAAGTGCACGTTGCACTTTGCAATAACAGCACATTTTATTGACGCGGTTGAATTAGATGTTGTTCCGCTTGATATTATAGGTGTGGTGTTGGGTAGTACTTACTTGTATGAAAGGAAAGCTATCTTCCATCACCATGATAACAAGTACCATTTATTCAAGGATGTCAAGGAGTACATTGTGAGAGCACATCGCAAAAAACTAGACTCTTCTTTACTGAATATAGGGCAGATGAAAAGGCTTGTCAATGCAAGTCAAAATTTTACTTTGATGTTGATTAAACAAAGGGAAATTTTACATAATCCTTTTCAAGTAAATGCTGATGTAAATAATGAGTTATTTTAGTCTGAAAGTAGGTTGTCTTTTAAATAAGATGACAAGTAGTTGCAGCAATCGTCTTTGGTGTCGAGCGGTGTAGAAAACAAAGTCTCAGTGCAAGGAGGTGCAAAGATCCAAGAGAGGATAAAGCATCCAAGAAGAGAAGGCACTTAGCTTAGCAATGATCCTTGTTGGTTTCATAATGGATAGGTACTATGGTGAAGAAACTTGGTCAAGAATCGACACAAGTACAAGGCTAATTTAACAAAAAACGCCATAAGGACAGGATGCAAGGTGAAAGTAATTTTCAGTTTCCTTTGAAAATAGACCAATGTAGAAACAATATGTTTACTGCAAAGTTAACTTGTTGTTCTGCAAGTTTCGAAAATGTGCAGCATGACAAGGTCAAAGTCAACATCAGTTGGTCAACAGATTCAAGGAAAATTTTTTCATTTCATGAGAAGCTCCAATTAATGAAATCAGGAGAATTTCAGTGGATTAAGATTGGAAGGGTGGAGATTGATTCTCCTCATCTTCAGGTTCAGTGGTCCAGAGAGATTTTTGGGTCCAAAAGCTTCCCAGTGGGGAGGTGTGATCAGGAGATCATGTCCAAGTTAAAAGATGCTCAAAAATGAAAGTTCTCAAAAATGTTTGCAACCTGAACTACCGGAAAGGTCTCATCGCTATGATTCTAGTGCCACAAATGGTTCCCAAAACAGAGGTCGTATACAAAAGTTATTAAGGTTTGAAAATTTTGAGTAAACTCTAAAAATGGACCTTTGATTCAGTTTGAATTTATGAAAAATTTTATTAAAAAAAATATAAGTTTAAAATTGGATTTTTCATATAGTTTATTGGCCAATCATTGGGTGCCACGTGGCCTGCTTGGAGGTTGTCATGTGGCCCCAGGCCGAGGAGAAATTGGTGGTAAAAACTTGTTTGAGTCTACGAGATTTGAACACAAGACCCGACTCTGCGTGCATAGAGACCCGGCCAACCTCCCTATGTTCAAGTTCTTAACACTATCATTGGAAAAATTTATTTGTATTTCAAACTTTAACTGGCGGGAAAAGGTTAAGGGCTAGCCCCAACTGTTCGTGACCGCGTCACATAACCATGGCCTTAAAGGCCTTAACCCATGGGATTGTAAATGGTAGGCTAATGGCTTCAACATGTGGCCACGTTACAAAATTTATTGCGATGTTTGGTGGGGCGTATCCTCACAGTTAATCCTGCGGTTCTGAACTTAACATTTAATTTCACCTCTAACTGTCCGCTAATTTTGGGCAGAGGCGAATGTGACCACCAAAACCAACATTTAATTTAACCACAAATGGTTCCGCCGGTTTTGGGCACCTTCTACCTTTTTCGGAGATTCCTCCATTTTTGCGCTGTTAACTAGAGTTCCTCCAGTTTTGGAGGAGGTTTTCAAGGGATATTGGGAAAATTCTTGTTTTGGTCATAACTCTTTGGATTTTCAACCAATTTCGGTGCAAAAATAGTCAATTTTGGGTATTATCGACATTCTGAACATATTGGCATAGTTTTTAGAGCCATGATAGGTCATATTCAGTAGGTTTAGCTTTAGGAAAGATCAAGGAGCACAAGGGCCACCACGGAGTGGGCAGTGTATTGAGCATCCTTTATCTATTTTTTGCAAACGAATAGTCATATCTGACTAATTAAAGCATTCTGAAGCTATTTTTATAAAGATAACAATGTATTGAGGCTTTATTTCACATGTAATTACCATTTTTGAGTAATAATATATGAGGGACATGCCATTTGGAGTTGGACCAGCATATGTAACCCAGGAGGGGTGAACTGCTTCATCAAATTCATTGAGTATTGTGCGATGTGATGTTTATTTCTCTGTTATTTACTGTTGTACATTGTTATACTAGCAAAAATAAATGCTTTAACCTCACACAAAAATCTGTTTAACTATGATAAAACCATTTGTTCAACATGCAAACTTCAGAGAACCTTATGCACACATTTTAATTATTGTTTGGATAGTTAGCACATCAAAACTAATACATTTCATTCAGATCAAGTTGGTATCAAAGCTCAAGTTGAGAATTGGAGGAGTGAAACTCTTTCTGTATTCTTATTGTGCAAATTTTGTAAACTATTTGCAAGGTTTTTCATGCTTACTAGGCTAAAGCTTAAGAGAGGAGAAGGTTAATTGGCAAGGACTTCAAGTAAACCTCAGCCAAGGAGGGAAAGAGTTCCAGTATCTCCACCTTAAATTTCACCTCAAAGAGAAGAAGAAGAAGCCATAAGCATGTATTCAAGGAAGGATGAATCCATGAAGAAGTTGATCCCAAAGAGGAAGAAAGGGTGTTTAGAAAAGCATTCCTTGATCTGACAGAAATAGTGAGAGTCCTTTATCAAGAAAGGAATGAAAGACTTGAAGGAGAAGGGTCCAAACTTCACTAGGAAGGAGAGGGATCATCAGGAGGCCATAATGATGAAGAGAAATCCAAGAAGGGTACTGGAGTAAATGGAGACAGTGAAAAATCGCCATCATTTCCCTCATATTCATATTCATCGTCGTCAACCTCTACATCATCTTCAGTACATCATTCTCACAAAGTCAAGAACATGGGTAAAATTCCTTTTCTTAAACTTGATGTTAACTTTCAATTGCCAATGTTTGATGGTGAAGTTAATGCAGAAAAGCTAGATAATTGGATTAGGAAATTAGAGGTCTATTTGAGAATTCAAAATTTTCATGATGAAGAAACCAAAATTTAGTTAGCTTCATTGAGAATGGAAGGTGCAGCTCTTGTTTGGTGGGAAGCCAAAAAAAAGGAGGAGATCAAAAAATATGGTAAGATTATATTATCATGGTTTGATTTCATTTCTGCAATAAAACAACAGTTTTATCCATTAGCTCACATGCATAAAGCTATAATGGACTAGCAAAATTTTAAACAATTGAAAGGACAAAATGTTCAAGTTTAGACCCGAGAATTTAGAAGAAGATATATTTTACTAGGAATAGATTTGCATAGCCAAGACACTTTACTCAAGTATATAGGAGGTTTTCATACTTACCTAAGACATACCATTCTCATGTTTAACCCTACAAGCTTAGATGAGGTTTGTGTTCAAGGCAGACATTTAGAGGCAAGGGGTAAGCAAAATCTAGAAGGGAATGAGGAAAGTGAGTTTAAAGACAAATGGAAGAAAAAGAGAAATGCAAATTCTAGAAAAGAGAAGGGAAAATATTTCTGCAAACACTGTTCTAAAACAAGCCATGATGAGGACCATTGTTCGAAACTTCATCCAGAGTTGAAACCAAAAAGTTTTAAAGCCAAGGAGAAAGGTAAGATAGTTGCAATAGCTGAACAAGACCTAGGGTCAGAATCGGGAAATGAAACCAAAATCATAGCTATGGCACTAAATAATTTGAAGGGGAAAGAGAATGAAACTAAATTGAGTTCTAGTATTTCTAACTATCACATAAAAGCTCCAACTGAAGAGAAGAGAATTGAACTATTTCATGTGAGGGTCATTTCCAAACATACCAAGGTTGACACACTATTTGACAGTGCGTCACAAGTGAACCTTATTTCTGAACACTTAGTCAAGAAACTAAATCTTGAGACCATTCCACATCCTAAACCATATCCTCCTGGTTGGATTTGTAAGGATGCAAATTTATAGGTTTCGAAGAAGTGCATGTTGTGCTTTGCAATAACAACACATTTTATTGAGACAATTGAATTAGATGATGTTCTACTTGATATTACAGGTGTGGTGTTGGGCAGTCCTTACTTGTATGACAGGAAATATATCTTCCATCGCCATCAGGATAAGTACCATTTATTCAAGGATGGCAAGGAGTACATTGTGAGAGCACATCACAAAAAACAAGACTCTTCTTTAGTGAATGCATAGAAGATGGAAAATCTTGTCAATGCAAGTCAAAATTTGACTTTGATGTTGATTAAACAAAGGTAAATTGTACATAATCCTTTTCATGCAAATGTTGATGTACATAATTAGTTTTTTCAGTTTGAAAGTAGGTTTTCTTTGAAAGAAGACAAGCAATTGCAGCAATCATATTTATGTCGATCGGTGCAGAAAACAAAGTGTTAGTGCAAGGAGGTGCAAAGATCCAAGAGATGATAAAGCATCGAAGCAGAGAAGGCACAAAGTTTGGCAATGACCATTGTTGGTTTCATAATGGTAGGGTACTATGACGAGGAAATTTGGTCAAGAATCGACACAAGTACAAAGCTAATTCAACAAAAAATTGCTGTAAGGACAGGATGCAAGGTGAAAGTAATTTTCAGTTTCCTTTGAAAATAGACCAATATAGAAACAATATGTTTACTGCAAAGTTAAGTTATTGTTCTGCAATTTTCGAAAATGTGCAGCATGACAAGGTCAAAGTCAACAACAGTTGGTCGACATATTCAAGGAAAAAATTTTCATTTCATGAGAAGCTCCAATTAATGAAATTAAGGAAATTTCAATGGATTAAGACTGGAAGAGTGGAGATTCAGTCTCCTCATCTTTAGGTTCAATAGTCCAGAGAGCTTTTGGGGTCAAAAATATTCTCAATGGGGAGGTGTGATCAAGAGATCATGTCCAAGTTAAAAAATGCACAAAAATGAGAGTGCTAAAAAAAATTTTCTACCTAAACGACCCGAAAGGTCTCGTCGCTGTGATTCTAGCACCGTGAACGTTTTGCAAAATAGAGGTCGTATGCAGAAGTTATTAAGGTTTGAAAATGTCCATTAAACTCCAAAAATGGACCTTTGACTCAGTTTGACTTAATGAATAAATTTATAAAAAAAAAATATATAAGTTCAAAATTTGATTTTCATATAGTTTATTGGCTAATCATTGGGTGCCACATGACCTGCCTAGAGGCTGCCACCTAGCCCCACGCCGAGGAGAAATTGGTGGTAAAACTTGTTTGATTCTATGGGATTCGAACCCGATACCTGACTCTACGTGCAAAGAGGCCCGACTGACTCGCCTACGTTCAAGTGCTTAACACTATCGTTGGTGAAATTTATTTGTATTTCAAACTTTAACTGGTGGGAAAAGGTTAAGGGCTAGCCTCAACTATTTGTGACTGCATCTCATAACCATGGCCATAAAGGCCTTAACCCATAGGTTGTAAACGGTAGGCTAACGACTTCCACATGTGGCCACGTTAAAACATTTATTGTGATGTTTTGTGGGGCTTATCCTTGTGGTTAAGCCGGCGGTTCCAGCAAAGGTTACATGTGACCCTGCCTAACTTAAAATTTAATTCCACCTCTAACCATTCACTAATTTTGGGCGGAGGCGAATGTGACCACCATAACTAGCATTTAATTTAACCACAAAATATTCCTCCAGTTTTGGTCACCTTCCACCTTTTTCTAAGATTCCTCCATTTTGGTGCTGCTAACTGGAGTTTCTTCAGTTTTGGAGGAGGTTTTCAAGGGATATTGGGAAATTTCTTGTTTTGGTGATAACTCTTTGGATTTTCGACCAATTTTGGTGCAAAAATAGTCAATTTTCGGTATTCTCAACATTCAGAACACATCGGCATAGGTTTTAGAGCCATCAAAGGTCATCTTCAACAGGTTTAGCTTCGGGAAAGACTAAGTAGCCGCTAGGGCCACCAGGGAGTGGGCAGTTTATTGAGAATCCTTTGTATATTTTTTGCAAATGAATAGTCATCTCTAACTAATTCAAGAATTCTAAAGTTTTTTTTATAGAGAGAACACCCTATTGATGCTTTATTTCACATGTACTTACCATTTTTTAGCAATAAGATATGAGGGACATGCCATTGGGATCTGGACCAGCAAATGTAGCCCAAGAGGGGTGAACTGCTTCATCAAATTTGTTGAGTATTGTGCTATGTGATGTTTATTTCTCTGTTATTTACTGTTATACATTGTTATACAAGAAAAAAATCACACTTTAACCTCACACAGAAATATGTTAACTATGCTAAAACCATTTGTTCAACTTCCAAACTTCAAAGAACCTTATGCACACATTTTAATTACTGTTTGGATACTTAGCACAGCAAAACTAGTACATTCCATTCAGATCACCCCTATATCCACTAGCTTGTCTTTCAGATCTTTGATTCGAGAGATATATGCAACAATAGATTCATTCTCCTCCATTCTAATGGAGAGAATATTACTCTTCAGGATAAATACTCAATTTATGTTCGATGTCTCATATAGATCCTTGAAAGTCACCAAAATATCATTGGAATATTTACACTCTTTGATGTAAGGGATGATGTTTCCCTTCACGGACATATTCAGCAACACCTTCATGTTTTTCTTCGTCTTCTCCCAATATTGGATTGTTGCATTTGTTCCACCTCCGCCTATGGTCATATTTTCTTCATAACCGTTTTTGATTTCCCACACACTCGAACCCTCAAGCAATGTCTACAATTTGAATTCCCATTTTGTGTAGTTCAAACCATCGACCTTATTTCTCTAATTAATGTATGATTTTGCAATATGGTTATTCATTTTGGCAGGATTGATCTATGTATCCACCACAAAATTCTCAATCTCAACCAATATAGGTTATTTAAAAAAAAAAACACCCACACAACACCAACGATTTCGGCCACCAAGGCATCAAAGCATCATCTAAAGCGATTTGGACCCTATCTAACATGCATACTTTTACATATATGCATACATATTTCAAACAAATTGCAACTTATAATGAACACATCAAGGCTTCCACAACCATACATTTTATCAAACAACTAAGTTTTTTATATCGCTGGGAATTGAAAAACAAATTATCATAAAAAACGATCACAACAACGAATTTCAAACGATGGCAACAACGAATTTCACAATTGGAAGATCAGTGTAGCTAGATCTTAATTGGATTGATTTCAATCTCCACAATGCCAAAGAAACACGACTAGCGACCACGCAATCTTGGCCACGGCCACACTGCCACAACTACGATCTGCCAACGATCCAGCAAGACCAACAATCCGCATGTGATCTTGAAATATGGTATCAATATAGAATGCAAGCACTAGCGTGATGCTGTTGGGGCCCTTCACTTAGAAAAATGGAAATATTGTCTTTTCTTGTACTAAAAATGCTAAAATCCCTTTGTGCCTCAAATTCCACAGAGCCATAGATCCGACTTGGTGCCCAATCTGCTCAAGCACAAAAGCTCATTGTAGCTCATCGCTCCAATGATCCACCATACTTCTACTGCATTGTCATGCAGGCGATCCCATATCACACCAGATATACCACACACATACCATGCATATCCCAGATATACCATGTCCTCCAATTGATCTGCTCAAAATGCAATCTCAACTTAGATCTGCCTCTGATTTGCAACACTGTCCATCGATCGACCATGCACATGGTGATCTGCCAACTCATCATGCATCCCAACTCACCACTGCTGCAACATGTTATCACTCTAGCAATTCTATAAGTTGTGGGATTTTAATTTATAGTTGTAAGAACTGTAGAGGTAACCACAGACCTACTTTTAAACTCTAGGATCTAGCCTTCCTAGGGTTTAGAGAGGGCTCTCTCTGTAAGATTCAACTTTGTTTTAGTTATAAGATATTAGGCTAGTTATGATTGTGCAATTTGTTTTTGGTTTTTTTGATTTGGTGGGAAAAATCACTTAATGAGATGGATAGTGGGAAATCTGTTTGTCCATTGGGCTGAGGAGTCAAAAATCAAGTAGACAGAGCTAGGATTAAGGTCATGTTGTGGCTAGCAACAACCCCCCTTTTTATTTAGTATTATTACTAAAAAGGGGACCCTTAGTTAAAAATCCAAAAAAAACAATTAGGATTTGTTTGCCTTAGAAAATAAAACTTTCTATCATAAACCTATAAAAAATCCCTTTGAAAGAATATTGTGAAAATCTTAAGTTTATGATAGATTTTTAAATAAATACCTTTGAATAAGATGGCGCATCCATAAATAATATATACCTTTTTGATAAAACATTGGTATGAATGCGCTGTGAAAAGCGAAGTAGTTAATGAATATCTTTAGCTCTTTTCAAACATGCTTTTGCGTTGCGTTATGTAACGCACCAAATATCAAGTCGTGCGATTTAGCGATAGCACTTTTTTAGCGATTGTGCAATATCACGCAAATATTGCGCAATTCCCGTTTTGTGCTATTTTTTATGACTGTGATGACTTCATATTGCGATATTGCGACATTGTGATATTGCGATATTGCGCAACAAATCGCAGATCACAATGTCGCAGATTCATGTAGGCGCGCTATCCCAAGGAAATATTTCCATATGTCAAATCCGTTATGCGCTTTAATGATTATATTAAATGACTGGATTGATTATTAATGTGAAATGAGATTGTGTTTAGAGTGAAAGTCGTTTCACAATTAAAATATTATATTTCATCCGCATTCATATTCAAAACAGTCTCATCACCTTTCTAATATCATTACCTCTCATTTATTGCGTAAGCACTTGATGCGAAGGTAATTACTATACAAAAACTTCTAATATACACTATGGGTAGAAGGAGAAAGGCTCAAGGTGCGAGAACAAAGGAAATAAACTAGCTATACGGTTTTCCACTTTATGTGGCACAGGATCTTTGCTTGCCATATCCACTTGAGCAGATAGCACAATGAGTAGAAGATGAAAACCACATTGGTGATAAATGTTGGCTAAATGAGTTCAAGCTCATGAGCAGCCATTAGAGACTTGGATTGCTCATTGCATAAGACAGCGTGAAGACAGGGATTCTCCCATCTCTTCTGGTTTCATGGTGAGATGGGTCTGGGCAGTCTTGATATTTCATCTGGAACAGTTAAGACTCCATCAAGAGAGCCAATTGGGTCCATTTTTCATAGAAGATGTGAGATTAATGTATAAGCTGCCAGAACCACAGGCGACTTACAACAAAAAATTCATGGAAGATTTTGCCAGAGAACACGCAAATTTGGCAGAATGCACAAAGGAGTGGACTAAAAGAAGTGAACCATTGAAGAAAAAAAAACAAGGTATGTACAGCACGGGTTCGCTTACCTCTCCTTATTGTTTTACTACTGCCATGTTATGCAGGCTTTTTGGAAGGCCTGACATAAATATGATTTTACCTGAATGGCTTCCTTTGTTGAATGCGGCCGTTAATTCTACAATTGTAGACTGGGCCAAAATCCTATCTGATACTATGACCACTGCTATTTTTCAATACCGGACCAAACGAAATGTTTCCCAGCGGGTTTATCCGCCTTTTTATTTATCTGCTTATGTCATGGACGTCATCTGCTATGTCTCTAAGTTCCCTGTAATGGGATGGAAATGGACTATCCAAGACCCTTTGCCCATTCATGTGTACCATAAAGAACTGTGGGAATCTAAATTTGTTCCCCATTTTTACCAAATTTGTCATGGAATCATGCTGCCATTGTACAAAACATTGTATAATAAGGATGCCCCGAGGTTATCCTCAGAAACAGAGGTTGATATTCTCCCCGTCATAAGATGGTTTGGGGAGGAATTGTTCACCTATATTAGGGTTTTTGGAAGTTATGCCTCTCCCCATGTTTTACCCTTATATGTTCCAGATAGACTTGTAGCCCGGGAAATTGCTTATCAGACCTGTGGCCAGGGAGGTATGACAAAAGATTTAAAAGACAAGAAAAAGGGCATTTGGCCACAATTTCCCATAAAATGTGGAACATTTTCACTATTGGATATTGGTCATGCATTTCATGAGATAGGCAACGTTACATGCCTACAGCTGTTCAAATTCTCAAGAAGGTTATTTGACCAAAATGATATTGTTAAGAATTTTACCAATGCAATCAAAGTAAAGGAATTTGTTGCAGAGCAAGATCTTTTTGATGATATGTTCCAGGAAAGAAATTCATTTAAAGAGGTTTTGAATTCAGCTAGAGAGCAGCTATCTCCAGGGGATTTTCAGGAATTCAAGTTGTACAGAGAAAGGAGACTAATTCCTATTCCTTTGGATAATCTACGCATAGAGCTTGTAAAGGAGCAAACTCCTAGTGTTAGTCTTAACAGCAGTTCAAGCACAGGTAAATCCAAATCAAAATCTGACAGAGATTCTGAACACTCCAATACATCCAAAGAAATGGAAGATAAAATGGAAGAATCCATTAAATATTCTGCACAATCTAAAGAGCTTGCTCAACAGCAAATTTTGATTTCTCAACAAACAAATCCTCCTTCACCCAATGTACAGCAACAGCCAGTCACCATGGATTTAGATAAAGAATGGGAAACCTTTAATCAATTGATTAATGTAGAAGGACAGAATGTACAGACCCCTGTCCAAACAACCAAAGTTTTAATGCAGGAACAAGCAGCACAGCCGCAGTAACAGAGCACATTCCAATTACACCCTCCTCTGAAATTGTACTTAATGTAAAGGACATTCCTCCTCTCGATGTATTTTATAGCCCAAAATACAAAGCAGTAGTAAAGAGACAAAGGAAAAAGAGAAAAATAGAAAGTGCAATTGCTACCGAACCAGAACAAGTAGATGTTTTGTGGAAAGATCCTGTCACAGAGCCTACTCATAATCTCACTAAATTACCTCAAATAAAAGGAGCTTATGCTTCTGCAACAATTGATAAAGCAGTTGAGATACAACTTTTTTTGGATGAAAAATAAGAACAGATAAAGGCTCTGCAACAGCAATTGCAACAGGTACAGGCCAATCAGGAAGCATAATTAAAACTTGAAGAGTTACAACAAAAACTTCAAGAAATCCAAGAACAGCATAAGGATGATCCTAAGCTTCCAGAATTCATTTCAGAAACCATCTCTTTGAACAATCAACTACTGCAACAAGAGGAAGTTTTCTGCCAACAAATATTGCAATGGAATTCTTTGTGCCAAGAAAGCGATAAAATCACAAGTCATGTCGTAGATCTACGAAATGATTATGATTTGATTAATGAAAAGATCAATGATTATTTAGCATGGAAAAAGACAGAAGAAGGCAGAAAAGCTGGTGCACCCATCATTAATAAAAACCACAAAGAAATATTGTTCAGTAATTGGGATGCACAAATCAGAAGAGTAGAAAGGGCAGCAGAGGAGGCATCTACAGCGGCAAACACTCTCACTGATTGTGTAAATGACAATTTACACAAAGCTAACTTAATTTCTGAAACTGTTCTAGGTTATCTCCCACAGGCAAATCAATTGCAAGCAGAATGGAGGCAAAAGGCAGAAGAAAGAGAAAAATCCATCCAAGGGCTGACAAGATTGAATTGGGACTCATACTGGATGTACTTGGTAAAGCCACACAGTCAGCACAGTGCACTCAATTGTATTATCAATGCTACAGAGAAGATTGCTCCTACGCTTGTCGACTCTGTCTTTTCAGGACAGCTGAATTCTGAAGTCGGTCAACCGCATCTTCTCAAAAACATGCTAGATGCCTGCAAGAGCAAAGATCAATTTCATAGATAGATATATTTAGTTTTAATTTCACTGTATTTTAGCCTAGGAAAAGGACGGTCATTGAATCGAATCCTTATTTTTTGTAATAAACTATTTTTAGAGTTAGTTAAGTAGTATTTAAACCCCTCTCATGCATTTAGAGAAGGGTCCTGGATCTTAATATTTTTGGACTTGGAGATTGCATTTCTGTACTCCATTGTCTTATATATTTTTTGAAAAAGGATCACATCTGGTGATTTTCATGCGAAATTATCTTTGAAGTGTTGCATTTCTGTAGCTTGGAATTTGGTTTTGCATTATAGTTACTGGATAGAGTATCAGATTGCATTTGAATTCATCAAGATGAGCAAGGTATTTCTATCTGTTTACTGTTGATCTCTTTTGTTTTATGATATTCGTTTTAAAATTTCTATCATTTATATGTATATTTGCTTTAACAATGCTTCCTTTTATATATCATTTCTGAGTATAATTGAAACGTTATTTTTCATAGTTACATGTAAATGGTATACAATGATGAATGCAATATGTTTATATAACTCTGTTTAATTTCTTAAATAGAGTTATCTTTATTTGTTTCTGCACATTTCAATTTGAATAATAATACATTTTCATGGTTATTGTTGAATTGGAACAATCTTAAGTTGTATTCACATATAGCTACCTGGGTTAGTATTAGAATTTCTTTACTAGTATTTAGCTTAGATTAGATAGTTTTATTTCAGTTAGTTTAGTCTCATTTCCACCCATCCAATCCAATCTATTTAGTTACAAGGAAACTGGTCCTTTAAATCCAGTCGGAGCCACCATACCAAACGGAAAAGGAGCTGCCTTAAGGTCCCGACCGGGTGGTTTTCCCCGATGTTTGAAGCAGATATTTTCTAGGCTTCAACATTTTTGGCGCTAGAAGGAGGGCCTGAGCTATGAATGGCAAGTAAATCTTTATCCACAAGCCATTCCAAGAGCAAAACACCCTCATTAACTTCTTCAATTTCTTCTGAAATTCAAAATCCTAGAGAAGAAATTGCAGAAAATATTCAGACAACCACTACCAAAATTTCAAAACATTCAGACGATCAACATCCTGACTCTCCTGAAGTTCAAGATTTAATTCATAAATTGAAAGGATTCTCATTATCTCTTGAAGATTCTGAAATATCTGAAGGTAGTGTAACTTTAAAATTTGTTTCTTCCAAACCTCTTACTAGGCTTCAAAGTGAAAAACTTGGTATTTCTCCCAAAGAATTCCCTTTACCTAGTAGAGTTAAGACAAGAAAAACCCAATCGGAATCAACAAGTTCAACCTCTAATATCCAAATACCTGTTTCCGAAATCCCTTCTCAACAAAGTACAGTCGTTTCCATATCATCTCCACAAACATCTTCTCCTCAATCCTCATCAGTCTCAACATCATCCATTCCAACAACTTCTATTCAAATACCACCAGTTTCTACTATCCCTCTAGTAGTTGTTCCGATAATGGCACAGAGACCATGGTCTACTCCAGGAGCAGTCAACATGGCTGCACCTTTACACGATTTACCAGACAATCCTGGAAAATGGCTTCCAAAGTTTAGCCCAGATCTTAACATTCAAGATGAAGAACATATCAATAACTTTATGCTGGCTATTAATTTGAATGGAGTCACACAGGAAGATGTTGTAGTTAGACTATTCCCTTATACTCTTCAAGGAACAGCAGAATCATGGTATTTTTCATTACCATCAGGATCTATAACAAGTTGGGACATTTTTTGCAGATCATTTTTTTAACCAAATTTGGAGATGACCGATCAATTGCAACTTTACTCAATGATCTCTAAAATTTGAAAATAGAACCCAAGGAACCCATTAAATAATTCAACTCTAGATTCAACAAACTCTTGAACAAAATTCACGTAGATTCACAGCCCAGTGAACAGGTCAGAATTGAATGGTACATAACAGCCTTACCCTCAAACATAGCAATTTTCGTGGACAGAGCTGCAAAACCCACATTAGCTGAGAATATGAAAGAAGCTATTGCAGTGGAAAAACGTATCACTTCTCTGGAAAAGAAAATTGCTCTTGAAGAAAGGAAATCAAAGAAGGTCAGCTTCAGAGATGATTCAAAGAAAAAGGCCAAAGATCAATATGACATGGAAGGTTTACAGAAAGTTCTTAAAACCATGTCAAATGAAATGGTTGAAATAAAAAAACAAGTAGCTGAAACTTCTACCAAGAAACCATTCCGAAATTTCAGAAGGAACCAAGTTGAATCTAAACCTCCTAATACAATTTCAAATGCAGAATCAGAAGAAGAGGAAGAAGAAGAAGATACATCTGTAGTATCAGATCAAGAAGACGAAAATGAAGAAATAACTGAATTAAATGGAATGTGGGATTTTATTCTCCCTAATTCTGATAGTGAAGAAGCTATGCTTGTAAGTACTAGGAGTAAATCTACAGCAGAACCAGTGCAAGCAGTTCCTAAAAAGAAAATTGCAACTCCAAGTACCAAAGACAAACCCATTGTGAAGAAAACTTCTTCACTGCCTACTCAAAATCAGCCATCCTCTTCTAATCCTCTCACATCAACAACGAAGACTTTGGTAGTGTCAGAACCCATGGAATACAACATTGTTGAGGACATGAAAAAGATCAAAGCTAACATTTCCTTACATGAACTCAACAAACTAAAACACCAGCAAAAGTTGTTATTAAAAGAACTTAACGCTACACCAATTGCTCCTGTACCAAGCGGTGTAGTTGCAAAAGCAGCGAGAGGAACTGGTAAGCCACCAGATAAGGTAGATGCTACTGATACTGTGCTCATTGGGGAAAATTCAAATTCTCAAACTCCTCCTTTTCTTTTGACTTATGAGATGTACAATAAAAATCTGCACAATTGTTTGATTGATTATGGAGCTTCCTCCAATATTATGCCTACTTCTGTCTGTGCTAAATTGAATATTGAACCACAGAAATCAGCAGTTCATATCGTTCAGTTGGATCGCTCTAAAGTTAAAGTGGTAGGAGAAATCAATTCAGTTACTATCAGATTAGCCTCAGATCCTAGAATTGTCCAAAGAATTGATATTTTGATTGCTGATATCCCTGAATTTTATGGATTAATCTTGAGTAGGGACTGGTCTGCAAAACTTAATGGTTATATCTCGACTGATTATTCACACATGTGGCTTCCCTACAAAGGGAAACCAAATCAAATCAAAATTGAACGAGAAAAACATATGACGCACACTGTCACTGAATTTGAACAGCCTAATGAACCTGTGGCATTCAACAAAAATATTCTTGGAGGTTATTCTGTTGAATCATTTCTTGGAAATTTCAAAGCTCCTCAATCACCTTTTTCTGTAAATACTTTTGTTTCTCAGATAGAAAATTTTTCACAGTCTGATTCTTCCAGAATTGTAAATATTTCTGATGTAATTGTAGATAAGCCAATAGTTAAATCTTTATTTTGGTCGTTATATTTTGATGGATCGAAGTCTAGTGATGGAGCTGGAGCTGGATGTATCTTAATTGATCCAAATGGGGACAAAACCATGCTGTCATGCAGGTTAGAATTTGAGTGTACTAACAATACTGTAGAATATGAAGCCTTGGTTCAAGGACTTTATAAAGCTATAGGGTTAAATGTTAAATACTTGAAAGTCTTTGGTGATTCCGAAATTGTAATTAAACAAGTTAGGAATACTATTCATTTCCTTTCAGGACATCTTAAACACTATCAAACCCTAGTGCAAGATCTTACCACTCATTTTTTAGCATTCAATATTTCTCCTATTCCTAGGAATCAGAATACATCAGCTGACTTGTTAGCTAATGTTACATCTAAACTCCTACCTGCTGAAGATTGCAGTCCTGATAGGTTTTCTGTAGAATTGATTTTTCGTCCATCTGTCCCAGATAATGTTACAAATTGGAGAGTTTTCTATCATGATCAAGATATTATAAATTTCATGACTTCAGAGAAATCATATGATGATCAAATTATTGATGAAGATGATCATGATTTACAAATTGCTTCAAAAGGTAATGAAAACCCCATTCCAAAATCTGTTGTTAAATTAGAGGATTTATATGACATTAGAGACAGATTCAAGAAAGTTGTTAATTCAAAACTTCAAAGTTCCACTTTGAAGTTTGAATTATTAAATCTTGGTTCTGATTCTAAACCTCAAAACATTAATTTAGGACTCAATTTAACACCAGAGGAAAGGAGTGCATTCATTAAACTGCTGAACAAGTATAAAAATGTGTTTGCTTGGAATTATGATGATCTAAAAATGTATGATACTTCAATCATCCAACACACAATTCCAATGTTTCCTAATGTTAAACCTGTTCAACAGAAGTTGAGAAAGATCCATCCAAATCTCGAGAGTCAAATCAAATCAGAACTTAATAAACTTTTAAAAGCCAAAATCATTTTTCCAGTCAGGCACTCTAATTGGGTTTCCAATATGGTACCTGTAAGGAAGAAGAATGGTGATATAAGAATCTGTATTGATTTCAGAAATTTAAACAAGGCATGTTTAAAAGATAATTTCCCATTGCCAACCATGGAACAGATACTTCAAAAGGTAGCTAGTTCTGAACTTATGTCTTTTCTCGATGGGTTTTTGGGCTATAATCAAGTTTTAGTTCACCCAGATGACAGATTGAAGACAACTTTCAGAACAAAATGGGGAACTTACGCTTATCAGAAAATGCCTTTTGGTCTAATAAATGCAGGAGCAACTTTTCAAAGAGCCATGGACATAGCATTCAAAGGTCTGATCAATAAATCAGTTGTTATTTATCTTGATGACATAACAGTATTTTCAAAAAAGAGAACCAATCATATACATGACTTAAAACAAATATTTGAAAGATGTAGAAGGTTTGGTATTTCCTTAAATCCGAAGAAATCTTTCTTTGCTTTAGATGAAGGAAAGCTCTTAGGATTTTTTGTGTCAAAAGATGGTATATATATTGATCCAGATAGAGTGAAAGAAAATTCTGATATTTCTTTACCACATAACAAAAAATCCATGCAATCATTTCTTGGACAGATCAATTTTGTTAAAAGATTCATTCCTGATTTTTCTTTAATTGTTTTACCTATGCAAAATATGATCAAGAAGAATTCAGTATTCAAATGGGGGCATGAAGAGAAAGAATCCTTTAAGGCAATTAAACAAGCGATCATTAATGCACCAGTGCTGAATACCCCGGATTTTTCTAAAGATTTTACTTTGTATACTTTGGCCACTGAAACATCCTATGCAGCCGTTTTAACACAACTCAACGATCAAGAAATCGAAGCACCAATTTCTTTCTTTAGCTCAAATCTGCAAGGAGCTGATCTTAATTATTCTGATGTTGAAAAACAAGCCTTTGTTGTGTTTAAATCAATTAAACATTTCAGACCTTTTCTCTTGAAAACACATACAAAAATTATTGTCCCATTCTCTGCAGTAAGGCAATTATTAATTCAAAGAGAAGTAGGAGAAAAGAGAGCTAACTGGGTAACAGCCTTGCAAGAATATGATATTGATATTAAACCAGCTAAGATTGTTAGAGGACAAGGTTTTTGCAGATTATTAGCAGGAGCTCATAACATACCAGAAAGTCAAGATTCAAATCAAGATATTCAAGTAAATCAAATAAGTATTACAGATGCTGAATCTCAGTATGCTGATCTCATTTATTACTTGAAGAATGGGTATGCTCCTTCTAACCTCAGTTATAAGAGAAAACGTGCTTTAAGGTTAAAAGCTGATAAATATGAGATCATTGATAATGTGTTATTTAGACAAAATTATGATTCAATTTTATTAAGATGTCTTGAAAAGACTGAAGCTGAAAAGGTTTTGCAGGAATTACATGATGGACCAGCAGGAGGTCATTTTGGAGGTGATACCACGGCTCACAAAATAATTCGTGCTGGTTATTACTGGCCTACCCTTTTTAAAGATACGCATGATTACGTAAGAAAGTGCCAAATTTGTCAAACTGCAAGTGGAAGACAAAGAAAACTAGCTTTTCCTTTGCAACCAGTAACTATTTAGCAACCATTCGAACAATGGGGGCTTGACATTATTGGTGAGATAGTACCTCATTCTTCCAAATAGCACAAGTACATCCTTACTGCAACTGATTACTTTACAAAATGGGTAGAGGCAATTCCATTGAAGGTAGCCAATTCTGATGCAATTATTGATTTCATAGATCAATTCATCATAACCAGGTTTGGGGTACCTCAAGCTCTTGTTTTTGATAATGCATCTTACTTCTCTGGAAATAGTTTAATTGAATTTGCAGTCAAAAGAGGTTTTAAATTAAAATATTCAGCAAATTATTATCCACAAGGTAATGGTTTGGCTGAATCCACTAATAAAAAACTTATCAAAATCATTAAAAGAACCGTTGATCAAAATCAAAAGAATTGGCATAAATCTTTAATCTTTGCGTTATGGGCTTATCGTATCACTGAAAAAGCTTCAATAGGGACTTCACCTTTCAATCTGGTTTATGGAAAAGAAGCTGTGATACCTTCAAATTTAACTCTTCCATCATTAGCCCTAGTACAGTTTATTGAAGAAAATCCTTCATCATCCATTCAATTGAGATATGATCAAATCCCTAAACTAGAAGAAGATAGGGATAAAGCAAAAATTACTCATGAAAAACATCAACAACTTGTAAAATCTTCTTTTGATGCAAGTTCTACCGGCTCAAAACTTTTATCAATTGGTGATCTCGTTTTGAAATGGGATAAAGCACACGAAGAAAAAGGTAAACATACCAACTTTCAGAAAATGTGGCTTGGACCATTTCAGATCGTTGAGAAGATAGGCTCAAATACATTCATACTCCAAGATCTAGCAGGTAAGAGAGAATCTCTTCCTGTAAATGGGCTTATCTTGAAGAAGTTCTTTTCCTAAGGAGGTAACCCCTTCTTAAACTGTACGTATTTCTTTCTGCAGATTTTGATTGTTTTTATTTTCGCAAATAAAGGTTGTTTATGAGTCTCTGATTGACTGTTTACTATTTAAGAAAATTTCTTCGAAAAAATATTATAAATATTTATTTCGTGTAAATAAGAATTTTTAAAAGTAATGATTACAGTTTTTGAATAATTTAAAATAAGATGTTAAGACTTTGAAAAGATTATTTCAATCATTTACATGATCTTTTGAAAACTTGAGGGAAATGTAAATCATCATAAGTTTATCAAGCAGAGAAAGGTTATCTGTAAAAGTAAAGATTTTTCAAAGTTTTGGAACTCAAAAAACTCTGAAAATTGTCATCCATTCATTCTTAAGGATAAAACTATTTCACCCCATCCATTTAAGTTGTGATTTTTTAGAATGTAATTCTAAGAAATTATACGAAAATTTTAAGAGATAAGAGGTCTCATTATGAGCCGACTTACTATGTTCATAAGGAGTAATAAAACTAACATTACCAATACTGCATACCAAAACAGGGTAATGGCTTATAAATATAAGACAAGGGGTCTCATCAGGAGCCAGCTTGTTCAGTTTAATTATAACTCGTGAATGGCATTGTTATCAACTGGCCACCAAACCGGAACAATGGCTCTTAAAATAAAAATAAATAAAAGACAAAAACATGAGATAATAGATCTTATGAATTTATCTTTTAAAAGGTCATAATTTTAGTTGGATGGGACAATGAATGGTTAATAGTTTAAAGGTAACCCTGTTGAGACTATAAACGTTTGCTGGCAGCAGAGGCAATACCTATGGCAATAGAGTATATTATAAAACCAAAACTTGGAGAGATCCACTTACTTCATTATTAACACCAATCAAAGCTTGAGATAACCCAAAATGTTTTTATTTTTCTTGAGGAATTAGAAAGAAATTATGAAATGATTTTTATTTCCCTTTCATAGTTACATTTTATTTGAATTATCCTAAGATATTTTTCATCATCTTTAAAAATCTTTACTTACTAAAGATAGAATGTTCATTTTATTTTTCAGAGATAATTGTTTCTTCCAGTGAATCGCCAATTGTTGTGGCTAGCAACAACCCCCCTTTTTATTTAGTATTATTACTAAAATGGGGACCCTTAGTTAAAAATCCAAAAAAAACAATTAGGATTTGTTTGCCTTAGAAAATAAAACTTTCTATCATAAACCTATAAAAAATCCCTTTGAAATAATATTGCAAAAATCTTAAGTTTATGATAGATTTTAAATAAAACTTCTCTTTGAATAAGATAGCGCATCCATAAATAATATATACCTTTGATAAAACGCATTGGTCGCAGATCGCATAGCGCAGAAAACAGAATTGGTTAATGAATATCTTTTGCTCTCTTTTCAAACATGCGCTTTTGCGATTTTGCGTTATGCGCTCTTTTCAAATATGCGATCATGCGATTTCGCGATATGTGCTTTTGTGATTATTGCGATATGCGCTTTGTGCTATTGCGCAATTCCCATTTTTGTGCTATTTTTTATGACTGTGATGACTTCATATTGCGATATTGCGACATTGCGATATTGCGATATTGCGCAGCAAATCGCAGATCGCAATGTTGCAGATTCCTGTAGATGCGCTATCCCAAGGCAATCTTTCCATATGTCAAATCCGTTATGCGCTTTAATGATTATATTAAATGATTAGATTGATTATTAATGTGAAATGAGATTGTGTTTAGAGTGAAAGTCGTTTCACAATTAAAATATTATATTTCATCTGCGTTCATATTCAAAACAGTCTCATCACCTTTCTAATATCATTACTCTCATTTATTCATAAAACGCAGGCACGAAGGAGCGAATTACTATACAAAGCTTCTGATATACACTATGGGTAAGAAGGAGAAGAGCTCAAAATCTGAGAACAAAGAAATGGCTTCGCTATACGCAGACACCACCTGTAACAAGGATGCCGGCATATCCACTTGGGAAGGAATGTACAATCTGTTAGAAGATGAAAACCCTGTGGTGATAAAAGTTGTAGCTACAGAAGGTTCCAAAGATTCGTCTGAAGCAAATCTTAGAGACTTGGCTTGCTCATTTCTGCATAGAATAGCAGCAAGGCCAAGGATTCTCCCATACACAGACATGGTGAGATGGGTCCTGGACAGCGCTGATATTTCAGACAGGAAATTCAAGACTCCATCTGAAGAGCTAATTGGGTCATTTACCATAGAAGATGTGAGATTAATGTATAAGCTACCAGAACCACAGGCGACTTACAACAAAAAATTCATGGAAGATTTTGCCAGAGAACACGCAAATTTGGCAGAATGCACAAAGGAGTGGACTAAAAGAAGTGAACCATTGAAGAAAAACAAACAAGGTATGTACAACACGGGTTCGCTTACCTCTCCTTATTGTTTTACTGCTGCCATGTTATGCAGGCTTTTTGGAAAGCCTGACATAAATATGATTTTACCCGAATGGCTTCCTTTGTTGAATGCGTCCGTTAATTCTACAATTGTAGACTGGGCCAAAATCCTATCTGATACTATGACCACTGCTATTTTTCAATACCGGACCAAACGAAATGTTTCCCAGCGGGTTTATCCGCCTTTTTATTTATCTGCTTATGTCATGGACGCCATTTGCTATGTCTCTAAATTCCCTGTAATGGGCTGGAAATGGACTATCCAAGACCCTTTGCCCATTCATGTGTACCATAAAGAACTATGGGAATCTAAATTTTTTCCCCATTTTTAACAAATTTGCCATGGAATCATGCTGCCATTGTACAAAACATTGTATAATAAGGATGCCCCGAGGTTATCCTCAGAAACAGAGGTTGATATTCTCCCCGTCGCAAGATGGTTTGGGGAGAAATTGTTCACCTATATTAGGGTTTTTGGAAGTTATGCCTCTCCCCATGTTTTACCCTTATATGTTCCAGATAGACTTGTAGCCCGGGAAATTGCTTATCAGACCTGTGGCCAGGGAGGTATGACAAAAGATTTAAAAGACAAGAAAAAGGGCATTTGGCCACAATTTCCCATAAAATGTGGAACATTTTCACTATTGGATATTGGTCATGCATTTCATGAGATAGGTAACGTTACATGCCTACAGCTGTTCAAATTCTCAAGAAGGTTATTTGACCAAAATGATATTGTTAAGAATTTTACCAATGCAATCAAAGTAAGGGAATTTGTCGCGGAGCAAGATCTTTTTGATGATATGTTCCAGGCAAGAAATTCATTTAAAGAGGTTTTGAATTCAGCTAGAGAGCAGCTATCTCCAGGGGATTTTCAGGAATTCAAGTTGTACGGAGAAAGGAGACTAATTCCTATTCCTTTGGATAATCTACGCATAGAACCTGCAAAGGAGCAAACTCCTAGTGTTAGTCTTAACAGCAGTTCAAGCACAGGTAAATCCAAATCAAAATCTGATAGAGATTCTGAACACTCCAATACATCCAAAGAAATGGAAGATAAAATGGAAGAATCCATCAAAGATTCTGCACAATCTAAAGAGCTCGCTCAACAACAAATTTTGATTTCTCAACAAACAAATCCTCCTTCACCCAATGTACAGCAACAGCCAGTCACCATGGAGTTAGATAAAGAATGGGAAACCTTTAATCAATTGATTAATGTAGAGGGACAGAATGTACAGACCCCTGTCCAAACAACCAAAGTTTTGAATGCAGGAACTGCAAGCAGCACAGCCGCAGTAACAGAGCACATACCAATCACACCCTCCTCTGAAATTGTACTTAATGTAGAGGACATTCCTCCTCTGGATGTATTTTATAGCCCAAAATACAAGGCAGTAGTAAAGAGACAAAGGAAAAAGAGAAAAAGAGAAAGTGTAATTGCTACTGAACCAGAACAAGTAGATGTTTTGTGGAAAGATCCTGCCACAGAGCCTACTCATAATCTCACTAAACTATCTCAAATAACAGGAGCTTATGCTTCTGCAACAATTGATAAAGCAGTTGATATATAACTTTTGTTAGATGAAAAAGAAGAACAGATAAAGGCTCTGCAACAGCAATTGCAATAGGTACAGGCCAATCAGGAAGCACAATTAAAACTTGAAGAGCTACAACAACAACTTCAAGAAATCCAAGATCAGCATAAGGATGATCCTAAGCTTCCAGAATTCATTTTAGAAACCATCTCTTTGAACGATCAACTACTGCAACAAGAGGAAGTTTTCTGCCAAAAAATATTGCAATGGAATTCTTTGTGCCAAGAAAGCGATAAAATCACAAGTCATGTCGTAGATCTACGAAATGATTATGATTTGATTAATGAAAATATAAATGATTATTTAGCATGAAAAAAGACAGAAGAAGGCAAAAAAGCTGGTGCACCCATCATTAATGAAAACCACAAAGAAATACTGTTCAGTAATTGGGATGCACAAATCAGAAGAGCAGAAAGGGTAGCAGAGGAGGCATCTACAGCGGCAAACACTCTCACTGATTGTGTAAATGACAATTTACACAAAGCTAACTTAATTTCTGAAACTATTCCAGGTTATCTCCCACAGGCAAATCAATTGCAAGCAGAATGGAGGCAAAAGGCAGAAGAAAGAGAAAAATCCATCCAAGGGCTGACAAGATTGAATTGGGACTCATACTGGATGTACTTGGTAAAGCCACACAGTCAGCACAGTGCGCTCAATTGTATCATCAATGCTACGAAGAAGATTTCTGTTACGCTTGCCGACTCTGTCTTTTCAGGACAGTTGAATTCTGAAGTCGGTCAACCGCATCTTCTCAAAACTATGCTGGATGCCTGCAAGCTTAAAGATCAAGTTAATAGATAGATAGATTTAGTTTTAATTTCACTGTATTTTAGCCTAGGAAAAGGACGGTCATTGAACCGAATCCTTAATTTTTGTAATAAACTGTTTTTAGAGTTAGTTAAGTAGTATTTAAACCCCTCTCATGCATTTAGAGAGGGGTCCTAGATCTTAATATTTTTGGACTTGGAGATTGCATTTCTGTACTCCATTGTCTTATATATTTTTTGAAAAGGATCACATCTGGTGATTTTCATGCGGAATTATCTTTGAAGTGTTGCATTTATGTACCTTGGAATTTGGTTTTGCATTATAATTACTGGATAGAGTATCAGAATGCATTTGAAATTCTTCAAGATGAACAAGGTATTTCTATCTGTTCACTGTTGATCTCTTTTGTTTTATGATATTCGTTTTAAAATTGCTATCATTTATATGTATATTTGCTTTAACAACACTTCCTTTTATATATCATTTCTGAGTATAATTGAAACGTTATTTTTCATAGTTACATGTAAATGGTATACAATGATGAATGCAATATGTTTATATAACTCTGTTTAATTTCTTAAACAGAGTTATCTTTATTTGTTTCTGCACATTTAAATTTGATTAATAATACATTTTCATGGTTATTGTTGAATTGGAACAATCTTAAGTTGTATTCACATATAGCCACCCGGGTTAGTATTAGAATTTCTTTATCAGTATTTAGATTAGATTAGATAGTTTTATTTCAGTTAGTTTAGTCTCATTTCCACCCATCTAATCTAATCCATTTAGTTACAAGGAAACTGGTCCTTTAAATCCAGTCGGAGCCACCATACCAAACGGAAAAGGAGCTGCCTTAAGGTCCCAACCGGGTGGTTTTCCCCGATGTTTGAAGCAGAGATTTTCTAGGCTTCAACAGGTCAAAAACTCAAATTTTTTGAGGGTAATAGAGATAACCCTTCAAGATCTTGGAAGGTTGTTTTATGAGGTGATATGATCGGAATAAAGAGCAAGAAAGGATTCTTTGATCCGGAAAAGAGAAGTAGTAGGAAGAGGTCAATTGAAAGAGGGAGCAATTAAGGGTTCCCTACTCTAGAAATCAACAAAAAAATAGAAATGATAAAGAGTAAATACAAGGTGCTTTTAACAAATCCTGAAGTAATACTCCTATTTATTCATTCGAATTTAGAACACATAATGGATGCATGAAACAAAGAAGATAAACAATGACAAGTAGAAAATACTTCATTTCAATACCTCGTCACATGAATCCTGAGATATGATGCTAATTGGTTCGATCCAGTCTTCTACTCGAGATTTGAAACACAAAACCTTCAAGTCCAATAAAAAATGACTATAGAAATCTTCAGCAATTTATTCCACACTAATATTTCTAAATATGAATTATTTATACAATAAAGTTTACAAAATATCCTAGAATGCTTCTAAGAATTATCTAAGGAAAACAGAAATATCTTTAAAATAAAATAAAGAAAGTTGTTTAACAAATCAGTAAGATGTCCTATTGATCCAAATAAAATAGAAACTAATTGTGGATAAAGTGCAGCTGGCTGCCTTGGTGTCCTCTTTGCTGGCCAAGATATTTTAATTCTATTTTTAAGTATTAAATTCAATATCTTATACTCTTTCACTCTGATTCCCTTTAATCTGATACTCTTTTAATCTCTGATACTCTTTGACTTCGTAAAATTATTTGTACTGCTGTAATAAATCTGTTTTGACTGAAAATCAGCAAACTCTTTTATTCATCTTATCTGCTTTTTACTTTCACAGTAAAAATGTAAGTGATTGCCAAGCTTCCTCATTTGGAATTTGTATCTTCTTTAACTTCCTAAAACTCTCATGTGCATCAGTATATCTGGAAAAAGTTGTTCTTATGACAAATAGGTGTCTTATATCATGTTACAGATAGAATAAATCTTCAAAGCTTCTGAGTAAGTCCTTCCCTGTTGGAGTGCCTTGTCCACCTGTCTTTTCAATTTTCTCTTTTTCATATTCTCTGATCTTCTTATTTTAATCCTCTTAAGGTTTCAGCAACATAATTTTATTCTTCTATGACTCTCTTGGTGGAATTTTCTGTTTGATATGTAGTTTGTAAAGTGTGACTAGTATCACCTTGCTTTACTGCATCTATTATAGTGTTTTCTGTCCACTCAGTCTGATTAGAATACTTCTCAATATTTGGTTTTTTCTCATGAATGTAGGGTGCTATTTTACACTTAACCCTCATTTTACACAGTATTCCTTGTGGATCATAGTTCCAGGAGAAACTCTCTTCAAATTTTTACTCTAATAAATGTTTGGCGGCTTCAATATTTGCATCTCTATGATTACGAATGAATGGTCCCACTTGATTTTTCAACTTAAACTTTGTTTTCTTCTTTGTTGCTAAAAAATTGATTGAATCAGAATTTAGGATTTTCCTGATGTATTCCAAGGCAAAAACCCTAATTTAGGATTGGTACATATTTGGGTAATTTGTATAGCATTAGATTAGAGCCAAAAACTATAATTTAGGTGTGTTTCTAATACAAATACAAATCTCCAGTCTTGGTCTGCTCTGATCACTGTAAAATCATCTTCATTTCATCATTGATCCTTGGTTGTTCAATATTTTTCAACATATTTATGAATGGATGAACAAAGAATTCTGAAAACTCTGAATAGGAAAACTCTGTGGATTCTTTCGTGATCAAGGATGTCCAAAAAACAACTGAAAGTGGGTTTCCTTCAATGTCATTCTTCTGGAGGGTTACTGGAAACTTATCTTCTTTAAAATACACAAACATATGGAAGAGAAAAGATGTGTATCTAAACATTCCTTCAGTAGGAAGTTTAACTAGTTGTTCATGGATATTGTCAGCAACATACCCAGCATAATTGAAGAAAACAGATGGAGGTTGTCCTGGTGTGAAATTAGATAAGAAACCTGAAATGGATTCATCTGTATGTTCATCATTTAAATACCCTAGGATGAAGGACAACATGGAAATGACATGCCTATAACCCTCTCGAAATTTTGAATTGGAATATGGAGGATTGATTTGAGGAATTTCGACATGTAAGGGAATGAATATTTGGAAAATCTGGAATCTTTTGGGAAACTCAAGGCCAATATATAGCTTGGTAAGTTATTCAATTAACAAAGGAACTGCTTGTGGATCAGGTTTGAGCTGTAACATTTGGTTAATGGACTCAGCAGTAATGGTAAAAAGTACTTCTTTATTGGCATTGACTATTGCTCTTTGCTCAGGCATATAATAATGATGGCATAACCTAATGACCTTTGGGCATGAATGAGTAACTGGAACAACATATTTGGGCTAGTTTGATTCCCAAATTTGAACTTCTTCCACCTGATTCACAATGATGGCAGTCTTGGAAGATGCAGCTGGAGTAGATTTAGGCATTTTTAGGCTTTTTGGACTACACAAACATAGTTTTTTGGATTTCTGGCTACGTCTATAAGATTAAATAGTTTACAGAAGTATTCTTTCACTTTGGCAGGGGTCCTTGAATTAAAACATGAAGAATATGTTCTTTTCTTGGATTTGTCTTTCAATTTTTGAAGTTCAACATGTATTTCAGACTCTCACTAGTTTAGAAAACAAGAAACAGGGGTTTCCTGGTTTTTTTCAATAGATAATTGGGCTAAAATTTGTTTCAATTTAGGGCACAGAGGATTAGGCTACCTTAAAATAATTTATGGGCTAGAATTAGAGTTTTATATAGTCTCAAAAACTAGAAAAACTCAATTTTTTTCATTTAAAACAGTGTGAAGTATAGAACAGGGTTTCTCAAAAAAAATTGCGAGGGTTTGGCCTATTTTTTGGATCTTTTAATAGGTTTCCTTGGATATTTGAACTCTGAATGTATTTATTCTTTATCAAGGTTCATTTTCAGCTGATAACAGGCTCTAATTCTTGAAAATACCTGTTATACGCAGGTACAGGTCTTTTGAAAATGCCTCTGAGGCTTTATAACACGTTATGTAGTATCTTTTCTGTTTTCTGGAGTAATTCAGGGCTTCTCTACAATCTTTAACAGTGAATGTAGGCTTTTCAAATGATTCTGGGCACAAAAACTGTATAAAAGCTTCTTTCTTCTGAGTCCAAAAGGCAGATACAGTCAATAAGCATAGAAGAAAGGAATAACATGGAATTTCGGGGTTTATTTAGGAAAATTAAGGTTAAATTAGGCCTACAATAAATGGCGGTCAAATCAGGAAAATAGGTGGTTTTTGGCTTCAAAGGGAAGAAACCACAGGTGTTTATCCCGTGGGTTCTAAGTGGTAAGTGGTTTTGAATGAATCAAATGCAATCCAATCAACGTAAGCCACGTGGAGGAGGGAGAAACAGGTAAAACTGAATATTTCACATAGAAATGAAATAGTTAGGATAGAGCAACTTTATTTGCAATATTTATTTTCCACCGTTGGATCTGGGAGTTTGATTGCGAACTGTCAGGATTTGATCTGGAAGATGCTCAGGATTTGGGAGTGGGGACGGGGTTTATCAATGCGACAGTGTAGTTTTTAACATTATAAATAAATATTTATTAAATTTAAAACCTTGGGTTATACGATAGGCGAGGGGTAATGTTTATATATGTTTTAATTAAAACATTTACCAAATGTTTCAACTAATATATTGGCGTGGGTTTTAATATTATATGGTATAATAAACCTTTGACAAGTTTTTAAGAACCATAGGGGGGCGGGATATATTTTTATATTTTTTGATATTTTTAAACCTATGGGATAATGGGCGGCATTATTTCATCACGTGAGGTATTCAACATAGGTTAAAACTTTAAAATAGTGGGTTTTTTTGGTAATTTAAAATATAAAGGGTTTAATAATATACGGGAAAGGTATAGTTTAGGGAATTAATAATATAAGTTAGAAATTAATATGAAATAAAGGTGTAATGTATGAAATGAATAAAATACTTAATTTAACACTAAGTAAAGTGTAAAGATAGACAAATAAGCATAGCTTGTCTCATTTTTGTTTTTCACACTTAAACTTAGGATAAAATGCATTTTATGGGCTTTTTGAATGATTTTGAATGAAAATGAAATTAATTATGTTGGGTTTTTACTTTTACTAAGCAAAAAGTGTTTATACTTAGGAAAGGGGATCATGTTTATGAATTAAGGTGAAAAAGATGATGAAAATGGGTTTTATGTATGGAATTCAATACCTTTAACCAATTAGTTATCAAGCCTTGGGTCTGGTCCCAACAAAAGTCAGAGAAATTCTCTAAGCCTCTTTAACTGAAAGTTTAGAATACTAAATCATTATTAGGGAGGGGAAATTAAGTAATTTTTGCCTGATGATGCTTTATTACATGCCTTGCACAAATTCTTTCTACCTGCCCATCATTATTTCTAACATTGTTTTACTTCATTTTCATGGGTGCATTTAAGCTTGCAACCCTAAATCCATTTTTCTTTCAAATCATAAAAACTATCTAAATATAACCTTATTTCATCCGAGGGCTTGGATTAAACTGTTGAGTTCCTCATTTATTCTCTAACTATATACTGATATGTCAAGTTTAAATTGTTTAACATATTTTTATTCTCTATCTAAAACATGAAATTCAAAGCATGAAAAGTCAAGATTAAACTATTTAACTGATCATGGTTTATGGCACCTATTGACAATCTGCACATAATCATTATTTTTGCATTAAAAGTAAATAGTAATGGCATTTTGACTTGCTCACTTTCGTGTCTTATTTTTCTCTTTTTTCCTTTAGGGTCTATCTTTTTCTAAGTCCTTTGATATTTCTTTTAGGAATTTTACCCTCTTTTCATTTTTTATTATTTTTCATTTTCAAAATATGGGAAAACAACTTGTAGAAAGAAAGTTATGTACATATTTACAAGACTATCAAAGTCAATTCAAAAATTATGAATCCTATTATTATAGGACCCTAACAGTGGCTCCACATGGGGATGGAATTTTCTGGTGAAATGACAAGACCTTTAAGACTAGTAGCCTTTTAATTTTGACTGTGATGACCCTGTAAGTATCTTCTGATCTCTGCAATGATTCATACTTATGACATTTTACCTCTCAAAGCTTAGGGCCTTCTCTCTGGGATTCAACTTTGTTAGGAAAACATTCAATCCAATCTAAAATCTTCAATGTATATGTACAATGATCAAAGTAAATGAATTAACTATTTGTTATCTCAGAGGAGTAGTAGTGCTTCAGCATTCTGCCATTTACTAGTCCATCTAGCATAGTTGATCCATCCATTTCTCTCAGGTAGAAAGCATTATTACCTCTATATCCATAAATCACATAAATTCCTCTCCATAGAAGATCAAATTTTCCATGTTTACCTTTTTCATCTCTTCTTGAATCCCATTTTAACACTTTATCTCCAATGTAGAAATCATCTTCTTTACTCTTTCTGTCAATTTTTTTCTTTATTTTATCTTGGATAACTTGAGACTTAATATAAACTTCTTCTCTTGTTTGTTGCAAGTGAATAGTTTGATTAATCCTTCTTTGAATGTAATTTGATTCAACTTGTAATTCTTGGATAATCTTCATTACTGGTACTCCTAAGGAGGATGTAAAAACAACATCCATTCCATAAACAAGATGGTAAGGAGATGTACCAATGGATTTTTTAGTTGTAATTCTATCTGCCCATAAGGCATTGACTAACTTCTTGTTCAAAGTATTTTTGTTATATTCCATTAAATTTTTGATGTTGTTTACAAGGCTCTTATTTGAAGGTTCAGCTAGACCATTACCTTGAGGGTAATATGCAGTAGAATGGCCTAGGGTGATGTGATATTTATGGAAAAATTCAATCATATTTTTAGATTTGAATGTTGCTGCATTGTTAGTAATTATCTTTTAGGGACATTCAAATCTTGAAAGTATGTTACTTTCTAATAAGGAGATAATGACAGTATATGTGGCTTTCCTACAGGGTATGGCTTCAGTCCACTTGGTAAAATAGTCAGTGGCTGTCAGAATCCACTTATGTTGGGCTGATGATGTGGGGTGAATTTCACCAATGAAGTCAAGACCCAATTGTTGAAATGGAATTTCTGTTGATATGGGCTTTAAGGGCAGGGGCAACAGGTTTTTCTTACCCTCAAAGATTTGGCACTTGTGACAGGAGGTCACATATTTTTTGGCATCTGCAAACAAAGTAGGCCAGTAAAAACCAGTTCTCAGGATTTTATCTGCAGTATTTTTCTAGTATAGATGTCCTCCACAGTCACCCGCATGAAATTCTTATACTAATTTTTCAGCTTCTTCTTTTCACAAACAATTTAATAAAATCCCACTTTGATCCTTCCAAAAAAGTACATTGCCTTAAATACAAAATCTTACTGCCTTAAGCTTTAGAAATATTGCTTTTGTTCTTGATAAACAAGAAGGAGCTTGTAAGTTTAGTAATACAAATATAATATCTGCATACCATGGTGAGTATGAAAAGGCTTCATTGATCTCTAGAGTCGCCATCTCTTCCTGATCAACTATTTGGGAAATAAAATTTATGTCTAGGGCATGACAATTTGATTCAGCCATGAGTATAGCTAAACCTTGACCTTTTATCAGCTTTGTGGGTTTTATCTCTATGTCATATTCTAAAATTGTGGCTATCCATTTACCTCTTCTTCCATTAGGACCATTCTGATTAAGAATGCCTTTTACTACTACATTAGGGACATAGGCAATAATGTGAGAATAGAGAATGTAAACTCTGAAATATTTAATGGCCTTTACCAAAGCTAGGGCCTGTTTTTCCATGATATTGTATTTCAAAGATGCATCTCTAAGTGTTCTACTAAAGAAAGCTATGGGTTGTTCATAACTCTGGTCATTTTTTTGTAGTAAAACTGCAGCAATGGTGTGTTTTGAAGCAAATGAAAAAATTATGAAATCCTTTTTGAAGTCATGACTTATAAGGACTAAAGTTTTGGTTAAGCCCTTTTTTATGGATTCAAATGATTGTTTGGTCTCAACATTTCATTTAAGAATTGAATCCTTTTTAAGCTTGTTGTTTAATTCTCTAATTATGTTAGCTAAATTAGATATGAATCCTCTTAAAAATTTAATCTTACCTAGAAATTTTTGTAACCCTTTTAAGTTTCTTGGTGGATTGATGTTAAGAATTGCTTCTATTCTTGCAGGATCTATTCTAATTCCTTCCTTATAAATTATGTGTCCTAGTAACTTGCCTTCTTCTAATCCAAATAAGGTTTTATTTAGATTTAATGAGATGCCAAACTTTCTTAATTTTATAAAGACTTGTCTAAGATGATCTAAATGTTCATAATCAGTCTTAGAAAATACATTTATGTCATCTAAGTAAATTAACAAGAATTCATGAATTTCCATTGCAAAGGCTATATCCATAGCTCTTTGAAAGGTTGCCCCTGCATTCATTAAACCAAAAGGCATTTTTACATATATAAAAGTTCCCCAAGGAGTAGTAAAATTTGTTTTGGTCTAATCCTCTAGTTGTACTAAAATCTGGTTGTATCCTTAAAATCCATCTAAAAGAGAAATCCTAGAAGATCCAGCTACCCTTTGTAAAATATGATCCATTTTTTGGTAAAGGATAAATATCTTTTAAGGATACTTTGTTTAGGTTCCTAAAATCAACACATAATCTAATCTCTCCTGTCTTTTTTCTGGTTGGAAATAGGTTAGAAAGCCAATCAGAATATCTGATTGGTGCAATAATTTGTGCATCGCACATTCTTTTTACTTCCTTTTCTATTAATGGCATCAAAACAGGGTTGATTCTCCTTAACTTTTGAGTAAAGGGTTTTTCATATTCTTTTATAGGAATTTTATGTTGAATTATGTTAGTGTCATATGATTTTAGGTCCTCATAACTCCAAGCAAAAACATCATGGAATTCCTTAAAAAGAGAAATATATTTTTCATTTTCTTGTTGAGGTAAGGATTTAGAAATTTTAATTATTTTGGGTTTCAGTTCTGTGCCTATTTTTCATTCCTCAATGTCAGATCTAAGTGGCTCTATTTTGGGTTTTATAGCAACATCATTTGAGTCAAATAAATCCTCTAAAGGAGTTAAACCTTTCGGTAAGAATTATCTTTCAGATTCAATATATCAAATTCTTCATCAATTATCTCATCAATTTCTACTCTCTCTAATTTATTTATATCTGATTGACTGAATTTAGTTGGTCTAGAAAACTTTACTTTTTTTATATCTAAATTATTCAAATCTATTTCACTATCTAAATCTTGATCTAAGTTACAATCAATGTCTATTTTACAGTTCTGAAATTCACGATCATTTTTCATAAAATGGTAAATATTTTGGTCTTGTGAAAAATTCTGCCAATATTTGAGGTTGTTTGGAAATATTGGTCTATATTTTACTTCTGCAATATACATATGATTGGGATGAAAAGGTAAATTACAAGTGCTAGCAAAGGTTTCTAAAGAGTGTGCTTGTAAGTTTTTCTTTCTTGTTGTTGTAGAGAAATTACATTCCAATAAATCATCAATCAAATCTAGTACAGTCTCTCTATATCAGCTTAATCTAGGATTGTAAACAAAATATTCACCATCAATTTATTTTACAATCAACTCTGAGTCTCCCATTATTGGTATTATTTTGCCTCCTAAGTTTTTAATGATCTGGAGTCCTACAATGAGGGCTTCATACTCAGACATATTGTTGGTGCATTTGAAATTCAATCTAAAAGCATGGCCTTCTGCATGATTTTTCTCTATATTAGTTATCCATACTCCTGCTCCTACTCCTAACTTGTTTATTGAGCCATCAAAGTCTAAATGCCATAAATATTCATGAAAGATATTATCATTGTTTTGTGTTTTCTTTCCTTTCCTTAGTTCAGTCTTGATTTCATTATCAGTTTCAGCATTACATTGGATGAAAGAATCTAGATCAGTAGGTGTATCATAAATTGGGTAATTTATTGACCTTTCTGCATTACTTACCATACATTTCATCAAAGTTTCCCTATATAACTTCTTAGGTTGACCAAAAACTGATATAGTAGCATAAGACATGTCCAATAGTAGAGATCCCTGTAACTTTTCTCCCCATGAGCGAGATAATAACATTCCATATTTAGGTGGGATATCAGCTATTACAATGTCCATAAGTATACTCTTACCAGGATATTGAACTAGTATTACACATAAATATTTGATTAAACCTAGGCATTTTACTTTGCTAGAATCAAATGAAAATAAATCTTTATAAGGCCTTGTAATGTCTAATTTCAGAGTTTCCATTATAGTTTTGGGCATTAGATTATGCGAAGCTCCTGAATCTAACATTGTGTTGTGTAAGATTTAATCATGAATAGTTAAACTGATGTAAAATGGGGAAACTGATCCATCTTGATGCTTTCCATTTACATATGGGCCAAAAATCAACTCTGGTTGATCATCATTCAAGTTTATAAAGTCTTTTCCATCATTTATGTTTAATGTTTCTGTGATGGTTGATTTATACAAATCATGTTTTACCAATTCTATCAAAGGAATTGGTATTTTTAATTTTGCAATTTCAGTTTGTATATTGTATTAAGGTTGACATTTACTTATTTTAATTAACTCTTCTTTGGTAACTATAGTTTGTGTTGGTTTTATCTTATTTTTCTAGAGTTATATTTTCATTTTATGTTTGAGTTTCTTGTGTTTTACTTCTCTTTGTTTTATTTTCAGGAATGGTTTGTGAAGCAGTAGATGTTTTTTCAAATTTAGAATTGTCAGAAGTTGTTTTTGTAGTGGCAACTTTTGGATCTACTGATTTTGGATTAGTAGTGAATGTTTTAGGATCTAAGTTTGTTGTTTTAGTAGAATTAGGTGCTTTAGCAGCAGCAGATTTTTGTAAATCTTTTGTAGCTTGATAAACTTCATCTGTTATGTCAACAATTTTTGGACTTGGTGAAATTTTGGGGCTGGAAACTTTGTGGGATGAACTAGAATTTTGCCTATTTTTCCTAGGGAGAATTTGCAGAACTTTTATTGTTGGGGCTTCTACTATTTTCTTATTTTCAATTTGTGTTGTTTTCTTAATAGAAGGTTCAGAATTTTTCTTACTCTTAAGGTTATATTTCTTATGAAACTCGTTTATGGAAAAATCATAACCTTGTTTATAGTCAAATGATTCCCCTGAATCTAATTGGAGTTGTTGGAGTTCAAATAACTCTTGATCTTCCTGTATGAGAAAGATAGTGTTATTATCATCTATTCCCATTAGATTTATGGTATCCTCATCCTCAACATTTTTTTCAAAACTTTCAACATAGTTATCTTGAAATGGGGGTCTTATTGTCTGATCTGGGGCTAATTCTTTTGATTTTCCTGAATTTGTGTTTTTCCTAAAATTTGGATTTCTGATTTGTTGTTGATTATCCCATTGAGGTCTTCTTTCTATGTTATCTAACCTAACCTATCCATCATTCTCTCTAAAGTCTTAGCTAACATTTCTATTTTTGTGTCTGAACTAGAGGCTTCTTCTTTCATGGTCACTCTCCTTTCATTTCTTAATCTGGCCTTTTTAGCTAAAATGTTTACTTCTACAGCTACAGCATATTTTTGCATTATTTCTAAGGTTTATGCATTTATTTTTCTTAACTGATACTCCATGTCAGTGTCAAATCCATCTGGGAATTTGAGCAAGACAGAGTCAGGAGTAGGTTTTATATTTGCAGGAATTGAATTGTAAACACTATTATATCTAGTGCGGTAGTCTTGTACTGATTCATTGGGAGCTCTCTTCATTGCATCAAATTCAGACAATATTTGTAGGGGTTTTTTCTTCTTTTCCCATTTATTTAAGAATAATCTATGGAAAATAGCTAAATCAACTATATTATCTGCAGTAAGACCTTTGAACCATTTTTTGACTTCTCCTGTTAATATTTATGCAAACAACATCATTTGTACATCTGAGTCATTTATTTCATGGAGTTCAAATTAATTTGTCATTTCATTTATGTGTTGTTGTGTAGTGTACTGTGTAGTAGCATCAAATTATGGTATCTTAGTTTGGTAATCCTAAGGCATGTCATGAAATTGTCCTGGAAGAACTAGGGGAGCATATCTAGCAGCCATAGCTTGAATTTTAACTTGGCTTGGGGGTAGATTGATTGTGCTTGTGGCTGAATTGGAAGTAGTGGCTGATGAAACTAGATTATAGGATGTTGAACTAGAAAAAGAAGTGGATGAATTAAAGGCTAAAGTTGAGGTACTAGGAAGTGAAACTAGAATGTATGAGGAACTAGTAGGAAATCAGAATTATGTATTTGAAAAAGTGCAAGGTAAACTAGTGGATGAAGGGGATGAAAGAAATAATATTCTAGGTTGTAAAGGTAATCTAAAGATAAATGGATCTGTAGATTGTATGGTAGTGGAAACAATAGATGAGGTAGTGGTATCTAAATGAGGAATAGAAGGTTTAGATGTGTAAGCTAACAATTGAGATAATTCAATAGCTTCATCAATTTCTTTAAGGATAGTAGCATTAATCTCTTCAAGCTTGTCCTGATTTCTAACTTTCTTTAATTCAGAATCTGCTATAATATTTTTCTGTTTTGTTTCCAAAAATGAAATAAAAATAGGGTCTAAAACAACAGTACTTAAATTACTTTCATATTTTTTCTTGAATAAAGAATGTTTAAATTTCAAATCAAACTCTATATCTTGTAAACTTGCTAATTCTTGTGGTAATGAATTGACTCGTATTAATGAAATTTTAACATCTAAATCTTCTATTTGTTTTTTTTTTCCCAATTCTGTCCAGGTTGTCCGCTATAAAAGCAGTTTTAGGATCCGGGTTAGACCTGATATAGTAACCTTTCCTAGAAGCCAGAATTATAGTTTTTTATACTCACAACCTGTCAAACAGTCTTAAAGGAAAAAGGATGATAAAATGATTTCCTTTTAAGATCTATTTCACAACTAAGGATTAGTTAATTCCCCAGTATGGTCGCCAATATGTTATCACTCTAGTAATTCTATAAGTTGTGAGATTTTAATTTATAGTTGTAATAACTCTAGAGGTAACCACGAACCTACTTTTAAACTCTAGGATATAGCCTTCCTAGGGTTTAGAGAGGGATCTATCTTAATATTTAAATTTTTTTAATTATAAGATATTAGGCTAGTTATGATTGTGCAATTTGGTTTTGGTTTGTTTGATTTGGTGGGAAAAATCACTTAATGAGATGGATAGTGGGAAATCGGTATGTCCATTGGGCTAAGGAGTCAAAAATCAAGCAGACAGAGCTACGATCAAGGTCAAGAAGTCAAATTTTTTCATGGCAAGATAAATAACCCTTCAATATCTTGGAAGGCTGTTTGGTGAGGTGATATGATCGGGATAAAGAGAAATAAAGGGTTCTTTGATCCGGAAAAGAGAAGTAGTAGGAAAAAGTCAAATGAAAGAGGGAACAATTAAGGGTTCCCTACTCTAGAAATCAACAGAAAACATAGAAATGATAAACAATAAAGACAAGGTGCTTTTAACAAATCTTGAAGTAAGACTCCTGTTTATTCATTCAAATTTAGAACACATAATGGATGCATGAAACAAAGAAGGTAAGAAATGACAAGTAGAAAATACTTCACTTCAATAGCTCATCACATGAATCCTGAAATATGATGCTAATTGGCTTGATCCAGTCTGCTACTTGAGATTTTAAACATAAAAGCCTTCAAGTCGAATAAAAAATGACTATATAAATCTTTAGCAATTTATTCCACAATAATACTTCTAAAGATGAAGTATTTATAAAATATGGTTTACAAAATATCCTAGAATGCTTCTAGGAATTATCTAAGGAAAATAGAAATATCTTTACAAAAAAATAGTGACATCTGCTTAGAAAATCAACAAGTTGTCTTATTGATCAAAAAAAAATAGAATAGGATTGTGGATAAGGTGCAGCTGGCTACCTTGGTGTCCTCTTTGCTGGCCAAGATATTTTAATTCTGTTTTGAAATATTATCTTCAATATCTTAGACTCTTTCACTCTGATTCCCTTTAATCTGATACTCTTTAACTCTGTAAAATTGTTTTTGCTGCTGTAATAAATCAGTTTTGAATGAAAATCAAAAAAGTGTTTTCTTCATCTTATCTACTTTTTACTTTCATAGTAAATCTGTAAGTGATTGCCAAGCTTCCTCATTTGGAATTTATATCTTCTTTAACTTTCTGAAGTTCTCATCTACCTCAGTATATCTGGAAAAATTTTGTTTTATGACAAATAAGTGTCTTATCTCATGTTGCAGATAGAATAAATCTTCAAAGCTTCTAAGTAAGACCTTCCCTGTTGGAGTGCCTTGTCCACCTGTATTTTCAACTTTCTCTTTTGTATATTCTTTGATCTTCTTATTGTAATCCTCCTGAGGCATTAATTTTTCATTGATGACCAAAATATTAGGCAAGCTTCTTTGCCTCAAGTTTTCAAATTTAACCATGAATTTGGTTATGGTTATGTTCATATTCTCACACTTCTCTTCAAGTTGTTTAATCAGGTTCTTCCTGGTGATGAAATTACTTATTTCAAGGATTGTTTCATTCCTATAAGTAATCTCAATTTCTTCTAACTCTTGCTTGTTTTTACTGTCAAGAAACTTGATTAATTATATTTCTTTCCCAAGTTTGTTATCAAGCTCATCTTTAGTCTTCTGAATTTCTGCTAATGCTACCTTTAGTAATTCTCTTTGTTCAAAGATCACCTGAATTGAGGGCCACACATCATTGATGGCTTCAATGATTTTGTTCCATAAATAGTTTTTCACATATAACATTGGCTCCTTTAAAGCTAATTCCTTTTCTAACTTCTTCAGTTCTTCATTTAACCTATTATCCCTTTTCTCATGAGTTTTGGCATTTATTTGAGCTAACTTGTTTGTATTTTCAAGGTTATCAATAATATTTTTCAATCTGTTAATCTCACTTGTATGAAGTGACATTTCTTTCATGGCTTTCACTACTTTACTGGCCTCATCTGTAGGCTGAGCTACTGTAGTGGATGACTATGTAGATGAAGTTGTAGATGATGCCACTGGCATTACAGTAGCCAGTGTTCCTTTGAGTGCCAACTCTTTTGCTAGAGTTGAAGTGACGCACGCAGCACTAGTGTTGGACTTTTCCTTCTTATATGAAACCCACAAAGGATGAATTAAACCCAAAATATCTCTATTAATTTTCTATCGAAACCAGATCCCTTTATAAACTTATAATATCAAACTCCTTTATATAAGCGCTTTAATGCTTTTTGTTATTTATTTCAATGTTCTGATGCTTTTAAGATTTAGTCTATCGGAATCGGAATTAAAAAAAGGTGATAATATAATAATAATCCACTTAACTATTCCTCTTATGCGACCGGTTGCAATCGGCAATCGCTGCGATTGTAACAACATATATATACAATGGTTAACAAAGTTCCGATGCGATGATCGGAAATCGCAAATCATTGTTTTATAAAGGTGAACCTTAACTCTTTTCCACAAGCGATGCGATGACTCGGACCCGATTTCACTTCACAACTGGAATACAATATAATTCAATTCTGCTCACAGAGAAATTTCGAATCTTTTTGACTATTTTTCTGTGTTAAAAACCTCTACCCTCAGTGCTACTTTAACACGCCCAACTTCAATCGATCACTGATATTCTTATGATGTAAATCGAAATCATGCCCAGACTATTATGAATTCAACCCAATTCACATAAATCACAATTCAAAACCCATGCGCAACACACAAAAAAAACACACGAATTTTATTCATACTGTTAATCAAAACAGAGTTACTCTGAGTTAGTTTCACAAAGAGAAAACCTTTGTTACAAAGAATACAACCCTCTTTCACAATTTGAGCTTTCGCTCCACCCAAAGCCACACTCTATTTCATTTCACACTCTATCTTTTTTTTTTTTTTTTTTACAAACTCCAAACTCTCGCTTTATCACACTATTATGATAAGCTTATTTTCTAACAATAGTTAACGGAATTTCCTATTTTCCTGAAAGATCCTAACAACAAATCTCCTATCTTATCAGCTCTCACGCACACCTATATAACAAATCTTATCTCTAATATAATTAAGAAAATATTACACTTATTACAATAACAAACTAATTATTTGATAAATCGACTTCCATAGTAAACTAAAATTGACCAACAGTAAATGAGATTCATTCTGTCAAGCCACAACATGTGAACATATTTTTCACATTGCTGGCTAGTTCCAATGCTCCTGCATCAGACTCCCGGGGAAAAAAAATTTGTTCTTTAAACTTTCAGGATTTATTCCATATCTCTACAATTCAGCTGATGTTAACCAACTGGAATCCTCCATTGGCTGCTCCTTCCATTTGACGAGATACTGAAAATATGTCTGCCCTCGAGTTTTCTTGGATATTCTTTGATCCAAGATATCTTCCACTTCCTTCTTAGATGCCTTTGGTACCTGTTCCTCCCAGTCTACAGTTTGAACTTCATCACCTGTAGTTTCAATTTGCAACTCTGTTTCTTCCTCTCTGAATGGATACAAGTCCGCAATATTAAAAATGGGGGATATTCCGATCCCTTCCGGAAATTCAATCTCATATGCATTGGCTGAAAATTTCCTTTTGATTTTACAAGGTCCTATTTTTTTCAGTTTCAGTTTGTTATAAGTCTTTGTAGGAAATATCTCTTTCCTTAAATATGCCATGACCAAATCTCCTACTTGAAATTCTTTTTCTCTTCTTTTCAGATCTGCTCTCTGCTTGTATCTCTTGCTGCTTTCCTGCAATTTATCTTTAACTTCTTCCTGTAGCTTTTGCATTTGTTCAGCAAAATCTTCAGCACTTGCGCTTCTGGATTCCTGTTTTCCCAAGTCTCTAAGCTCATATACTCCTCTCGGATGCATTCCAAAGACAATCTGAAATGGACTCATTCCAGTGCTTCGGTTTGGTGTGTCATTGTAAGCAAATTCAGCTTGAGCTAATGCCAAATCCCACTGTTTGGGATTCTGATGTACCAAACTTCTTAATATATTCCCCAAGCTTCTATTTACAACTTCAGTTTGTCCATCCATCTGAGGATGGTAAGCTGAACTAAAACTGAGTTTAGTTCCCAGTTTCCTCCAAAGTGTCCTCCAAAAATTCCCTACAAATTTAGTGTCTCGATCTGATACAATACTTACAGGAAAACCATGAAATCTTACAATCTCCGAAAAGAATAAATTTTCTATGTGTGTGGCATCATTAGTCTTCTTACAAGCAATAAAATGAGCCATTTTAGAAAATCTGTCTACAACAACATAAATAGAATCGTTTCCTCTCTGAGTTTTTGGTAAACCCAGAACAAAGTCCATACTCACTACATCCCATGGTCGATCTGGTATAGGCAATGGCTGATATAGACCGGTATTCTGACTCCTTCCTTTGGCATACTGACATACCCTGCATTTCTCAACAAACTTTTTAATATCAGTTTGCATTTTAGGCCAATAATAAAAAGCATTCACCTGAGCGAAAGTTTTATCTTGTCCAAAATGACCAGACAATCCTCCACTGTGCTTCTCTTTAATGATGTTCTCTCTCATGGAACATTTTGGAATACATAATTTGTTGCTTTTAAATAACAGGCCTCCTTGAATAAAGTAATCCATCCATTGACTTCTGTTATAGCTCACCGGATTCTGCACTGTTGTGTAGATGTCTTTAAAATCCTCATCATCCTTATACATTTCTATCATTTCATCAAAACCTACAACACCCACTTTAAATTCTTGCAAAAGAAAACTTACCCTGCTTAATGCATCCGCCACTTTATTAGACTTACCACTTTTATGCTTTATTACAAAAGTGAAACTTTGCAGAAATTCCACCCACTTGGCGTGCTTCTGATTTAGCTTTGGTTGATTATTAATAAACTGCAAAGCGTGGTTGTCTGAATATAAGATGAACTCCTTCGGCAACAAGTAATGCCTCCACTTTTTCAATGCCTGCACAATAGCGTAAAATTCTTTATCATAAGAAGAATATTTTTTCTTTGCATCATTTAACTTCTCGTTGAAATATGCTATCGGCCTTTGCTCTTGGCTTAGCACCGCACCAACTGCTTCTCCACTTGCATCAGTTTCCACTTGAAAGACTTTCTCGAGATTTGGCAATGCTAGAATAGGCTTTTCTGTTATCTTCTTTTTCAGCAAATTAAAATTCCTATCAGTTGCTTCTGTCCATCGAAATGGCTGATTGACCTCCTTGATTGTCTCAAGGATTGATGCACAAACTTGACTAAATCCCTTTATAAATTTTCGGTAGAAACTAGCAAGTCCATGGAAACTTCTTACCTCGAATACACTCCTGGGAGTAGGCCAGTTTCTGATTGCTTGTACCTTCTCCGGATCCATTTTCAAACCGTCTCTGGAAATCACAAATCCCAAATACACCAGCTCCTCTTTCATGAAACTACATTTCTTCAGATTGATTAGTAGTTTCTCTTTCTGCAGAGTTTTCAAAACTAACTTCAAGTGTTCCAAATGCTCTTCTTTACTTTTACTGAAAACCAGAATGTCATCCAGGTAAACAACAACAAATTTACCTGTATACTCCTTCAAGACCTCGTTCATTAATCTCATGAATGTGCTGGGCGCATTAGTGAGCCCAAAAGGCATCACTAACCACTCATAGAGTCCATTATTTGTTTTGAACGCTGTCTTCCATTCATCGCCTTCCTGAATTCTGATCTGATGATATCCGCTTTTTAAATCTATCTTTGTAAAATACCTGGATCCACTTAAACAGTCCATTAAATCATCCATCCTGGGCAAAGGAAATCTGTACCTCACTGTTATCTTGTTGATAGCTCTGGAATCGGTGCACATGCGCCACTCTCCTCCCTTCTTCGGACTAAGCACTGTTGGCACAGCACACGGGCTCAAACTTTCTCGAATCAGTCCCTTGTCCATCAGCTCTTGAACCTGTCTTGCAACTTCTACGTTTTCCTGAGGAGTTAATCTATATGCAGCTTTATTAGGTAGACTTGCTCCTGGTATTAAGTCGATATGGTGACTTATACTTCTAATCGGTGGTAATTCATTCGGTAGTTCATCCACAATGATATCCATGTAACTATTTAACACAGATTGAATTTCTTCAGGCAAATCATTTAGATTTGTGGAGGTTAAAATTACCTTTGGCCTTCCTACGATAGCGAAATGCACCTCTTCGCTTTTATCCACCTCTTGTAGCAATTCTTTGCCACTTATCAGCATAATATTATTTTCAGGTAGCTCTTTTTCAGCATCATTCTTTACTGGCAGCAACGTATGTTTAACTCCATCCTTTTCTATGGTGTATGTATTTCTTCTTCCATCATGAATCGCCTTTCGGTCAAATTGCCATGGTCTTCCCAATAACACGTGACATACATCCATGGGCATTATGTCACATAAAATCACATCTCTGTATGTACCAATCTGCATTTCCACATTACATTGTTCTGTCACGATGACTTGATGACCCTTCTGAAGCCAAGATACTTTGTAAGGTGCAGGATGCGCTTTCCTTGTTAACCCAAGCTTTTCCACCATCTCTGTAGACACAATATTGTCAGTACTCCCGCTATCAATTATAACCTTACAGCACTTACCCTTTGATTTGCATGTAGTCCTGAACAAGTTCTTTCTTTGCGCAGGTTCTCCAATCTCTTTTTCTGATCTCAGCAAAGTTCTTCTAAGCAGCAATGATTCACCTTCTTCCGGTGGTTCTTCCTTCTCTACAAGTCGAGGTGGTTCCGACTCTGCCTCAGCCACATTTGCACCTCTCTGGCTTGCTGATTTGTTATGAGGACAGTCCCGTGACATATGTCCCCATTCTCCACAAGTATAACACCTAACATCTCTTCCTCGCCCTCTTCCTCTAGGCGCGAATCTCCCTCTACTAGATTCACCCATCTGTGGTGATATGCTGCTTGAACTTCCTGCTTCAAACTGATGCTGTGTTCCTCTAGATCTGGCTGATCCTCTACCTCTTGCTGAGCTCTTTCCTCTGTTTCTTTGACTTTGTTTCCACAGTATTTTCTCCTCTGCTTTTAAACTTGCTTGATAGGCACCTTCAATAGTTTTCAGACTTAACAGGCTAATCTCATCTTGGATCTCATACCTTAGCCCATTAACATATCTGGCTACTTTCTCCAAATCATCTTCTACATGCCCTGTCCTGATGCTTAACCTGTAAAATTCTTCAGTATATTCTTTAACAGACATTCCTTTTTGCTTCAAATTTTGCATCTGCTTAAAAAGATTCAAATGATAGTCTTTAGGCAAAAACTTGGCTTTCAGTTTGCTTACCATTTTATCCCACTGCTTGATCTTAGATTTCCCCTTTCTCGTTCTTGATGTCTGTAACTCGTCCCACCAAATGGCTACGTGACCTTTCAATCTAGTGACTGCAAATTTTACCCTTTTACTTTCTTCAATCTCTACATAATCGAAGTACTGATCTATGAATCTGATCCAATCCATGAGCTCCTCGGCATTCAGACTCCCTTCATACATGGGAATTTCCATTTTGGGTTTGCTTCCAACCTTCACCAGCATCTTCATGAATTTAACGTTTTCATTCTCTTCTTCTGCTTCCACATCTTCCTCAGATTCTTCTGAAGAACTTTCAGCGCCCTCATCAAGTGCTCTTTTCTGGGCTGTTTCCATTGTTTCCATTCGTTCACGCAGTCTTCGCACTTCTTCTATCAGGACTGCATTTGCTTCTGGTCTCCCTCAACCAATTCCTCTCCTTGGCGGCATCTTTGCTGCAAACACCTGTCTCTTTGGCTCTGATACCAAAAATTGACGCACGCAGCACTAGTGCTGGACTTTTCCTTCTTATATGAAACACACAAAGTATTAATTAAACCCAAAATATCTCTATTAATTTTCTATCGAAACCAGATCCCTTTATAAACTTATAATATCAAACTCCTTTATATAAGCGCTTTAACGCTTTTTGTTATTTATTTCAATGTTCTGATGCTTTTAAGATTTAGTCTATCGGAATCGGAATTAAACAAAGGTGATAATATAATAATAATCCACTTAACTATTCCTTCGATGCGACCGGTTGCAATCGGCAATCGCTGCGATTATAACAACATATATATACAATGGTTAACAAAGTTCCGATGCGATGATCGGAAATCGCAAATCGTTGTTTTATAAAGGTGAACCTTAACTCTTTTCCACAAGCGATGCGATGACTCGGACCTGATTTCACTTCACAACTGGAATACAATATAATTCAATTCTGCTCACGGAGAATTTTCGAATCTTTTTGACTATTTTTCTGTGTTAAAAACCTCTACCCTTAGCGCTACTTTAACACGCCCAACTTCAATCGATCACTAATATTCTTATGATGTAAATCGAAATCATGCCTAGACTATTATGAATTCAACCCAATTCACATAAATCACAATTTAAAACCCATGCGCAACACACAAAAAAAACACACGAATTTTATTCATACTGTTAATCAAAACAGAGTTCACTCTGAGTTAGTTTCACAAAGAGAAAACCTCTGTTACAAAGAATACAACCCTCTTTCACAATTTGAGCTTTCGCTCCACCCAAAGCCACACTCTATTTCATTTCACACTCTATCTTTTTTTTTTTTTTTTTACAAACTCCAAACTCTCGCTTTATCACACTATTATGATAAGCTTATTTTCTAACAATAGTTAACGGAATTTCCTATTTTCCTGAAAGATCCTAACAGCAAATCTCCTATCTTATCAGCTCTCACGCACACTTATATAACAAATCTTATCTCTAATCTAATTAAGAAAATATTACACTTATTACAATAACAAACTAATTATTTGATAAATCGACTTCCACAGTAAACTAAAATTGACCAACAGTAAATGAGATTCATTCTGTCAAGCCACAACATGTGAACATATTTTTCACATTGCTGGCTAGTTCCGATGCTCCTGCATCATGAAGGCACAACTGTAGTAACCATAGGAATAACTATGGGAGTTTCCTCAGCTTTTTTTGTTTCCCCTTCATCAACAAGTTTGTCCATTTGAGTCTCCATTTCTTTGATCTGTCCTGTTAATTGAAAAATTAAATTCATCATATCATCCTTCTGAGTTTTATCTTGTATAATTTCCTTAGCTTGAGGATGTTCAGTTGATGGAAGTTTAAGTTGTTTCATCAATGCTGCAATGTCCTCATTTTTCTTCTTCACTAACTACTCTGCTACTTTAACATTTGCAGGGTCATATCCAACTTGCAAGACCAACTCTTCTAAATATTTGATTATGATATCTTTAGCATATAATGATGCTTTGTCAATTTTCGTTTGATCTTTCATATTTATGATTGTGTTTTGAAGTTTCTGAACACTCATAGCTTTGGTTGTAATGGTTGAATACAACATCTCTGAGCTCTGTCTATGAAATTCTATTTGATCAAGAGCATGAATTTTTTATGTTTGTACTTCTAGATCAACCTTTTTGTAGTCTGCAACTGTCTTTGGAGTCTTCACTATAGGCTATAACACTGACATTATTAACTTTTTATTTGAGTAATCAAAGGCTGATAAGAGTATGTCTTGAACACTTGGTGTTTGCTTCAAATATTGAGAATAAATCTCATTTTTTATCTCTTCATTCTTTGTCTTGATCTATTTATACTTTTCCCTGATATCAAGGTCTTTTTCCTTTGTCATCTGTGAAGATGATGCTTCCATGTTCTGTTGTTTTTCTATTAACTGTGCATTTGAATTGTCAACTTTTTCTTCATTCAGATTCTCTGTAACTGACTCATTTATGATGACTGTAGCAGCATATTTATTCGCTACTAGGGCATCTGTGTCTTCAACCTCAATATTTACTTTCTCTTTACCCATTGGATCTGTTTTAGGCTTTTTATTATATCTTATCTTAAACCTAGTCTTAGTAGTGGTTTCAACAACATAAGTTTCTTCTTCTCTGACTCTCTTGGTGGCTTCTTCTATTTTATCTGCAGTTTGTAAAGTTTGACTAATATCACCTTGCTTTACTGCATCTATTAAAGTGTTTTCTGTTCAATCAGTCTGATTAGAATACTTATCAATCTTTATTTTTTCTCATGAATGTAGGGTGTCAGTTTACACTTAACCCTCATTTTACTCAATATTCCTTGTGGATCATAGTTGTGGGAAAAACTATCTTGAAATTCGTACTCTAATAATTGTTTGGCTGAATATATCTCTGCATCTCTATGATTACAAATGAATGGTCCCACTTAATTCTTCAACTTAAAATGTATTTTATTATTTGCTGCTAAAAAGTTGATTGAATCAGAATTTAAGATTTTCCTGATGTATTCCAAGGCAAAAACCCTCATTGGTGCATATTTGGGTAATTTGAATGGTAGTAGATTAGAGCCAAAAAATCTAATTTCTGTGTGTTTCTCATACAAATACCAATCTCCAGTCTTGGTTTGCTCTGATAACTATAAAATATTCTTCATTTCATCATTGATTCTTGGTTTTTCAGTATTTGTTAACATATTTATCAATGGATAAACAAAGAAGTCTGAAAACTTTGAATAGGAAAACTTTGTGGATTCTTTCCTGATCAAGGATGTCCAAAAAATAACTGAAAGTGGGTTTTATTTAATGTCAAGCTTTTGGAGGGTTACTAGAAACTTATCTGCTTGAAAATACACAAACATATGGAAGAGAAAATATGTGTATCTAAACATTCCTTCAGTAGGCAGTTTAACTAGTTTTTCATGGATATTATTAGCAATATACCCAGCATAATTGAAGATAACAAATGGAGATTGTCTTGGTGTGAAAGTAGATAAGAAACCTAAAATGGATTCATCTGTATGTTCATCAGTGAAATACTCGGATGAAGGACATCATGGAAATGACATGCCTAGAACCCTCTAGAAATTTTGAAGTTGAATATGGAGGATTGATTTGAGGAATTTCCACATGTAAGGGCATGAATATTTGGAAGATCTGGAATATTTTAGGAAAATCAAGGCCAATGTACAACTTGGCAAGTGCTTTAATGGACAAAGGAACTGCTTGTGGATCAGGTTTGAGCTGTAACATTTGGTTAATGGACTCAGCAGTAATGGTAAAAAGTACTTCTTTGATGGAATTAACTATTGCTCTTTTCTCAGGCATATAATAATGACGACGTAACCTAATGACCTCTAGGCATGAATGAGTAACTGAAACAACATATTTGGGCAAGTTTGATACCCAAATTTGAACTTCTTCCACCTAATCTAAAGAATTTTCAAAGCTCTAGTTGTGAAGTTCCAACAAATTGAATTATACAACTGGGTCTGCTATCTTGTAGTCAACATCTGCTAATGGGGTGTGCTCAATGTATAAAATAGGTGGTTTTAGAGGATTCACAATGATGGAAACCTTGGAAGGTGCAGCTGGAGTAGATTTAGGCATTTTTAGGCTTTTCGGACTACACAAACTCAGTTTTTTGGCTTTCTGGCTACTCTGTAAGATTAAACAGTTTACAGAAGTATTCTTTCACTTTGGCAGGGGTTCTTGAATTAAAACAAGCAAAATATGTTCTTTTCTTGAATTTCGCTTTCAATTTTTTACTTTCAACATGTATTTCAGACTCTCACTAGTTTAGAAAACAAGAAACAGGGGTTTCTTAGACTTTTTCAATGGATAACTGGGCTAAAATGTGTTTCAATATAATGCACATAGGATTAGGCTACTTTCAGAGGATTTATGGGCTAGAATTAGAGTTTTATATAGTCTGAAAAACTAGAAAAACTCAATATTTTTCATTTAAAACAGTGCACAGTATAGAATAGGGTTTCTCAAAAAAATTTGCCAGGGTTTGGCCTATTTTTTGGATCTTTTAATAGGTTTCCTTAGATAATTTGAACTCTGAATGTATTTATTCTTTATCAAGATTATTTTTAAACGGATAACCGGCTCGATTTCTTGAAAAATACATGTTATATGCAGGTATGGGTCTTTTGAAAATGGCTTTAAGGCTTTATAACAGGTTTTGTGGTATCTTTTCTGGTTTTTGGAGTAATTTAGGGCTTCTCTGCAATATTTAATAGTGAATGCAGGCTTTTCAAATGATTGTGGACACAAAAACAGTATAAAAGCTTCTTTCTTCTAAGTCTAAAAGGTAGATACAATCAATAAGTGAAAAACAAAGGAATAACAGTGCGTTTCAGGGTTTATTTAGGCAAATTAAGTTTAAATTAGGCCTGCAATCAATGGCATTCAAATCGGGAAAATATGTGGTTTTTGGCTTCAAAGGGAAGAAACCATAGGTGGTTATCATGCGGGTTCTAAGTGGTAAGTGGTTTTGAACGAATCGAATGTGATCCAATCAATGTAAACCACGTGGATGAGGGAGAAACAGGAAAAACTCCCTATTTCACATAGAAATGAAATGGTTAGGATAGAGCAACTTTATTTGCGATATTGATTTTCCACCGTTGGATTTGGGATTTTGATTGCAAACGATCATGATTTGATCTGGAAGATGCTCGTGATTTGGGAGAGGGGCCAGGGTTTATCAATGCAACGATTTAGTTTTTAAATTTATGAATAAATATTTATTAAAGTTAAAAACTTGGGTTATACGATAGGCGGGGGGGGGGGGGGGGGGGTAATGTTTATATATGTTTTAATTAAAACATTTACCAAATGTTTCAACTGATATATTGGCACGGGTTTTAATATTATATGGTATAATAAACCTTTGACAAGTGTTTTAAGAACCATAGGGGGCGGGATATATTTTTATATTAGATATGTTTTAAACCTATGGGATAATGGGTGGGATTATTTCATCACGTGGGATATTAACATAGGTTAAAACTTTAAAATAGTGGCTTTTTGGGTTATTTAAAATATAGAGGGTTTAATAATATACGGGAAAGGTATAGTTTAGGGATTTAATAATATAAGTTAGAAATTTATATGAAATACATGTATAATGTATGAAATGAATATAAAATACATAATTTAACACTATGTAAAGTGTAAAGATAGACAAATAAGCATAGATTGTCTCATTTTTGTTTTTCACACTTAAACTTAGGATAAAATGCATTTTGTGGTTTTTTGAGGGTTTTTTCTGAATGGAAATGAAATTAATTATTTAGGGTTTTTATTTTTACTAAGAAAAAGTGTTTTTACTTAGGAAAAGGGATCATGATTATGGATGAAGGTGAAAATGCTGACGAATTTGGGTTTTATGTAAGGGATTCAATGTTTGTAACCAATCAGTTATCGAGCTTTGGGTTCGGTCCCAACAGATGTCAGAGAAATGCTCTGAGCCTTCTTAACTGAAGGTTTAGAATACTGAATCATTGCGGGGGAGGGGAAATTAGTAATTTTTTCCTAATGATGCTTTATGACATGTCTTGCACAACTGCTTTCTATCTATCCATCATTATTTCTAACATTTTTACTTCATTTTCGTGGGTGCATTTAAGCTTGCAACTCTAAAACCATTTTTCTTTCAAAGCATAAAAACTATCTAAGTCTAACCTTATTTCATCCGAGGGCTCAGATTAAACTGTTGAGCTCCTCATTTTTTCTCTATCTCATCTACTTATTTGTCAAGTTTATACTGTTTGAAATATCTTTATTTTCTATCTAAAACATGAAATTCAAAGCATGAAAATTTAAGATTAAACTGTTTAACTGATCATGGATTATGGCATTTATTGACAATTTGCACATAATCATTATTCTTGTAGTAAAAGTAAATAGTAGTGGCATTTTGACTTGCTCACTTTCAAGTATAATTCTTCTCTTTTTTCTTTTGGGGTCTATCTTTTTCTAAGTCCTTTGATATTTCTTTTTATGACTTTTACTCTCTTTTCATTTTTTATTATTTTTCATTTTCAAAATATGAGAAAACAACTTGTAGAAAGCAAGATATGTACATATTTACAATACTATCAAAATAAATTCAAAAATTATGAATCCTATTATTATAGGACCCTAACAGTGGCTCCACATGGGGATAGAATTTCCTCGTGAAATGTCAAGAACTTTAAGACTAGTATCCTTTGAATTTTGACTGTGATTACCCTATATGTATCTTTCTGATCTCTACAATTATTCATACTTACGATATTTTACCTCTCAAAGCTTAGGGCCTTCTCTTCGGGCTTCAAATTTGTTAGGAGAACTCCAATCCAATCTAAAATCTTCAATGTATATGTACAATGATCAAAGTAAATGAAACTATGTGTTATCTCAGAGGAGTAGTAGTGCTTCAACATTCTGCCATTTACTGGTCCATCTAGCATAAGTGATCCATCCATTTCTTTCAAGTATAAAGCATTGCTACCTCTATATCCATAAATCACTTAAGGTCATTTCCATAGAAAATCAAACTTTTCATGTTGACCTTTGTCTTCTCTTCTTGAATCTCATTTTAACACTTTGTCTCCAATGTAAAAATCATCTTCTTTACTTTTTCTGTCAAAAACATTTTTTATTTTATCCTGGATGACTTGAGACTTAATATAAACTTCTTCTCTTGTTCGTTGCAAGTGAATAGTTTGATTAATCCTTCTTTGTATGTCATTTGTTTCAACTTGTAACTCTTGAATAATCTTCATTACTGGCACTCCTAAGGAGGATGGAAAAACAACATCCATTCCATAAACAAGCTGGTAAGGGGATGTACCAATAAAATTTTTAGTTGTAAGTCTATCTGCTCATAAGACATTGACTAAATTCTTGTTCCAAGTCTTTTTGTTATCTTCTAGTAACTTTTTGATGATGTTTACAAGGCTCTTATTTGAAGATTCAACTAGGCCATTACCTTGAGGGTAATATGCAGTAGAATGACCTAGGGCAATATGGTATTTATGGCAAAAGTAAATCATTTTCTTAGATTTGAATTGTCAGTTATTATCTTTTGGGGACATCCAAATCTTGAAAGAATGTTACTTTCTAAAAAGGAGATAATTATAGTATCTGTGGCTTGCCTAGAGGGTATGGCTTCAATCCACCTGGTAAAATAGTTAGTGACTGTTAGAATCCACTTATGTTGGGCTGATGATGGGGGGTGAATTTCACGAATGAAGTCAAGACTCCATTTTTGAAATGACATTTCTATTGAGATGGGCTTTTAATTTCCTTACCCTCAAATATTTGGCACTTTGAGAGGAATACATATTTTTCGATATCTCAAGTAAACAAAGTAGGCTAGTAAAACCACAAATTTCAGATTTTATCTACATTAGTTTTCTAGTATAGATGTCCTCCATACCACTCCGCATCAAATTTTTACTACTATATCTTCTTCTTTTAACAAACAATTTAATAAAATCCCACTTTGATCTTTCCAAAAAAATACATTGTCTAAAATACAAAATCTTACTACCTTTAGCTTTAAGAATCTAGCTTTTGTTCTTGATAAACCAGGAGGAGATTGTAAGTTTAGTAATACAAATATAATATATGTATACCATGGTGAGTCTGGAAAGGCTTCACTGATCTCTAGATTCGCTAGCTCTTCCTGATCATCTATTTGGGCAATAAAATTTATGTCTAGGGCATGACAATTTGATTCGGCCATGAGTCTGGCTAAACCTTGACCTTTTATTAATTTTGTGGGTTTTATCTCTATGTCATATTCTAAGATAGTGGCAATCCACTTACCTCTTCTTCCATCAGTACCACCCTGAGTAAGAATGTCTTTTACTACAACATTTGGGACATAGGAAATAATGTGAGAATAGAGTATGTATACTCTGAAATCTTTAATGGCATTTACCAAAGCTAGGGCCTGTTTTTCCATGATATTGTATTTCAAAGTTTCATCTCTAAGTGTTTTTATAAAAAAAACTATGGGATGTTCATAACCCTGGTCATTTTTCTGCACTAAAACTGCAGCAATGGTGTGTTCTAAAGCAAATGAAAAAATGATGAAATCCTTTTTAAAGTCAAGAATTATAAGGACCGAGGTTTTGGTTAAGGCATGTTTGATGGATTCAAATGATTTTTTGGCCTCAACTGTCCATTTAAGAACTGAATCCTTTTTAAGAATGTTTTTTAATTCTCTAATTATCTCAGCTAAATTGGAAATGAATCTGCTTAAAAAGTTAATTTTTCCTAGAAAGGCTTGTAACTCTTTTATGTTTCTTGGTGGACTGATGTTAAGAATTGCTTCTATTCTTGCAGGATCTATTCTAATTCCTTCCTTAGAAATTATGTGTCCTAGTAACTTGCCTTCTTCTAATCCAAATAAGGTTTTCTTAGGATTTAATGAGATGCCAAATTTTCTGCACTTTACAAAAACTTATCTAAGATGATCCAAGTGTTCATAATCAGTCTTAGAAAATACATTTATGTCATCTAAGTAAATCACTAAAAACTATTGAATTTCCTTTGAAAAGGCTATATCCATAGCTCTTTGAAAGGTAGCTCCTGCATTCATTAAACCAAAAGACATTGTTACATACATAAAAGTGCCCCAAGGAGTAGTAAAAGTTGTTTTGGCTTGATCCTCTGGTTGGACTAAAATCTGGTCGTGTCTTGAAAATCCATCTCAAAGAGAAATCCTAGAAGATCCAACTACCCTTTGTAAATTATGATCCATTTTTGGTAAAGGATAATTATATTTTAAGGATATTTTATTTAGATTCCTAAAGTCAACACATAATCTAATCTCTCCTGTCTTTTTTCTGGTTGGAACTAGGTTAGAAACCTAATCAAAATATATGATTGGAGCAATTATCTGTGCATCGTATATTCTTTTAACTTCTTTTTCTATTAAGGGCATCAAAACAGGGTTGATTCTCCTTAAATTTTGTCTAAAGGGCTTTTGATATTCTTTTACAGGGATTTTATGTTGAATTATGTTGGTGTCATAGGATTTTAGGCCCTCATAACTCCACGCAAAAACATCTTGGAATTCCTTAAAAAGAGTGATATATTTTTCTTTTTCTTGTTGAGGTAAGGCTTTGGAAAGTTTGATCATCTTGGGTTTTAACTCCATGCCTATGTTGCATTCCTCAATGTAAGATCTAAGTGGCTCCATTTTGGGTTTTCTAGCAACATCATTTGAGTCAAATAAATCTTTTAAAGGAGTTAAACCTTTTGGTAAGAAATTATCTTTGAGATTCAATATATCAGATTATTCATCAATTATCTCATCAATTTCTACTCTCTCTAATTTATCTATATCTAACTGACTGAATTTTGTAGGTCTAGAAAACTTCAATTTATTTACATATACATTATTCAAATCTATTTCACTATCTAAATCTTGATCTATGGTACAATCAATGTCTATTCTACAGTTCTGAAATTCACCTTCATTATTCATAAAATGGTAAATTTGTTGGTCTTGTGAAAAAATTTGCGAATATTTGAGGAAGTACGGAGTTATTGATATGTGGTTTTATACACCCAATATACATCTATACATATGATTGGGCTAAAAAGGTAAACTATAAGTCTTGTAAAGGTTGCAAGAGCATGCTTGTAAGTTTTTCTTTCTTGGTATTGCGGAGAGAAATTACATTCCAATAAATCATCAATCAAATCTAGTACAGTCTCTCTATATCGGCCTAATCTAGGATAGTGAACAGAATATTCACCATTAATATTTTTTACAATTAACTCTGAATCTCCCATTATTTCTATACTTTTACCTCCTAAGCTTCTGATAATCTGGAGTCCTAAAATGAGGGCTTCATACTCAGCCATATTGTTGGTGCATTTGCAATTTAGTCTGAAAGCATGGCCTTTTGCATGATTTTTCTCTATATTAGTTATCCATACTCCTGCTCCTGCTCCTAACTTATTTACTGAGCAATCAAAGTATAAATGTCATAAAGGTTCACGAAATATATTCTCATTTTTTTGTATTTTCTTTTGATCCTTTGGTTTAGTTTTGATTTCATTATCAGTTTCAAAGTTACATAAGATGAAAGAGTCTAGATCAGTATGTGTACCATAAATTGGGTGATTTATTGATATTGTTGCACTACTTACCATATATTTCATCAATGTTTCCCTATAAAGCTTCTTTGGTTGACCAAAGACTAATATAGTAGCATATGACATGTCAAATTGTAGAGATCCCTGTAATTTTGCTCCCCAAGAGCGAGATAATAACATTCCATATTTGGGAGGGATATCAGCTACTAAAATGTCCATTAGTATAATTTTACCAGGATATTGAACTAATGTTACACACAAATATTTAATTAAACCTAGGCATTTTACTTTTCTTGAATCAAATGAAAATAAATCTTTGTAAGGCCTTCTAATGTCTACATTTAGAGTTTCCATTATTGCTTTGGGAATTAAATTGTGTGAAGCACCTGAATCTAACATTAAATTGTGTAAAATTTGGTCATGTATAGTTAAACTGATGTAAAATGGAGGGAATGATCCATCTTCATGCTTTCCATTTACATCTGGGCCAAAAATCAACTATGATTGATCATAATTCAAGTTTATAGAGTCTTCTCCATCATTTATGTTTAATGTTTCAGTAATGGTTGATTTATATAAATCACATTTTACCAAATATGTCAAAGGAATTTGTATTTTTAACTTTGGAATTTCAGTTTGTATATTGAATGAAGGTTGTGATTTACTTATTTGAATTAACTCTTCTTTAGTCACTGTAGTTTGAGTGGGTTTATCTTGTTTTTATACAGTTATGTTTTCATTTTCTGTTTGAGTTTCTTGTGTTTTACTGCTATTTGTTTATTTTCAGAAGGATTTTGTGAAGCAGTAGATGTTTTTTTCAGATTTTGAAGTGTCATAAACTGTTTTTGCAGTGGCAACTTTTGGATCTGCTGATTTTGGATCAGCAGTGAATGTTTTAGGATCTAAGTTTTTTTTTTTAACAGAACTAGGTGCTTTTGCAAAAGCAGATTTTTGTGAATTTTTTGTAGTTTGAGAAACTTCATTTGTTATGTCAACAATATTTTGACTTGGTTAAATTTTGGGGCTGGAAACTTTGTGGGATGAACTAGAGTTTTGGCTATTTTCGCTAGGGAGAATTTGCATAACTTTTGTTGTTGGGGCTTCTACGATTTTCTTATTTTCAATTTGTGTTGTTTTCTTAGTATAAGGTTCAATATTTTTCTTACTCCTAAGGTTATATTGCTTATGTACTTCGTTTATAGAAAAATCATAACCTTGTTTGTAGTCAAATGATTCACCTGAATCTAATTGAAGTCGTTGCATTTCAAATAACTCTTGATCTTCCTAAGTGAGAAAGATAGTGTTATCTTCATTTATTCCCATTATATTTATGGTATCCTCATCATCTACATTGTTTTGAGAAATTTTAGCATATTTCTCCTGAAATGGGGGTCTTATTGTCTGATTTGGGGATGATTCTTTTGATTTTCCTAAATTTGTGTTTTTCATAAAATTGGGATTTCTGATCTACTATTGATTATCCCATTTAGTTCTTCTTTCTGTGTTGTTTAATCTATCCATAATTCTCTCTAAATTTTTAGCTAACATATCTATTTTTGTGTCTGAACTAGAGGTTTCTTCTTCCATGGTTACTCTCCTCTCATTTCTTAATCTGGCCTTTTTAGCTAGAATGTTTACTTCTACACGTACAATATTTGTTTGATTCTTTCCAAAGTTTCTACATTTCTTTCTCTTAACTGATATGCCATGTTAGTGTCAAATCCATATGGGAATTTAAGTAAGACAGAGTCAGGAGTGGGTTTGAGATTTGCAGGAATTGAGTTGTAAATACTGTTATATCTAGTGCAGTAGTCTTGTACTGATTCATTACGAGCTCTTTTCATTGCATCAAATTCAGACAATATTTGGAGTGTATTTTTCTTCTTTTCGCATTTATTTAAAATTAATCTATGAAAAATTTCTAAGTCAGCTATACTCCCAGCAGTAAGACCTTTAAACCATTTTTTGAATTCTCTTGTTAATGTTTGTGCAAAAAACCTCATCTATACATCAGAATCATCTATTTCATGGAGTTCAAAATAATCTGTCATTTTATTTATGTGCTATTGTGTAATGTATTGTGTAGTAGCATCAAATTGTATTATCTTACTTTGGTAATCCTGAAGCATGTCATGAAGTTCTCCCGGAAGAACTAGGAGAGCGTACCTAGCAGCCATAGCTTGAATTCTAGATTGGCTAGGAGGTAAAGTAGAAGTGCTTGGGGCTGAACTGGAAGTAGTGGCTGATAAAACTAGATTATAAGATGCTGAACTAGAAAAAGTAGTGGATGAACTAAAGACTGAAGTTGAGGTACTAGGAAGTGAAACTGGAATATACAAAGAACTAGTAGGAAATGAGAATGATGTGTTTGAAATAGTAGAAGGTAAACTAGTGGATGAAATGGATGTAGGGGATGAAGGAAATAATATTCTAGGCTGTAACAGTAGTCTAGAGATAAATGGATCTGCATACTGTATGGTAGCGGAAACTATAGATGAAGTAGTAGTATCTAAATGAGGAATACAAGGTTTAGATGTATAGGCTAACAATTGTGCTAATTCAATAGCTTCATCAATTTCTTTAAGCATAGTAGCATTAATATCTTCAAGCTTGTCCTGATTTTTAACTTTCTTTAATTCAGAATCTACTATAATAGTTTTCTATTTTGTTTCCAAAAATGAACTAAAAACAGGGTCTAAAACAACCGTACTTAAATTACTTTCAGATTTTCTCTTGAATAAATAATGTTCAAATTTCAAATCAAACTCTATATCCTTTAAACTTACTAATTCTTGTGGTAATGAATTGACTCTTATTAATGAAATTTTAACATCTAAATCTTCTATTTGTTTTTTCCTTTTCCCAATTATGTTAAGGTTGTCCACTATAATAGCAGGTTTAGGATCCGGGTTAGACCTGGTATGGTAAACTTTCCTAGAAGCCAAAATTACAATTTTTTATACTTACAACTTGTCAAACAGTCTTAAAGGAAAAAGGATAATAAAATCATTTCCTTTTAAGATCTATTTCACAATTGATTGGTTAATTCCCTAGTATGGTCGCCAATATGTTATCACTTT